>JAZHEH010000228.1:5400000-6000000 GCA_036589455.1 Ateles fusciceps | reverse complement strand
GAAGGATATCCTTTCATTTGCAACATTGTGGGTGAACCTGGAGGATGTTGTACAAGGTGAAATAAGGTAGGCATAGAAAGACAACGTGGCTTTATTAAAAAAATTATAAACATTGCCAGATACTAACATTGACTTTTATTCTGAATGTAAAGAAGAAAGAATAAAAGAATGTGAAATGTTATTTTTGTTTCAAATGAAGAAATGCATAAGAAAAAAAAAAAGACAAATCTTCATGATCTCACTTACAAGTAGAGTCTTAAAAAGTCAAATTCAGAAACAAAGTAGAATGATGGTTGCCTGGGCCTGGAGAGGAAGAGAGGCAAGTGGGGAGATACAGGTCAAAGGATACAAAGGGTACACAGTTTTGGTTAGGATGAATAAGATCTGGAGATCCTTTGTACAACAATGGTGACTATAGATGGATGGATAAATGGGCAGGCTGGTCAGGTGTGGTAGCTCATACTTGAAAAAGAGTACAGAGTGTGGTTACTTGTGCTGTAGTTCCATCTACTCAGGGCGCGTAGGTGAGATAATCACTGGAGCCCAGAAATTCAAAGCTGTGGTGAGCTATGGTCACACCACTGCTCTTCAGCCTGGGCAGCAGTATGAGAAAATCTTTTTTTTTTTTTAAAGAAATCTGCTAAGACAGTAAATCTTAAATGTTCTCACAAAAACAAGATAAGTTTGTGAGGTGATAGATACGCTAGTTAGCTCAATTTAATCATTTTACAATGTATACGTATATCAAAACATCACACTGAATTTCATAAGTATGTAATTTTTATTTGTCTGCTGGGGTATGGTGGCTTACGCCTGTAATCCTAGCACTTTGGGAGGCTGAAGCAGGTGGATCACCTGAGGTCAGGAGTTTGAGACTAGCCTGGCCAACATGGTGAAACCCTGTCTCTACTAAAAATACAAAATTACAGGTGCATGCCTGTAATCCCAGCTACTTGGGAGACTGAGGCGGGAGATTTGCTTGAACCTGGGAGGCAGAAGCTGCAGTGAGCCAAGATCACACCATTGCACTCCAGCCTGGACAACAAGAGTGAAACGCCATCTCAAAAAAAATAATAATTTTTATTTGTCAACTATACCTTAATAAAAAATAAATTTAAAAATTAAATTTACAAAGTTAAGATTAAATGCAAAAAGAGTGTTGAGACCCACTTACTGTGACAGTTGCTACTAATGGTGCCAAGCTGACAGAAGAGGGGAAAAGATCCCAGCAAAAACTTGTTCTTCTTGGCTCAGAGAGACAATAAAATGAAAGTGTTTATTTTGAAGACTTTTATTAGATTAAAAGCCAGAATTCATAAGTATTGGTGAAGAGAATAATAATTTAGGCAGGTTTGCCATATTTCATTGGCACTGATTATTGACATCTAGTGTTTTTTGGTTTTGCATTGATACTAAAGAGCAACTGCAAACATTAAAACTGGCTCTTGTTCCAGCCTTCATCCTTAAGTGACTTTTTGCTTGAATGAGTGCTTTGGACACAAACTGTTAATTTTATGATGACATTAGAGTCTGTCAAATTGCCAATCTTCCAGATTTATACAGCCTCAGAAATCATTTGATTTAATTAAGCATTCCATGATTTTGTTCTTATTGCTATCTCCAAAGTTTATGTTCTTGACCTAACAATTAGTTGTCAGAGTTACTGCTCTGAAGAAATAGTGAATATTGCAATTGGAATGATAGCCCCCTTATTTTATAACTCATCTTACTTTCCACTACGGTGTCATAGACTGGATAGCTGTCTAGCCTTAGTCAAGCCACTTAATTTCTCTGTGTTTTTGTTTTCTTACCTGTAAAATTGGGCTGCTGATAACCATCTCAGAAGATTATTAACAGGATTAAATGCAATATGATATGTAATGTGCACAGCACCGTTCACATAGACACTTAGTAATTTATAGATTTATTTCAACTTCTCAACTTCTCTTAATATGAGTAAGTGTTCTTCACAGGTACCTCTTGATATTTCCTGTCCTCACCAGTAGTTGTTAGCCTTTTTGGGTCTTATCCTTCTTGCAGACATAAGCAGTGATCCCCCTTCCCAGAAAAATGCACATGTCTATTAAACTTTGCCTACAACTTTGGGACTTCATAGCCCCCCCCGCCAAAAAAAAAACATCCCCCAATCTCATCTATGGACCAGGTTAAGGATCCTCTTCCCCTTGGCAGACTTACTCAGTTTCCTCGCTTTGGTTGTAATCTCAGTGTAGATAGTTCCTAATCTGTTTTCTTTCTTTTGTACTGCTACCTGCCAGACATTATCATGGTGTCTTAATATAATAGAGATTTAATCAGTGAATGGAAGAGTTAATTGCAACATTTAATTATTGTTATTATAGGCCAAATAAATATATGACACTGTGTGGCTGGATTTAGAGATCTGTGTTGACTATAAACTACAGCTAATAAAGTTAAATCAGGTTAGATACTGACTAAGGCACAACTGTCTAATTTCCTGAGGTATTATTAAAACACACTTGTAAGCTTGTGAAACAGTTTTAGTCACAGTTCCAAGTGTGGTAGCCTCTTTCAGATTGCAGGCTACCAGCCACAATGTCATCTCATCTGAAAATCTCCTATTTTTCTTTCAAATGTTACCGTGGAGAGCTGGGTGTTATTAGAGGCCTTTGCATTCAACTTTTTCACCCATTCACAGTTTTAGTTAGAACTCTATAATTGTGGGAACAGAAACCCATTTTAACGGGGGAAAAATAGTTATTGACTTAAGTAATTAAACAATCCAGTCAAACCCGATACAGCACAGATTTCGGGGCAAGAATGACTTTCAGGGGCTTTTACTTTGATCCCATGTTTCTCAACTCTGTTTTTCTTTGCCTCTTGGCGTTATCCTGAGATGAGCTCTCTCCATGTAGTCAGGGAAGATGACTGCAAGCACCTCCAGTTTACATTGGTTGTATAGTTGCAATCCTACAGAAATCAAGGTAATATTTCCCCATCATGTAAAAAAAAAATTCCTGGGGAAGACTTTGGACTGGCTTGGGTGATTTAGTTAATGTTCCCTGCACTTACTCCTCTTCCATATATACACAAAATGGGTAGGAGTAGTTCCCCGACAGAACTGGTAGACAGATGTACAACAGTCTTCCAGGTTATTTTATAATAAAGTATTTGAGTAGAACCCAGTTCTCCTCTTGAAAATAGTAGTCTTTTCATCTCTTAGGACATTTAATGAAATTACCAAAAAACTACAAAACCTCCTGCCTCTACCTGTTGGTATCACTTGATTGCTGAATTACCTATATAAATAGTTCTCAAAATGTGCACCACCTGCAGGCTTGTTAGTAATGCAAATGCTGGGCCCTCACCCCAGACCTACTATATTAGAAACCTTAGGTGTGAGGCCCAGCAGTCTGAGCATTTTTATGTATGTTAAAGCTTGAGAACCACTGACTTATGGATGCTCAGAGCTGTCTGAAATAGAAGAAGGAATCATCATGGTGAGAGTAATTTGTGGTTTTATTATTGACAATAACTGCTAAAAACAAATAATAAAACCCTGACAACTACAACTGAAAATGTTTTTTTTTTCCTTTTAGATATTTGTGTCCATGTGATGGAAATGATTTTTTAAAATTTAAATTTCTGCAAGATTATTATCTGTATAATTCATTTCAGTTCTCTTTAAGGAGATGTGTTTCTCCAACTTTTTATGATGCAGTCATCAAAAAAAAAAGAAAAATAGGATTTTTTCAGTGCCATTTATATACCAGTGAGACCAAATATGTTTATACACGATGGTTTAATTCCTCATACAGTCCTATGAAATAGGTCATGGTATTGTATCCCCATTGTTGCTGAAAAGAAAACCAAGGCTGAGAGAGGTTTAAAAAGTTAGCCAAGGTAGTGGATCTAATATAGCAGAAAAATAGAGTTTGAATGTATATATTCAGTAAGCATTATATTTAGGGCCTATGGTGTGCTGAAACCTGTTGTAAGTATCAAGAATATAAAATACTTAAGACTGGCCAGGTGCTGTGGCTCACATCTGTAATCCTAGCACTTTGGGAGGCTGAGGTGGGTGGATCACCTGAGGTCAGGAGTTCAAGACCAGCCTGACTAACATGGTAAAACCTTGTCTCTACTAAAAATACAAAATTAGCTGGGTGTGGTGGCACATGCCTGTAATCCCAGTTACTCGGGAGGCTGAGGCAGGAGAATTGCTTGAACCTGGGAGGCAGAGGTTGAAGTGAGCTGAGACCGCACCACTGCACTCCAGCCTGGGTGATAGAGTGAGACTCTGTCTCAAAAAAAAAAAAAAAAAAAAGAGCCTTGTTTTTGTCCTCAAGGAACTCAGTCTTGTAAATAAGACAGTAGGGTGATGATTCCTATAACAAAGGTATCTCAAGAGTGATTTGGGAAACAGTAGAGGGAACATCTGACTTTGCTTTGGAGGATTGGGGAAGGCTTCAAAGAAGGATTGAAGCTTTGATGTTTGACTAGATAACATTAAAAATTCCTTTGATAAATACAAAAATCTCATTTTATTTTTATGTTTAATAAAATTTCAAAATAAATTAATTACTGTTTCTAAAAGCAAATCAAAGCAATGATAACTTTGGAATTTTATTCAGACTACATTTGCCCTCTATTCCAGTATACTAATGTGTTCTTGGAGGAGGGGGCTCCTTTTAGCACTTAATAATTTTTTCTTTTTTTTTGCGAAAGAGTTTTACTCTTGTTGCCCAGGCTGGAGTGCAATGGCATAATCTCTGCTCACTGCAACCTTCGTCCCCCCACCCCGGGTTCAAGCAATTCTCCTGCCTCAGCCTCCCGAGTAGCTGGGATTACAGGCATGTGCCACCACACCCAGCTAATTTTGTATTTTTAGTAGAGACGGGGTTTCTCCATGTTGATCAGGCTGGTCTCGAACTCCTGACCTCAGGTGATCCACCCACCTTGGCCTCTCAAAGTGCTGGGATTACAGGCGTGAGCCACCATGCTTGGCCCAGCACTTAATAATTTTACAAGCTATGTCGTATGCCATGGTTTAGATATACCACAATCTATTCAACTAGTTTCCATTTTCTGATGATTAAGCTTATAATTTTTACTATCACAAATGGTACTACAATGAACATTCTTTTACGTTCACCTTTGTGTACTTGTATCATGCTCTTAGTATAGCTCCTTGAAATAGAATGTTGGACCAGATATTTCTATCATGGATTTGTATTTTTTCTTTTGTCTTCTGTCATTTTCCTTTATTTTTTAAAAATGCTCTTTACATGTTTTCATAACATGGGTTATGTTAGTGTTTTTTGGTATATTTGTTTCATTTTTAAGTGTATAAAATTTAGATTAAATTTTTGGTGATCTTTTGGCACATAAACCTCTAGGATAAGGTGATGCACATAACCTGTGTGTCTCTGATAGTATGGTTTAAGGTAGTACATTGGAGAGGAATGAATGCAAGTAGAAATCGGGAGAAATACATTATTATCCCATTTTAAACAGTGACTATTGAATTATATAATTTCAAAGTCATTTTCTTCATGTGTGTATTTCCCTCTCTTTTGAACACAAGAATAGTATTAGCTTTAAGCTTTTGCCCTCCTTATAAAATGAAGGAAAGGTCCGGGCGCAGTGGCTAATGCCTGTAATCCCCGCACTTTGGGAGGCTGAGGCGGGCGGATCATGAGGTCAGGAGATCGAGACCATCCTGGCTAACACAGTGAAACCCCGTCTCTACTAAAAATACCAAAAATTAGCTGCCATGGTGGTGCGACCCTGTAGTCCCAGCTACTTGGGAGGCTGAGGCAGGAGAATCGCTGGAACCCGGGAGGTGGAGGTTGCAGTGAACCAATAGCGTGCCACTGCACTTTAGCCTGGGCGACAGAGCGACACTCTCTGTCAGTCAGTCAATATGAAGAGAAGATATGTATAAAACAGAGACCAGGGACATTAAGTGATATAGTCAAGGGTTTTGTTTTGTTTTGTTTTTTAAGGGCAGGAGCCTTGCTTTGTCGCCCAGGCAGGAGTGCAGTGGTGAGATCTTGGCTCACTGCAACCTCTCCCTCCCAGGTTCAAGTGATTATTCTGCCTCAGCCTTCCAAGTAGCTGGGACTACAGGCTCAAGCCACCACATCCAGCTTTAGTAGAGACGGGGTTTCACTGTATATTGGCCAGGCTGATCTCAAACTCCTGACCTCAAGTGATCCTCCTACCTCAGCCTCCCAAAGTACTGGGATTATAGGTGTGAGCCACCATGCCCAACCTCAAGGTTTTATAGTTTCAATGTGGCTGGTTAAATGTATACCTGTCGTTTCTTCTTTAATATTTGATTTACAAATGATTAAAAGCTTAAAACTGAGTTATCAGATCCACAATAAAGAAACAACGTTGACTTTTAAATTACATCAGCCATAGGTCTAGCTGGAAAAAAAAAGATAATAACTTTATTCTGTATAAATAACTTGTTCTAATAAACACTAGATTTACTTCCTGCTATAATACAATCATTAAAAGTTTAAATTTTATTTGACTTTTTTAAGTTAAATATTTCCCCCACAAGGAAGTTATATCTTACAAGGAAGAGGTTTTCTAGAATTTTAGTTTTAGTGATACGGTTTCTTCTATTAGAATTCTTAATGTATTAGTCCATTCTCACTCTGCTAATAAAGATATACCTAAGACTGGGTAATTTATAGAGGAAAGAGATTTAATTAACTCAGAGGTTAGCATGACTGGAGAAGCCTCAAGAAACTTACAGTTGTGCCAGGAGGGAAAGCAAACATGTCCTTCACATGGCAGCAGGAAGGAGAAATGCCAAGCAGAAGGGGAAAAGCCCCTTGTAAAACCATCAGATTTTGTGAGGTTTTCTTTTTCTTTTTTTTTTTTAATAAAAAAACTCTCTTGTAGCCCTTCAGTATCCTTTCTTATCCTTTTTCTATCCCCTAAAGGGGATATGATACCATGACTTATTTCATAGGATCGTGTAAGGAATTAAACCATCGTGTATAAGTGTATCACTTGCTATCATGAGAACAGCAGCATGGGGGTAACCACCCCCATGATTCCCCTCCCATGACACATGGGAATTATGGGAATTACAAGAGGAGATCTGGGTAGGGACACAACCAAACCATATCACTTAATAAAATACCTGATAGATTGTCTTTCATTATCTTTCCTTTGCCTTTTTTACAATCTCAGTGATTAGAATTGGGCTGAAAACAATACATGAAATTCTCAGCAAAATCCTTATGGGTTGCTGGATACTGAGGGCCTTTAAAATCTGTAGACTTCACTATATAGAACAAATTTCAAATGAGAATTTTCTTTATTTCTATTGCGTTTTGTTTTTCTGTCAGAATTTCCTGGTAGTTAAGGCTAGGGGATTTTCTTCTTGCGATCAGGAGCCTAAGGGAGAGTTATTAAAAGTGTTTTTTCTTTGTGGTATGTGCTTACCAGGCAGAGTAGTCACTGTATTCCAATAAGAGATCCTATTGCCAAAACACCCACTAGAGCAGAAAACTGACCTACTTGATGCTGACAAGTTAAAAAAAAAATCTAGAATTGTAGCAGCATTGGATCAACTTCTTTCTCTAGTGGTGTATGGGTAGGGGTAGAGAAAAGGATAAGAAAGGATATTGAAGTGCTGCAATGGAGTCAGTAAAAAGTAAATATTTAATTACCTGCAATCTATTAAATTAAAAGCTATGTATTTGTTGCAATTTGAAGGTTTCTGAAATACAGCAGTTCTTTGTTTTTTTGAGATGGTGTCTCACTATGTTGCCCAGGCTGGAGTGCAGTGGCTATTCACAGTTGCCATCGTAGCATGCTATAGCCTCAAACTCCTGGCCTCAAGTGATCCTCCTGCCTCAACAATATCTGAGACTGTAGGCTTGCACCAGTCATCCTGGTTTACAGTAGTTCTTCTTAAATCACTTTAAACTATTTTTTAAAAATAGCTTAAATCACTTTAAACTATTAAAAAAAAATTGGAGGCTCCTAGGACTTTCATGGTAATAATCTTGAAAAGCCCACTAATTAAGCCAGCAGTTTATCAGTGTACAGTATTTCAGGATCTATAGATATTAAAATAAAAATAGTGGTTAGAATACTTATTTGTAGTAAGTAATTGTGGGCCTTAAGTATCAAACTCATTTTTTCCATTGCAACCAATTTTTCATTTACTCTGAATGTTACTATCATCTAAGTTTTAGAGCTGTGCCTTTCATTACAGAAACCACCAGTGGGCATGCACGATGGCTCACACCTGTAATCCTAGCACTTTGGGAGGCTGAGGCTGGTGGATCACTTGAGGCCAGGAGTTCAATACCAGCCTGGCCAACGTGGCAAAACCCCGTCTCTACTAAAAATTCAAAAATTAGCTAGGTGTGGTGGCGCATGCCTGTAATCCTAGCTACTTGGGTGACTGAGGTACGAGAATCCCTTGAACCTGGGAGGCGGAAGTTGCAGTGATCTGAGATCATGCCACTGCACTCCAGCCTGGGCTGCAGAGCAAGACCCGGTCTCAAAAAAAAAAAAAAAAAAAAAGCCGTTAGTCATATGTAGCTATTTTGATTTAAATTAATTAAAATGGAATAACATTAAATCTCTAAGCCAGGCTCAGTGGCTCACACCTGTAATTCTCGGACTTTGGGAGGCAGGAGGATTGCTTGAGCCCAGGAGTTTGAGATCAGCCTGGGTAACAAAGCCAGACTCTGTCTCTATTAAAAAAAAAAAAAAAAAAAAAAAAAATTGCTGGTATGCATCTGTATTCCCAGCTACTTGGGGAGGATAACTTGAGCCTAGGAGGCTGAGGCTGCAGTGAGCTACGATCACCAGTGCATTCCAGCTTGGGCTACAAAGTAAGACCCTGTCTCTAAAAAAATAAAATAAAACTTCAGTTCCTCAGTCAAACTAGCCACATTTCAGGTGCTTGCTGGTTCATGGCTATCATATTGGATAGCATAAAGATTGAACATTTTCATTTCAGAAACTTCTGGACCAGGCGTGTGGCTCATGCCTATAATCCCAGCACTTTGGAAGGCCTAGGCGGGTGGATCATTTGAGGTCAGGAGTTCAAGACCAGCCTGGCCAACATGACAAAACCCCATCTCTACTAAAAATACAAAAATTAGCTGGGCGTGGTGGCGCGTGCCTATAATCCCAGCTACGTGGGAGGTGGAGGCATGAGAATTACTTGAACCTGGGAGGCAGAGTTTGCAGTGAGCCAACATTGTGCCACTGCACTCCAGCCTGGGTGACAGGGCCAGACTCTATCTCAAAAAGAGAAAAAAAAGAAGGTTCTATTGAATAGGACTGTTCTGAAGGCTACTACTTCTGCTATGCTCTGCTTCAGGGTTTTCCTTGGTGGTGGTGTCAGCTGTCATGGATCAGATAATTTTTTGTTGTGGAGGGCTCTCCTTGTAGGATGTTAGCAGTATCCCTGGCCTCTGCCCATTAGAATCCACTGAGTCTTGATAACCAAAAATGTCTCTAGACATTGCCAATTATTTCCTGGGGAGCAAAACGACCCCCCCTTGAGAACCACTGATCTACTTACATATATTAGTTCTGTTACCAGTTAGCTTTTGCTGCATTAAAAGGTTAGTGGTTTAAAATGTAGTGTTGGCCAGGTGCGGTGGCTCATGCCTGTAATCCCAACCCTTTGGGAGGCTGAGGTGGGTGAATCACCTGAGGTCAGGAGTTAGAGACCAGCCTGGCCAACATGGGGAAACTCTGTCTCTACCAAAAATATAAAAATTAGCCCGGCGTGGTGGCAGGCACCTGTAACCCCAGCTACTCACAAGGCTGAGGCAGAAGAAAAGCTTGAACCCAAGAGGTGGAGGTTGCAGTGAGCCAAGACCACACCACTGCACTCCAGCCTGGGCACCAAGAGCGAAACTCCCTCTCAAAAAACAAAAACAAAAACAAAACAAAACAGTTGTGTCCCCCAATATCCTTGGTTTTGCTGTCTGTGGTTTTAGTTACCTTAAGTCAACTGTGGTCTGAAAGTATTAAATAGAATATTTATAATAAACAATGCATGAGTTTTAAATTATGCATGGTGAAATCTTATGCCATCCCATTCTGCCTTGCCTGGGATGTGAATTGTCCCTTTGTCCAGCATGTCTGTGCTGTATATATGCTACATACCCATAAGTCACTTAGTCACTTACTGAAGTGCTTGTGTTCAAGGTCGGTAGTGGCCTAATGCTACATCACAATGCCTGTGTCATTCACCTCACTTCATCTCATCACATAGGCCCTTTATTGTCTCATAACATAGCAAAAAGAAGGATGGGTACAGTACAAGAAGATATTTTGAGAGAGACCACATTCATATAACTTCTATTGTAGTGCATTGTTATCATTGTCTCCATTTTGTTATTAGTTACTTTTGTTAATCTCTTATTGTACCTAATTTATACATTAGACAGTATATACAGGGTTTAGTATTATCTGTAGTTTCAGGCATCCACTGGGGATCTTGGAATGTATCTCAAATGGATAAGGGGGGACTACTGTAAATTATTTAATAGTTCGTTATTCTGTGGATTGGCAGTTTGGTTTGGGCTATGTTGATTTCTGTGCTTTCCTGGAGGTTTGGCTGGGGTCAAATGATACCGAATAGCCTCACTTTAAACGTTTGTTGTGGCAGGCTTTTTGCCCAGGGTAGTGATGGGGGAGCTTTTTCTCAGTGTGGCCTCTCCAGCAGACAGGTTTATTCACCTGATGATTTCAAGGTTCTAAAAATATCAAGAGGCCAGGTGCAGTGGCTCAAGCCTGTAATTCCAGCACTTTGGGAGGCTGAGGTGGGCAAATCACTTGAGGTCAGGTGTTTGACACCAGCCTGGTTAACATGGTGAAACCCCATCTGTACTGAAAATACATAGCCAGAAATCGCTTGTGCCCAGGAGGCGGAGGTTGCGGTGAGCCGAGGTTGTGCCACTGCACTCTAGCCTGGGCAACAGAGTGAGACTCCATCTCAAAAAAATAAAAAATAAAAGTAGCAAGAGAGGACAAACCCAATGTGCAAATGCTTTTCAAGTCTCTGTGGTATCACATTTTCTAATGCTCCATTGGTCAGAGCAAGTCATAATGCCCAAGCCCACATTCAAGGGGTAGAGAAATAGATTCTGTCTCTTGTATAGGAGGAGTAGCAAAGTCACATTGTGAAGGGATGTGCATAAAGAATGGGAAAAATTATTGTGACCAGTTTTGCACAAAATCTATTATTATTTTCTGAGAATACAAGGACCTGACAGCCCTTTCATTCCATTTATCATTTTCCTCTTGTCTTTTTGGCTTGTGCTCATTATTGTTATTTTTTAAATTACAGTTATTTGGCCAGGCTTGGTGGCTCACATCTGTAATCTCAGCACTTTGGGAGGCCAAGGCAGGAGGATCACTTGAGTTCGAGAGTTCAAGACTGGCCTAGGGAACATGGCAAGACCCCTTCTCTACCAAAAAAAAAAAATTAGCCAGGCATAGTGGCATGTACCTCTAATCTCAGCTACTTGGGAGGCTGAAGTGGGAGGATGCTTTGAGCCTGGGAGGCAGAGGTTGCAGTTAGCCAAGATCACACTATTGCATTCCAGCCTAGGTGAGAGAGCCAGACCCTGTCTCAGTATACACACACACACACACACACACACACACACACACGTGTGTAATTTAATTTTATGCATTTATTTCATTTTCTTGTATGTATGTATTCTTGATTCTTTCCTGTGTTACTGTGCTTCCATTTGGGATTATTTTCTTTCTTCATAGCACCTTTCTTTTAGTGTAAGTATATTGGTAATGAATGTTGTGTTTTTGTCTGAAAGCATTTTTAGAAAGTTTGTCTTAATTTTAAAAAGATAGTTTTATTGGGCATAGAATTCCAGGTGGCAGGTTTTTTCTTTCAGCATTTTAAATATATCATTTTATTGTCTTCTGACTCCATTGTTTCTTATGTATTTATTTATTTATTTATTTTTGAGACAGAGTCTCACTCTGTCACCCAGGCTGGAGTACAGTGGCATGATCTCGGCTCACTGCAACTTCTGCCTCCTAAGTTCAAGTGATTCCTCTGCCTCAGCCTTCCTAGTAGCTGGGACTACAGGAGTGTGCCACCATGCCCGGCTAATTTTTGTGTTTTTTGTAGAGACAGGGTTTTACCATGTTGGCCAGGCTGGTCTACAACTCCTGACCTCAGGTGATCTGCCTGCCTTGGCCTCCCAGAGTGCTGGGATTACAGGTATGAGCCACTACACCCAGCCCTCCATTGTTTTTATTAGAGAAGCAATATCTTTGGGTTTTTAGCAGTTTTCAGTAAGATGGTTCAGACATGGTTTTCTTGGTATTTAAGATGTTTGAGGTCTAGAGTCTGTAGCTTGACCTCTTCTGTCAGGTTTGGAATATCTCTTCCTGATACCGCTTCCATCTCATTCTTTCAGTTCCCTCTGGGATTCTAGATAACTGTATGTTAGATCTTTCTTTGCATCTCGTATGTCTCTCATGCTCTTTTCTGTATTTTATATATTTTTTTCCTTGTGCTCGATCTTAGGTATTTTCTCTTTACTTGAGTGGAATTACTGTTCAGTCTGCTATTAAAAGCATCTGGCGTATTGCTTTATATATTTTTTTAGTTTTCAATTTTCAATTTAATTCTTTTTTGTTTTCATAGATTCTAGTTCCCTGGTGAAATTCTCATCTGGTCCTCTGTTTTCCCCTGAACATATCACTCACAATTATTTAAAAGTCTGTGTGTGGTAATTAACAACGTCTGGATCCCTGGATCCAGATCTTTCTCTTTTTTGGAGAGAGAGTCTTGATCTGTCACCCAGGCCGGATTGCAGTGGCACAGTCTCAGCTCACTGCAACCTCTGCCTCACAGGTTCAAGGGTTCAAGCAATTCTTGTGCCTCAGCCTCCCTCCCAAGTGTGTGGGATTATATATGTGTGCCACCACACCTAGCTAATTTTTGTGTTTTTAGTAGAGACAGGTTTTGTCATGTTGGCCAGGTATGTCTCAAACTCTTGGCAGCAAGTGATCTGCCCACCTCAGCCTCCCAAAGTGCTGGGATTACAGGCGTGAGCCACCACGTCCACCTCCTTTGGAACTTTTCCTGTTGTCTTCTTTTTCTCTTGATTTTCAGTCATTTGGTCCTGTCTCCTAGCATTCCCAGTCATTTAAAAAATGAATGTCAAACGTCATATATGGGAAATAATAGAGGCTCTTTATGAGGATGTTATTCTCTAGAGAGGATTTGGTTTTCTCCTGATGGTAGCTAAAAGTAGGAGTAGATGACATTGTTCCAATATGTGCTTGAGATGATCTGAGGCTTTATTTATGCTTCTCAAGGGCTGGTTTAAGTCTAGTTTCCACTTCAAGAGTATTGTATTTCAGAGGTACCAGATGGACTCCTAGGTTATGTGTCAGGGCCTCTTCTTCTTGGCGTGTCCTGGACACTTAATTTTTCTGCGAGACTACTTAAAGTTCTGAACTCAGGGGGCGGAGGTTGCAGTGAGCCGAGATTGCGACATTGCATGCCAGCCTGGGCAACAAGAGTGAAACTCTGTCTCAAAAAAAAAAAAATAAATAAATAAAGGCACTTTGCCTCCACATGTTAGGATTCAGTAAATACCCACAGGGCAAAAGCAGTATAGCATGTGCAGGCTGTCATTTCTGTGGGTTTTTTTTTTTTTCTGGGATTTTAGCTCCTCAAATCCTGCCTGTCTTGATAGCTGTGAACTCTAATTTCTGTCACTGTGAGGTTTCCAAAAGCTCTGGTTTGAAGCTAGTTTGCCCCAGCAGAAAAAAGTATTGGAGAATGTCAGGCTTAACTGTGCATTTTCTTTTTCTCTGGTAGTTTGGCCTATCATATCTTAGTTGCTTTATTTATTTGTTTTTATGTCCAGTTTTTATTGCCAGAAGAATTGGCCTGATGAAAGCTATTCTATAATAATTGGTAATGGATACCTCTACTTATTAATTCATTTTTAAACAATATTATTAATAATTTTTAATAAAACAATATTTAACAATTTTAAGTATATGTTAATCACTGCAGTGAACAAAACATATGAGGATTCTGCCCTCATGCAGCTTATATTGTAGGGAGGAGAGGTACCTTTATTTAAAATTGTGATAGAAGACATACAGTGTTATTAACTTAGAGTTGTAGCTGGCTTAGTTAGGGTGGGGGGATGGTCAAGGACAGCTACTTTGAGGAAGTGATATTTGAGCAGAGCTCTGAAGGATGAGTAGAATTAACTAAGGGAAAAGTAGTGGGTTGTTAGAACTATGTATGTTTTAGAGACCTTGAAGGGAAAAGAAATATGGCAGGTTTAAAGCATCAAAGAAGCTTGGTCTGATGGACAAGGGCTAAATTGTGCCAAGCTTTATAAGCCATATTAAGGATTTTCTTACCTTTTTTTATCTTTTTCTTCCAATTCTGTTCTGATCATTGGTCTGACACTAGTATACGTTCTCTTCAGTGTCTCCTGTCCCAAGACAGAGATATTTATTTATCTAATTATTTATTCTATAGAAATATATTAGGTACATTTTATAGACAAGGTTCTAAATTAGGTACACGAGGTTAATTAAATATGTTGTGGAACACTGCCTTTAGGTTTATACAAACCTGAATTTAAATATTAGTTGTCTTATTAACTGTGTTTCTTTGGAACAGTTATTTAGTATCTCTGGAGTTTCTCGCTGGTTAAATCCTAACAATAAAAGTGGTAATAGAAGGATTAAAAGAGCTAATTGAGGCCAGGTGTGGTGGCACACGCCTGTAATCCCAGCACTTTGGGAGGCTGAGGTGGGCAGATCACTTGAGATCAGGAGTTTAAGACCAACATGGGGAAACCCTGTCTCTACTAAATACAAAAATTAGCTGGGTGTGATGGCATGCACCTGTAATCCCAGCTACTTGGGAGGCTGAGGCAGGAGAATTGCTTAAACCCGGGAGGTGGAGGTTACAGTTAGCTGAGATAGTGCCACAGTATTCCAGCCTGGGTGACACAGCAAGACTCTGTCTCAAAAAAAATAAAAAAAAAAACCCCCAACTAATTGATAAATGTGCCCAGTCAATGCTGGTGGTGCTTATTACTATTATTATATAACTATAAAACACAATTCTACTTTCAGGGTACCTAAGATCTGTGGGATCGTGGCATACACAAATAGTTGAAATATAACAAATAATATAAGAAATGAAAAATATTTGTGATTCAGAGGGAAGAGGCATTACATTCAGACTTGGGGGTTAAGACTATTTAATGATGAAAGTTATGTGTGCTAGAGTAGGAACTAGCTTGTCATTAAAACAATTTAGTTTGACATATAACTATCTCAGTCATAAACCTTTACATTTTATCAGGCTAACAATAAAACTTTTGATTTGTCCCCTTCAACCTGTTCCTCCTCCTGTCTTCTGTTTCTCACAATAAATGGCAACTCCATTCTTCTGATTGCTCAGGCCAGCAATCTTAGAGTCATCTTTGACTCTCACTCTGTATTTCCAATTCATTAACAAAATCCTGTTAGTTCCACCTGTAAGAACTGCAGAGGTCTTGGAAAATAACTTTGCAAGTCTTGGAAAATGACTGTGGATTATTGTAAACTTAGTCATTTGTCAGTTTCTGTTGCAGCTAGTCTTCAGATGTGGTTTCTCCTGGAGCTGGGGGCACAAACAGGAAGTGGATCATCTCCCTGACATATCTCCACTGTTGTGACTCTGGTCCAAGCCATTGTCACCTATCATCTAGATTAATTAAATAGCTTCCTAACTGGTTCCCTGCTTTATGATCTGTTTACAATAGCCAAGGTGATCCTTAAAAAACATAAATCTCATTATTACTCCTCTCAGAACCCTTTAGTGTAGCTATCACCTTATTAGGAACAGAAGCCCAAGTACTTGCAGTGGCCTCTGAAACTTCCTGAAGCATTCAGCTTTCTTTCCAACCTCATTTCCTCCCCCTCCCTTCCTTTAGTCAGTTGTAGCCACATCATCTCCTTGTTATTCCTTTAACACTGCAACCTCCACCTCCTGGATTGAAGGACCTATACACTTGCCTCAGGAGCTGTACACTTGTTCCTTCTACCTGGAATGCTCTCTCCCAGCTGTGTACTTGAGCTTGCCCTCTTACTACTCAACTGCCTTTAGATCTGTTTGCTCAAATGTAACCTAACAAATGAAGCCTTCCCTTAACAATTTATTTAGAAAAGTTGCCTATTTTCTACCCTGTTCCCCAATCCCAACACTTTCTTTTCCCCAATCCCACTTGATATTTCTTTATATGTCTCAACATATTATATATTTGTTTCTTTATTATGTTGAGAATTTCCCCAAATAAAATGCAACTACTGTGAGAGTAGAGGCTTTGTTTCATTCTCCACTATATCTCTATAGAAGAGAACCTGTCTTGTAATTAGTTGTCAATACATAATTTGTTAAATGAATGAACATGTTTTCCAGTTCGAATGACAGTTTTTTTTTTTACGAAGTTCATTTAAAAATCATTCTAAAACTAAATTAAAAAGCGACACTTAGATGCTTTCCTCTGACAGAGGAGGAAATACTAGTTTTTTGAGAAATGCTTTTTGATAAGATTTAGAAATGTGAGTTGCTTGATGGTTCAGGTAGGTGGGTTAATTAGGTAAAATGCCATACATAAAGGGCAAGTGTATATGATTCCATTGCTCCTTGATCATGGAGAGGTCTTTTTAGCCTCCTTTTTGAATCTGGTGGCAATTTTTAAGAAAATAGACTTTATTTTTTAAGAGCAGTTTTAGGTTCACAGTAAAATTGAGCAGAAAGTACGGAGAGTTCCCGTATTCCTTCTGCCACAATATAGGCACAACCTCCCCCACTATCAACTTCCAGTACACATCTTTATTACCCAAAGTTCACAGTTTACTTCAGGGATAACTCTTGGTGGTATACATTCTCTGGATTTGGACAAATATGTAATGACATGGTCTGCCATTATAGTATAGTACAGAATAATTTCACTGCCGTAAAAATCTGTGCTCTGCCTGTTTGTTTTTCCCAAACCCCTTACCTCTGGCAATCACAGGTTCTTTTACTGTCTGCATAGTGTTAGTTTTCCAAAATGTCATATAGTTGGGATGATACAGTATGTAGCCTTTTCAGATTGACTTTTTTCACTTAGCAATATGCACTTAAGGTCTCCTCCATGTCTTTTCACGGCTTGAAGCCTTATTTTTTTAGCACTGAATAATACTCAATTTTCTGAATGTACCACAGTTTATTCACCTACTGCAGGACATCTTGGTTGCTTCTAAGTTTTGGTAATTTTGAATAAAGCTGTTGTAAACAACCGTGTGCAGACTTTTGTGTGGACATAAGTTTTTCACTCATTTGGATAAATACCAAGGAACGTAATAGCTGGATTGTATGTGAAGAGTATGTGTAGTTTTGTAAGCAACTGCCAAATGGTTTTCCAAGGTGGCTATACCATTTTGCATTCCCATCAACAATTAATAAGGGGTTCCTGTTGCTGGAAATGCTTCTCAGGATTTGGTGTTGTCAGTGTTTTGGATTTTGACCATTCTAGTGAGTGTGTAATGGTTATCTGATTGTTTTAATATGCAGTCCCCCTCATGACATATGATAATTTCTTTTCATAGGCTCTTTTATCATCTGTATTTCTTCTTTAATGAAATGTGTTCAAGTCTTTGCCAATTTTTAAATCAAGTTGTTAGTTTTATTGTTAAGTTTTAAGAATTTTTGGGTGTGGTGTGTGTGTGTGTGTGTATCTCCAGGCTGGTGGCAGTGGCACAATCTCAGCTCACTGCAACCTTCACCTCCCGAGTTCTTTAATTTGTTGAATAAGACTATCTTTTCACCATTGTACTGGCTTTGCTCTTTTATCAAAGATCAGTTGACAGTAACTAACTAAATAAATATTCTTGTTTATAGAGATGGGAGTCTCTCCATGTTGCCCAGGCTGAAGTGCTATGGATTCACAGGCACAATTATAGCACACTGTAACATCAAACTCCTGGACTCAAGCAGTTCTCCCACTTTAGCCTCCTGAGTATCTGGCATTTCAGGCACACTCACCCTGCCCAGCTCCAGCTGACTGCATTTATGTGGGTCTGTTTCTGAGCTCAACTGATCTATTTGTTTTCTTGAAATACCATCCTATCTTGATTATTGTGGCTTTATAGTAAGTCAGTCTTGAAATTGAGTAGCATATTGAGTTGGCTACTCTGGGTCTTTAGCCTCTACTTATAAACTTTATTTGTACTTTTTTTTCCCATATAAACTTTAGAATGAGTTTGTCAATATCCACAGAATAATTTGTTGGGATTTTGATTAAGTTGGGAAGAACTGACATTTTGACAATTTTGAGTCTGCCTGTTCATGAACATGGAATGTCTCAACATTTATTTAGTTCTTTGATTTCATTAATCAGTTTTTTCATTTTTCTTGTGTAGATTTTGAACATATTTGATTAGACTTATACCTAAGTATTTCATTTTTGGAGGGAGCTAATGAAAATGGTATTGTGTTTTAATTTCAATTTCAGATTATTACTGGTATATAGGAAAGGGATTGGTATATTAACCTTGTGTCCTGTAACCTTGCGATAATTGCTTGTTAATTCTGGAAGTTTTTTCATTGATTCTTTGAGATTTTCTACATGGGAAGTCTTGTCATTTGTGAACAAAAACAGTTTTCTTTCTAACTTTCCAATCTGTTTTGTTTTATTTCCTTTTCTTGTCATATTGCATTAGGACTTCCAGTATGATGTTGAAAAGGAATAGTAGGAGGAGACATCTTTTTCTTGTTGGTCTTAATGGGAAGGCTTCTAGTTTCTCACCGTTAAGTGTGAGGTCAGCTGTAGAGTTTTAAAAATAGATGTGCTTTTTCTTGTTGAGGAAGAAACATTGTGTTCCTAGTTTGTTGAAAATTTTTATCATGAATGGATGCTGGATTTTGTTAAATGCTTTTTCTGCATTTATGGAGATGATCATGTGATTTTTCTTTTTTAACCTGTTAATATGATGGATTATATTAATTTAATTCCACATGTGAAACCAGCTTTGTATACCTGAGATAAACTGGACTGGTCATGGTGTATAATTCTTTTTATATGTTGCTGTTTTCAATTTGCTATTTCTGGTCACACTTTCTATTAATAGCTTGGTTAGATCTCTTCATGGCATGCTGATCAAATATTCAGTTAAAACTTTGAAAAATGGCATATATGTTGTATGATAGAATTGCAGTCTGATTTTTTTTTCTTCTACAGGCTGGATTGGCCAAATCTAACAATATGGAATTTAATATGCGTTATATAAAGATTTTTTGAGAATCAGTTCAATATATGTATTTAATGGCACACATTAGCTGGGATTTTAGTTCCAGCTCTGCCACTTAGAGGCTATGTTACATTGAACAAGTTATTTAATCATTTTGTCTCAGTTTCTTCATAAAGTGAGAATTGTTGTAAAATATAAAAGAAGTAATAAATATAGGCTCTTAAAATAATAGCTGGCACATAGGGATGATGAAATGTAATCTGAGATTATTATAAAATTTTGTACTTGGGTTCAAACAAACTCAGTTTTTTAGGACTTAAGTGATACGATTTAGGACAACTGAGAAAGACTAGTATCTTAGTCTTTTGTTGATTGTAAACTCAAGGAAATGATAGTGTGACTTCGATAGGATAAATGTTAATGTTAATGTTGGCCAGGCTGACAAGTCATTTGCAATTGCTTGAAGCCAGAGGCAGCACCTTAGCAAATAACTTAAAGCTCAGAAGAATAAGGGTTCTAGGTGGCTCAGGCCTGTAATCCCAGCACTTTAGGTGGCCGAATCGGGTGGATCACCTAAGGTCAGGAGTTCAGGACCACCCTGGCCTACGTGGCGAAACCCCATCTCTACTAAAAATACAAAAATTAGCCAGGCATGGTGGTTGGCGCCTGTAATCTTAGCTATTTGAGAGGCTGAGGCAGGAGAATCGCTTGAATCCAGGAGGTGGAATTTGCAGTAAGCTGAGATTGTGCCATTGCACTCCAACCTGGGCAACAAGAGCGAGACTCCGTCTCAAAAAAAAGAAAAGAAAAAGTTAATGTAGTTCAAAGGGCTAAGAAGTTTACTAAAAAAGTGTTTAGTTAACACTTCTGATATTGCCTATGCCAAACTCCCACTATAATAATTAGAAGGAAAATAAACATTTGATATTTCTGAAATTGAGATGGATGGAAAACCCTTTGCCAGAGTCTAGGAGAAATACTCAATTACTTATGAAGCAGAAGGATCTGGACAGAGAAAGACCCACCATTCCCAGAGTTTGGCATAAGATCCTCCGCAACAAGGAGAATACTTTATGTCTTTCTTTCCTGTGGCCTATCCTTGGACCTATAGACACAGGGTTGACACCAACTGGAAAATTGGGCAGCTATTCTGCTTTCCCAGTGACTTTCAAGCCTAAATAAAATATTTATATAAAAGGAAGCTTTTGGCCAGGCGCAGTGGCTCACACCTGTAATCCCAGTGCTTTAAAAAGGCCAAGGTGGGAGGATTGCTTGAGGCCAGGAGCTCGAGACCAACCTGGACAACATTGTGAGAGAAAAAATTCTCTACAAACATTTTTTTAAAAACTACCTGAGAGGCTGGGCCTGGTGGTTCATATCTGTAATCCCAGCACTTTGGGAGGCCAAGGTGGGCAGATCACCTGAGGTCAGGAGTTTGAGACTAGCCTGACCAACAATGGTGAAACCCCTACTCTACTAAAAATACATAAATTAGCCGGGTATAGTGATGCACACCTGTATTCCCTATTACTTGGGAAGCTGAGGCTGAAGAATTGCTTGAACCCCGAAGGTGGAGGTTACAGTGAGCTGAGATTGCGCCGTTGCATTTCAGCGTGTGCAACCAGAGCAAAAATCTATCTCAAAAAAAAAAAAAAAAGCTGAGCATGGTGGTCTGCACCTGTAGTTCTAGCTACTTGGGAGGCTGAGGTGGGAAGATGCATTGAGCCCAAGGAGTTCGAAGTTACAGTGAGCTATGATTGTGCCACTGCACTGCAGCCTAGGGAGACGGTAAGACCTTGCCTCTTTAAAAAAAAAAAAAAAAAAAAAAGGAAGCTTTCCTTTTCAGTGAGACCTAACACAAACATTTTAATACTGCAAATTATGTTTCTTCTCCCTGACCCTGATATTTTTGAACTCCTTTACCTTGTTCATATTTTTTCTACAGCTTTTTTTTCTTTTTTAAAGCCGGAGTCTTGCTCTGTTGCCCAGGCTGGAGTGCAGTACTGCAGTCTCAGCTAACTGCAACCTCTGCCTCCTGGGTTCAAGCAATTCTCTGCCTCAGCCTCCTGAGTAGCTGGGATTACAGGTGCCTGCCACCATGCCCGGCTATTTTTTTTGTATTTTTAGTAGAGACGGGGTTTTGCCGTCAGGCTGGTCTTGAACTTCTAACTTATGATCTATCCACCTTGGCTTCCCAAAGTGCTGGGATTACAGGCATGAGCCACTGCGCCTGACCTATAGCATTTAGCTTTTAACTAGTTATATAATTTACTTATATTTATTGTTTGTCTTCCACACGACTAGAATGTAAGTTCCATAAACGGATTTGTTCACTGAAGTATCCTAAGCACCAAGAACAGTGCCTAGCAAGCGTAGACACTCAATAAATATTTGTTAAGTGAGTTGAATGAACAAAATCTGAGGCTAAAGCCCAATATATTATACCAGTAAAAGCATAGCAGCTTTAATTGAAGACAGGGCAGGGACTTACTGTTCTACCCACTGGGTCCTGCCTTTGCACTTTGTGGCATCACTACAAGGAGCACGGTTTGAAGCTACCTTACAAGTAATGATCTTTGAAGTTGCTGGAATAGGGTACACCCATTTCATTTTATCCCTTCTTTCTGTATTATCCAAAGACAGTTAATTCCTAGAAAACAGCTGGGCCTGGGTGGGGGTGGTGGTAGATGCTTGCAGTGGCTATGGAAAGGTTCATTTTTTATGAGAAATATATTTCCTAAATTATAAAGCTCTATTGCAACATCTGTGAGAAGAGAGATCCTGGTTACAATTTTTATGACTTCATTTGAGAATGTCATGCTAATGTTTTAGATACTTATAAAAAACAAAATAAAAAATCAATAAACATGAGGATAAAACCCTAAAAGCATAAACAGAATCAGATGAACCTAATTGTATTTCAGCTACACTTAAGGAAGAAAGGTAGGTAAAATTTGAGCATAGTATACGCTTAAACTCAAGATAAACAAAAATATAAACAATAATGAGTCCTAGTTTCTAGGCTTTTTTTTGTAGTCGTATGAATTAGCAATTTTGAAACTGTTTTTTGTCAGTTCTAGGATTGAACAGATGAGTAAGTATATTGAGGATAATGGGAGTCAAGTTTTTTCATTGTTGGAGAAAGGAGTTTTATATATGGAAAAGAGAAAAGGCTAGAATAAACCCCATGATGTTGAATTTGAATTGGAAGTTATGGTTTTTAATAGCTATTCATGTCTATGTAATATGTAATAATCTATATTTTAGCATTTAATATCTATATAAATATAGGGAAATACACATATATGTATCTATTCATTTATTTTTATACAGATATACACATACAGGCACATACATATGTGTGCATGCATATGCATGTATGTGTATATGATACACATTTGCATATGTATATTCCAGCTTTGTGTGCATGCATATGCATGTGTCTGTACATACACACACACACACACACACACACATTTATATGTGTATGTGTATATTCCAGCTTTGTTTTCTAAGAGGGCCTAGAAGCAATTATTTCTTTCTTTTTTTTTTTTTTGAGATGGAGTGTTGCTCTGTCTCCCAGGCTGGAGTGCAGTGGTGTGATCTCAGCACACTGCAACCTCCGCCTCCCAGGTTCAAGCGATTCATCGGCCTCAGCTTCCCAAGAAGCTGAGATTATAGGCTCCCACCACCACACCTGGCTAATTTTTGTATTTTTAGTGGAAACATGGGTTTCACCATGTTGGCCAGGCTGGTCTTGAACTCCAGACCTCAAGTGATCCACCCACCTCTGCCTCCCAAAGTACTGGGATTACAGGCATGAGGCACTGCACCATACCTGGCCTGTAATTTTATTAATAGTAGAGATGGGGTTTTGCCATGTTGCCCAGGCTGGTCTTGAACTCCTGGGCTCAGGTGATTCATCCACCCCAGCCTCCCAAAGTGTTGGGATTACAAACATGAGCCACCGAGCCCGACCACTTCTCCTCTATCTTAATCCATTTGTGTTGCTGTAACAGAATACTCTGAGACTGGGTAATTTATAAAGAACAGAATTTTATTCTTCTCACCGTTCTGGTGGCTGGAAAGTCCAAGATCAAGGTGCTGGCAGGTTCAGTTGTCTGTTACAGAGAAGAGGAACACAGTGTCTTCAAATGGTCAAAGAGTTTAAAAACCAGCTAGCTGAAGTTGCAGGAAGCCTTAATCCCATTTAGGAGGGAGGAACCCTCCTGGCCTGATCACCCCTTAAGGGCCTCACCCCTTAATAGTCTCACATTGGTAACACTTGAATTTTGGGGGGAACCCATTCAAATCATAACTCCCCTGTAACAACACACCTAATTAAGTTCTCTATATTTCCGTATGGACTGTATATTATATATGGACTGTAGTTACATAGTAACTTTAACATTCGTACTGATTTGCTTAGCTATATTGTGGTTATCTAAGCAAATACTTTTGTTACTAGGAGAATATACAAAAACATTTAGGACTAAAATGGTATATAGTGTTTGCAGCTTACTCTCATATGACTAAGAAAAAAAATATGAGATAGGCCTGGTGTGGGCTCACACCTGTAATGCTAGCACTTTGGGAGTCTGAGGTGGGAGCCCAGGAGTTCAAGACCAGCCTGGGAAACATAGTGAGACCCTATCTCAAGAAAAAATGAATGAGAAAGAGAATGAATGATAAAGCAAATTGGATGAAATGTAAATAATTGATAATCTTTGCAAATTTTCTTCAAATTTGAAGTTATATGAAGTCAAAAATTTACCAAAAATCTTTTCATATGACTTAGTTGTAATCAAACCAACCTGACTTTATAGAATTCACAGAACTGAAAAAAAATTATTTAGAGAAATAAAGTAGCAAAGGAAGTGCTGATCATGCAGAAAAATTCCAAATTGTTGGCATACAGAGAAGAACCTGATTTTTTTGTTTGTTATTCTGTTATTGCATAGTAACCTCGAGCACCTCATGTTCTGTATTCCTTTGCTTTAAATATTTTTAAAATAGCTAGTTCAAGGATTTCCTAAACACTTCCTATTTAACTAATAAGTTTTCTTACAAAGGGGCACTTTGTAAAAATTAGATGGCCTTTGTTCTAGACAGTTGTACCCTTTTATATTGGTGTTAATCCATTAATCCTACTCATGTGGGCAGAACCCTCATGGTCTAATTATTTCTTAATGGTCCCACCCTCCAGTACCATTACAATAACAATTAGATTTCACTTAATTTTTGGAAGAGACAAACATTCAAATCATAGCAAACTGCAAAGACACGAGTATGGATGAATTTCATAGACATATTATTGAGTGAAAGAAACCAAACACAAGAGGGTAATATTGTATGATTCTTTTTAATAAAATTCAATATAGGCAAAACACATCTGTGATGTTAGAAGTTAATTAAGATCTTTCCCCTATCTTTGGTAGGGGAACAGGGAAGTAACTGGAAGCAGGAACATAGAGGGGTTTCTAGGGTGCTACTAATGTTCTGTTTTTGCTTTGGATTCCAATTATCTGTTTCTTTTTGTTTGTTTGTTTTTGGCGGCATTTTGCTCTTGTTGCCCAGGCTGGAGTGCAATGGCGTGATCTTGGGTCACCGCAACCTCTACCTCCTGGATTCAAGTGATTCTGCTGCCTCAGCCTCTCCAATAGCTGGGATTACAGCCATGCATCACTGTGTCCGGCTAATTTTGTATTTTTAGTAGAGATGGGGTTTCTCCATGTTGGTCAGGCTGGTCTTGCACTCCTGACCTCAGGTGATCCACCCGCCTTGGCCTCCCAAAGTGCTGGGATTACAGGCATAAGCCACCGCACCCGGCCTGTGTGTTTCTTTGCGAAAAGTAATTGAGTTCTACACTTTGTATGCTTCTTTCTACATATGTTATACTTTAATAAACTGTTTTTAAAAAGATTTTTGTATCTTATGTAAATCTGTTACTAAAGACACTTTTTAAAGTGTCTTTTTCATAAAATGCATTTGGTAAGTTTCTCTTTTGGAGGTGGGAATAGATGTGGACAGAAAATTAGGCTTCCTTTTATTAGTCAACTCTGTGTAACTCATTTCACATCCCTTTGTGTCTTACTGCCTTAATTCTTAAGAGTTAATTTTTGTGTCGTTACATTTTTTCGCTTTATAAAGTATTAATAAGTGAATGAGTGAATAGTCTATTATTTCAAATCTGGAATTAAAAATTTTTTTTCAAATTTCTTAGTGTAAAATTCTTTCATTTATTTATTTTTTGAGACAGAGTTTCACTCTTGTTGCCTAGCGGGAATGCAGTGGTACAATCTCAGCTCACTACAATCTCCGCTTCCTGGATTCAAGCGATTCTCCTGCCTCAGTCTCCCGAGTAGCTGGGATTACAGGCATGTGCCACGACGCCAGGCTAATTTTGTATTTTTAGTAGACAAGGGGTTTTTCCATGTTGGTCAGGCTGGTCTTGAGCTCCTGACCTCAGGTGATCCACCCGCCTTGGCCTCCCAAAGTGCTGAGATTATAGCCATGAGCCACCGCACTGGGATTGTTAGTGTAAAATTCTTAGTACAGTATTTGAAAGTAAATTGCAGTTGAAGATACGGTTATTATTGTCAGTACCTTCTTGAAAATGTTCTAGGGCTGGGTGCAGTGGCTCATGCCTGTAGTCCCAGCACTTTGGGAGACCCAGGTGGGTGAATCATGAGGTCAGGAGTTTGAGACCAGCCTGGCCAACATGGTGAAACCCTGTCTCTACTAAAAATACAAAAAACTAACGGCTTGGTGGCGAGTACCTGTAATCCCAGCTAGTCGGGAGGCTGAAGCAGGAGAATTGCTTGAACACAGGAGGCAGAGGTTGCAGTGAGCCGAGATCGCACCACTGCATTCCAGCCTGGATGGTAGTGTGAGACTCCATCTCTGAAAAGAAAAGAGAAAAAGATTCTGTTGATTTATTTAGTACGTTTTTATTATCTACCTTCCATTTTAGTGGCAACTGAGAGGCAATATGTACTTTTTTGTTCTTTTATTTTTCTTTTGGCAATATGCACTTCTATACTCACAGAAGGAATACTTTTTAGTTTAAGTTGTTTTTATATTCAGAAGTTAGGGTTGTTGGAATTACGCTTTTCAAATGCTGCAGTTTCTATGAAGTCTTTTCATGTTTCCTCTCTCCAGGTTATTGATCTCATCCTCCTCTTAAGGTATGTTGTCATTGTGCCTTTCTTAAA
The DNA here is from genome assembly GCA_036589455.1 of Ateles fusciceps. Taxonomy (NCBI): domain Eukaryota; kingdom Metazoa; phylum Chordata; class Mammalia; order Primates; family Atelidae; genus Ateles; species Ateles fusciceps. The sequence continues at coordinate 5,973,505 of JAZHEH010000228.1, read as the reverse complement.
GCATTTGCAGTATTTTGTCATATAGGCTTTTTATATTCCTTTTTCTTGATTATGAGAACCTAGAGTTTAGAGATTATGTTGGTGGTTTTCTGAACTCCTGTTAATACTGAATATTGTGACGACTGCATCACACACAGTAGGTTCTCTATAAATAGTTTATCTGATTACCATGTTTCTAACCTTGAATACCATTTCATAGTTTAATTTTGCTTGTGTAATTTTCTTTGTAAATCAAATGCTTAATATATAGCTGTATAGCTGAATAGATACTCTGTGACCACTTTCCATTTTTGAAAACCAAATCCCAGTTCTATAACTGTCATTCTATAATATTTACCTCTTATCAGTCACATATTTTCTTTGGGGACAGAAATAAATATGCAAAACAAATTCCAAGCCAAGTTTTTTGTTTTTTTTTTAAACACTTTGCAAAAACTACTGTTTGCTACAAGAAAATAAATGGAATTTTTTGTTTAAGTTCATGTGAAAATGGAAATAAATATAGGACTGTGGGATTAAACATGGAGATACTCTAGAGTGTTTTGAAGCTCTCCTTATATGCCAGTGACCTCTGGGGTTCACTTTCCCTACGACTTGGGCAATATGTCTCTCTTTTTCTGTTTATCTCTTATAAATATTCCTTCCTATCAGTACCACACGAATCGATTCTTTTTTTTTTTTTTTTTTTTTTTTGAGACAGGGTCTCACTCTGTTGTCCAGGCTGGAGTACAGTGGCATGATCACAGCTTGCTGCAGCCTCAACCTCCCAGGCTCAAGCTATCGTCCTGCCTCAGCCTCCAGAGTAGCTGGGACCACAGGTGCGTGTCACCATATCTGGCTAATTTTTAAATTTTTTTTGTAAAGGTGAGATCTCCCTATGTTGCTCAGCCTGGTCTTGAACTCCTGGGGTCAAGTGATTATCCTGCTGCAGCTTCCCAAAGTGCTGGGATTACAGGCATGAGCCACTGTGCCTGGCCCAAACTGATCCTTCTTGACACAGCTCTTCCTGTTTTGGGCCCCTTGAATTGAATACTAATTACCAGTCTTACTAGAGATATGTGTAGAATGGGATTCGTGGGAGTTGCTCTCAATAAATAACAATATCCTATCTATTTGTGTTATTTATATATATATATATAGAGAGAGAGAGAGAGAGAAAGAATTTTATTTCAAAGATCCAGTAATTTATAGATATTTGACTTTTATATAGGGGAATTATTTGTAATGTATTAGAGAAGATTATGGTCCTATATTAGTGTGTGGATCTTACAGTTGCTGGAGTAACTTGGAGTGATCATCTTCATTGTATCATCATAATAAAGTCTTGTTTTATGGGGAAATTGGGACCTCTTTCTCTTTATTTTGTGTATATGTGTTTTGTTTGTAATTACTATATTAGTGTAATGCAGCAATAATTATGTTACTAACAACAACTTTGTGAGATGTTTATTATTCTCATTTTACAGATGAGGAAACTGAGGCTTGGTGAAGTTACGAAACTTGTCCAAAATCACACAACTTGTAAAGGGCACAGCCAAGATTCAGAGCCAGGTCTGTCCAACTTCAAAACTCTTAATCATAACCATGAATCCGAAATAGCTGTGAAGTATCAACCTGTGATAAGTTGTATTAGTATTAATATTGCTTAACTGTTGTTTAACTCTTACTGATTAATATTTTTAATGCTGAGTGCTTTTGTCCTTTATAATAATTTCACATATCTTTTCAATATTGTGAAAAGCAATATGAATGGTAATTAAAGGTCTAGTCTCTGGAGACAGACTACTTGGGTATGAACCCTTAAACCGCTTCATTTACTTGTTGTGTGACATTGAGAAAGTTACTTAACTTTTCCATACTTCAGTTTTTCTATCTGTAAAATGGTGATGGTAATATTATCCACCTGATAAGGTTGTAAATATTGAATGATTTAATATATATATAGCATTTACAACAATGCCTGGCACACAGTTAGCATTCGGTGAATGTCAATGATTAGTATTGTCATCTCCTAGCAACCAGTGAAGCAAATTATCATATCTAATTCTGTATTAGGAAATTTAGATAAAGCAATGTTTAGGCAGCAATGTAGGATATGACAAAGCTTACATAAACCAAAATTAAATTTGAATAAGTTAGATCTAAAGAATATCATTCATTTGATCAAATTTAGATCTATTGTAAAGCAACTTGGGCAACTGCTTATAGATCTCACATGTACAAGAGCCTTACATATATAAGGTTCATACATAGATCCACTAGAAGTACCCATTGAGCCTAACATGGTCATTCCATTATAAATGTGTTTTGTCTGTCTTCTCCCTCAGAATGCAATTTGTATTTAGAATAAATGTCCACATTTTCAGGTAGCTTTTAAGGAGATGGTGTTTTGGCAGCCTTGATAGAAAAATGCCAAGAACCAAAACCTCATGTATTACATAAAATGTTGGCAACATTTCATCACTTGCAGGAGTGCTTATTAGAACTTTTACTATGGTGAATGTGTATACTGAATGACCTTTGAACCAGTGGGACCACAGCACATTCAGCTAGAATTCAGCCATGTACTGATCATGTATTCTTTTCTCATACCTGTGTATTGTAGCTTTCAGAATCCCAAAGTGCTATTCACCATGTTGGTCAGTCTCGATCTCCTGACCTCATGATCCACCCACCTTGGCCTCCCAAAGTGCTGGGATTACAGGTGTGAGCCACCTCACCTGGCCCTGATTATTTACTAATAATACGTTTATATCTGTTGCATAAATATCCATGAATGGGAGATAATTTGAGTAAAATTACACAATAATTCAAAAGCTATTATTTAAAGAATGGGACCTGCTTTGTATATGAACCCCAGAGCTCTGTAGCTTTATTTTTTTTAATTTTTAAATTTTTTCTTATAGAGACAGAGGTTTCCTATGTTGCCCAAGCTGGTCTGAAACTCTGGGGCTCAAGCAGTCCTTCTACCTCAGCCTCTGAAAGTGCTGGTATTACAGGCATGCACCACCATGCCCAGCCTATAGCTTTTATTCTTATACATTTAATTTCTTTCTTTCTTTTATGGTACTGAGACTTACTATCCTTGATCAGAGTATCTTTTTGGTTATTTAGATATTTAAAATATTTTTCAGTAAATTCTTTTCTCTTTCTTCCATGAAGAAAAATAAGATGGCCAGGCATGATGGCTCATGCCTGTAATCCCAGCACTTTGGGAGGCCGAGACGGGGCAGATTGCTCGAGGCCAAAGTTCAAGACCAGCCTAGCCAACATGGCGAAACCCTGGCTCTACTGAAAATACAAAAATTAGCCAGGTGTGGTGACACACGCCTGTAATCCCATCTACTTGGCAAGCTGAGGCATGAGAATTGCTTGAACCTGGGAGGTGGAGGTTGCAGTGAGCTGAGATTACACCACTGCACTCCAGCCTGGGCAACACGGTGAAACTGTCTTAAAAAAAGAAAAAGTAACAGACCTCATTTCTTGTTACTATTGTAAGTGGCATATTTTTCCTCTTGTTTCCTTTCCATTTCTGTTTTGTTTCTTTCCTGTGCTTTATTACTTTCTCTTGCCTTAACTATTTAGTACAGTATTCAGTGCAAGTGTTAATAGTAGACATTCCTTTGCTTGACCCCAGAAGTTTGAGATCAGCCTGGGCAACATAGCAAGATCCCATCTCTACAAAAAAATTAAAAACTAGCCAGGTGTGGCGGTACATACCTGTAGTTCCAGCTACTCAGGAGGCTGAAGTGAAAGGATTTCATAACCCCAGGAGGTTGAGACTGCACTGAGCCACGACTGTGCCACAGCACTGTAGCCTGGACAACAGAACAAGACCCTGTCTAAAAAAAAATAGCGGGCATTCTTATGTTGCACTTAATTTTTTAAAGGAAGTGCTTATTTTGTTTTGCTATTAAGACTAAGGTTTGCTATATATATATATATGTGTGTGTGTGTGTGTGTGTGTGTGTGTGTGTGTGTGTGTGTGTGTGTATGTAAATTTTTATTTATTTATTTTGAGACAGGGTCTCACCCTGTCACCCAGGCTGGAGTGCAGTGGTGCAGTCTCGACTCACTGCAACCTCAGCCTCCCAGGCTCAAGTGATTTTCCCACCTCAGCTTCCCAAGTAGCTGGCACTACAGATGGGCACTGCTATGCCTGGTTAATGTTTGTCCTTTTAGCAGAGATGGGGTTTCACCATGTTGGCCAGGCTGGTCTCAGACTCCTTACCTCAGGTGATCCACCCACCTCAGCCTCTCAAAGTTTTGGAATTTCAGGCTTGAGCCACTGTGCCTGGCCTGCTACATATTTTTGATAGAAACTTTTCCTAGGTTAAAAGCATTTCTCTTCCTAGTAGGCTAAGATTTTTGTGTGTGTGAAGAATGAGCACTGAATTTTATCAAATATGTTTTCTGCATTTACAAGATGATCACATAGTTTTCCTCCTTTATTTTGTTAATGTGGTGAATGACATTTATAATGTAGAATTACTGAAATAAACCCAACTCTGTCATGATGGACTTTTTAGAAAAAAATAAACAGTTGAACTTAGTTTATTAATTTTGTTTTGTTTTGTTTTTAAGAGATGGAATCTTATTCTGTCACCCAGTCTGGAGTGCAGTGGTGTGATCATAGCTCACTGTAGCCTCGAACACCTGGGCTCAAGTGATCATCTCACATCTGCCTTCTGAGTAGCTGGTACTAAAAGGGTACACCATCATGCCTGGCTACTTTTAACATTTTTTGTAGAGATGCGGTCTTGCTATGTTGCCCAGGCTGGTCTCAAACTCCTGGGCTTAAGCAATCCTCCCACCTCAGCTTCCCAAAGTGCTGGGATTACAAGCATGACACTGTGTAAGATTTTTGCATCTATGTTCGTCCACAGGTGAAATTGGCCCATAGTTTTAATTTCTTGTCCTTATTTGGTTTTGGTATCCAGATTATGCCAGCCTCAAATAATGAGTTAGAAACTGTTTTTTCCCCCTGAAAAGATTTATTTAGGACTGGAATGACCTTTTTTTTTTTTTTTTAAAGTTTTGTTGTTTAACAAAAGTCCTGTTTAACTCTGTAGGCATGGTATTTTTGGAGATGATGGGCTTAATATTTTGCTGGGGAGATATGTATTCAGTATTCTAAATGGTGTCATTCAGGATTGTGTTTCTAGTTAGATCAGTTTTTAGAGAGTGTCTTTAGGAATGCATTAGCTTTGTCTAGAGTTTTTGTTGTTGGTTTTTTTTGTTTGTTTGTTTGAAGCAAGGTTTTACTCGGTTGCCCAGGCTTGAATGCAATGGTGTGATCTCGGCTCACTGCAGCCTCCACCTCCCAGGCTCAAGTGATTCTCTGTATCAGCCTCCTGAGTAGCTGGGACTACAGGCGCAGGCTACTGTGCCCGACTAATTTTTTGTATTTTTCGTAGAGATGGGGTTTTGCCATGTTGGCCAGGCTGGTCTCGAACTCCTGACCTCAGGTGATCCACTTGCCTTAGCCTCCCAAAGTGCTGGAATTATAGGCATAAGCCACTGTGCCTGGCTTTATTTATTTTAAATTTTTCTTTCTTTCTTTCTTTTTTTGAGATGGAGTTTCACCTTGTTGCCCAGGCTGGAGTGCAATGGCGTGATCTCGACTCACCGCCACCTCCCCCTCCTGGATTCAAGTAATTCTCCTGCCTCAGCCTCTGGAGTAGCTGGGATTACAGGCCTGTGCCACCATGGCCGGCTAATTTTGTATTTTCAGTAGAGATGGGGTTTCTCCTTGTGGGTCAGGCTGGTCTCTAACTTCCGACCTCGGGTGATCCGCCCACCTCAGCCTCCCATAGTGCTGGGATTACTGATGTGAGCCATGATGCCTGGCCTAAATTTTTCTTTTTCTTTTTTTTTTCCCTCCTGATACGGAGTTTTACTTTTGTTGCCCAGGCTGGAGTACAGTGGCGCGATCTCAGCTCACTACAAACTCTGCCTCCTGGGTTCAAGTGATTCTCCTGCCCCAGCCTCCCGAGTAGCTAAGATTACAGGCATGCACCACCATACCCAGCTAAGTTTTTTCTATTTTCAGTAGAGACAGGGTTTCTCCATGTTGGCCAGGCTGATCTCAAACTCCTGACCTCATGATTCACCCACCTGGGCCTCCCAAAGTGCTGTGATTACAGGCATGAGCCACTGCACCCGGCCAGTTTTTCTTTTTTTAATAGAGACAGGGTCTCACTGTGTTGCTTAGGCTGGTTTCGATCTCCTAGACTCAAGCGATCCCCCTGCCTCAGCCTCCCAAAGTGCTAGGATTACAGGCATGAGCCACTGCACCCAGCCCATGATCACTCTTTCCAATGGCCTTTTCTCTACTTTTTGATAAGAAATTTTAATGAATAACCAATATTTCATATTATTGAGACTTGCTGAGGTTCTTGGAAGGCTGATTTTCTATTAATGATAGAGTGATAGGCCAGGTACAGTGGCTTATACCTGTAATCCCAGAACTTTGGGAGGCCGAGGCATGTGGGTCACTTGAGCCCATGAGCTCGAAACCAGCCTGGGTAACGTGTGGCAAAACTCCATCTCTATAAAAAAAAATAGCTGGGCATGGTGGTATGCACCTGTAGTCCTACCTACTCAGGAGGCTGAGGTGGGAGGATCATCTAGTCTGGGAGGTCACGGCTGAAGTGAGCTGTGATCATACTACTGTACTCCAGCCTGGGTGACAAGAGTGAGGTGCTGTCTCAAAAAAAAAAAAAAATAGATGATAATTTGATAATTTTCTTTTTATTTCACCTTCTGTTTCTCCTCCTCTCCCTTTTCCTGTTTCTCTCACACTTTAACTTCTCTGGAACTGGGAATCATCTCCCATTGGGATACATCTTACTATTGTGGTATTTTACAATAAATAAGCAATTCTTAAACAGTTTTGACAGTATTTTTTTTTTTTTTTAAAGACAAGGTCTCACTCTGTCACCTAGGCTGGAGTGCAGTGGTGGTAAGATCATGGCTCACTGTATCCTCTTCCTTTTTGGCTAAAGTGATCCTTCCACCCCTATCCCCCAAGTAGCTGGGACCACAGGGACACACCACCATGCCTGGCTGGTTTCTGTATTTTTTGTAAAGATGGGATTTAGCCATGTCGCCCAGGCTAGTCTCGATTTCCTGATCTCAAGCAATCTACAAACCTCGACCTCCCAAAGTGTGGGGATTATAGGTGTTAGCCAGTGCACCTGGCCTCCATTTTTTCTTTTTTAGTGGAACATAAAATAGTGGTACATCTTATAATCAGTAATATCTTAGTTTTGAGGAAATGCATATTTTTACATACATAGCATGACTTTTCATCCTATCCCATTTGCTATTTGAAATGCCCTTTTTCTATCTCTTTCATTGTGTGCTTATATCATTCAAGACCTTGAGGTCTTGATAAAGTTATTTTAAAATAAAAAAATTTTTATCTGGGCTCTTCTAGTACCTAGCACAATACTGTGTTGGATATAGAATATTATTTAATTAACAATGATGGGAGCTAAATGGTAAGAACTTCTGAACACTAAGGAAACAACAGACACAGGGGTCTACTTGAGTGGGGAGGGTAGAAGGAGGGAGAGGAGCAGAAAAGATACTGGGCTTAATACCTGGGTGTTGAAATAATATATGCAACAAACCCTCATGACACAGGTTTACTTATGTAACAAACCTTCACATGTACCCCCAAACCGGAAAATAAAAGTAAAAAAAAAAAAAAGGAAATTCTGAAACATCAAAAAAAGGAAGAATCTATGTATAATCATAGCACAGGCTTTGACATATGTATATTATGACCAATTATTTAGCTTCTTGGTCAAAAGAGAATACTTAATACTTACATTAGTTAAGATTATTTTAGATAGAACAGAAACCAATGCTTTCTACCTTTAGCAAGTTAGATAATTTATGGAATGGATGCTGAAGCATCTGGTGATCAAGGAATAGCTGAAGCAGTGAAACAAATAAAGTAATTAGAAACTATAGACCAGGTGCAGTGGCTTACACTTACAATCTCAGCACTTTTGGAGGCTGAGGCAGGTGGGTTGCTCGAGCTTAGGAGTTCAAAACCAGCCTGGGTAACATGGTGAAACCCCATCTCTACAAAAAATACAAAAATTAGCTAGGTGTGGTGTCATGCACCTGTAGTTCCACTTACTCTGGAGGCTGAGATGGGAGGATTGTTTGAACCAGAGAGGTTGAGACTGTAGTGAGCTGAGATTGTACTGCACTCTAGCCTGGGTGACAGATTAAGACCCTGTCCCCCCCCCAAAAAAAAAAGAAAAGAAAATATAAGACACTGTGAAGGAAATGAAAAGAGTAGTATATAATAAGGAATTATAGAGGATGGTATTTAAAGTAGAAAAAGAAGACATCAACTTTTAGGTTAAGAGTTAAGTATGAGTGGGAGACAAATGTATTGGTTGAAGGGGTCTGGGAGAAGAGTATTTCAGGGAGAGGGAAACAACAGGCCTAGAGTGAGAATGAGCTTGCATTTAACTGAAAGGCTCATAAAGAGTTGGAAAGAATGCCACCTCAAGGCAAGAGAGGCATGCAGGGGCCATACCTTTTTTTATTTTTTATTTTTTTGAGACAGAGTCTTGCTTTGTCGCCCAGGGTGGAGTGCAATGGTGTGATCTTGGCTCACTGCAACCTCCGCCTCCTGGATTCAACCAATTCTCCTGTCTCAGCCTCCAGAGTAGCTGGGTTTATAGGCACCCACCATGAAGCCCGGCTCATATTTTGCATTTTTAGTAGAGATGGGTTGGCCAGGCTGGTATTGAACCCTGACCTCAGGTGATCTGCCCACCTCGGCCTTCCAAAGTGCCGGAATTACAGGTGTGCGCTACCATACCCAGCCTTTTTTTTTCTTTTTTGAGATGGAGTTTTACTCTTGTCACCCAGGCTAGAGTGCAGTGGTGTGATCTTGGCTCACGGCAACCTCCACCTCCTGGATTCAAGTAATTCTGCCTCAGCCTCCCGAGTAGCTGGGATTATATAGGCATGCGCCACCACACCTGGCTAATTTTTTTGTATTTTTAGTAGAAACAGAGTTGCACCATGTTAGCCAGACTGGTCTCGAACTCCTGACCTCAGGTGATCTGCCTGCCTCAGCCTCCCAAAGTGCTGGGATTACAGATGTGAGCTACTGCACCTGGCCTTCTTTGTATTTTTAGTAGAGATGGGGTTTCACCCTGTAGGCCAGGCAGGTCTCGGACTTTTGACCTCAGGTGATTTATCTGCCTCAGCCTCTCAAAGTGTTGGGATTACAGGCGTGAGCCACCGCACTCAGCCGGGGCCATACCTTTATATGCTGACATATACTGTGTATTTGTGATGTTCTGGTACTGTCGTAAGCACCACGTCTTGAGAAGTGTGAATTATGCCATACTGACTCACTGTATAATGAAAGTTTGGATTTTATTTGAAGATACATTGGAAAGTCATGGAACTATTAAGCAATGCCATGATCCATTTTATGTTTTTGAAGATTATGGTGACTATACTGTACATAGTTGATTAGAGAGGGACAATAGAGGACATAGAAATAAATACTAGTGGCTTATGCTAGTCCAGGTAAGACACAAAGTTACCTTGGACTATGGGTGGTGGATATTAAGTGCAGTGGACAGTTTTGAGGTATATTTTAGAAGTCTTTTGTTGATGGCTTGGTAAGTGGGGGGTCGGGGGTGAGGGGAAAGAGGAGTAAGACTAGAGCAGACTGAAGAATTGAAAAGAGATGTGTAGGTATTTTGCCAAGTTATTTGTCAGTAAAGGGAAGCAGAGCTGTTTTTAACAGCTTCTTATTTCTTATTTCTGTAATTTTTTCAGTGGCATTTTTTTCTCTCTTCTACCCCATTCCCTCCACCACCTCCCCATTCTTGGAATCAGATAATATTTTTGTTCTAGTCTGCGTCTCCAGATTCCAGCACCTTTTCTCATCCCACACTTGACAGGTGCAGGAGGAAAGCTAGTGTAAAAAGTAGGCTAGCATCCTCAGCACTTCTGTCCTTTTACATCAAGATGTTCCTTGCTTAAATCAATCCTTGCTATATCAGAGCAAAATCATTTTGTCTTGTAAGTAAAGATTTAATTTTTAAAGTAATATTATTCTAATGAAGTCAGTCTGTGTATATGTGTACTGTGGAGTTTGGGTGATGGCTATATATTTTTATCTGTAAAGTCTTAATATGCCTTATTATTGTTGTTACTATTTTGAGACAGATTCTTATTCTACCGCCCTGGCTGGAGTGCTGTGGCACAGTCTCAGCTCACTGTAGCCTCCACCTCTGAGGTTCAAGTGATTCTCGTGCCTCATCCTCCTGGGTAGCTGGGATTACAGCTGTGTGCCATCACACCCAGCTAATTTTTGTATTTTTAGTAGAGACAGGGTTTTGCCATGTTGGCCGGGCTGGTCTCGAACTCCTGACCTCAGTTAGTCCACCTGCCTCAGCCTCCCAAAGTGTTGGGGTTACAGGTGTGAGCCCCTGCACCCAGCCTTAATGTGCTTGAAAAGGTAAATACCATCAAATCACAAATTCAGTTCACCAGTGTTTTCTCATTTGAAAGGCAAGTGAGCAACGAAAATACAAAATTGGTTTTATAAATGCAAGAAAAGGCTCTCAGAAAAGATGGCTTTAAAAAAAATGTTTTAAAAATATGTACATATAGCTTCAACTTTTGAAACCACCTTTGACTGCAGTTACAAGTTGACAGGGTGCTTCTTCATTTTATGTAGCTCTAACTTTCTATTATTATCTTTAAAGGTGAATAGGAAAGTCACATATCAAAACAATAGAAGGAATTTTGTGGACAACATAAGTGGGAAATGAAAATTCATAAGGCAGAAACCTAAAATTAAAGTCAGATAATAGATTTGGATCATGGAATGCTGTTAAATCAATGGTTTTAAATTTTTTGGTGGCTACACATCCTTTGAGATTCTGATGGCGGAAGAATCTGGCCCCAGAAACTTCACAGACACCCATATATTCATATTTGTACATAACATTAAGGGGTTGCTGAGCCTGAAGAGCCTGTGGGGTACATGATCCCCTGGTTGAAAATATGCAGTCCAAATGGTAATGAGGGCTGAGAAATATGTGTCTGGGGAAGTGTGGCATTCAAACTGACAGTGTTCTGTTCTCAAATACAGTATTTAGGATGGCCAAGTATTTAGGATGGCCAAGACTTAATTTGTTGTTTGAAAATCTCTGGTTTGATAGCTGATGAAGCAAAGTAATTTTTAGTCTTAGCTATTGAAAAATCAGAATAGTCTGTTCTTAACAATTTCTTATTTGAAAATGCTGTAGATGGCAGAGTTTTATGAAATGAGACAGTACGGTACTCAGGGAACGCTAACGTATGTAGCCTATCAAAAAAAAAAAAGTTAAACTGAAGTAAAAATAAATTTCAAATTCACTGAATCCTAGGTTCGCACAGTAGCTGAGTATTTCTTTTAAGAAATAGGCTTAGGCCACGCTCAGTGGCTCACGCCTATAATCCCAGCACTTTGGGAGGCCGAGGCAGGCAGATCATGAGGTCGGGGGATCGAGACCATCCTGGCCAACAGGATTTTGTACTAAAAAAAAAAAAAAAAAAAGCTGGACATGGTGGCGCCCATCTGTACTCCCAGCTACTCTGGAGGCTGAGACAGGAAAATCGCTTGAACCCGGGAGGCAGAGGTTGCACTGAGCCGCGATCGAGCCACTGCACTCCAGCCTGGGCAACAGAGGGAGACTCTGTCTCAAAAAAAAAGAAAAAATAGGTTTAGAACAGGTATGTTGGCTCACGCCTGTAATCCCAGCACTTTGGGAGGCCAAGGCAGGTGGATTACTTGTGCCCAGGAGTTTGAGACCAGCCTAGCTAACATGGCAAAGTCCTGTCTCTACCAACAATACAAAAATTAGGCAGGCATGGTGGCACATGCCTGTGGTCCCAGCTACTCAGGGGTGAGGTGGGAAAATCGCTTGAGCCCAGGAGGTCAGTGCTGCAGTGAACTGTGTTTGCACCACTGCACACCAGTCTGGGTGACAAAGTGAGACCCTATCTAAAAAAAAAAAAGGTTAAAAAAAAAAAAAGATATCCTGCCAGGCGCAGTGGATCACACTTGTAATCCTAGCACTTTGGGAGGCTGAGTCGGGTGGATCACCTCAGGTCATGAGTTCAAGACCAGCCTGACCAACATGGTGAAAGCCTGTCTCTAGTAAATAAAAAAAAATTAGCCAGGTGTGGTGGTGAGTGCCTGTAATCCCAGCTACTTGGGAGACTGAGGCAGGAGAGTTGCTTGAACCTGGGAGGCAGATGTTGCAGTGAGCCAAGATTGCACCATTGCACTCCAGCCTGGGTAACAAGAGGGAAAACTCGGTCCCCCCAACCCCCCCCCCCCGCCAAAAAAACGTAGGCCTGGTGCGGTTACTCACGCCTGTAATCCCAGCACTTTGGGAGGCCAAGGCGGGCGGATCATGAGGTCAAGAGATCAAGGCCATCCTGGCCAACATGGTGAAACTGTCTTTAAAATAAATAAATAAATAATATACTTTGTTCTTGCTACCTTTCCATGAATTTGTTTGTAAATTAACTTTTATCAGAAAACTGTGAGCTTTTAAAATGAATTTTATTAGTCTTGTGACTTAAGTATTGGAAATATTTATTTAGCTGTTAGTGATAAAGCTGTACTTTGTTGCTGTTTATTTGGCTCAGTGCTCAGGTGGAATACCAAGCCAATGATGTAACATAGTAAATTATAAATTGTTTCCTGTTAGGCAAATTATACCAGTTAGAACAGTATCTAATGTAATACAGAATTCACAAAATTCATTGATGGAGTAGGGGATTGTCTAGATGACTTACCTCTGTAGGTCCTTTGGCCATACTGAGAGCCTAGGATTCCTTACATTTTTTCACTTTACTTGATCAAATAAAAGGATTTTTTCTTTAAGTCTTCAAAGCAAGCTCTACATCATTAGAAATAGTAGAAATAAAAGAAAGAAAATTTAAAAAGGCACTACTTTATGCTCGTATACAATATTCTATTCTACTTTAATATTATGATTTAATTTGGCATTTTAGCTTACATTTAAGTGAGTGAACAAATTTTTCATTTTGCTTTTGGCAGATGAACAGTCAGTGCATATTTTTTTCTTGCAACTTTCTCTGTAAAATTCTGGAACAGTAGTGTGACTGGGAATAGAGGCCAGGCATGGTAGTTCACGCCTGTAATCCCAGCACTTCGGGTGGGTGGCTAAGGCAAGAGGATTGCTTGAGCCTAGGAGTCTGAGGCCAACCTAGGTAACTTAGAGATACCCTGTCTCTACAAAAAATTTAAAAATTAACCAGGCATGCTTGATTAAAAAGTAACCGATGCATGCTTGTAGTCCCAGCTACTTGGGAGTCTGAAACTGGAGGATCACTTGAACCCAGGAAGTTGAGGCTACAGCGAGCTGTGATTGTGCTGCTGCATTCTAGCCTGGGCAACAGAGGAAGGCCGTGTCTCAAAAAAAAAAAAAAAAAAAAAAAAAAAAAAACGAAAAAAAAAAAGTGGAATTGTATATATTGACATTGAATGATGTTTGTTTAGAGAACAGTAAAATGTGAATTAAATAGTATAGATGATTCTTTCTGCAGTTCTACTCAATGAGTTTCTACTGTATAGTGTTTTTATGCCTCCTATAATATGAGCATGTTGTGTGGTTTTAGTGTTAGATTTCTTTTTCATAACCCCTAAACATAGGCCAGCCACTTCAACTGTGTCTAGTTGAAAACAACACACTGTTCCATACTAGAAAAAATCCCTGGTTGTGCTGGATTTTTTTGCAAAATAGTACAGTACTGCACTTTATGGATGACATAAGGTCTTTCAATATAATTTTGAATTTATATGATATTGCCTTTAAGGCTACTTTTGGAATTTAACGTCTAAGTGAGATTCGAGTCTCCTGAAAACGGAATTTTAGCTAATTTAAGGTAATTTGTGAGTATACTTTTTTAAAATCAGATATTCACAATGCAGCCCATGGTTTTATATTTTAGTTTATACATTGCTATGTTTAGAACCAACTAATGTAAAAATCAAGAGTGAGTAATTTAAACTCTTAGCTGCTTGGCCTTCTTTTCCCGCATGGGAAACCAATCTTAAGTATTAGGGTCAGCTTTCCTGAGTGAGTCTTGTGTATCAAGTATGTGCTATAGAGGTTAATTTTTGTTTTCTGTTTTTTTCTGTTAGTGAACTTTCTGAAGCATATATCTGTCTCATCCAGTCTTCCTTATAATTTGTATGTGAGAGAGAGACCTAAAGTTAGGAGCACAGTTATGATTATAGAACAAGGAAAAGCAAACAAGCATAATTTAGGAAGAAAAATCTCTTAAGAGAAATAGTCCCATTTCCCTAAGGGTTGTAGCCTTCTATTGGCCCTTCAAAAGATTCTGGTTCCTTCCAGATTTGGCTATTCAGACTAAATGTTAATAACTTTATTCATTTCAGCAAAAATGAGACTTTCATTTTATAATTACCCGTATGTGTTATTTATTTTCTTTCTTTTTGTTAGATGTTTCATAATTTTGTATGTGTATGTATTTATATTTCTATACCTTGTCTCCTCAATTCCAGAAAGGATTTTAGATGACTTACTTTCCAACTAACAAAAAATATGAAATAGTTGAAACATGCCAAAAAAAAATATGTAGGTATATGTAGTATAATGAAAACTTGTTTACTACTCAGCTTTAGAATGTGACCAAAACTTTTGCAGTCCCCATGTGAACCATTCCCAATTATGTCCTGCTTTCCTTTCCCTAAGAAATAACATTGCCCTTAATCACATTTCTAATTATCTTGTTTATAGTTTTGTAAAATATTTATGTATCCCTAAGTATTATCTTGTGTAGTGTTGTGTATTTTTGAGAGGTAGTATAATATGGGGATTAAGAGTACAGAGCCTGACTCCAGGAGGTCCTGCTACTTACCAAATTATTTGGTCAAATTACTTAACTTCTCTGTGCCTGTTTACTCATCTGTGAAATAGAGATTAAAAATAGAATCAACCTGATAGAACTCTTGTGAAAATTTCATGAATCATTGTATACAAAGTGCTTGGAACAGTGCCTGGTACACAAGCAGTATTTTTTTTTAATTTCAGTTGTTAATTACAGACAATAAACAATGCTATACAGACATTATTGTATGCACCTTGTGCACATACATGTGTAAGAGTTTCTCTAGGGTATATACCTAAAAATAGAATTGCTGGGTTGTAAGGGCATATACATCTTAAACTTTCCTAGATGATGCCAAATTATTTTTCAAAATGATTATATCAATTTATGCTCCTATGACAGTATGAGGTGCCTGTTGCTTCATATGTTATTGTCTTGATTCTTTAATATTTGCCAAACTGATAGATGTAAAATATCATATGGTATTTTGATTTACATTTTCTTGATTACTGATGAGGTTGAACTTTTTTTTTCCCTGTGCTTGTGGGCTGTTTCTATTCTTTTGTAAAATGCTTGCACATTTTGCCTATTTTCCATTGATATTTTATTTTAAACTATTTGATTTGAATATATAGTTTTAGGAATTCTTTAAATATTAGGATACTAACATTTTGTTCAATAATTCATGGCGTATAACTACTAGTTAGTGACTTGTCTTTCATTCTCAAGTGAATGATTTTTCACATACATTTATAGATCAGGAACATTCTTTTGTTAGACTAGTGTCTTGTTTGGAATGTGTAAAATATAGTTCCCAGAATCTTTAAACCATATTTTTAAAAAAATGAAAAGTGAGACTTTTACAAGTCTTCCTGAGTGACCTATTCCAGTGTAAATAACTACCCTAGAAAAGTGATCTTACCATAGATTGACCAACCACTAGCTCTTATTAAAGCTTTTTTATATTAAAATAATTCAACTTTGGAACTGTAAAGCTGACTACATATGCCATATTGAAATTTTGCCATTGTTAGAAATTATACTTTTTGTGCCATTAATTCCTGGTCTTTTTAGTTTTATTATTTTTTTCCAGCAGATAAATCCATTTCTAGCTTGCTTGTAGCTTGCCATGTAAAACACACTTACTGATTTTTATTCTCTTTTTTTTTTTTTTTTTTTTTAAAGACGGGGTTTCACCATGTTGGTCGGGCTGGTCTTGAACTCCTGACCTCAGGTGATCCGCCCACCTTGGCCTCCAAAGTGCTTGGATTACAGGCGTGAGCCACCATGCCTGGCCTTTTTATTCTCTGTTAGAGAATTTTTGTTTGCTTAGAGGTATGTAAAGTACACCTTCCTTACATGACTGGCCATGAAAGATTCTTTTATGTATTTTAACTTCTTTAGTTAGTGAGAACAAGTCAGATGAAACATGCTTTTGAGTTGGGTCTTTTTTTTTTTTTTTAACAGAGAATTCATTTAGAAAGCTGTATTTGGAGTTTTAGTTTGTCATTTTTTTCTATGTGTTATTTCATAGGGAGCATTTAGGAACTAATCCTGCAATTAATTTCTGTTCGTTTTGATGTGGGCTTCCTGTGGTTAGGGACAATTACTTCTTAACATCTATAAATTTCCACATGAAACTCCTACTGTACTACCATTCACACAGTGGATGCTTAATGTTCATTATTTCTTCTTGTTATTTTCTGGGTAGAACAAATTACTGCATATGTGTGTGTGCATGTAATCCTCCATACACACATAGTTGACAGTGTTCAAAATGTTTTATCTGGATAAGCATAAGGTTTATTACTGTGAAAAATATCTGGCTGATGTTTAATTGATATGGTAGTTATGACTTCCTGTTTGGAACAGTTGTGTTAATGAGTAAAGTGACAGTGAACACAGTTGTGTGTCAAACTTTTATCTTTGGTTGTGTTCTAAAACTGTTTTGATTCCTAAAGTATTATTTCTGACTCTGGCATTCAGGAGCCTCTACAATGTAAACCCAACCTGAAAGCTCTATAAATAAGCCCCTCAAATTCAACAAGTATAAAAGTGTGAGGTGGGAGGATCGATTGAGCTTAGGTGCTCAAGGCTGCAGTGAGCTATGATTGAACCACTACACTGCAGCTTAGGCAACAGAGACCCTGTCTCAAAAAAAAAAAAAATTAATTAATTAATTTTAAAAAAGTGAAGTCTATTGTCTTTAATTCTAGCAGAAATAGTGGAATCTAATATACCTTTCCCCCCCCCATTTGAAAGTATAATTTCAGTAGCGATTACATCAGTGAATAGTGTGCCTTTTCTAGAGCTAGTATGGAGACAGATTCAGGAGCACTTCTACCTGACTTCTTAGGATTCTGTGGGAAATTATTGGGAGATGCGGTGGAAGCTTTAAAATGACAATAGCAACTCCTAAGGTTTATTTTTGACACTTCTCTGTGATTCTTCCATACTCAATCTATCAATTGCTGCTGTTGAATAGGAATGTCAGCATTTCTCTCAGAGGAAATAATCAAACCCTTTGGCCTACAAGGCTCTATATGACCTTGCTCTCTGTAACCCCTCTGATCTTATCTCTCCTAGTCCCTTGTCTTCATTTTGTACTGGACACACTAACGTTTCTGTCCCTCAAACACTCTAGGTCATCTTCAGGCACTCTGGCAAGCACCTGTGGTCCCAGCTACTCAGGAGGCTGAGGTGGGAGGATTGTGTGAGCCTAGGAGTTCAAGGCCAGCCTGGGCAGCACAAGGAGGCCACATAGCAAGACCTCATCTCTTAAAAACAAAAACCAACAACAAAAAACACTCTAGACTCAGAGCTTTACATTTGGTTATTTTCTTTTCCTGAAATTCTCATCTATTGGCATGGCTCACTTTTTTTTTTTCTTTTGGTAATCTCCTTCAGTTCTTGGCTCAAATGTCATTTTTGTTTTTCTTTTTTTCTTTTGTCTCTTTTCCAAGATGGAGGTCTTGGAAAAAGACCTCCATCTTGGAAAATGATCACTGTAGCCTTGAACTCCTGGACTTAAGTGATCCTCCCATCTCAGCCTCCTAAGTAGCCAGGACTAAGGTGCACACCACCATGCCCAACTAATTAAAAAAATATTTTGAAGAGATGGGGTACCCAGGCTGTTGCCCACTTTACTCTGTGTTGAACTCCTGCCATCAAGTGATTTTCCTGCCTTGGCCTCCTAAAGTCCTGGGATTATAAGTGTGAGCCACTGTGCCTGGTCTCAAATAAGTTTCTGAATTTAAATATTTATTCTTCCCTAGCACTTCTAAGTCCCCTCTTAACCCTGCTTGTCCTTTTCTGCATAGTATTCACCACCTATCCAGTTTGTTGAGGACTAGAACATGATGCCATATTTGGATTTCTTCCTTTTCCTCACCTTCCGCAATTAGTCACCAATTCCTACAAGTTGACTTTCCTTACAAAGATAATCTTTTTGATTAAACAATGAATTTATTCAATTTACTACATCAAGATAAAGCACATTTTGACAAAGTGTTGGTAGTTAGGCATGTTAGAAATGAATATAGGGTTTTTGAGATCTTGACTCAAGTGGTTTAATAAGGCAGGTTCTTCAAGGTACGGAACTGGTTGGGATTAGCAAAGTACATGACACAATGTTTAGAATTGGTGGCCGTAGCATGAAAAGGTCTTCAGTCTGTTTCCTTCAGGAGAGCTGTTTGCCCTGATACACAAACTGTTTCCCTAGATAAGTTAGTTAGCAAGAATTTCCTGAAGCAAACAGTGAAGCTGATTATTGGTTTACAATCATCATTCTAGACATAAAATAATTTTCTAGAGCACCGTTATATCATGTTGTCTCGATTGTCACTGAACTTTTCCTCAGTCCCCTTCCCCTTTTCTCCACCCATACCACCACCACAGCCCTAGTTCAAGTTCTCATCATAATTTGCCTAGACAATTTTAAAAGCCTAGCTTGTCTGTAGTCTTTTCCCCTCAGATTTATTTTCCACACAGCCATCAAAGTAATCTAACTAAATTTCAACTCTGGCCACGTCAATGATTGTTTAAAAACTTTTAAGTGGTTTTCCATCTCCTGTGGGATAAAATGCTAGCTCCTTATAGGACCTGATCCTTCACTGCTCCTCCAACCTCATTCCTATCACTCCTCTAATTGCATTGCTACCTACTGTGTGATTTTCTGCATCTATGCTTTTGTTGATGCTGTTGCCTTTACCTAAAATATCTTTTCTGTTCTATCCCCATACTGTATGTCACTAATTTTTGTTCTTCTTTAAAACTTAATTCAGGCAGTATACTTTATAGGGGATGTGTCCAGAACCTAAACTGTACTTCCAGGGTGTACTGTGTGTAGTGCTATTATTATACTCACCGTATTATACAGAAATTAATCTTCTGTGAGGGGGAGACAGCCACCTAAAGACAAGCAAATTCTTATTAACTTCTGTATTCACTAACATTAACAATAGGGCCCAGCCTACAGTAACTGCTCAGTAGTTTTTACTGAACCAAATTGGGGTGGAGAAGGGGGAGGACTTCAGGGATGGGAGATAAGAAATGAGGATTTCAGTCTAGGTTAATGTGTTTGAGGCAACATCATTGTGCCCAAATAGAGAAGGAGTAAGAGAGCAAGACCTAAAAGTACAAATGGGAAATCATCATACTTGGGGTGAAGTTTGTGTTATTTCAAGAGTGATGGTGTAAATAAGAGAACACAGACTGAGGACTGATATTTAGGGGGAATATACCCTCAGTGGGTAGGAGAAAGTAGAGGAGGCCCTCAAAAAAGTGAAAAGAAACAGAAGTGAAGAGGATAAACCAGAGTAGAGTATCGAGGGGGTCCAGGGAGTCATGTCTAAATTTGCAAAGCAGTTAAGAAGAATAACTGTGAAAACACTTCCTGAATTTGGCAATTAAGTTGTATCTAATGACCTCTGAAAATTCTAGTAGAATAGTTTTCTTTTTTTTAATTTAGTGGCCAGGCACAGTGGCTCATGCCTGTAATCCCAGCACTTGGGGAGGCTGAGGTGGGAGAATCACCTGAGGTCACAAGTTCAAGACCAACCTGGCTAATATGGTGAATCCCTGCCTCTACTAAAGATACAAAAATTAGCCAGGCGAAGTGACAGGTACCTGTAGGGCCAGCTAT
Source organism: Ateles fusciceps (assembly GCA_036589455.1). NCBI lineage: Eukaryota > Metazoa > Chordata > Mammalia > Primates > Atelidae > Ateles > Ateles fusciceps. The sequence continues at coordinate 5,953,431 of JAZHEH010000228.1, read as the reverse complement.
CGGGAGGCTGAGGCAGGAGAATCGCTTGAACCTGGGAAGTGGAGGTTGCAGTGAACCGAGATTGGCCACTGCACTCCAGCATGGGCAACAGAGTGAGACTGTCTCAAAAAGTAAAATAAAAAAAAAAAAAATTAGTTTGTAGGACAAAATAAGTTTGTTCTTAGATTGTATAGTTACAAAAATATATCCTGGTTGGGTCCAGTGGCTCACACCTGTAATCCCAGCACTTTGGAAGGCTGAGGCGGGCAGATCACCTGAGGTCAGGAATTCGAGAACAGCATGACTAACATGGTGAAACTCCGTCTCTACTAAAAATACAAAAATTTGCTGGGCATAGTGGTGGGCGCCTGTAATACCAGCTACTTGGGAGGTGGAGGCAGGAGAATCTCTTGAACCTAGGAGGCGGAGGTTCCAGTGAGCTGAGATCCCGCCATCGCATTGCATTCCAGCCTGGGAGACAGAGCGAGACTCCCGTCTAAAAAATATATATATATGTATATACACATCTCCCCCAGCTATTCAGGAGGCTGAGGCAGGAGAATCGCTTGAACCCAGGAGGCAGAGGTTGCAGTGAGCTGAGATATATATACATGTACATGTACATGTACATATACATATCCTTTACCTGTGTTCAACCAAGACTTTTCCCAAGAGGTCTGGCATTCTTTATTGGGGAATAAAGTTCAACTTTGTTGTAGTAAATATTGCTTTGAATTAACATGTTTTCTGCTTTTTTCTTGCTGTTTGTTTTTCTTTGTAAGCAAAATTATTGTATGTAGATTAGTTGAAAACAGAATGTTTGATTTCTCCCTTAATGTGTTAAAGTATTATCTTAGATAGTCTAGATTATTTTACAGGCTAGTGGTAATTATCCATTAAGTAGTAAGCAAGATATCATAATTTTGTGTTTTCATTTTGCCAAATTCATCTTAGGACTATTATGATTGTATAAATGATTTAAAAAATGTTCCAGCCATGAAACCCTTTCTGAAACTTCTCTGTGGAACCCCAGCATGTAAATCAGGTAGAGTGGAGTTTGTTTGAAGCTGTGACAGGGATGTGAAGCCCCTTCTGAGAGTTGTGTCCAATCTTCCAACCTCTTCTCTTTCCCTTCAAACAAGTGACCCCTGGAGCTTTTCTGTGGAAATTCTAGGGCCACTTGAAGCATAGTTTGAAAATCACTGAAACATAATACTCTTTGCAAAAATGCTGATAGCAAACCATCTGAGTACTGAAAGTGACAAGATACTTCGACCCCAAATTAGCTGACACTTTCAGTCTGTTCTCTTATTGGACAACAGAATGGTACAACAATAAAATAGCTGCCCAGAGAGAAAATAAACTTGTACTAGATCTATTTAAACAGAGGTTGAATGTCCTCTTTTAATGGAAGTTGTCAGTGGTTCCTTTGTCAATGGGAGGTTGGACTATTACACCTTCAGTGTCTTCCAACATTGATGATTCTCTGGTCTTGTATGTTGAGACTTTTCCTACCTAGTGTCATAGCCTCTACTGTGATGGGAGTCTGTTTTATCTTTCAATTCTTCAAACTTGTAGTATACTATATATGACAGGCAGTGTGTTATGATGCAAGGGTACTATTTAAACAAATAAGATACAGTCAACCATTAAGGAAATAGGAAATTACTATAAGGTTGTTACATATAATAATAGAAGTAAGAGAGGCGTTAATCAGAATTATATGAGGTGGAAGGACCTAACCAAGCCAGGTAGGGGTTTGTCAGAAAAAAGAAAAAGAAATAAAAAAAAGTCTAGCTTCCCTGAAGAGGTTAACTCCTGAGCTGACTCTTTAAAGATGAGTAGACTTTACCAGACATGCACAGGGAATGGTATTTCTTTCTAGGCAGAGGGAGGAACATAAACAGGGGCTCTGAAAGAGGGCATGCTTTGTTTGGAGAACATGTGAATGGGGACTGGTGAGAGAAGCCAGATGAAGAAGGACTGTGTTTGCCATGCTAAGCAATTTGAACTTTGTCTTGAAGGTGATGTGAAGCAATTGCAGGATTTTAAACAGAGTAGATACATGGTCAGATTTGTGTTTTAGAATATATTTAGAACACTTTAGACAAGTGTTTTGATCTCTTTGCCTCTAACAGAGCCACGTGCCAATATGTCCCTAAATTATTTAAAGCAATAATTTAAAGAAAAATGTCTCAGGATAGTAGGACTGGAACGGTTGGGGAGAGGGATGAATTCAAGAGCTACTAAGGAGGTAAAATCAGTGTAGGTAAAATCTGGCCAGAGAAAGGCTGAGTGCAGGGATGATTTTCAGATGTCTGGCTTGGCCAAGTAGGTAGGTGAGTAGCTGTCTTAGCTAAGACAAAGAAATTAAGAAGAAAGGAATCGTACAGGGGTTTTTGTTTGTTTTTTGTGGGGTTTTTTTTTTTTTTTTTTTTGCCTCAGGATGATTTAGAGAGTGCCAACTTGGGTAAGGGTATAGGTTTTTCATTTCATTTTCTTATACTTGTGTATATTTTAATTTTATTTATTTAGTTAGTTAGTTAGAAGATATAGTCTTGTTCTGTTGCCCAGGCTGGAGCACAGTGGTGCGACCTCAACGTCCCTTTACTGCAACCTCCGCTTCCTGGGTTCAAGCGATTCTTCTGCCTCAGCCTCCTGAGTAGCCGGGATTACAGGTGCATGCCACCACACCCGACTAATTTTTATATTTTTTGTAGAGACGAGGTTTTGCCATGTTGGTCAGGCTGTTCCCAAACTCCTGACCTCGGGTGATCCACCTGCCTCAGCTTCCCAAAGTGCTAAGATTACAGGCGTGAGCCACCTAACATGAGGTGATCCACCTGCCTCGGCCTCCTAAAGTGCTGGGGATTACAGGCATGAGCCACTGTGCCCAGCCTGTGCGTGTTTTTAAAATGTGATATAAAAGAGTAATAACAGGATGTGTTTATTCCCCCTCCTCTCTCCAGAATTTCTCTCTTTGGCCAGGCTGGAGTGAAGTGGTGTGATCTTGCCTCACTGCAACCTCCCCCCAACCCTTCCCTCTGGGTTCAAGCGATTCCCCTACCTCAGCCTCTGGAGTAGCTGGGATTACAGGCACGTGCCACTATGCCCGGCTAATTTTGTATTTCTCGTAGAGACGGGGTTTCACCATGTTGGTCAGGCTGTTCCCGAACTACTGACCTTGGGTGATCCACCTGCCTCAGCCTCCCAAAGTGCTAGGATTACAGGTGTGAACCACCGTGCCCGGCAACAGGATGTATTTTCAAGGAAGGTTATGGAATTCTTTTGGAAGTCTGGTAGATTAAGGTAGGCCTTCATTTAGGTAGTTTAGGAATGAGTGATCTGCTTAAAATCATTTTTGGAAAATCCAGAGGTTTTTACATTGCCAGTCCTTTGTCAGAATTTTTACCTTTTAAGATAAGTGGAAGATTGGCTTGTTTGTGCAAACTAGCTAATTTGGTGATAGTTCTGATGTGGCATTATGCTTTTAAAATACAAAATGATTTTCCTCAGGATGCAAACTTTGATTTTCAAGTCTTTCATTGGTGACATGTGGGAATTGATGTTTAATCCATTGCTATTTAACACTCCTGACAGAAAGGACAGTTCCTTTTTATAGCTTTGTCACATCATTTTCTTGAGTTAAGATCACTTTTAGGCTGGTTGAGGTGCTTACATCCTTCATGGAAAGAGTGAGATGTGCTTCGGCCGGGCGCAGTGGCTGATGCCTGTAATCCCAGCACTTTGGGAGGCCGAGGTGGGTGGATCACGAGGTCAGGAGTTCGAGACCAACCTGGCCAACATGGCAAAACCCCGTCTCTAGTAAAGATACAAAAATTAGTCAGGCAGTAGTGGCACATGACTGTAATCCCAGCTACTCAGGAGGATGAGGCAGGAGAACTGATTGAGCCTGGGAGGCGGAGGTTGCAGTGAGCCAAGATCGCGCCAATGCACTCTAGCCTGGGAGACAAGAGCGAAACTCCATCTCAAAAAAAAAAAGAATGAGACATGCTGCTTCTTAACAGAAAATTGGAGGTATTAGTTTAAGATTTTGAGATTTTACTCTGTAAGGGGGCACTTACTATGTTTGTTTCTTGAATGTTGTATTGTTTCTTATCAGTTAGGTCTCCTTTCTCTGTACTTTTGATTTCTGCTGCACCTTTGACAGCATTCAAGAGGTGACTCTTCCAGTAACACAATAAAGAACTGACCATAATACTTTTTTTTTTTTTTTAAGATGGAGTCTTGCTCTGTCACCCAGGCTGAAGTGCAGTGGCACAACTTTAGCTCACTGCAACCTCCGCCTTCCAGGTTCAAGCAATTCTGCTGCTTCAGCCTCCCAAGTAGCTGGGATTACAGACATGCACCACCACGCCTGGCTAATTTTTGTATTTTTAATAGAGACAGGGTTTTGCCATTGTTGGCCAGGCTGGTCTCCAACTCCTGACCTCAAGTGATCTACCAGGCTGGTCTCCCAACTCCTGACCTCAAGTGACCTCAGGTGATCTGCCTCGGCCTCCCAAAGTGCTGGGATTACAGGCATGAGCCAACGTGCCCGGCCAACACTTTTTAATTACAGACTTGATAATGAAACTCGTACCTTTGTCATTTTTTTATAAAATTACTGTAATGATTACAGATATGGAAGTGCATTTTGATGTCATACTGCTTGTAAGAAATTCTTCTGACTGGGTGTTGTGGCTCACACCTGTAATCCCAGCACTTAGAGAGTCCAAGGTGGGAGGATTGCTTGCACTCAGGAGTTTGAGACTAGCCTGGGCAACATAGTGAGACCTCATCTCAACTTAAAAAAAAAAAAAAAAAAAGCCAGGTTTGGTGGTGCATGTCTCTGTAGTCCGAACTGTTGGGGAGACTGAGGTGGGAGTATTAGTTAAGCCGGGGAGATAAAGGCTACAGTGAGCTGTGATCATGCCACTGCACTCCAGCCTGAGTGACAGAGTGAGACTATCTGAAAAAAAAAAAAAAAAAAAAAAAAAGTTTTTTCTCTAGATTTAGTCCCAGTCACATATTTTTTTTCTTTATGTGTGGTTATTTAATGTATTTATTTTTGAGACACACTCTCTGTCACCCAGACCATGTGATCTAAGCTTACTGCAACCTCTGCCTCCTGGATTCAAGTGATTCTCCTGCCTCAGCCTCCCGAGTAGCTGAGATTACAGGTGTGTGCCACCACACCCGAATAATTTTTGTAGTTTTAGTAGAGATGGGGTTTTGCCATGTTGGCCAGAATGGTCTCAAACTTCTGACCTCAAGTGATCCGCCTGCTTCAGCCTCCCAAATTGCTGGGATTACAGTCATGAGCCACCACGCCTGGCTTTAAGTGTTTTTAAAGAAAACTTTGTTTTATTCTTCTTCATGACATCTTTTATAAAAAGGTGATTGTAATTCCTGCTTTGCTTAGTGTTTTCTAATAATTGCCAAAAAGATCCCTAAATTCTAGTGTTTCAGAATGATTTTTTTTTCTTAATAAGTGTGAAAGTTTTTAGAAACTATTAGCAGTCTGTAATTTGGTCTACATGTACAAGTTGCCATTTTCAGGTGTTGGAATAGATTTGAGAGGTAGAGGGGTAGGGAGAATTTCTCATTGGTTTGTTATAACTAAAGTTCTTGAAAATTCCTAGGATAATATGTCTTCAAATCCTTCAGATTCTTACAAGGACTAGTATTGTAGTTGTCTTTTCAAACAGTAAAGTGATTTGTTTGAACTTAGTGTTACTCTAAGAAGAAGTGTTCTGATCACTCATTTTCCCTTTACACTTTGCCTGCATAATTATATATTGCTTATATAAAAGCCTAAACCTTTAATTTTGGACATTAGTTTTTTTGTTAGTATGGTACTCCAAAGTTTAAATATGTGAGAAGGTAATATTTCTTTTCCTTCATCTTCAGGCTGTAAAAATTAAAATGAACAAACTACGGCAAAGTTTTAGGAGAAAGAAGGATGTTTATGTGCCAGAGGCCAGTCGTCCACATCAGTGGCAGACGGATGAAGAAGGCGTTCGCACTGGAAAATGTAGCTTCCCAGTTAAGGTAAGAGTTGCTGTTTCTATAAGTCTGTATGTGGAAAAGAACTGACAGTCTCTAGTGTATGTGAAATCTCATTAATAAGTATAATTAAGAGAATCCTCCAAAAACCAAATCCCTTCGCACTCTGCTTCAATGATAGAATTAAATGAGGAAGAAAGGAAAATAATGAGAAAGAAAAGATAGATTTTAATTAGGAAGTTTTCTTTTCGTATTTAAATATGAATTTCTACTATATAATCTGGAGTCAGTACAAATATTCTGATAAGAATACTAATCCTAAAATATTTAAAGATCTTAAATTATCAGAACTCAAATTTCCAGTGGGATATGCTTACTAGCTGGTGAAGCTGAGGAGTGGAAGTCGGCTCTCTTAAATACAGGTCTTGTGTATTTCAGAAATCCTTAAATGAGAAGAGTTAAATCAAAGGGAATTTTCGCTTTAATCTTCTAACTTTTAATGGCACAGAGGTCATTTAAACTAATGCCTTCGTTTGTCAGATCAGAAAGTAGAAGCTCACAGAGGTTAAAAACATAGTGAAGATCCAGAGAAGGCAGTGACATACAGGTGCTTTTTCTTTATACTGCCTGAGACTCTAGAGACAGGTCATATTTTAGTATTTGAAAGAAATATATATGTTATTTACTATTTAGTGAAAATAAGCAATATGTAATCACAGTGTGAGATGTATTAAATGTGGGGGCAAAAAAATAGAACTAGACCAAATGTTATAATATCTTAAAGTAAAAATTGTAGTTTGATAGAAAATGTTAGTTTTTTCTATTTACTATATATATATACACATATATATATACTCGTGTGTGTGCGTGTGTGTGTGTGTGTGTGTGTTTGTATATGTGTATATATATACATATTTTTTTTTGAGACAGTCTCTCTCCATAGCACAGGCTAGAGTGCAGTGGTGCAATCTTTGTTCACTGCAATCTCCACCTCCTGGGTTCAAGTGATTCTCCTGCCTCTGCCTCCTGAGTAGCTGGGACTACAGGCATGCTCCACCATGCTCAGCTAATTTTTGAATTTTGTGTAGAGATGGGGTTTCACCATGTTGGCCAGGCTGACCTCGAACTCCTGGCCTCAGGTGATCTACCCGCCTCAGCTTCCCAAAGTGCTGGGATGATAGGCATGACCCACTACACCTGGCCTCTATTAAGATTTTAAATGTGATTTTCATTTGACCAACAATTTTACATTTAACAATTGCATTTAAGTACATTTGTAGATATACTAGCATAAGTGACAGTCCTAACATTTGTAATATCAAAAGTTTGGAAACAACTTAAATTCCTGGCTGGGCACAGTGGCTCACACCTGTAATCCCAGCACTTTGGGAGGCCAAGGGGGCGCATCACAAGGTCAGAAGTTCAAGACCAGCCTGACCAACATGGTGAAACCCCATCTCTACTAAAAATACAAAAATTAGCCAGACGTGGTGACACTTGCCTGTAATCCCAGCTACTTGGGAGGCTGAGGCAGGAGAATCGTTTGAACCCAGGAGGCGAAGGTTGCAGTGAGCCGAGATTGCGCCACTGCACTCCAGCCTGGGCAACAGAGCGAGACTCCATCTCCCAAAAAAAAAAAAACAACTTAAATTCCCATCATTCTGGAATTGATTAAACTGTGACATCCATTAAGTTGAATTCTATGCAGTTATTTTTTTTAAGTAAGGTAGATCTATATCATATATTTAGTAAATATTTTTTGAACATCTGCCATATGCCAGGCGTATGCTAGGTGGTAAGCAAACAAGACACAGGTTTTGTTCTCGTGGAGTTTACAGTCTTCTTGTGAGGGAAACAGACGTTAGTTAGATATTTGCATTAACAGTATATTGTTACAGTCTGAGGTAAATATTTTTAAGAAAGAAAATTTAGTTCTGTAAGAATGTGTAACAAAAATACTTGACCTAGGCTAGAGGATCACAGTAACGCTTCCCTGGGAAAGTAAAGTTTGACCCGATATCTGAAGATTGAGTGGGAATGAATTAGATGAAAAGGTGAGTAGAACATTAGAAAATTATTGAAAGCATGTATATGTGGGCATTGGATGACAGGAGGAAAGATGATAAAGGAAAACTGTAATGCAGACAGTTGAATGAGATGACCCTGTAGGAAAGCAGGGCAGGACTTTGTAGGCCATGCTAGGATTTTGGACAGGGGAAGCCATTAAATGGTGTGTTCTTTCCATTATTTACTTATTTATTAAGGTAGAGTACATATAACATAAAATCTGTCCTTGTAAGCATTTTTAAGTATACAGTTCAGTGGTATTAAATATATTCACATTGGTGATATATTCATATCACCACCAGTCCTCTCCAGAACTTTTCATCTTCCCAAACTCTGTAAATGGTTTTTTTAAAGCAAGAATGTGGTATCAGGAAAGCATTTTGTGTATGTGTTAAGTTTCTTGTCTTATCTGTGTCTCTGTCGAGCTATTTATTTATTTTTTGAAATAGAGTCTGGCTCTGTGGCCAGGCTGGAGTGCAGTGGCACGATCTTGGCTCACTGCAAACTCTGCCTCCCAGGTTGAAACGATTCTCTTGCCTCAGCCTCCAAAGTAGCTGAGACTACAGGCACACACCCCCATGCCCCGCTAAATTTTGTATTTTTAGTAGACGGGGTTTCCCAGCGTTGGCCAGGATGGTCTCGATTTCTTAAGGATCTGCCTGCGTTGGCCTCCCAAAGTGCTGGGATTACAAGCATGAGCCACCGTGCCTGGCCATCTTATTTATTTTAAAAATTGATGTATTTATAGATTTAGGAGGTAAAAGTGCAGATTTCTTACATGCATATATTGCATAGTGGTGAAGTCTGGGCTTTTAGTGTACCTGTCACCCAAATGGTGGACTTTGTATCCAACAGGTAATTTTTCAATCCTCAGCCAACTCCTACCCAGAAAAGCACTTTGAGAAAATGGCTTTGGCTGCAGTATAGTTTGGAAGTAGCCCATGCTAGATGCAAGGAGCCTAGCAAAAGATTCTCACAGTAATCCAAAGGAGAGATAATGGTAGTTTAGACTAGGGTGGTGACTGTGAAGATGAAGACAAATGAAATAAATTGATAGATAATTAATAGGTAAAGGGAGGCTGGGCATGGTGACTCACACCTGTAATACCAGCACTTTGAGAGGCCAGGGTGGGAGGATTGCTTGAGCCCAGGAGTTCAAGACCAGCCTGGGCAACATGGGGAGACCCCGTATCTACCAAAAACAAAAACGCTCAGTGTGGTGGTACACACCTATGGTCTGAGCTACATGGGAGGCTAAGTTGAGAATATCGCTTGAGCCCTGTGAGCCATGATTGCACCACTACACTCCAGCCTAGGGAACAGATCAAGACCCTGTCTCAAAACAAAAAACACAGGTAAAGGTAATAGAAATTGGAGATGAACTGGATCTAAGGAATGAAAAAGAGTAGTATTAAAAACGACACCTAGTTTCTTATTGCACTGAGCAGAGATGATGATCATTGACATAGGAAATGTGTGTGTGTGTGTGTGTGTGTGTGTGTGTGTGTGTGTGTGTGTATGTATGTATTTGAGACAGAGTCTCACTCTGTTGCGCAGGCTGGAATGCACTGGTGTGATCACGCCTCATTGTCTCCTGGGTTTAAGTGATTCTCTTGGCTCAGCCTCTCAAATAGCTGGGATTACAGGCACCCGCCACCATGCCCGGCTAATTTTTACGTTTTTTTTGAGATGGAGTTTTGCTCTTGTTGCCCAGGCTGGAGTGCAGTGGCGCCATCTTGGCTCACTGCACCCTCTGCCTCCCGGGTTCAAGTGATTCTCCTGCCTCAGCCTTTTGATTAGCTCGGATTATAGGTGCCCATCACTACGCCCAGCTAATTTTGTATTTTCAGTAGAGATGGGATTTCATCACATTGGCCAGGCTGGTGATGAACTTCTGACCTCAGGTGATCCGGCCACCTCAGCCTCCCAAAGTGCTGGGATTAAGGCATGAGCCACTGTGCCTGGCCTACTTTTTGTATTTTAATAGAGTTAGTGTTTCAACTTGTTGGCCAGGCTGGTCTTGAACCTCTGACCTCAGGTAATCTGCCTGTCTTGGCCTCCCAAAGTGCTGGGATTACAGGCATGAGCCACTGTGCCTGGTTCCAGTGTATTTATTATTAAGTGATGAGGGCAAGCTGCAGAACTACATATATAGTATGGTTTTGTTTATGGTTAAAGAAAAAATATATATGATTATCGTGTTTAAGAAATATTAAGACACAAAAACTGCAGAATGAATATAGAGGATTGGAGATCTTTTACTTTTCAGTCTCTGTCCTTTAGAACTAGTGACATTTCTTGTGAGTATATATCGTATTTATAATATTTTAACACTTCATTTACAGATTCTGAGAGGTTGGTATACAGTGTTGAAATAATTGAAGTAAAGTTAATGGAAGCCGTTTTTCTAATCAGCTGTGAAATCTATAGCTTTTAACTATGTTGTGTGAGATGAATAAATTTTGATATCTTTCAGTGTAATTCTCGTTTGTCATAAAATCAGCTAGATGGGATATGCTTTAGAGCAGTGGTCTCCAGCCTTTTTGGCACCAGAGACTGGTTTCGTGGAAGATAATGTTTGTATGGACTCGGGTTGGGGGGGCTGGGGCGGGTGGTTTTGAGATGAACGTATTCCACTTCAGATCAGGCATTAGATTCTCATAAGGAGTGCACAGCCTAAATCCCTCATGTACGTAGTTCACAATAGAGTTTGCACTCCTATGAGAATCTAATGCTGCCACTGATCTGACAGGAGTTGGAGTTCTGGCAGTAATGCTTGCCCCCCCCATCCACTCACCTCCTGCTGTGTGGCCCAGTTCCTAACAGGCCACTCACCAGTATTGGGCCATGGTCCCAGGTATTGGAGACCTCTGCTTTAGAGACGGTGCAGGCAGGACAGCTTATTCAGAGTGTGTTTTGTTTCATCCTTTCCAAATGGCTTTTTGAAATCCTTTCTAGAGGATGTTCAGTGTCTCCGCTATGCTCTGTCATCCATTCTCTTCCTTCCCTACATCACTGCTTCCCTCCCCCAACTCATACACTTATATACAACTGACTCCCAGAGTACATTAGGAGAATCAGAATTTGGAATGTTTTTTCCATGGCCTTGAAGTAGATATACCTCAGTCAGATATAGCAGGGCAAAAGATGCCTCATCCTGCCTTGCCTTGGAGACCAGTGAGCTTGATATAAAAGGTTTTCCATGGAGGCAACTAGTAGGATATTGGGGGCACTCACTAAGGAAGAACAAATTTGGGAGTAGAGAAAATGAGTCCTTTTGAAGTTCCTATGGAACATGCACATGCAGATCCTCACTGACCAAGAAAGCACCATGAGTTTTGATTTGGGGATTACAAATATATTTTAGTGAGTAAGCAAATTTACAGAGACCAAATCCTTGAATGATGTGGACTGACTGTACATAAATTAAAGTTGTGGGTAGGTACGATTGCCTAGGAAAGTGAGAAGATGGTCTAGAACAAACCCTTGAAGAATACTAATGTAGAGGGGACAGGCAGTGGAATAGGCTGTTCCCCAAAGGAGAGTAAGAATGAATAGCCAGACATTGAAGGGAAACCTGGAGAGAGTTTGGTCTTAGAAACCAAGGTTTCAACATAGGAGAAAGTGTGGTCAAATGTTATAAAGAGATTAAGTGAAAAATGAAACCTCATTAGATTAAAAACTTGAACGTCTTGGTGACTTTGATGATAATGACAGCCCTTACAGTGCAATTCTGAGTATAGAATCGAGATTCAGGAGTGAGTAGATGCAAAATAAGGAAGCAGAAAACAAAACTAGACAAATCAAATTCAAGCTTTTCTGAAAAGGTTGTGTAAGGATTGGGGAAGGGTGGAAGGGGAAGAATTATGTGGGGCATGAGGAAGCTTTTGGTGGTGGTGGCTATGTTTATTGTTGATTGTGGTGATGGTTTCTCGGGCATATACATATTTGAAAAAATCAGCAAATTGTAGACTTTAAATATGTACGGTTTCTTTTCTTTCTTTTTTCTTTCTTTTTTTTTTTTTTTGCCGGCAGATGAGTTGTTACACACTCCTTAGTGGATTCCGATTCCAACTTCCATGGCCACCATCCTGCTTACCATTTCTTACATATAACCTTTATTTCAATAAAACTGTTAAAATTATTTTAAATAAAAATTTATCTTCAAGGCAGAGTAGTAGCAAAGGTAACATGAGGTTAAGGAACATGTGAGTTTGGGGGGGGTTAAAACCAGATTTATTAGAAATAATTTACATACCCTGAAATGTACTCATTTAAAGTGAATAAGTCTCAGCTACTTGGGAGGCTGAAGTGGGAGGATCCTTGAGCCCAGAAGTTAGAGGTTGCAGTGATTATGCCACTGCACCCCAGCCTTGATGGCAAAGCGAGACCCTATCTCTAAAAAATAAAAAACAAAGTGAGTAAGTCACCTGTGATTTCCTTTTGTATTGTTTTGTTTTTAAGATGTGAACTAAGTGAGCATAATTAATTAAATGCTTTTTACAAAGAAGCATGTAGATAATTGATTAGTTTTCCCCCCGCCCCCCCGGCTGGCCTCCCCCCAGCCCCACCCCGGGCCCGCGCCGCCCGCCCCTTCCGGCCCCGCGTTTGTTTTTTTCCTCCGGGCTCGTCTAAAATGAAGGAAGAATGGTGCTTCTATTTTAACAGGAGCAAAGGTGGAAAATATACTGCAGATGCACCTCAGTTTGTGGTATTAGTGGTTTGAGATTGATGGAATTTTATTCTGAAGACTTATTTTCCCAAGGAAATAGGAAGTGAAGACAGATGTAGGAGAGTGAGTAGAGAAATTAAGGAATTGGATTTTGAGGACAATGGAATAGCTAGAGAATAGGAAAGAGAAGCTTATTGAAACGTGAGCCATTGCTAGACAATAATAAAGTGCAACTGCAGCTGGTTTGATCTTCACTGTGTATATTTAAATATACTAGTATCTGTATACGTGTAATAATTTAGTAACAGTAATGATAAAGTAGGTTTCAGAGATTGTCTTGTGTTTCTACCTGCTGGTATAACAGAGATAATTTTTTTTTGAGATGGAGTTTCACTCTTGTTGCCCAGGCTGGAGTGCAATGTTGTGATCTTGGCTCACAGCAACCTCCGCCTCCTGGGTTCAAGCATTCTCCTGCCTCAGCCTCCCTAGTAGCTGGGATTACAGGCATATGCCACCACATCCAGCTAATTTTGTATTTTTAGTAGAGACAGGGTTTCTCCATGTTGGTCAGGCTGGTCTTGAACTCCCCACCTCAGATGATCTGCCCGTCTTAGCTTCCCAAAGTGCTAGGATTACAGGCATGAGCCACTGCGCCCAGCCTACAGAGATAATTTTTTTAATGGAAGAGTGATTTTAATAAGTGAAATATTACCCATAGAAAACTTAATCTAGTGCTTCTCAAAGTGAGATCCCAGGACTTTTTCAAGAGTTTTAAGCCGAGTATTAAATCACAAAATGCCACTATTCTCACTAAATTTCTTTGTTTTGGAAAATATAGTTATTTTTCATTAGAAATATGTTATTCAAGTTTCTACACAATGGAGTTAATGATTTTAAAATGAATTAAATACCTTTAAATGTTCTTATTTTTAATTTCTACTAAAGTAATTATTAGTAGCTATAACTGGCATAAAAACTCCTTGTGATCCTCAGTGTAATTAAGTCCTGAGACCAAAAATTTTGAGAACTATTGATTTTTTAAAATTTTGGCTCAGCACGTTGGGGGCCCAAGGCAGGCAGATCATGAAGTCAGGAGTTACAGACAGCCTGGCCAACATAGTGAAACCCTATCTCTACTAAAAGTACAAAAACTAGCCGGGTGTGGTGGCATGTGCCTGTGAGGCAGGAGAATTGCTAGAACCTGGGAGGGGGGAGGTTGTGGTGAGCCAAGATCCTGCCACTGCAGTCCAGCCTGGGCAACAGAGCGAGTTTCTGTCTCAAAAAAGAAAAAAAATTTATTTTAGGTTTGGGGTACATGTCCAGGTTTGTTACACGGTTAAATTGCATGTCACTGGGGCTTGGTGTCCAGATGCTTTCATCACCCAGGTAGTGAGCATGAAAACTGATAGGTAGTTTTTCAACCATCACCCTCCCACCTCAAGTAGGCTTCAGAGTCTGTTGTTCCCCATCTTTGTATCCATGTGTATTCAGTGTTTAGCTTCCACTTACAAATGAAAACATGCAGTATTTGGTTTTCTGCTTCTGTGTTAATTTGCTTAGGAGAATGACCTCTAGCTGCATCTATGTTACTGCAAAAGACATGATTTCAGATTTTTTAATTACTTAGTAGTATTCCATGGTGCACACATACCACATTTTCTTTATGCAGTCCACTACTGATGGGCATCTACGTTGATTCCATATCTTTGCTATTGTGAATAGTGCTGTGATGAACATAAAAGTACATGTGTATTTTTGGTAGAACAATTTGTATTCCTTTGGATATATACCCAGTAATGGGATTGCTGGGGTAAATGATACAGAACTGCTGATTTAAACAGTATGCTTCATCAATTTAGGTAATATACTAAGAATGTACCTGCAATTGTCTACTAACATTTTTTTTAATGCTGGTATTATTTTTGATTGAAAATAAATTGGTAGAATCCTAGCTGATCCTTTAACTTGTAATTAAAATCTTATCAGATTATGTAGAACATATGGCATGCTAAAATGGATCTTCTATTGGGTAAATTCTGGAGGTCATTCATATTTGGAGAGTGAGAGATTAAGGTGCTAACTGTAGAATTCATAGTTATTTGTTATGTTTATTTGGTCTCATTATTTTAATTCACTGTTAAATGAGATGGAAGTGCTTTCTTATCCCTTTGGTTTAGGAATATAAAGCACTTTTTCAGTTGTTACTAGGAATTGTGCCAACATGTATAAATAGGATAGACCAGATGGAGAATTGAGCATATGGATGCTAGAATTGCATTTGTTTACCTCTTAAACCAAGATTTTGCTGTATTAAATGATTTGCCAAATGGTTTTGGAGACCACAGCTTTCTGAGATAAGGACTGCCATTGTGCTAGAAGTTACAACAGATAGTATTTTTAGTATTTTAGTAACAAGCATTTATTTTGTGTATAGCCATGTAGCCATAGCACAGAAAGTAGAGCTCTTATTATTTCAGTATTTCTCAGAGGCAAGTTCCTGATCCAGTGACTGACCTACCATATAACATGTAATAATCTGTGATTTCAGAAGATTTGGTGCCAAGTATTAGGCCAAATTAGAAATTGCTGAGTATAATTTATGAAGATAAAAGCAAAGATGCACAAAATAAAAAATAAAATGGGAAAATAATCACAGAATGAAGTTTTAAGATTTTACTATACAAATAAACTTGAAAACATGGGTAGAGTTGGTAATACTCTAAGGTTATATAAATGACAAAAACTGACTCTAAAACGAATTGAAAATACAGATAGACCAATTCATGTAGAAGAAATACCATAAGGTATCAAAGAGGTACCTTATTTCCTATCCCCAACATAGGCAACCTCCAACCCCTAACATAGTCACCAGGCCCAGATCATTTCACAAGGAATACTATTAAAGCTTTACTAAAAGACAAAATTGATGCTTTTTCTGTTTCCTAAAGCTTTATAAGTTTCTCTTATAAGCCTATAAATTCTTTTTACGTATGTAGTATTTCAAACTTGATAGCATCCAAAAAGGAGACTACAGGCTAAATTAATTTATAGATATCAACACAAACTCTTGATAAAATATTAACAAACAGAAACCAGCAACCCAATTAAAGAATATATACCTTCACTCATTAGTATCTAATGACAGAATAAAGGAGCAGATGTTTTTTATATTAGAATAAGGCAGCCCTTTACATACATACACATAGAGACTTCCCACTAATTCCCACTAAGATTAGAATCAAATGCCCAAGCCATAGTTTTAAGGAAAGCAATTACTTTGTATTTTCAGCCTGTACCATAGAGGGAGGTAGGCCCTTCCAGCAGGGAAGCTGGTTGAAAGAACAGCTGTCATGTAGGCAACTAACAGTGTCAACCATAGTTAACATATCATATTTATTCTTCTTAAACATCTATCTTTTCTGTCCTCTGGTTCATTTTCCTACTGCCACTGCTTTAGTCAGGTCCTTATCTTTTTTTCTTCCTTAGACCCTTACAAGAACTCTTTACTATTTTTGCTTCCAATCTGTCTTTCCTCCAAACTATTATCTCATTGTTGCAGTAGTGATCTTCTTAAATCGCATATATGGTCTTATCACTTACCTACCTCATATTCTTCAATGACTCTGTAATAAAATCCTTGACTGGTATCTAGAACACTTTAAAAGCATACATTTTTGTGGTCAGGCACAGAGGCTCACCCTTGTAATCCCAGCACTTTGGGAGGCCAAGGCAGGAGGATCACTTGAGCCCAGGAGTTTGAAGCCTGGGCAACATAGGGAGACCCTGTCTTTACAAAAAAATTAAAAAATTAGCCAGGCATGGTGGCCTGTGACTGTGGTCTCAGCTACTCAGGAGGCTGAGATGGGAGGATAGAGACTGCAGTAAGGAGGTAGAGGCTTCAGTAAGCTGTGATCACGTCACTACACTCCAGGCTGGGTGAGAGAGCGAGAACCTGTCTCAAAACAAAGCATACACTTTTAAGCTATACAACTTGAGTTTGAATTTGGGCTTTGCTATTATTAGCTGTGTAAAAGTGTTCTGAGAATTGACTGAATAAATACAGTACGTTAAAAACACAACACTGCCTGGTACGTTGTGAGTGCATAATAAATGTTAGTTACCGCTGCTGCTGTTGCTATTGGTTAGATGCTAACTGAATACTGAAGTTTTTATCTGCATGGTTTTTTCCTTCATTGAATTTTTAATACTAGAAATTAAATATCTTCTCTTGAATGGGGGCCTGATGTTTTTGATAGCTGTTTGGTACCTGAGTGATATGCACTGACCACACCAACCTGTTCTAGCATTACAAATTCTATTGTTTATCCCAGATAGCACATTTTCCATGCTTATAATTTTATTGCCTGTGTGACAATCTTTTGCACCTACAATAATGTTTCATTTCAAAGCTCCCCTCACTGTGTAACTTTTTGGAAGTTACTCTGTGTGACGCGTAGTGATCCAAAGTTAATGTCAGCCATGTCTAGTACCAATGATGTAATAGTACCTTACGGTTACAGTTGGTTGAGCAAATACATTATCATCACTGCTAAATTTGCTGGTATGCTGGCAAACGTGGTAATTTTCTCTTCTACCTGAAACATTAAAAATTTAAAGAAATGGGGCCGGGTGCAGTGGCTTACACCTTTAATCTCAGTACTTTGGGAGGCTGAGGCAGGAGGATCACTTGAGCCCAGGAGTGTGAGACCAGGCTGGGCAATATAATGAGACCTTATCTTTTTAAAACAAACATGAAAAAAAAGCTTATCATCACTGGTTATCTGGTTATTAGAGAAATGCAAATCAAAACCACATTGACATACCATCTCAGTTACAATGGCAATCATTAAATATCAGGTGACAATAGATGCTGGAGAGGATGTGGAGAAATAGGAACACTTTTACACGGTTGATGGGAGTGTAAATTAGTTCAGTCATTGTGGAAGACAGTGTGGTGATTCCTCAAGGATCTAGAACTAGACAAACCATTTGATCTAGCAATCTCATTACTGGGTATATACCCAAAGATTATAACTCATTCTGTTATAAAGACACATGTACTACATGTATGTTTATTTTAGCACTGTTCACAAGCAAAGATTTGGAACCAACCCAAATGCCCATCAGTGATAGACTGGATAAAGAAAATGTGGAACATATACACCATGGAATACTATGCAGCCATGAAAAAGGATGACTTCATGTCCTTTGCAGGGACATAGATAAAGCTGGAAACCATCCTTCTCAGCAAACTGACACAAGAACAGAAAACCAAACACCACATATTCTCACTCATAAGTGAGTGTCTGAACAATGAGAAAACATGGACACAGGGGAGGGAACATGACACAGTGGAGCCTATCAGGGGTTGCTGGCTAGGGGAGGGATAGCAGAGGGTCGGGGGGTAGGGGGAGGGATAGCATTAGAAGAAATACTTAATGTAGATGACGGGGTGATGGATGCAGCAAACCACCATGTCACATGTATACCTATGTAACAAACCTGCAGGTTCTGCACATGTACCCTGGAACTTAAAGTATAATTTTTTAAAAATTAGAAAAAAAATTGTTTTAATTTAAAGAAATGTCTGCATCAGAGCCATGAAATATTGGAGATAAACTCCATTTAGTAACTCTTAAGAACTTATTTTCTTCGTGGCCTAGTAGTAGTAAGATTTCTGTTACATGATATTGTTAGGGAATAGTTGGAATATCTGATTATTTGAAGGTAAAATTTGAACTCCAGTAGATTAGCTCTAGAGGGTCCTATCCCTAAGTACTATATTGTAGTTTTTTAATATAAAATTACCACTCATGACAGTTAGGTCAGGTCAGTGTATTAGTCCTGACCTAACTAGAAGACCTAAAGTAGTACCCTTTTACAGAGAATTGCGGTGGGTAAGATATACCTGCAAATGTAGACAGAAGTGATGTGTTGGCAACTCATATACCACAATGAATTGTAAATAGTGATGCTATTTTCTGAAATGGTGAACTACTCCTGATAAAATTCTTATCAAAGTACAATCTTCCTTTGATTGACAGCAATTTGTGCAAAAAATACTCTGTGTGTGTGTGTGTGTGTGTGTGTGTGTGTGTGTGTGTGTTATAAAATGGAGTTACATCTAATCTAAAACCATTATGAGTAAGTTTCTAAGTGAATGTTCAGTAGGACATTTCAATTGTCATACAGGAAGCCAGATAGCTGTCATCCATGGGCCCTTGTCCACGACCTACGAATAATTTTTCCCAGTCATTGTTACCAAAAATGCCCACATACATTTCCTAAACACTCCCATGAACAAACCACTGGTGTAGGGCCTTGTAGACCATTTTAAGGATTTTGGCTTTTATTCAGAATGAATGAAAGGAAATGGGAAGCCATTGGAGAGTTTTGAACAGAGGAGTGGCATTGTATGACATGTGTGTTAAAAGCATTCTGGCTCTTGTGCTGAGAATCTGCTATAGACGAGTAAGTGTGATAACAAAGAGATCATTTAAGAGGCTTTTACAAAAGTCCAGATGAAAGATGATACGGCTTATGTTAGGGTAATGACAGAGGAAGTGGTAAGAGGGACCAGATTCTGGATATGTTTTGTAGGTAGAGCTGATATCATTTATTGATAGATTAGATTTGTGAAGTGTCACAAGAGA
Source organism: Ateles fusciceps (assembly GCA_036589455.1). Classification (NCBI taxonomy): domain Eukaryota; kingdom Metazoa; phylum Chordata; class Mammalia; order Primates; family Atelidae; genus Ateles; species Ateles fusciceps. Next base: position 5,934,051 of record JAZHEH010000228.1, on the reverse strand, counting down.
AAGAGACATCAAGAATTGTACCAATTTTTTTTTCTTTGCTTGTTTTTTAAGAGACAGGATCATCCTCTGTCACCCAGTCTGGTGTGTAATGGCACAGTCATAACTCACTACAGCATTGAAGTCCTGAGCTCAAGTGATCCTCTTGCCTTAGCCTCTTGAGTAGTTGGGACTACATACAGATGCCTCGCTGATTTTTAATTTTTTGTAGAGGTGGGGGTCTCGCTATGTTGTCCAAGCGGATCTCAAACTCCTGACCACAAGCAATTCTCGCACCTCAACCTCCCAAAGTGCTGGGATTACAGGTGTGAGCCACTGCACCTGGACTGTACCAGTGTTTTTCATTTGAGCAATTGGAAGGAAGAGTGGAGTTCCCATATATTAATTTGGGGAAGACTGTTGATAGAAGAGTAGATTTGTGAATGGGGGGATGAAATCAAGCATTCAGGTTTGATACTGATACGAATGGTAAATTTTAAAATATAATTTTATGCTTATTGCTGTTATAAAAATATTAACCACTTTTGTATATTGAAATTAGATCTAGCAAGGTTACTAAATACAGTTATTAATTATAGTATTTTATTTGAATCTTCTTTTGGTTTTTCTACTAATACAATAATACAGTCTATGAATATATTTTTTTCGTTTTTATTTTGTTTATATTGATTTTTTTTTTTTTAAGAGATGGGGTTTCACCATGTTGACCAGGCTGGTCTTAAACTCCTGACCGCAAGTGATCCACCTGTCTCAGCCTCCCAAAGTGCTGGGATTATAGGCGTGAGCCACCATGTCGGGCCCAGCCTACGAATATTACAGTTGTATTTCTTCATTTCAATTTTTATAATTTCTTTTTCTTGACTCATTGCACTAGGCAGAGCTTGTGTACAGTGCTGGGTAGAATTGGTGCTGACAAGTATTCTTGCCTCATTTTCAATCTTATCACAGTTTCTCCAATTAAGCGAGTTCCCCTCTACTCTTAATTAAGATTTATATGGATAGCTATATGTCTGTATATTTCTTTGAGTCAGAGTTTTGCTCTGTCACCTAAGCTGGAGTGCAGTGGCACAATTTTGTCTCACTGCAGCCTCTATGCCCAGGTTCAAGCGATTCTCATGCCTCAGCCTCCCAAGTAGCTGGGATTACAGTCATGCACCACCATGCCCCGGCTAATTTTGTATATTTAGTAGAGATGGGTTTTGCCTTTTTGGCCAGGCTGGTCTTGAACTCCTGGCCTCAACTGATCTGCCCACCTTGGCCTCCCAAAGTGCTGAGATTACAGGTGTGAGCCACTGTGCCTGGACGGTTAGGATATATTTTTAAAACTATGAATGAAAAGTGAATTTTAGCAAAAGTTTTTTCTGTACTTATTGAGATGATTATAAATTTTTTTTTTAAAGACGTACTCTTGCTTTTTTTGAGACAGGGAAGCGCCACCACACCTGGCTAATTTTGGTATATTTGTAGAGATAGTTTCACCATGTTGGCCAGGCTGGTCTTGAACTCCTGGCCTCATGTGAGCCGCCCATCTCAGCCTCCCAGAGAGCTAGGATTACAGGCTCCAGCTGCCATGCCCAACTGAGATGATTTTTATCTTGATTGTTAAATGGTTTATTCTACTGATTAGATATTTTGAGTAGTCAACCAACTTTCCATTCCTGAAATAAACTCAGCTTAGTAGTCGAATTTATTGAGTATATTGAGGGATTCTGTTTGCTAATATTTTGTTCAGAAACTTCACATCTATGTTTTTGAGACAGATTGGCCTGTAAAGTTTCCTTTCTTGTAATAATGCCCTTGTGAAATTTTGTATTAACAGAATTGAGACTGGATTATAGTTTTAGCAAGGCTCTGTCTTCCTCTGATTTACTTCCATTTCTAGGGCATACTTTTCCAGGTGTTCCAGATGAAAGCCTGGGGTGTTCAGTGTAGCCCATTCCTCTGGTAGGTCCTGAAAACTAATCCTTCTCTTCTTAACAAGATGAGAATGCTCAAAACTAATTTTAACATGTCCCTTTGTTTTCTATACTTCTTTTGAATTGGTAGTTTTAGAGGCTTATTAGATTTAGCTCCCCCCCCCCCCCCCCCCAGAAATACTTCATTGGTGGTGTTCAGAAGGCATGCAGTAGCTGATTATCATCCTCTCTCTTGTGATGAAAATAGCAGTACTCCTTTCATGATCTTTGTCTGGGTTTATTCATTAAGTTTTGCAAAATGTCTATACTCCAATTCTGTCATCTTTTCTTCATTTTAAAGAAGAATAATGATAAGTTAATATATGTAAGAACAGTAAACTCTAAACCATGACTTAAAAAGGAGAGTTGCAGATAAGCTTTAACAGAGAGATTGTGTGAGGTAGCTGAAAGAAGATAGATCTAGAAATCAAAAGAGCAAGAGTTCTATTCCTTGCTCTGTTAATTTACTAAGTTATATGACCTTGTATAACTCACTTAACTTGTTGGACAAGTAAGGTCACATTTGAAAAGTAAAGTTTTGGGATCTCACATTTTTTTCAGCTCTAAACTTGTATGATTAAATCGAACACATCTGCTATTCATCTATATATATCTACAGGTATATTGTACTCCAGATGTATAGCTAAAGAATAGCCAATTTTAATTTAATTTTTCCTTTTTTAACAAGTTTTGCTATTGTGTTGTGCACATCTGTGTACTATGTTTGCTATATAGCATAGGCTATGTATGTACGTGTTAAGATGCTATAAAGCTCCTTATAACTTGATAAATATTGTGTCACGTTTGTTAATGTTGGGAACTACTGACTGTAGAGTCTCTCACATCAGAGGTCTGTGTTTCTTCTCATGGATAACATCATGAAGACAGGGGGAGGGAATCTATGTTTTTAATAATTTTTTCAAGAAAGGGAAAAATGACTTAATTCATCCAAGAATGAAATTCCACATACTGGTTTTTCTAAAATACATTTTTGTGAATAAAAGTTTCTTACTCAGAAGAACTTTGGAAGAGGCATACAAACAAAAGAAGTCTCAGTGTCAAATATTTTAGCCATTAAAGCATAAATCAGCTGTAATTCTTCAGTGAGGTAGTGTCTCAGAGAAGAAAAGGACCTCTTTAATAATGTTTATTTCAGTGGGCATGTTTTTCTCATAGTCTAATAAGACACAAAGCTTATTTCTATTTCCACATTTCTACAACAGTCCATAAGTGAAATAATTTTGTTCCCCCTCTTTCTATTAAGTCTTCCCTTTTTTTTTCTTTTTGGCTGGCATAAATAGCTATATGTGACCAATTGAACTGATTAAGCTAAGTGATAAAATGATGCCCATTGGAAATACTTTGAAACCTGTATCCATTCCTCAGATGCTACAGATAACTCAGAAATCATAAAACTCTACTTTCTCATTTTATTGTTAATATAAAATGAAAACATGGAGGAATTGAGTTGAAGGTAGTAGTAGAAATGAGCCTTAATATAGCAAATGAAAGAAAGCACAGGTGTATAATATTACAGATAAGAAAGTGGGGAGACCCAACCACAGGCCCAAAGAAATTAAAGTGTGTGAATACTTGGAGTATATGCTAATGCTTTTTTTTTTTTTTTGAGACGGAGTTTCGTTCTTGTTGTCCAGGCTAAAGTGCAGTGGCACGATCTTGGCTCACTGCAACCTGTGCCGCCCAGGTTCAAGCGATTCTCCTGCCTCAGCTTTCTGAGTAGCTGGGATTACAGGTGCTTGCCACTATGCCTGGCTAATTTTTTTGTCTGTTTAGTAGAGACGGGGTTTCACCATATTGGCCAGGCTGATCTCGAACTCCTTACTTCCGGTGATCCGCCTGCCGTAGCCTCCCAAAGTTCTGTGATTACAGGTGTGAGCCACCATGCCCAGCCTATGCTAATACATTTGAAATTTTAGATTAGCTATAAATGTTCTAGGAAAATATACATTACTAAAGTTAACTAAAGCAGGAAGAGAAAAGTTGAATAGGCCCCAAACCTTGAAAAAAAATAGAGCTGTTAAAAAACAAAACCAAAAACTGTCTCTTTATCTAGAAGGAACTGGTATAGACGGTTTCACAGGTCAGTTCTATCAAACAAAGAGTAATTCCTATGCTATTTAACTATAACAGAGTATTATAGGAAAAAGTATAGGATGGTTTTCAGATTTCTTTACAGCATTAACAAAATTCTGCTACAACAACCTAATATAGTGCAAAAAAATAAAACAATAGAGCATTTCTACTGATGAATATACATGAAAAAGTATTGCAGATGAGCAGTTTCAGTAGGCACAAAAATAACAACAAATGGGATCTAAAAGTATACTAAAGACAGGCTGGGCACAGTGGCTCTCGCAATTCTAGCGCTTTGGGAAGGGGGAAAAAGGGGAGAGAGGAAGTGAAGGAGGGGAGGAAAAGGAAGAAAGGGAAGGAGGGAATAAAGGGAAGGAGGGAAAGAAAGGAAATGAAGGAAGGAAAGGAAGGAAGAAAGTGAAGGAAGGAATTTATTAGCTAAAGTCTTTGGTTTCATCATCCATTTTGAAGGTACTGGACTTATACAAAGCAGAGCAGAGAATTAGAACTGAGAACCCAGCATAGAACCAGAACCTCCAGTGGGCTTTACAATCCATGAAATAGAGAACTAGAAGAAAGAGCAGAAAAAGAAACTTGTCTGGACTCAAACCCTGGATGGGAAAAAAGGAGCCTCCTAGAAAAAAACTGAAATTTTAGGTTTGGACTTCATACATCATAACCTACATGGTGTAAGAATCCCCCAAATTAATAAAAAAACAGGTCTTAGGATAGTAATACAACTGGGGTACTATGTTAGTCCATTCTCATGCTGCTGTGAAGAAATACCCGAGACTGGGTAATTTATAAAGAAGAGAGGTTTAGTTGACTCACAGTTCCCCATGGTTGGGGAGGCCTCAGGAGACTTAGAATCATGGTGGAAGGCACCTCTTCATAGGGTGGCAGGAGAGGGAATGAGAGCCAGCAAGGTAAATGCAGACACTTATAAAACTATCAGATCTCATGAGATAGCTGATTATCCTGAGAACAGCATGCAGGAAACCACCCCCATGATCTAATTACTTCCACCTCATCGTGCCCTTGACGCATGGGGATTATTACGATTCAAGGTGAGATTTGGGTGGGGACACAGATCCATACCATATCAGGTACCTTTTAGAAGCAAATTTCATAATCCAGAATGCATGAAATTCCCCCCATAAAACCTTAGCTTCAATAAAGATGACCTTGTAACATTTTAAATTTTACAAATCATATGTAAGAATGATTAGCAGATATAATAAAGGATTATACAATAAGAGACAACAAGAAAATTAACACTGTAAAACCTTGGGGTCATAGAACATAGAAAAGACTATAAAATATATGTATAGAAAATCATTAGAACTCCAGCCTCTCCAACCTTTGGACTCTGGGACTTGCACCAGCAGCTCCCGCCCAGGTTCTCAGGCCTTCAGCCTCAGAGAGTTATATTGTCAGCTTCCTTGGTTTTGACGCTTTTGGACTTGGACTGAACCACACTATTAGTTTCCCTGGGTCTCCAACTTGCAGTCTGTCATGGGACTTCTCATCCTCCATAATTGCATGGCCAATTCCTCTAGTAAATATTCATTCATTCATCTATCCATCTGTCTGTCCATCCATCCATCCTGTTGGTTCTGTCTCTCTGAAAAACCCTGATTAATACAGTAGACAAGGCTGAACACCTGGAATACCATACTAAATCTGTATTTAATAACCAAACACATATATAGTATTCATTATGTGTGAGGCACTGTTCTGAGTACTTTGTGTGTATTAATTCATTTAATCCTCAAACTGCCAGTGATTACTGCTATATTCTTCATTTTAGAAGATGAGGAAATTGAGACACAGACAAGTCAGGTAATTTGTCCAAGACCATGAAGCCAGAAAGCTGCAAATCAGGGGTTAGATACCTAACCATTTCTATATTTTGCTTCTACTTAATTGGCAAATAATTGAGAGCAACAAAATTTCTGATCAGGGAAATGTGACTATGAAGAAAAAAATACATGTAACCGACTGAAAGGCAAGTGAAGAGGAAGAACTGGAAAATAAGGCTGGGCATGGTGGCTGAAGTGTATAATCTCAGCACTTTAGGAGGCCAAGGCAGGCAGAACGTTTGAGCTCAGGAGTTTGAGACCAGTCTGGGCAACACAGCAAAACCACGTCTCTACCAAAAAAAAAAAAAAAAAAAAAAATTAACTGGGTGTCGTGGTGTGTGCCTGTAGTCCCAGCTCTACTTGGGGGCTGAGGTGAGAGGATTGCTTAAGCCTAAGGCTGCAGTTAGCTATGTTTGGACCACTGCACTCAGCCTGGATGACAAAGCAAGATCCTGTCTCAAAACAAAAAAAAAGAAAGAAGAAAAAAGAAAATACTTTGAAATATTTGCCCCTGCTGTTGAGACCTGAGGTGTTAGTAAAAGAAATAAGCAGGCAAATACAAACATCAGAGGTACAGGAGGTGCAGTTTTCAACAAGCTAAGCTCTGAAGGCCACCAAGGAAATCAGATAACAGTTAAAATAGCTTTTATTTATTGAGCACTTACTGATTACCAGACATTATACTAGGTTCTTTAAATATATAAACTCTCTTTAATTCGTGAAACAACACTACTGAGTCACAAGATAGTTAAGTAATCTTCCCGAGGTTAAGTAACAAGTGCAGTGAGCTGAGATTCAAAACTTGGGACTGGAGTTCAAGAGAGAAATTGGAAAAATAAGAATCAGTGTATAATTTGTGTATTAAGGGTGAAAGCTATGGGAAGTTCAAAGAGAGTAGTCAGAAACTCCTAAAATTCTACTTTTGCTCAGAGTCTAAAATATACTGGTGTTTCCTGTTAGGTACATACTAAATGCTTTGCATATATAGTCAGCCCTCCGAATCCATAGATTCAGCCAACTGCAAATTACTGTTTAAGGGCAGGAGAAGATGGGCATCCCAGCTCTCAGAGAGAAAAAGAGAGAAAGAGGGTTGAGAAGGGAGAAGCTCAAACTGAAATTTCAGATGAATTCATTCATACAATACATATGTATTTAGCACTGTTATATATGCCATGCAGTAGTGGTTAGCATACCTGAATAAATAAAACACATACAAATTTCCTACCATTGTGGAGCTTACTATTTAAATCAAAAAACTGCTGAGAACTTGGGTTAGGCAAAGACTTCTTAGATATAATATCAAAAACAGCCCATTAAAAAAAATTAACATCATCAAAATGAAAACTTCTGCTTTGCTAAAGACACTGTTAAGAGAATGAAAAGTTGCCATGGCTTATGCCTGTAATCCCAGCACTTTGGGAGGCCAAGGGAGGTGGATCACCTGAGGTTGGGAGTTTGAGACCAGCCTGACCAACATGGAGAAACCCCATCTCTACTAAAAATACAAAATTAGCCAGGAATGGTGGCACATGCCTGTAATTCCGGCTACTCAGGAGGCTGATGCAAGAGAATCACTTGAACCAGGGAGGCGGAGGTTGCGGTGAGCCGAGATCGCGCCATTGGACTCCAGCTTGGGCAACAAGAGTGAAACTCCATCTCAAAAAAAAAAAGAGAATGAAAAGTAAAGCCACAGACTAGGAGAAAACATGTGCAAAACACGTCTACAAAGGGCTTGAACTCAAGAGTGTATTAAGAACTCTCAAGTCGGGCGCGGTGGCTCATGCCTGTAATCCCAGCACTTTGGGAGGCCGAGGCAGGCAGATCACCTGAGGTCAGGAGATCAAGACTAGCCTGGCCAATGTAGTGAAACCCTGTCTATACTGAAAAATACAAAAATTTCCCGGGCGGGGTGGCGGGCACCTGTAATCCCAGGTACTTAGGATGCGAAGGCAGGAGAATCACTTGAACCCGGGAGGGTATGTTGCAGTGAGCGGAGATTGCGCCATTGCACTCCAGCCTGGGCAACAGACTCAAAAAAAAAAAAACAACAACAACAACAACAAAACAAAACACAAACCCTCTAACCCTAAACCCAACAGGAAAGAAATAACATAATTTTTTAGAATAGACAAAAAATGTAAATACTTCATCAAATAAGATGTGGGTGCAAATAAAAACAAAAAAGATGTGGATAAGTGGATGCCCAGTATTATTAGTCATTATGGATATTATGCAAATTAAAATGACAAGAGATATACCACTACATACGAAAAAAAAAAAAAGACAATACCAATTGCTGGCCAGGATGTGGAGCAGCTGTAACTCATACGTTGCAGGTGGGAATGTAAAATGATGCAGACATTTTGGGAAGCAGTATCTTATGAAGTCAGACATTCATTTACCATATGACCAAATTTCTTATGTGAAAACCTATAAAGGAATACTATAGTGACTTTATTAATTATCACCAAAACTGGAAATAACCAAGATATACTTCAGCTGGTGATTGGATAAACATAGTGATATAGGCATATGATGAAATACTACTTCGTGGTAAAAGAGAACATACTGTATGATTCCATTTATCTGCCATTCCTTGTGTGTGTGTGTGTGTGTGTGTGTGTGTGTGTGTGTGTGTGTGTGTGTGTGTGGAGAGTTGGAGTCTCGCTCTTCACCCAGGCTGGAGTGCACTGGTACCATCTTGGCTCATTGCAACCTTGCCTCTCGGGTTCAAGCAATTTTCGTGCCTCAGCCTCCTGAATAGTTGGGATTATGGGAGCCTGCCACCATCACACCCAGCCAATTTTTGTTTTTAGTAGAGATGAGGTTTCACCATATTGGCCAGGCGGGTCTCAAACTCCTGACTTCAAGTGATCCGCCTGCCCCAACCTCCCAAAGTGCTGAGATTATAGGCATGAGCCACCGTGCCCAGCCAATACGATATTCTTTAAAAGGAGAAGTTATAGGAAGAGAAAACAGATCAGTAGTTGCAGAGGCTGGGGACTGGGGAAGAGTTTATTACAAATGGGCATCATGAGGGAATTTTTGAGGGTGATCAAACTTGATCATGGTGGTAGTTACACAGCTATATACATTTGTCAAATCTCATAGACTTCTAAACCAAAAAGAGTGAATTTTACTGTATGTTTTTTAAAAAATGAATAAATCTATGCCCTATAGGACCATGTATATGAACTAGAGTATCTCCAAGAACCAATCTTACTCGGAAATTACAGGTATTAGATTTTTAACTATTTTTTTACTTTTGTTCAATAATGATGAACTTCTGCAGCACCATATTCCAAAATGTCATTAAGCTTCCTTGTCAGGGGACTTAATAATTAATAATTATCTTCATATTAATAATTCTCTTCAAAGTGGAAATTTTGTAACTTGAGAGGAATTGAGAAAGTATGAATAATGATGAACTTATTTTAGATGTTTTCACTGAGTTTTCAGAGAGGCTCACTTGTTATTGACAGTTTCAGCCCTGCCAGAGGAAGAATTTGCCAGGGAAATGACTTGTATTTTTTTAAATGTAGGAAAAAATATGGTGGAAAGAACCTGTTTTTTTTAAATTTCCTTATAATAGGAATGAAAAATCAGGGAAAGTTTTTTTGAATTGTGGTTGTCAAGTGTGAGACCTTTGGACTTTGAAGTCATGAATGTAAACCATATTCTTCCCTTACTGGCTGTGTATATAATTTTGGGAAAGTTATTCAGCATTCCTGAACCTCGTTTCCTTTCATCAGTTTTAAAATCAAGTGAGCAAACATACCTTTTTGACTAGTTATTAGGTTAGACAAAATATAAAAGCATCCAGCACAGTTTCTGGCACATAGTAGGTAATCAGTAAATGTTAATTCCTTTTTAATTAACATTTCCTATGCCAGTCAGTCCAGTTAGGTCTCAGGCTACAAGTTCTTACTCACTTTCTGTGGGATGTGGTTCCAATATCAGTTCAGTTTTCTTTTTCTTTTTTTTTTGAGACAGAGTTTCGCTCTCGTTGCCCAAGCTGGAGTGCAGTGGCCCAATCTAGGCTCACTGCAATTTCTGCCTCCCAGGTTCAAGTGATTCTCCTGCCTCAGCCTCCCAAGTAGCTGGGATTACAGGTGCCTGCCACCACACCCAGCTAATTTTTGTAATTTTAGTAGAGACGGGGTTTTGCCATGTTGGCCAGGCTGGTCTCAAACTCCTGACCTCAAGTAATCCACCCGCCTCGGCCTCCCAAAGTGCTGGGATTACAGGCTAGGATTACATTGTGCCCGGCCATCAGTTCAGTTTTCAAAGCCTCTGCAATGCTATTCTGATCTGTGGTGCTATTCTGATCTATTCTGTGTATATGTCACTTAGGGGTCAGTCTGGGAACCAGGAGGTGGTCTGTACATAGTTCATCTCTGAAAGTCCTGGGTATGGTAATTAGGATCAGATTCTTAGCTGTGTAGCTACAGAGTAAGCCTAAGTAAGAATTCACAAATTCATGGTGTCTTTCCCAAGCTCCTCCCTTCCTGTGCCTTCTTTGGTGCTTTGTGGTTCCCTGGAGCTTCCCTTTCTTGTCCGCTAGCCAGAAACCTAGGGCTCTCATTGCTCTGTACTACCATGAAGTTCCACAATTTCACTTGTATCTAGAGTCAAATGGCAGAAGATCAGAGAGGAAAGAAAAAAGCAAAAGGGGGATTGGCCCCATCTTCCTGGAATCACAGTTCTACTAAACAGAGACGTAGGTCCCCTTCCCTTAAAGGTGTGGCTCTTGCAGGTTTCTTTTGTTGCTACCTCTGCTGCCACTACACCATCACAGGATTTCCTGGTGTCTGAGGTGTGAGAGAACCAATAAAAGAGAGGGGGACTTCCATACTCTCTGAGCTTTAGGAGTTCCATTTACTGGTCCTCAGACCAGAGCTAGAGTGATTTTCCCAGACATCTTTCTGTGTTTTTCTTTTTTTGAGATGGAGTTTCGCTCTTGTTGCCCAAGCTGGAATGCAATGGTGTGATCTCGGCTCACTGCAACCTCTGCCTCTAGGGTTGAAGTGATTCTCCTGCCTCAGGCTCCCGAGTAGCTGGGATTACAGGTGCATGCCACCATGCTCAACTAATCATTGTATTTTCAGTAAAGATGGGGTTTTTCCATGTTGGTCAGGCTGGTCTTGAACTCCCGACCTCAGGTGATCCGCCTGCCTCGGCCTCCCAAAATGTTGGGATTACAGGCGTGAGCCACTGCACCTGGCCTCCCAGACGTCTTTCTATACCACAGCACTCACTTTTGGATTTCTGGCTGTGCTAAGTTCAGGCTTGTCAACCTAAAAGGAAGAAGCTGAGGCAAAATTAATATAAGTAGAAGGTTTATTTGGGACAAGGTTGAGTATTGCAACCCAGGAGCATAGATTCAAGTTGCCCTGAATGTACACTTCAATTAGTAGTTACAGGTGTTTTTTTTTTTGTTTGTTTTATTTTAAAAAGTTTTTTTTGTTGTTTTTTTTAGAGACAGGGTCTCTCTCTGTCACCCAGGCTGGTGTGCAGTGGCATGATCATAGTTCATTGTGAAGAGGGGAGACCCAGGCATCTCAGGTCAACTTCCCCTTTTTTTTCATTCCTAAGACTGTAAACCGTAGCCCTTTTCATATGTAATTCCTAAGACTGTAAACTTCCCCTTTTCATTCCTAAGACTGTAAACCATAGCCCTTTTCATATGTAATTCCTAAGACTGTAAACTGAAACCCTTTTCATATGTTAAGCTATAAACCTAAGATTCTTCCATGTGTAACATCTAAAGTATAAGCCTATATAAAGAAGGAACGTTCCTTTGTTAGGGGAGCTTGGCTGTTAAGGCAACTATGCCACCTTGCTCCCAGCCTGATTAAACTCCTTCCTTCCATATTCGGTGTCCGAGAGATCTGTTTCCCACAGCCGCTCCTGCTACAATTGCAGCCTCGGACTCCTGGGTTTAAGCAATCCTCTTGCCTCCCCCCTCCTGAATAGTTAATACTACAGGTGTGTGCTGATTTTTTTATTTTTTGTAGAGACAGGGTCTCACTATGTTGCCCAGGCTGGTCTTGAACTCCTGGCCTCATATAATCTTCTTACCTTGGCTTCCCAAGTACTAGGATTACAGGCTTGAGCCACCATACCCAGCAAGCAAGTGGATTTTTAAAAGCAAAAGATGAGGATAGGGAGTGGGCTGATACAAAGTTGTGTGTCAGGAATTCTCATTGGTTTACAGTAATAACATTGACTAGTGATTGGCTATACATTGTTAAGCAATAGGCAGGGTGTGGATTATAGTGTCTGGTGTGACGTTATTAGGTTTATTTCTAGCTACTTGTGGCAGTAGCAGGCATTTTCAGGAGAGAGATAATAGGTCAAAGTGTGTAGTAGGGCATGATTGCAGTCTCATTTTAATGTCTCTGTTGGCCTGATAATTAAAAGGACTTGCATTTCTCAGATAAAAGTTATTTTCTCAGCCTGGAGGTACCAAAGAGAGAAAGGGGGAGGTAAATTCCTTTCCATTGCCACGGTACTTTGAATTCTGGTCTTCTATTCCTATTCATCTTCTATTTACTTTTCAGAAAGCTTAAGTACCTACCTGTTCCATGAATTCTGTCCAGGTTTTACAGTTTCAGTCAGTGGGAGGAACAGGGTGTAGTGTGTCTACTCCATCTTACCTGGTACGAGACCCTAAATTTTCTTTTAAAAGATAGCACTTGTCATATTGCCACCATCCCTCTGCTTTTTTAACTCATGACTTTTCTCATGCTAAGGTACATCTTGAATCATATTACTACCTTGCAAAAAAAAAAAAAAATCTTTATTAGATCTCCATTATCTCTAGGGTTAAGTGCTGACTCTATTTTAGCACTTCAATTCCCCAGCTGCATGTATTTCATATTCAGGCCAAACAGAAATACTTGTTAATGCTGGGGAGAGGAGAACTTTCCCTCTACCCGTTGAACATTCAGTATTTGAGTATGTGAGATAATCTGACAGTAGACAGATTAGCAGGGGGAAAAAAAGGCAAAATTTATTATGTGTTTGTATATAAGAGTCTCACAAAATACAAGACTTGAAGAAGGCCAGATGATTGACATTCTTATGGCACCCTGAGCTACCAAAGGAATAGGGACTTGAGGGGAGGTGGTGACAACCTATGGGAATATGAGGGGGAGGAAATGCACAGTGAGCAAAGGTTGCCTTGTTATGCAGATAAAAAGTCTCTCCTGTGATACAAGTTGTCTGGAACGGCCCTCAGAAGAATAGATGATAGCTTGTGACAGAGTCTGGGGTGTTGACCTTTAGTCTCTTCTCCTGTGATACAGTTAATCTACCTAGTTGATAAGATTCTCAGGGAGGGAGTATATAACAATTGAGCTCTTTTTTGAAGGATCTATCTTTAGGCAGATAAGAGAACTTCAGAGAAAGCCCCTCCTGCTCTCGGGGGAGAAGAAGGGGTTAGAGTCAGGAGGGCAAGAAAAGATTAGACCTTGGTTCTTTTTTAGTTCAAAGCATTCAGTACCATACTTTGGCATAATGTGTTCTGAGACCCAGCACCGATACGTAGTTATCCTATTCCACAACTATAACTTTATGTGATTCTCTCAGCCTGAAACAGTTTGTCAACCTTTCAGTTTTTGCCTCTTCAAATTTTATGCATCTTTTAAAGCTCAGATGTAATACCTTCATAAAATTTGTTTTGGTTATCTGTCTTGATCTTATATTCTCCCCATAAAAGGAGTGTGTGATTTCTTCAGCCTTTGAAAAACTGCCATTTTTGTTTGTGCCTTTTTGAGGATATGTATATACACTTTGTCTTAGGATTGCTTTTATGTATAGAGACATAGTAACTGTTTCTAGCACAGGCTATTATGCTTCAGATCCAGTAGATTCAAGTAATATTGAGTGTCTACTGTGTACTTCTTCACTTACTCACCTATAATACTTCTTTGAAATAATTATTCTAAATCTTATTCCTATAAGGACACTGAGAATGTGTAAAGTAACATTATCTGAACTCTTTACAATAGAGGTGTATTTTTTTAGTGTAGGAATTTCAATACAGGTTGTGTGTCTCTTATCCAACATGCTTGACACCCCAGAAGTGTTTCAGATTTCAAATTTTTTCAGATTTGGAATGTTTAACCTGTATTCAATTTACATGTAAAGTTTACTGTATAGTAGCTACTTGGTAAACACAGCAATAGCCCTAACTTTTCCTTCTTTCTACAGTACCTTGGCCATGTAGAAGTTGATGAATCAAGAGGAATGCACATCTGTGAAGATGCTGTAAAAAGATTGAAAGCTGTATGTATTTGATGATTGCCAATGTTGATCTATATGCTATCAATATTTTCTTAAAAGATTTTGCTCAGTAAATTTTAGTGACCCAGTAAGAACTATGTTTCTATTAAAATGATGTGGGCTTGCTAAGAAGGAGCATCTCAGTCAAGCATAGTGGCTCACTCCTGTAACCCTAGCACTTTGGGAGGCTGAGGCAGGAGGATTGCATGAGGCCAGGAGTTCGAGACCAGCTTGGGCCTATGGAGACACTGTCTCTATTAATTTCAAAAAAAGTTTTCTTAAATAATAAAAAAATTTTAAGGCATCTCATGTTGTCCATCCAAACATATAAATTGTAAGACCAGCCTCTTCAATTTAGGCCAGACATTATGCTGAAGGTGCTTTTGATTTATAACCCATATGAAACAAATGCTGTGAAATTTGATAGAATAGTATTCTAAGACTAGGATAAAATGGTTACAGTTAACATCTTAACCTAACTGTGATAACTGGGCTATAAATTATGGATTTTAAATATAGTATAAAAAATAGCTTCCTGGGGAAAAGTAAAGGATAGAGGTATCTGTGTTGATGCCTGGTGAGGTTTCCTTTTTGGAGACTTACTGTCTTGACTCCTACTCCCAATTTTCTTCCCTATGCACCTCTAACATAAACAGTCTATTTCTACTGCCTTTTACATAAACTTTAGCACACTTGAAGTAGAGAGCCCTTTCCCAGGGTAACTAATGTTTCCTCTGCCTCCTATGCCATAGAGCACATCTCAGGTACATGCCTGTGCATTCAGTGAAAGGAGAGAATGAGTTTGGAGTTCATAAAGATTCAGATTAAAGTGTTAATTTCAGATTTTCCATAGGTTTGAGGAATGTTCCATAGATCTCATAGCCCTCTTCACAACCTTCCTTTTCTCTTATATATGGCCTTTCCCCACTTTGCTGTGAAAGCTTTAAGCGTTACTTCTGCATGCCATGGCCCCAACAGCATTAAATACATGTTGGTTTGGGTTTGCTGGTATGGTGGGCTGCCACAAGTTTGACTACTAATGTGTGCTTTTTTTCCCTGAATTTGCTTAGTAATCAGAACTTTTCTGCTGCTTGGCATATTCTGTATTACTTCTTATCTATAATTCCTGAATATAAAAAATATAAAATTAAGGAAGCAACCAACTCAGAGAGGTAGACTTAATTCTGGAATAAGTACCTGAATCTGCTGTAGAAGGGAAAGGAGAAAAGTAACTGGCTATAGTATACAAAGAACTAAACAATAGTAAAAAAAAAAAAAAAAAGGTATAGACATACATACACACACACACATATATATACGTATACCTGTACATACTCTTTAACTTAGATTTTGATCATTAAAATTCTTAAATGAGTCAACCCTTTGCTAGTCTTATCTGTGCTCTCCAATCTGTTGTTTATGTTAAGGCGACCTCGTGTTATGGTACATGAAATTATAGATCTTCCACACCAACCTAAATATATTCCCCCAGTTAAACATAGTCTTAGATAATTTAATTTTCCATTTTGTCAGAACCCATTTAAAGGAGAAGTAAAAATTTAATTTCTTCTGTAACAAAATAATTCTTTCTGGGTT
This sequence comes from Ateles fusciceps, assembly GCA_036589455.1. Lineage (NCBI taxonomy): Eukaryota > Metazoa > Chordata > Mammalia > Primates > Atelidae > Ateles > Ateles fusciceps. Next base: position 5,918,258 of record JAZHEH010000228.1, on the reverse strand, counting down.
CACCTAGAAAAATAATAAACAAAATATTGGTTACTTGGGAGGCTGAGGTAGGAGGATTGCTTGAGTCTAGGAGTTTGAGACCAGCCTGGGCAACACAGTGAGCCCTTGTCTCAAATAAATAAATACACAAACAAGATGATTTTAGCTAAAAATGTATTTTTAAAGTAATGCAATTATTTGTCCATTGAGGAATATTTTACATTAATGACTGAAAACAAATCAGTGAACAGACTAGATAGCCCTGAAACAACTATAAATAATTATTAAAATCTTATAATTTACACAACTTATGGTGAAATGGCCACTATGGAATGAGCCTTTAGAAAAGTCTTTTGATTCAAAGTATGGCTTCATGTGACACTGTAAGTAAGGAAAACCTAGAGGTGGTTTAAGTTTGCCCAGAACATATTGAGAAATGGTATTTCATTGTTAAATGAGCAGTTAATCCTCTTAACCGTCTAGTTTTGTTTTTTTAAAATACTTTTAATTAGGATCATCTCTTTATTATATAAGCAATATATGTTTATTGTATAAAATACAAATGAACCAAAAAAGTACACAAATAAAATGAAATCTGCAATCCCAGAGATAGCCAATATTTAACTGTCTAGTTTTAAAACTAATGTTTCAGTGGATTTTTTTAATTTTACCTTTTTTTTAAACCAAGAAGATAATAGACTATAAGCATGATTGCTTAAGGCATAGGAGTATTTAAATAATAAAAATTAATGTTTTTATATTCATCAGAATTAGGAACTAAATAGCCATTTAAAAAATTATTCCTACACATGGAACAGTGACTGACACATAGTAGTAACTAAAAAAATATTTCTAGAATGATTATACAGAATACAATCCTATCTGCAATATGTGGTCAAATTGAGTCTTATAATAACCATAATCAAATATTTTATCTAATGTTTTAAGTTTACCAAAACTGTTTTGTATATTTCTAAAGATCTTTATTTTCTTATGGTCTTTAATGACTAAAAGAAAGTTTTAAGCTCAGCACAGTAGCTTGCGCCTATAATCTCAGCTACTCAGAAGCCTGAGTTGGGAGGATCACTTAAAGCGAGGAGTTCAAGACCCACCTGGGTGGGTGAGACCCTGTCTCTATAAAAATAAAGAAAGTTTTAGATATGTTGGTGATTATTTTCTAAACGTACTTTAACTTTTAAACTTTGAGGGGAAATTGACCATTTCTAGACTTTTTATCAAGAAGTTATTTTAAATTTTTCAGACAAATTCTAGATCTGGAGCAAATGTTATATGTAGCTTTGCACTGGCAAACATGTATTATAAAAATATGAAATTGAAGTTTTAGGTTACTGGGGTCAATTTCCTGTTTCTTATATTCATTGAAACATCCCCCTTCTTTTAAATATTCTTTCTAGAGCTATACAGAGAATCTTGTAGAAAGTAAGAAGTCCTTAGGATACTGTTCTTCTCATATCATAGTGTGTCACATGTATTCCTGATTTTTGTCTTCCTTTCATATTTTTACTATGCAGAAATTTCTAGTTGCCTTTTGATTTCTCTGAGCAAACATTCATTTAACAATCATCCACTGGGGGATTTATAACCTATTTTGCCAGATACTTATATTGTGCCAAATGCTATGTTTCTAGAGACTTTTTGTTTATTTTTTTTTTATAGATTATAAAGCTTCCTGTTAGAGTTTCAAATAAGTGGAAGCAAATACAAGGATGTATAAGCCTGCAAAGGATTAAAGAAGAAATAGAATGTCTTTTGAAATTAGTTTGAATGCCAACGTTTAAAAATTTAAAGAATAGTTCAGATGTACCAGTTAAGTAACAAAACAAGCATTTTAAACCTATCATGTGAATGATCTTTGGAAGGCAGCTATGCTCACCACTATACCAGCAACGCATCTAGTGAATAATCTTTGAACTAAAAATTTAACATTTCTAGTGCTCTTCTTTTTTTTGGAGACAGTTTTGCTTTGTCACCCAGGCTGGAGTGCATTGGCATGATCTCAGCTCACTGCAACCTCTGCCTCCCAGGTTCACCTGATTCTCCAGAGTAGCTGGGATTACAGATGCCCACCACCACACCCAGCTAATTTTTTGTATTTTTAGTAGAGACAGGGTTTCACCATTGTCGGCCAGACTCGTCTTGAACTCACGACCTCAGGTTATCCACCTGCCTTGGCCTCCCAAAGTGTTAGGATTACAGGCATGAACCACCGTTCATGTGGCCTTCTAGTGATTTTAAATTTGTGAACAATTGAGGCAAGATAATTTGCAAGTGTTTTTCTCCCCAAAACACTCTCTTACAATTTAGAATTACATTAACTTCAAGTAAAAGTCATCTGCATACTTGATATGATCAAATGAAAAAAATTATAACTAAACAAGATAGTGTTTTAAAAATATGCTCCTCAGAGCATAAATATGTTAATTTTTAAAATTTCTGTGCATAAAGTTAGTGACAGCTATTTTTTTTGTTATTGTTTTCTTTTTATTATTTTGTCCTGCTGTACAAGTGACAGTTATTTTCAGCTTATTTACTTTGTGACATAACTTCACTGATTAGCTACTTTGGGATTTAGCTTCAATAGGATAAATGACAGAAGTCACTATTGCCCATTGTTATTGCCTTTATGGCATAGTCAGCTGCAGGGTGAGGACTATTGCCGTATATCAACCAATTCTATAAAAAGTGTATGAGGCCTTTGGTTATCTTGCTTAACTCTGGTCCAAGATGCCCTTGATTTAAAAAGATCATTTCTTCCCATTGTTTCTTAAATGTCTCTGCCTCTGTCTTAGTTTTAAACTAGTTTCATTATGCTACCATTTTCTAATATGTTGGTTTTTTATTCACTATTTGATATATTTGTTTTAATATGTGTTCTTGTTTTAGCAGGTAAAAGAATCATAACAAATGTTTTTTAAAAGAACATTATTCTCTTAATAACTGTCTTTTTATGCATTTTGCACACCAGCTTTTTTCATTAACATCTTGGGTATTTTATAAAAAGAGGGAAAGTTCAATGTTTAACAACAACTTTTCTAGGAGCAAAATTAAATATTAACAATCTCCTTCCCCTCACCTTCCTGTCCCTCAAGAATGGTGGCTGTCTTAACTTTGGCTGCATCCCCAAAGCTTATGGTTATTCATAGCCTAACAAAACTAGGGTCACCAAACTTGGCAGCAGAAATAATACTAGTTTTATTGTGATAACTACCCAATTACTTTATTATTTTTCCAGTTGCAGTTCAAAATGTTTTGTGGAAATATTTTTTGCTATTTGTGAGTTTCAAAGCTTAGGGGGAAAACAAACTTTCCAGTGTTTAAGAGCATTGAATAGTTTATGAATTATGTAAAACAGTCAAATTTCAGTTATCTTTTTCTGGACATTTATCCAACATTAAAAACTGATCATTATAAAAAGTAAAGGCTTAAAGTATTTCAACCACAGCTAGGAAGTGTAAACTTAATCTAGCTTGGGTGAGTTGAAGCCCATCTAATTTGTGAAAATTCCACAGATTTTAATTGGTGACCAGTTTTTATAAATAGTGTTTAAAAATTGGTGCTGATACCATGTCTAGTTATGCCTCTCTTATCCAGATAGTTTCAGAATTGTATACTTATAAATGTCAATGCATGTTTCTTTATTTTAAAATAACAGGTTTAGGTTGGGCACAGTGGTTCATGCCTGTAACCCCAGCACTTTGGGAGGCCAGGGAAGGCAGATCACTTGAGGTCAGAAGTTCGAGACCAGCCTGGCCAACATGGTGAAACCCTAGCTCTACTAAAAATATAAAAATTAGCCGGGCGTGCTGGCACACACCTGTAGTCCCAGCTACTCGGTAGGCTGAGGCATGAGAATTGCTTGAACCCGGGAGGCGGAGGTTGCAGTGAGCTGAGATCATGCCACTGCACTCCATCCTGGGCGACAAAGTAAGACTCTGTCTCAAAAAAGCAAACAAACAAAAATAATAAAACAGTAGCTTTTATAAAGAAAACAAAACCCTATTTCTTAAATTTCAGTTATGGCCCACAGACATCATTTGGTTCTTAAGATAGATGTTTTCTCAGCTCTTGTATAAACGTTAGCCTTGTAACCTTAATAGATACTCTGTTTTTGGAATAGAATATATATGTTATTTCCTTATGTATGTTATGGAATTGATCAGCATGCACATACATATAGATTGATACTAATGTAAGTAAATGGAAAGCCAGTGGTCAAGCTCCTCTTAAATGGTATGGAGTTTCTAAGTGATATCTTGAACTCACTAAGAAAAGGTATGACAAAAACCTTTGATGCATACTCATTTAATTTTACATATTGCATTTTTAATGTGATTATGTGGTCATTTGAATGTGGACTTTTTTTTAATTGATGAATTTCACATAGTTGACCACCAATTTTAAATTTAAAAAATGTGTATGGAACCAGTCTTCTTTTTCTACTCACTATTATAAAGTTTAAAATGCAAATCTCACCAAACCAGTATACCCTATCTTTTTCTCTGCTGCCAAATTTGGAAGATCTCTGTTTTAAATGTAAATAGCGATTACTACACTAACTTGTTGCTCTGCATGGATACAGGTTCTGATCTCTCTCACTCTTTCCGTGGATTCTTAGGCCATACAATGTGTTTCCCTGCATTTTCATGAAACTTCCTTTTCCCTGTCACTCCTGGTATGGATAACTCTTTAAAACTCACTCCCACCCCTTCTCCCACTTTTTCCTTTTCCCAATTTCTGTATGTGCTTATTGGTGTGAAACCCTAGGACATTTAGCCTATACAATAATAGCGCTCGACTTGTCCCCCTGTTCCTCCAGGAAAGGAAGTTCTTCAAAGGCTTCTTTGGAAAAGTAAGTTTGATGCCACATTCATGCTTGCTTTATAAGGAGTTACACCCCTAGTGTAGCACTGACATATTTTTAAAAGTAGTACAGCATTGCTTTCTTTATAATATAGGAATTGGTTTGACTGTATATAGAAATTAATGAATTAGAAGGTTGCTATCCATGATATTATCTGTGGGCCTATTGATACTAAATCTCATGATTCTAAGAAAATAGGCTGGGCACGGTGGCTCATGTCGTAATCCCAGCACTTTGGGAGGCCGAGGTGGGTGGATCACCAGAGGAGTTTGAGACCAGCCTGGCCAACATGGTGAAACCCTGTCTCTACCAAAAATACAAAAATTAGCTGGATGTGGTGGTGCACACCTGTAATCTCAGCTACTTGGGGAGGCTGAGGCAGGAGAATTGATTGAACCCAAGAGGCAGAGGTTGCAGTGAGCCGAGATCATGCCACTGTACTCCAGCCTGGGTGACAGATCTATCTCCAAAAATAAAGAAATTCTAATAAATTCATCAAGTAGATTTAAAAAGAATTATCTCATCAACAGTAGGTATTAAAATAAATATTATTTGATCTCGTAAAACTCTGTTTATATTAAATATTAGCAATAGTTTTTTTGAGGCAGTCTCCTTCTCTTGCCCAGGCTGGAGTGCAAGGCACAATCTCAGCTCACTGCAGCCTCCCCATTCTGGATTCAGGCAGTTCTCTGCCTCAGCCTCCCGAGTATCTGGGATTACAGGCGCCCGCCACCACACCTGGCTAATTTTTGTATTTTTATTAAAGATGGGGTTTCACCATGTTGGCCAGGCTGGTATTGAACCTTGTCATCCACCTGCCTGCTTGGCCTCCCAAAGTGCTGGGATTACAGGCGTGAGCCACTGTGTCCAGCCTAACAGTATTTTTAACAAGTGGATTTTACATAATGCCTGATTTCACAGAGAAATAGGAAGAAACATTCAAGTAAAAATGAAATATAACCCAAAGTTTACATTCAGTGTAATTTTTTCCCAATCTAAATTTCAGGAGAAGTAAGTGAAAGTAGATAAACTTACCTTTAGGGATCCTGCTATGATTTTTAACGTGCATTGCTAATCTAAGAAAAAGCATCTTAATTATTAGTCTACCAAATATCTGTCATATATGGAATGTTGTTTATATAGATGCTTTTCTTTTTTTTTTCTTTCTTTGCTTTTTTTTTTTTTGAGATGGAGACTTGCCCTTGCCACCTAGGCTCAAGTGCAGTGGCACAGTCTTGGCTCACTGCAACCTCCACCTACCAGGTTCAAGCAATTCTCCTGCCTGAGCATCCTGAGTACTGGCATTACAGGTGCCTGCCACTACGCCCAGCTAATTTTTGCATTTTTAGTAGAGACAGGGTTTTGTCAGGTTGGCCAGGCTGGTCTCAAACTCCTGACCTCATGATCCATCCTCCTCTGCTTCCCAAAGTGCTGGGATTACAGGCGTGAGCTACCAAACCCAGCCTGGAGATGCTTTTCAAATAATGATTATTCAATGTTCAGATCTTAAATTTAAGAATATATGGGGCGGCCGCATCTTACAAAGGGCTAATATCCAGAATCTACAAAGAACTAAAACAAATTTACAAGAAAAAACAACCCCATCAAAAAGTGGGTGGAGGATATGTACAGGCACTTTTCAAAAGAAGACATGTAGCCAACAAACATATGAAAAAATGCTCATCATCACTGGTCATAAGAGAAATGCAAATCAAAACCACATTGAGATACCATTTCATGCCAGTTAGAATGGCAATCATTAAAAAATCTGGAGACAACAGATGCTGGAGAGGATGTGGAGAAATAGGAACACTTTTACACTGTTGATGGGAGTGTAAATTAGTGCAACCATTGTGGAAGACAGTGTGACAATTCCTCAAGGATCTAGAAATAGAAATACCATTTGATCCAGTAATCTCATTACTGGGACTATACCCAAAGGATTATAAATCGTTCTATTACTAAGACACATGCACACGTATGTTCATTGCGGCACTGTTTACAATAGGCAAGACTTGCAACCAACCCAAATGCCCATCAGTGATAGACTGGATAAAGAAAATACGGCACATATACACTATGGAATACTATGCAGCCATGAAAAGGGTGAGTTCCTGTCCTTTGCAGGAACATGGATGAATCTGGAAACCATCATTCTCAGCAAATTGACACAAGAACAGAAAACCAAACACCACATGTTCTCATTCATAAGTGGGTGTTGAACAATGAGAACACATGGACACAGGGGGAACATCACACACTGGGTTGTGTTGGGGGGGGTCAGGGGCTAGGGGGAGCCATACCAGGGGGTGGGGAGATTGGGGAGGGATAACATTAGGAGAAATACCTAATGTAGGTGAAGGGGGGAATGGAGGCAGCAAACCACCGTGGCATGTGTTTACCTATGTAACAATTGTGCAAGATCTGCACATATACCCCAGAACTTAAAGTATAAAAATATATATATGTGTGTGTGTGTGTGTGTATGGGGTGGCTGTACACATATCAGTAAACATATTTTTAACATTTTTTGTGTCCAAGTTTATCATCATTTAGTTTTGATTAAGTACTAAAACTAATTCAGACTGAGACAGTATAAGAGAAAAATGCTGACCGGACATGGTGGCTCATGCCTGTAATCCCAGGACTTTGGGAGGCCAAGGTGGGCGGATCACTTGAGGTCAGGAGTTCAAGACCAGCCTGGTCAACGTGGTGAAACCCGGCCTCAATAAAAAATAAATAAATAAATAAAAGAGAAAAATACTGTCATTGGATGACAGTATAAATTACTAAAAGTTTATGTGATTAGCAAAATCCTACAATTTGTTTTCTACTGCATGATTTTGTTATTTTGGAAATTTGTTTTAAAGAACAAATAATTTACATTTGTTTCTCAATTAAATGTTTTAACTGTAACTCATTTTTACATTTTCTTGTTCTAATTTAGGTCACCTTTATACTAATGTAAACAAATTTGAAGTGTTTTGATCTAATGATTTAATTCATTTACTCCTGTCAGTCTGAAATAAAAAGTCAAGTAATGTACCCACATATGTCACAATACATTTTTTAATAGATATTTTGGGTCTGAGTCAGATTAATAGATTGTTAGAATAGGGGATACATATCTAGAAAGAATCTTATTATGAGATTATTTCTTTCCTGTATAGCATAGCATTATAAATAGGCATTATATTTGTTAAGGAAATTAATAATTGTTAAGGAGACTTTTTGTGGTGTATTTGTTTTTTCCCAAATAGAGTTTCTGAAAGCAATTACACATTGCCAGAATTATCTACAATTTTAACTATTGTTAAGTGACTGGTTTTAATAAGTCTACTTCACTTAAAACAGCAGATAAGGCTATATAAGATAAGGCATCATAGATAAAATGAAGGCCAGATTATAGAAAATATTGATTTGGTTTCTAGAAAAATAGTGTTAAAAGTATTTATTTTAGCTGGATGCAGTGGTGCATGCTATTCAGGAGCATGGAGTGGGTTAAGGAACAAAGCTCTCCCCCTCAGAATCAATCCTGAGGTCATAGTATTTATTGCTGTATATACTGGGGCCATGATGAACCTACACTGTAGCTGAGCTGGATCACACTGTTTGGTAGTCTTTTCACTGCATTTTTTTGCTACATGATGAATTTATAAGGTATAAGAAACAATTATTAATCATCTTACTTAATCCTTAACCCAGAAATAATAGTTCTCCAATTTTACAGTGAGAAAACTGAGGTTTGCAGAGGTTAAATAACCTGACTGAATTCACAGATATTTATAATAAGTGGTAGAAACTGGATTGGAACTCAAATAATCTGACTTCAGAGTCTACACTTTTAATCATTGTGCTATACAATCATATATTTATTTTCATATTATTTATAAGTAAAGTATAAAAGATTTTACCACTGGGCGTGGTGGCTCACGCCTGTAATCCCAGCACTTTGGGAGGCTGAGGTGGCGGATCATGTCAGGAGATAAAGACCATCCTGGTTAACATGGTGAAACCCCACCTCTACTAAAAATACAAAAGTTAGTCGGGTGTGGTGGCACATGCCTGTAGTTCCAGCTACTCGGGAGACTGACTCAGGAGAATCGCTTGAACCTGGGAGGTGGAGGTTGCAGTGAGCCAAGATCACGCCACTGCACTCCACTCCAGCCTGGGCAACAGAGCAAGACTCTGTCTCAAAAAAAAAAAAAAAAAAAAAAAGATTTTACCTTAAAAGGTGCTAGTAAGTAAAGAGCTTCTTAGAAACTCACTTTAACTTTATTTTTATAGAGTAGTAATTTAACTTTGGATTTTATTTCTAATCAATCACTTTTTTTTTTAGTTAAAGCTTTAAAGAATCATCTTGATTAGTAGAGACGGAACTTCACCATGTTGGTTGGCCAGGCTGGTCTCCTAACCTCAGGTGATCTGCCCACCTTGGCACGCACCTTAACCCCAGCTACTCAGGAGGCTGAGGCAGAAGAGTTGCTTGAACCCGCAGGCAGAGGTGGCAGTGAGCTGAGATTGTGCCATTGCACTCTAGCCTGGGCAACAGAGGAGACTATCTCAAAAATAAAAAAGAATCATCTTTTTCAGTGGTTCAAACTGACATTTTATTTATTTGGAAATATTTAAATCCTACTACATGTTGAGTATCTCCTATTCAAAATGTTTAGGACCTGAAGGGTTTCGGATTTTGGATTTTTTTCAGATTTTGGAATATTTGCGTATATATAATGAGATATTTTGGGGATAAGACCCAAGTCTAAATGCAAAATTTATTTGTGTGTTATAAGATAAGACCTTATACATGTAGTCTGAAGATAATTTTATATAATGTTTTTAATAATTTTGTGCATGAAACAAAAGTTCATGTACATTGAACCATCAGAAAGCAAAACTATCGCTATCTCAGCCACCCATGTGGCCAGTCTGTGGTTGTTTATCACCATCATTCCCAACTTTAAATTTATATGCTACTGATAAGCAATCATTTTCTTACATTTATTCACACATAAGTACTTAGTTTTCAAAAAAAAAAAAAAAGACATACTGGCCAGGCACGGTGGCTCACCCCTTCCTATAATCCCATCACTTTGAGAGGCTGAGGCAGGTGGACTGCTTGAGGTCAGGAGTTCAAGAGCAGCCTGACCAATAGGGTGAAACGCTGTCTCTACTAAAAATACAAAAAAATTAGCCTGGCTTGATGTCGCATGCCTGTAGTCCCAGCTACTCAGGAGGCTGACGCAGGAGAATCACTTGAACCTGGGAGGTGCAGGTTGCAGTGAGCCCAGATCACGCCACTGCACTCCAGCCTGGGCTACAGAGTGAGACTCCATCTCAAAAAAAAAAAGACATACCATTAGTAGAATGAAAAAATAGTATGTTCAGAGTAACTAAGCAACACAGGTAGCATCACCAGAATACGTGTATCAGCGGTTTAGCAACAGCAACAACAAACAATGGCAGGCTTTGTTTTCCCTTCCTCCGATGCTGTGTTCTGATAAAAAAAAAGTCACTTAATGCTGTATTTTTTTTTTTAAGATAAAAAGAAATATCAGAAGCAGTTGAGGGACCAGGAAGTAGGTCTTCTAGGGATGAAGTAGCATTCTGCTAGATGGCTTTTTTTTTTTTTTTTTTGAGACAGGTTCTCACTGTGTCACCCAGGCTGGAGTGCAGTGGCACAATTATGGCTTACTGCAGCCTCAAACTTCCAGGCTCAGGGGACCCTCCCAACTCAGCCTCTTGAGTAGCTGGGACTGTAGGCATGTGCCACCACACTCATCTAATTTTTGTATTTTTTGTAGAGACAGGGTTTCACCATGTTGCCCAGGCTGGTGTCAAACTCCTGAGGTCAAGTGATCGCCCACCTCACCCTGCCAAAGTGCTGGGATTACAGGCATGAGCCACTGTGCGCAGCCTGCTGGATGGCTTGTGTGTTGTATGCCTGCATTTTTTGTTTTGTTTTGTTTTTTGAGACAATGTCTCCCTTTATCATCCAGGCTGGTGTGATCTCAGTTCACTGCAGCCTCCGCTTCCTGGGTTCAAATGATTCTCCTGCCTCAGCCTCCCAAGTAGCTGGGACCACAGGTGCATGCCACCACGCCCGGCTAATTTTTGTATTTTTAGTAGAGACGGGGTTTCATCATGTTGACCAGGCTGATCTCGAACTCCTAACCTCAAGTGATCTGCCCACCTCAGCTTCCCAAAGTGCTGAGATTACAGGCATGAGCCACAGCACCCAGAATTCTTATGTTATTTGCAAAATTTTATGTCAGGATGATTTTATATTAATATATAATTTTGTACAGTGAGTCATTTAAAGAGTTTGGAAAACAGAGAGGGGGAAGTATTACCCGTAATCTTACCCAGAATCTGCTTTTAAATGATACTTTTTCCTTTAACTTGGACTCTTCAAGTTGCCATCATTTAATTCACCTCCACACTAATCTACAATAAATACACTGGCAAAAGAGACTTGATTGGGTTTGCTAGATCACTTGTGGTTTGATGAAAGCTCAAAATGAAGAATTTTTTTTTTTTTTTTTTTTTTGCAGAGATGGGGTTTCACCATGTTGACCAGGCTGGTCTCAAACTCCTGACCTCAGGTGATCCACCCGCCTTGGCCTCCCAAAGTGCTGGGATTACAGGCGTGAGCCACTGCGCCCGCCTGGCTCAAAATGAAGAATCTTATAGAACAGTATATGTTAGGAAGTTTTTATCCAGTACGGTTCCTCATAAATTTTGATACTTTGTTATTCTTTGAATCATGTGTGGTTTAATAATCCAGGATAAACAGAACAACAGTAATGAAGTGTTTCTGTTAAACACTTTTACATAAAAGTAGACAGATAGAAGAACTGTTAGCCCCAATTCTGAATTTATGACTCATAGCCAGGAAAACTTCTTCCTTTTTCCCATAAGTTACCTCTTGGACCTGACCACCATCACTTCCCTATTGTTTCGTCATTAGCTGATAGGAGCAGTGCCTCCAGAAACTTTCGCAGTAGGGAACAGATAAACCTGGGTCTCTATGGCCCTGCAATCCATTGTAAGCTTACAAACATGGTAAAAGGAGGAAAAAAATGAGGACCCGAAGTAACTTTTTCCAAACTAATTAAATTGTTCATTGCCTTAGGAAAGCCAATAATGCACTCAGCTTTTTAGGGATTATTACATGCAGCTTCATTAGCATGGTTGGCTGTACTAGGCAAATACTTTATTACCAAATAGTTATGTGGCACTTAACATTTGAAAAAAGGTTTTTATGATTTTAATGTATTTGAGGAATCCTATGAGCTAAGTAATCTGTATTCCCATTTTATGAAGAAACTGACTCAACATAGAGACAGGAAATCTTAGGTCACCCTATTAGATCTCTTTTTAAAGCCATTTGCTTGCATTTATTTAGAGCTTTATAGTTTATTATGTGCTTTGACCTACTTTCTAGTCAGCCATTCACAACAGTTCAGTGAATTGGACAGGGTAGTTCATGAAACTGCATTTTACAAATGAATAAACAGAAGCTCAGAGAGTTCACCCAGCTAATACTAAATGGCAGTGCCTACACTGAAACCAAGGTTTTCTGAAACATAGGGAAACATTCTTTCACCTACCCCATGTTGATGTTCTGTCATTCAAAAAGCATTAGCCTCTGCTTTCCTCGGGTATGCCTTAATTATAATGAATGGAGAAGTGTCTAATGCAGAGGCGCTAGACAGCCCAAGGGCCTGAATACTTCCCCCAAACATAGATTGTATGGCCTGCACAGAGCTTTTATATAAAAAGTAGGTTATTTATCTTAAGAATTAGCAGACCTGGCAAAACAGCATGCTTTCTATGTGGCAACAGTGGCTTGAGCTGAGTAGCAGCTATGCCCTTTGCCTGTTTGCCACAATTCGTGCAACTCCCTGTTGTCCCTGGCATTCACCCTGCTTCACTCATTTGTGATCTGCCTTAAACTCTTACAGATATTTGAGTTTGTGAACTCCTCTCTAGGTTATGTCACTTTGATTCATTTTTCTGTGTAGCACCCACTTCTAACTGTATAAAATCCCCAACAAATAGTCCGGGCATGGTAGGTCATGCCTGTAATCCCAGCACTTTGGGAGGCCAAGGCGAGTGAATCACGAGGTCAGGAGTTCGAGACTAACCTGGCCAATATGGTGAAACCCGTATCTACTAAAAATATAGAAAATGAGCTGGGCGTGGTGGTGGGCGCCTGTAGTACCAACTACTCGGGAGGCTGAGGCAGGAGAATCACTGGAACCTGGAAGGCAGAGGTTGCAGTAAGCTGAGATCACACCACTGCACTCCAGCCTGGGCAACAGAATGAGACTGTCATCTCAAAACAAAAATACCAAAAATATTATAATAAACTGTTCTAACAGATCCTGTTAATGTACTGCCAAATACGGTTTTTCAAGTTTTTATGTTTTTACAGTTGCTAAGTGGGACCATTAGAAATGGTTAAGGTTTAGAGATTGCATGGTCGAAAAGTAATGTGTGGTTATGTTGTTTTAACCTAATTCCTGAGAGTAAAGGATTTCATAGCATTTGTGACTCCACTCTTGAATTAGTGTATTGAAATCTACATTCTATTTTGTATTTCCTAAATTTTCTCCTCTATGACAACTTGTACTTAGTGTTTATCTTCATTCTGGATCCTGTTTCTTTTTTTATTATACTTTAAGTTCTGGGATATATATGCAGAACATGCAGGTTTGTTACATAGGTATACATGTGCCATGGTGGTTTGCTGCACCCATCAACCTGTCATCTAGGTTTTAAACCCCGTCTGCATTGGGTATTTGTCCTAATGCTCTCCCTCCTCTTGCCCCCACCCCCTCACAGGCCCTGGTCTGTGATATTCCCCTCCCTGTGTCCATGTGTTCTCATTGTTCAACTCCCACTTATGAGTGAGAACATACGGTGTTTGGTTTTCTGTTCCTGTGTTAGTTTGCTGAGAATGATGTTTTCCAGCTTCATCCACATCCCTAACAAGGGACATGAACTCATTCTTTTTTATGGCTGCATAGTATTCCATGGTATATGTGTGCCACATTTTCTTTATCCAGTCTGTCATTGATGGGCATTTGGGTTGGTTCCAAGTCTTTGCTGTTGAATAGTGCTGCAATAAACATACACGTGCATGTCTTTTCTTTTTCAGATGGAGTCTTGCTCTGTCACCCAGGCTAGAGTATGGTACTAAGCTCACTGCAACCTCCACTTCCTGGGTTCAACCGATTCTCCTTTCTCAGCTTCACGAGTAGCTGGGATTACAGGCGCATACCACCACGCTCGGCTAATTTTTTTGTATTTCTAGTAGAGACAGGGTTTCACCATGTTGGTCAGGCTGATCTCGAACTCCTGACCTCATGATCCACCCGCCTCAGCCTCCCAAAATGCTGGGATTACAGGCATGAGCCACCATGCCTGGCCCGTGCATGTGTCTTTACAATAGAATGATTTATAATCCTTTGGGTATTGGATCCTATTCTTTAAAAGGGCATCTGTGCTCATACATTGTTTCCCTCCTATTCAAGGGATGAACTATCTATGCTCCTTGCAGAGACCAACTGCACCAGATTCTTATTATTCCAACTCTTACTTATTCTGGCAATGTTACCCCCTCTCTCCTCTATAATTAGTTTCTTTCTCTAGTGGATCTAGTGGATCATCCATTAGCATAAAAATATACCATCTTTTTTTTTTTTTTTTTTAAGACGGGGTTTCACCATGTTGGTCAGGCTGGTCTTGAACTCCCGACCTCAGGTGATCTGCCCGCTTTGGCCTCCCAAAGTGCTTGGGATTACAGGCGTGAGCCACCACGCCTGGCCATACCATCTTTTAAAAAAAAAAAAAATGTTTCTTAGCTGGGCGCGGTGGCTCACGCCTGTAATCCTAGCACTTTGGGAGGCTGAGGTGGGTGGATCACCTGAGGTCAGGAGTTCAAGACCAGCCTGGCCATCATGGTGAAACTCCATCTTTAAAAAAAAAAAATGTTTCTTCTTGGTACCTTCAGTTCCTTCTTCTGTTGAACCCATTTAATCATCTCCACAAATTTTACCTCCACCACTCCACCACAGCTGCTCTTGTCTTCTTTTGTATTACTATTTCAGTAGTCCTGTCACCTTACTCAGACTATCAGCAGCAATTGATATAACTCATCTCTCACTCCCCCTTGAAACACTATTCATTTGGAGTTCAGGGATCATACTTTCCCAGTTTTCCCCTTTGTCTGTGGAGTCTTCTCAGCCTACACCTCTCCATTAATTATCCACAGTGTGATGGCTTTAAATATCATTTATGTAATATATGCTGACGGTTTTGAAATTTATATCTCCATACATCTCCCCTATACTCCATAATGGTATTTCCATCTTAGAAGCAATATAGCATAGGAATCAAGGGCATAGCCTTCAGAGCCAGATTACTTGCACTTACTAGCTTTGCAATTAATGCCTACTTCATATGATTATTGTGAAGATTAGATGAATAAATATAAGTAAAGAGCACCAAATAGCCTGTTTTGGTAGATAGGTTTCACTATTATCATTATTAAACCTTTTCACTTTGATGTCTGCTAGTCATCTCACACTTCAGTATGTCACAAATTCCCCCAAGGACAGAAGGATCTCTTCTAGTCTTTCCCAGTCTCAGTACACAGCAAGTCTGTCCCCGTGCTCTAGCCAAACCCTGGATTTGACCTTGTCTTCTCTTTTCTTTCTTTCTTTTTTTTTTTTTTTACTGTTTCATAATTGAGATTTTATTGGTTGAGTATCAGTACAGACATTTCAGTTTGTACACAATTCTTAACATACGTAACAAAAATCTAAAAAGCCATATATTGTAATTTTTTTAAAGTTATTCCAGTGACTTTCCAGCTTAAAATTTAGATGCAAATTTTCCTTAAGAGGCTATCAAGTACCTGTATCTTCACATGTTGATAAGCTGTTACATACGTCCCAACAATTCACAACTGAATAGCATGTACACTACATATTCAAATTTTTAATCGTTCACAGCACAGTAACAAAGTTATTAGGAAAACAGGACTACCACACCAAAGATGTTACAGAGTGCACACAATTCTGACAGGGAGAGCCATGATCAGAGTGGTTTTTTTAGGAAACAATTCTACTAAAAAACAACATGGGAATAGAAGTAATTTTAAATGTTCAAGACATTAAATGCAGGACTGACTCCATATTGCCATTTAATATGTTTTGTTATAGGATATAAAAACTAACCCCCCCATCTATGGAATGTTAAGCTGACACCCGAGACAGTCAAAGCCTCCCATAATTCAATATCCCACACTATTTTCTGGTTGTACCAAAAAATAAACAACCAGAAAATGATTTCATCTCTTAAAAAAAAGCATTTACACTTAAAAAATGGGATGAGGTGGGATTCTCTCCTTCTTAAAAATGTTTCTAGAGCTATTAAAAAACTTGCATTTACAAAATAGTTGATAAAAATATTCTTCTGGATTGTACAAGAAGGGAGACAGGGACCACTGATAAGACATGGTATATGGTATTAATCAGACTTGGCTTCTTTCCTGCTTCCTCAGAGGCTGGACTCTCCTCAGTTTTCGTTTCCCCGTTTTCTGCAGGTAAATCTTCTTTAGTTTCTTGGTTAGCCACTTCAGCCTGTTTTCCCTTTGCTCCCCCTTTTCCCTTTTGTTTGCACTTTTTTGTCTGAAGATTTATCCTTCGCTGCTGCCTTTTTCGGCTTTGCTTCCACTTTTGCAGGAGGTTTCGCTGACAACCGCGCGGATCTCCTCTTGGGCTCTTCCTTGGCAGCCCCTTCGGCGGAGCTGACCTTCCTTTTGGGCATCCTGGCGGCGAGGAGGCGCGTGCCGAAAGCCTTTGCGAAGCTGGGCTTGCCTGGCCGCTGCCACTCCCTCCCGCCGCCCGAGCTGCCGAGACCCGCAGCGGGGGCGGTGGGAGAACCCTTCTGTTTTTCTTATACCCTGCATCCACTCCATCAACAGTTCCTGTCTGCTTCAGCCTGCAGGAACCTAATCATTTCTCACTAACTTCACCACTCCTACCCTGGCCCAAGCCAGCATCTCCTCTCTTCTGAACCATTGCAGTAGCATCCTACTAGCATCCTATGACCCCTGCTTTCATTATTGTCCTCCTGCAGTCCCCCTCTTGAGAGATCAGCCTGAGTGATCTTTTTAAGACAGAGTCCCAATTATGTTGCTTCACTGTCCCAGGTTCTCCAGTAGCTTCCTGACCTACTCAGGATAAAAGCCAAAGTCTTTTAGGCCTTGTAGGCCATTGTATATGAATCCCCCTTTGTCCTGTTTCCTCTTTATCCCCTCCTAGCATTCTTCTTGCTCCCTGTGTTCCAGCCACACTAGCCTCCTCGCTATTCCTTAAACACACCAGGTATGCTTCCCCTCAGGGCCTTTGTACTTGCTGTAACCTCTAGTCTGGAACACACATCATCCAGATATATGTGTGGCTCACTTCCAACTCTTTCCCTTCACTCAAAAGCCCCGTTCTCAGTGAGGCATTTACTGACAACTTTTTTAAAAATCCAAACACCCCTCTTCCCCAAGATGTACACACTTCCTAGCTTTATTTTTCTTTGATAGGGCTTATCACTGTGTGTCATACCATACATTCTACTTATTTATCTCTCCCCTCACTGAAATGTAAGCTCTGTGAGGACAGTGATCTTCACCTGTTTTGTACACTGCTGAATCTTCAGTACCTAGAATAATTTGTGGTCCATAGTAGTTGCTCCAAAATATTTAAATTCATTAATTAATGAAGGAGTGAATGACAAATATACTGCTCTTCAAGTTCACCCTGTCATGGAAGGAATCAGGTGAAGAGATGGTTACCAAATTGTTTAACAATAACAGGTGCTTCTGGAGCAAAGAGGAAGAGTGAATGTGAAAGATTGTAATGAAGGCTTCTAGGAGGAGATGACACCTAAGGCTGAGCCTAAAAATTGTGAGTTCCAATTAAACTAAGTTAGAAGAGAAAGAGATTTCACACAGAAGGAACAGCACTATAGCACTATCAGGGACACTGGAATGAGAGAAAACATGTTCCACGCTCATTCATTCATTCATTCAACCTAGGGGTGTTGAGAAGGAAACAGAAGATGAGACCCAGATTTCATTCATGGATGACCAAGGGGATGGTGTAATCGCTCATTTTGAGAAGGGATAAATTTGGTTTTGGACCGGTTGAATTTTAGATGCCTCTAGAATTTTCAACTACTATATCACCTTTCAAATATGAACTTAATATTGGAATAATCCCTAGGTCTCCCCCTCCCCCAATTGAAGTGATTTGGCAAACCAGAAGAGCCATATTGCCTCCCAGAAATCTCTCCTTTACTGTATAGTTCATGGCATGCTCTGTCCTTATTTTTTCCTAAAAGCCTTTAAGTGCCCCCTCATTTTAAGAAAGTACAGGAATAGTGAACCTTAGTGTCTGAGACTAAAAGTTAGTGTACTCTTCATGAGTACAGTACACTCCCAAATCGTGAAGAAAGTTGTGTTTCTGTCTTTTCACTGCTTTGTTCTTTGGGGAATATTCACTGGATTTTGGAATTATAAGGCAAAATTTATTTATTACACCATTCTGTTCAGAAATTCAAATATCAAATTATAGTCTTCAAGGCTTTTCTCTTCTGATTAAAAAACAATGAAGCTGGGTTTCCTCTGAAAAAAAGTCTCTTTGTTTATGACAAGTACATTACAAGTTTATACACACTGTGTCATTGTTCCCTGGTTTATATATCACCATTACTCTGTGATGCCTGCTTCTCTGTAGTCTTTCACAGAAAGACTGACCAGTGATTCTTTACACATTGGCTACTTTTGAAGATCTCTGGTTTGTAGCTCCAGGAACTTTGCACAATAGAATTGCAAATCACGGTTGCTCTGAGAGTGACTTGCTCTGCCCTAATTGATCTGTTTGCTGCTGTTACTTCTTAACGTTTCAAAACTATGCCAAATTGTGTGTCCATGTGTCTTTATAGCACTTCTTTGCTTCAGCTTACATTAGAACATCTGTTTAACCCTTTTCCTCTTACCTAGCATATGCCCAGCAGTCTTGCCTCCAAATGTCTTTTTTATTTACATTAATTAATGGCATGCTCTTATGTCGTTGGTGATCTTGGGAATTATAGAATTTTAGAGTTGGACAGCACCTTAAAATAATAGGTAAGATATAAATACATTTGTCAGGAAAAAGAAAAAATTCAGGGACACAATTCCAAGAGGTCTAACATTTCAGTATAATGAATTACTTTCCAAGAAGATTCAATTAATTACTTTCTAGAGATTATATCAGATATCGAAAACTATGGCCCACTACTGTATTCGTTTTTGTAAATAACATTTTATTGGAACAAAATCATGCTCATTTGTGTACATACTATTACGGCTGCTTTTGTGCAATGATAGAGTTGAGTAGTTACAACAGAGATCATATGTCCTGCAAAGCCTAAAATATTTTGTTATCTGGCCCTTCACAAAAAAAGTGTGCTAATTCCTGATTTAAACAGTTTAAAAACTCATTCCGGCTGGGTGCGGTGGCTTACACCTGTAATCCCAGCACTTTGCGAGACTGAGGCAGGTGGATCACCTGAGGTCAGGAGTTCAAGACTAGCCTGGCCAACATGGTGAAACCTCATTGTATTAAAAATACAAAAATTAGCCGTAGTGGGGCGTGGTAGCAGGTGCCTGTAATCCCAGCTATTCGGGAGCCTGAGGCAGGAGAATCTCTTGAACCTGGGAGGCGGAGGTTGCAGTGAGCCTGGATTGCACCATTGCACTTGAAGCATGGGCAACAGAGCAAGACTCTGTTTCAAAAAACAAAACAAATTCCTCCAACTCCAGCTCATTTCTCCCAAGGATAACATCAGTTATACTGATGAAATAAAAGCAATGTAAGAATCTCTCCACCTACCATCTGTATCACCAACTTGTCATCATCATCCTTTTTCAATTTATTTATTTATTTGATTTGATTTTTATTTTATTTTTCAAATTACTTTTTTTTGAGACAGAGTCTCACTCTGTCGCCCAGGCTGGAGTGCAGTGGCATGATCTCGGCTCACTGCAACCTCCACCTCCTGGGTTCAGGCAATTCTTCTGCCTCAGCCTCCCAAGTTGCTGGGACTACAGGCGCGTGCCACCACGCCCAGCTAATTTTTTTGTTTTTTTAGTAGAGACGGGGTTTCACCATCTTGGTCTGGCTGGTCTCAAACTCCTGACTTCGTGATCCGTCCACCTCCCCAAGTGCTGGGATTACAGGCATGAGCCACCACGCCCAGCCTCAATTTATTTTTGAAAAGGGGTTTCAACTGGGCATAGTGGTTCACATCTGTAATCCTTCTACTTTGGGAGGCTGAGGTGGAAGGATCACTTGAAGCCAGGATTTCAAGACCAGCCTGGGCCACATATCAAGACCCCGTCTCTATAAAAATTAAAAAGTAGCCAGGTGTGGTGGTACTTGCTTGTGGTGTCTCCCAGCTACTCAGGAGGCTGTGGTGGGTGGATCGCTTGAGCCCAGGAGTTTGAGGCTGCAGTGAACTATGGTTATACCACTGCGCTCCAGCCTGGGTGACAGAGTAAGACCTTGTCTCTAACAAAAATAAAAGAAAGAAACAGTGGCTTCTACTTAAA
The DNA here is from genome assembly GCA_036589455.1 of Ateles fusciceps. NCBI lineage: Eukaryota > Metazoa > Chordata > Mammalia > Primates > Atelidae > Ateles > Ateles fusciceps. Next base: position 5,897,733 of record JAZHEH010000228.1, on the reverse strand, counting down.
GAAACAGAAAACAAACAAACAAAAACTCTGGAGACAGGTAGATAGCAACTGGTTATTTCAGTTGACTTTTACTGTGGATAGCTTTTATATTTAGGAAAAAGTCATCTTACAGTGTGCTGAGCTTGTTACTATTTTTGGCCATTTTTCCAACCATTTTGTGTTCCTTCACCAGTTTTCTTCATGTTAAGATTACCTGTGCATTTCTCTTCTGGTACAAGTTTCCTGATGTAGTTATTTGTAATAGATACACATGATAACATATTCTCACTACAACCTCTACCTCCCTGGTTCAAGCGATTCTCCTGCCTCAGCCTCCCAAGTAGCTGGGATTACAGGTGCTCACCATCACACCTGGCTAATTTTTGTGTTTTTAGTAGAGACAGAATTTCGCCATGTTGGTCAGGTTGGTCTTGAACTCCTGACCTCAGATGATCCTCCCCACCTCAGCCTCCCAAAGTGCTGGGATAGCCTGAGTCACTGCCCCCAGCCTGTATGTAAATTCTACATTTCATACTTGGTATAGGTTATCTTTTTTCAGTTCTTTGATTAGTTAACTGTGGCCTGATCCCTTTCACTTTCAAAGGTTCCCAGTTTGTAGAGTAAATTATATGACCATCCTTGTTTTAAACCTTTTATATACATCGTTTAATCCTCACAGTAACCCTTTGAGGTATATGAGATTATTAACATCATTATACAGGTGTAGAAAGTGAAGCATAGAGAAGTGAAATTAACCTGCCTTTGGTGATACTAGGAGTAAGTTGCAGAACCAGAATTCAAGTCCAGACAACAGCTTGATTTCTAGTTAGGATACTGGACTGCCCCCATACTGCTGTTCTGAATCCTTACTGTTTTACTCTGCCTGTCATCTTTCCTCTCCCCCAGCAAAGTAAAGCAGGTAAAGTAAAACTATAAATTCACAGATGAATTTATGGCTCTCCAGAGTGAATTTCCTCCACTTGCTACTCCCTCTTTTACAAATCTGTCTTCATCTCTACTCAGCCCCACTTTGTCACTCCATTTCAGAGGAAAGGCCATCTCTCTTCCTGTCTAAAACTTATATTCTAGCCCCGTCTCACCCTGCCTTTTGTTGGATTTTGTCCTCTAAATTGCTCTTTTTCTTGGGCCTTCACTTTCCATTGTTCCACTGGCTTTTCCCATTCAGCACATGAAGAGGATTTTTTGTTGTTATTGAAAATGTATATCACTCTTTCAAGAATACTGTTTTACTATTGGGAGAGGTTTTTAAAAGTTTATTAATAATAATATAATGATGATAAATGGCTGCTAATTATTACCCCATTTAAATTCCAGGTACTGTATGTAATCTCTATTCCTTTTAACAAACTACAAATATTTTACAAATGAAGAGATGGAAGCTCAGTGGGCTGCATAACTTTCTTAGCTTATGTATAGTAGCACTGAATTCAGTCTCATATTTGTTTCAATCCAAAGCCCTTTCTATTTCTAGTATAACCTGCTCATTTATCACAATTCTTGTAGACTTCCCTTGATGCTCTACCTGTGTCTTATTGCCCTACAGCTCTCCTTTTTATAGAAAAGCTTTTTAAAGAAATATTTAATACTTGTAGACTCTTCTTGCCTTTCATTTACTTTTCATCTCATTCAAGTCTAACTTCCACTTCTGTATCAGGATCCTCCAAAGAAACAACCACTAGGAGGTTTTACATATATATGATTTATATATATATATAAAATAAGAATTCACTCATGTGATTGTGGGGGCTAGCTGGCTGGCTGGCAAGTCTGATATCTTTACAGCAGGCCAACAGGCTGGAAGCTCAGGCAGGGTTTCTTCAGGAAACCTCAGTTTTTGCTCTTGAGGCCTTCAACTGATTGGATGAAGCCTACCCATATTACCACGTTACCAAGGCTAATTTCCTTTACCTAAATTCAATTTATTGTAAATGTTAATATTTACAGATTCGCTTCTAATTGCCCATAGAATCAAGATCAAATTCCTCATCAGGCATAGAAGGCCTTCTGTGATTAGGCCTTTCCTATCTCTATCTCCCATTGTGCCTCCCCCATTGCCAAGTCTACTTGTCAGGACATACTGAAATATTTACAGAGCCCCAGACATGCCATGTTGTTTGCTTCCATGTCCTGTACTACTGTTTCTTCTGCCTGGCATGTCCGCTACCTCTGTTACTTCCATGCCTCCCTGCCCCTACTTAGAGCATCAAGAAAAATTACTTCAGCACCCAGTTCAGTCTTCTCCTTTGTATAACCTTCCCCAATTCCATGAAGAGATTTGATTATACCTCTTTGCTGGCATCATTATACCTTGTTCTCAGCTCTACTGTATTCTATACTGTATTCACTTACCTACTGTATTCTTTATTTTTTGTTTGATTGTCACCTTTCAGTAGTCTTCCAGGTATTTCCACTGGCTGACATAGGCACTCATCAAATGTATGGTGGTGGTAGAGATGATGAGGCCAAGTGGATCACAAGTTATTTAAGTAAGGGCATGCCTCCATATCAAGTTTTCCTGGGCCTGGACTACATATAGAGGAGAATGGTAGACAGTTCTGATAGTCTTCCTTGTCCCTTCTAGAGGCTGCTGCTCCAACCTTAGCACCAGATTCCTTTTGATCTATACTTTTTATGATAATCTGATACCTATTCTCAGCCTTCATATTGCTTTTGTTTTACTATGCTGTATCCTTGAGTCAGTTAAAAAGAAAGACATGGTTAAATTACTATTAAATTTCATCACAAGAGGAATTATGCATCAGCTTGTTTCTCGTGTGATTCTCATGTGCCAAAAAGTCTTTTCTGAGCCAGTAAAAGAAAATTATTTTTTCAGTAGTTTTTAAATCTTCCTGTGTCCCCAAAATGTCTCCATGCATTTAATGTCAAATTAAAAACCAAGCCAAGGCTGGGTGCAGTGGTGCATACTTGTAGTCCCAGCTACACATGAGGCTGGGACAGGGGGGATCACTTGAGCACAGGAGATAAGGCTGTAATGCTCTATGATCATACCTGTGAATAGCCACTACACTCCAGCCTGGGCAACATAGTGAGACCTCATCTCTAAAATTATTAGACGCTGGGCACAGTGGCTCACACCTGTAATCCCAGCACTTTGGGAGGCTGAGGCAGGCGGGTCACATGAGGTCAGGAGTTCCAGACCAGCCTGGCCATGTAACATGGTGAAACTCCGTCTCTACTAAAAATTAGCCGGGCGTGGTGGCGGGCACCTGTAATCCCAGCTACTTGGGAGGCTGAGACAGGAGAATCCTTGAACCCGGGAGGCAGAGGTTGCAGTGAGCCAAGATTGCACCACTGCACTCCAGTCTGGGGGACAGAGTGAGACTCCACCTCAAGAAAAAACATTGTTAGGAAAAATGTCTGTGTTAACCCTGAGAGGACAAATAATGGCTTTTAAAGATTGTTAATAGAATAATGAAGACCTATTGTGTTTTTAACAAGAAAATTTTAGGTGACCAAGGGTCCTGCTATAACACATTGGGGTCATAGGATAGCAGAATGGTCAGCATCTCAATTTAGACATGTTACTTGCTGCTCTAAATACACTTGTAGACGCTACTTGTGGTGTAACTCCTTATGTATTTAATATTTATCTGACTCTTGGTTTTCCTGGTTGATTTTTTAAATGAGTAAAGAATATAGTTATGAATTCTTTGCCCTTTATGGAATGTGATATCTTGGTTTTTATTCCATCCGTTACTTCCCTTTTACTTAATTTTATCTTATGTTTTGCATTGTGTTTCTAAAATAATGGCTTTGGCTCATTTTTTCCTGAATGTTTCTGCAGTTTGGTTTGAGTATCTAGCTTTGGGTACCACTCCTGAACTTGGACTCATCTGTACTTGTGACTTTTGGAAGGCAGAAGTCAGTGTTTTCTGTGGAAGACGACCTTTTTTTTTTAATAGCATATATGTGTATCTCCCCCCTCCCCCTTTTGGTTTCTCTTAAAAGACTGGAAAGAAAGCAGTTAAAGCAGTTCTATGGGTCTCAGCAGATGGACTCAGAGTTGTGGATGAAAAAACTAAGGTAAGATTCCTTTTTTTATTTTTTAAATTTTATTTGTTTATTTTTTTGGAGGTGGAGTTTTACTCTTGTCGCACAGGCTGGAGTGCAATGGCATGATCTAGGCTCACTGCAACCTCTGCCTCCCGGGTTCAAGCGATTCTCCTGCCTCAGCCTTCAGAGTAGCTGGGATTACCAGCATATGCCACCTTGCCTGGCTAATTTTTGCATTATTAATAGAGACAGGGTTTCACTGTGTTGGCCAGGCTGGTCTCAAACTCCTGACCTCAGGTGATCCACTCACTTCAGCCTCCCAAAGTGCTGGGATTACAGGATTGAGCCACGGCATCTGGCCTAATGGTAAGATTCTTATAAGGTTAAATAGGACTGCTCATAATTTTTTTTTGTTTTTTGTTTTTTGAGATGGAGTCTCACTCTGTCACCCAGGCAGGTGTACAATGGTGCAATCTCGATTCACTGCAACCTCTGCCTCCCAGGTTCAAGTGATTCTCCTGCCTCAGCCTCTCAAGTAGCTGGGATTACAGGCACCCGCCACCATGCCCAGCTAATTTTTGTATTTTTAGTAGAGATGGGATTTTACCAGGTTGGCCAAGCTGGTCTTGAACTCCTGACCTCAGGTGATCCATCTGCCTTGGCCTCCCAAAATGCTGAGATTACAGGCATGAGCCACCGCGCCCAGCAACTGCTCTTAATGTTTTTAAAAATCTCCAATGATCCAATATAATACCCTTAAGCTGTTGATGTCATTCTTTATCCTTCCACTTAGTCCAAAGTACAGTCTTCTGAGAGACTGTTTAATGTTCAGGAAACTACTTTAGTTACTCATTTACTTTATGAAAAATAGTATTCTCTCAGCATTTTGTTCTACATGACATAGCATGTCTAAGGTATTAAGCATTAGCATTTAATGTTAAGATCTGGGTTTTATTTTTGTTTTTTGTTTTGTTTTTTGTTTTTGAGATGGAGTTATGCTCTTGTTGCCCAGGCTGGAGTGCAGTGGCAAGTAGCTGGGATTACAAGCATGTGCAACCATGCCCCAGTAATTTTTGTATTTTTAGTACAGACAAGTTTACACCATGTTGGTCAGGCTAGTCTTGAACTTTTGACCTCAAATGATCCACTCACCTTGGCCTTCCAAAGTGCTGTGATTATAGGCACAAGCCACTGCTCCCGGCCTACTTTTGTTCTTACATATTTTTTAAAAAGTTTCAACTCCACACATTTGATATAAAAGGTGATAGACTATGCTTTTACTATATTTTAAAATTTAAAAAAAGATGGACTCCACGTTTAAAATTTCATCTTCCTCTGAAGAAAACACTATTTTAAAAAAATGATATTTGAACGAAGTAACCTGGCTTTTGACTCAAAACTCAATTTAAGTGACATCTTAAGGACTAGTAAATAGCTCTTTGGTTAACATTTACTTAGAATCCAAATAATATCTCAAATCATAGGTAGCATTCTGCATTTGAGAGACAGTGATTCTAAACAAGAATGGAGACACAGCTCTACCTCTATAAAGCATAAGGTGTAATAAGTACATTTAGTTATTAATTAAAATTTCCTAGAAGACCTAAAGTCAGGAAAAAAATGTAACAAGAAGATAATTTTTCTTAAATGCAGATGCCACTGAAAGGGGAGAAAATCTGGCAGGTAAAAAGCAGTTTTGGTAGGCAACTTGCCTGGTAAATTTCAAGTGATTTAGTAGAGCTGCATTTTAGTTATTTGACCTTACAGTGCATCCTTCTAAGTTCAAGAGAAGCAGTAGTCTAAAATTTTAGTACATTACTGTTGGAAACAGTGATCATTTTAATTAGCTTATTTTTAGGAACTTGTGTAGTTTTCATTAGTGTTTGGATGAAATTTATTATACTTGAAAGCTGTGCATTTAATTGTTTTATACAATAGTTGGAAAGTGATATTGCCCCCTTGTGGCTGCTTACACCACTGGCATTCATTAGTTCAGTATTTTGGTGTAAGCAGGAACTAATACAATGTTGGGATCAGTGTTTGTGATAACACCATGCCATGATATGCACAAATTTTTGTAGAACAGAAGCTGAAATCTGAAGCCCTTAACCTTTGAGCAAGAAGCTCTGTCAGATTGCCTTGCTCTCCCATCTCCCACATCATGTCTATCTTGATTCTGGTAGCATTCCTACCTTTTTTTTTTTTTTTTTTTTTTTTTTGAGACAGTGTCGTGTCTTACACTGTCACCCAGGCTGGAGTACAGTGGCACAATCATAGATCACTGCAGCCTCAGTCTCCTAGGCTCAAGGGATCCTGAGACTCCGCCTCCCAAGTAGCTGGGACTGCAGGCACATACCACCATGGCCCAGCTAATTTTTTTTTTTTTTTTTTTTTTTTTTTTTTTTAGAGATGGGGTCTCACTATGTTGCCCAGGCTGGTCTCGAAACCCTGGGCTCAAGCACTCCTCCCACCTCAACCTCCCAAAGTGCTGGGATTACAGGTGTGAGCCACTGCACTCAGCCCAGTGTTCCTAATTGAGTATAGTAATGCTTAGATAGTTCCGTAGAAAAAGGGATAAATGAATTGCAATGGACATGTAATTAATTGAATTGGTAGATGGAAATATGAATGGAAATGAAATTTATGTTACAAAGAAAAAAATAACAAGTTTCAAAATGAATCTTCAGTGTGTTTCACTTACAGCAGTAACTAAATAGAGCTTCTGATGGACCGACCCTCTAGCAAACAACTATAAATTGTAAACAAAATAACCCAATTATTCAAAAGTACTAGAAACTAACCCAAACAGGTAGATTCTAGAGAGAAGCTGACACTTAGAAGAAGGAAATTGTATTGATTGATTTCCCATTTCACAACTTCTAGACTAGGAAAGGCCCTAGTCTGTACCATATAGGATAGCTCAAACTTCAATGGGAAACATTTAGTCTTTCTGGTCTTAAAAACCAGAAGACAGAACTTTTTTTTTTTTTTTTTTAATAGACAGAGTCTGGCTCTGTCACCCAGGCTAGAGTGCAATGGTGTGGTCTCAGTTCACTGCAACCTCTGGCTCCCGGGTTCAAGTGATTCTTCTGTCTCAGCCTCCCGAGTAGCTGGGATTACAGGTACCCGCCACCACACATGGTGAATTTTTGTATTATTAGTAGAGAGAGAGTTTCACCATGTTGGCCAGGCTGGTCTCAAACTCTTGACCTCAAGTGATCCACCTGCCTTGTCCTCCCAAAGTGCAGAAGACAGAATTTGAGGCAACAATAGCTACTAGAAGGTAAAAAGAAAGGCTGGGCGTGGTGGCTCATGCTTGTAATCCCAGCACTTTGGGAGGCTGAGGTGGGTGGATCACTTGAGGCCAAGAGTTCAAGACCAGCCTGGCCAACATGGTGAAACCCCATCTCTACTAAAAATACAAAAAATTAGCTGGGCGTGGTAGTGCGTGCCTGTGGTCCCAGCTACTCAGGAGGCTGAGGCACGAGAATGCTTAAATCTGAGAGGCAGAGGTTGCAGTAAGCTGAGATTGAGCCATTGCACTCCAGCAGCCTGGGTGACAGAGCAAGACTCTGTCTCAAAAAAAGAAAGTAAAAAGAGAATCCTGGAAATAAGTGAGCCAAAAAGGAGTAGTCCCAAATTCTGTTCATAAATTCTGTCCAAATCTCTGACACTTTAGCCATGCAGATGCAAGGCAGACTCCAAATAGCCCAGGTAAGGATATAAAAACTGATATTTGATTAGGTATGGTGACATGCACCTGTAGTCCTAGCTACTTGGGAGGCTGAGGTGCGAGGATCACTTGAGCCCAGGAGTTGAGGTTACAGTGAACAGTGATTGCACCACTGCACTCCAGCCTGGATGACGGAGCAAGAAAGTCTCAAAAAAAATAACAAAAACACCCTGATGTTTGAGAGGCTGTCCAAAAGATACAGTTTTCTATTTGAGTATAATCAAATTAGCTACCTGATAAAACCGAAACCATAACACTTCCAAGGAAGGTAATGGGATCCAGACTCTCCACATACAGCATTCACAATGTCTATAATGCAAACTACTCAGCATACAACAAAACAGACAAGTCTGACTTATTCTCATCAAAATAACAATCAATCAAGACCCGACTTCAACATGACTTAGATGTTGGAATTAGCAGACAAGGATTTGAAATACCCACCTTCATTATTTGACCAAGAAATAAACATCTCTTGTATTTGAGTTATTATATTGTTTTGTGTTTATAGCATCACCACAACTAGTACAGAAAATGATACATTGAAGTAGGGTGCTACCTTAACAGAAATGAAAATAGTGTATAGCAGTCATTATAACCACACTCAGTAACAAAAAGGAAATATGTTCATATTGAATGAAGAGATAGAAATCTTGGCAGAGAATAGAAACTATGAAAAAGAAACAGCCAGGCTCGGTGGCTCATAGCTGTAATCCCAGCACTTTGGGAGGCTGAGGCAGGCAGATCACGAGGTCAGGAGATTGAGACCATCCTGGCTAACACAGTGAAACCCCATCTCTACTAAAAAATCAAAAATTAGCCAGGTATGGTGGCATGCATCTGTAGTCCCAGCTACTCAGGAGGCTGAGGCAGGAGAATTGCTTGAACCCAGGGGCGGAGGTTGCAGTGAGCCAAGATCATGCCAGTGCTCTCCAGCCTGGGTGACAGAGAAAGACTCTATCTCAAAAAAAAGGGAAAGAAAAGAAAAGAAACAAATGGAAATTCCACATCTCAAAAATATAGTATCTGAAGTAAATTCACTGGATGGGGTATATATAATGAAAAAAAGCAAGGCGCAGAACTGTGTGTATATGTGTGTATAGTGTTAATTGTGAAATGAAGGTAGCATAAATGTGACTATTATATGTATTTGCTTATATTTGGAAATAAACCAAAAGGATTAAAGATACTGATTTATATATATTGTCGAACGTGGAATCTACCATGAAAGAGATGTAAAACTAGAATCAACAAGCATATGCTTTAGAACATGTAGATGAGGGAGATATCTGGGCACAGTGCCTCTTAGGATGTCTGCTAAGTCCAGTTCTTAGTATTTAAACCGCTGGACACAGATCTAGCTATTCTGCAGCCTAGTTGTATCAGATGTATGGATTCTGCATCATGAAATGAACATCCTGTGTTCTGAGAAGCTTGTATAACCTCGTAAGTCTTCTCTTTGTGTGTTCTATTTTCTAGGACCTCATAGTTGACCAGACAATAGAGAAAGTTTCTTTCTGTGCCCCAGATAGGAACTTTGATAGAGCCTTTTCTTACATATGTCGTGATGGCACCACTCGTCGCTGGATCTGTCACTGCTTCATGGCTGTCAAGGACACAGTGAGTCCAACAAATATGTATTTCATCATGAGTATTCTCAGTTAGCTGGGCTCTCTCTGGGTTTCCTCAGCCAGGAGGTTTCCACTACATTTTTAACAAGTACATGCTGCTACAGCTGCTCTTGGAAGTACCTAAACTAGCCTACATTTGGCTCCTCTTATTCAAATAGTTCACACTCTTGGTGTAACCCTGTGAGTTGCAACTAACAGAACAAAATGATTGGCCAAGATCCAAGATCATTAAAAGAAGGTAAAAATGGTCTGGTGATAGTGGTTGCTAAACTTTATTTGAAACTTTTAATTATTGGAAGTATTTTCAGGGTTCTTAAATGTATTTGTTTGCTGACACATATGGATATGGTATTAAAAATGTATTTGTGGACTGGGCACGGTGGCTCACGCCTGTAATCCAAGCACTTTGGGAGGCCCAGGCAGGTGGATCATGAGGTCAGGAGTTTGAGGCCAACCAGCCTGGCCAATATGGTGAAACCCTGTCTCTACTAAAAATACAAACAATGATCTGCGCCTATAGTCCCAGCTACTCGGGAGGCTGAGGCAGAAGAATTGCTTGAACGCGGGAGGCAGAGGTTGCAGTTAGCCAAGATTGCACTGCACTCCAGCCTGGGTAACAGAGTAAGACTCTGTCTAAAAAAAAAAAAAAAAAAAAAATGTATTTTCAAACAGAAAGAACTTGGCTGGGCCTGATGGATCACTCCAGTAATCCCAGCACTTTGGCCAAGGTAGGAGGATCACTTAAGACCACGAGTTGGAAACCAACCTGGGTTACATGGCAAAACCTCATCTTTACAAAGTTAAAGAAAAAAATTAGCCAGACGTGGTGGCACATGCATGTAGTCCTTGCTACTTGGGAGGCTGAGGCGAGTGGATCACTTGAGTCTAGGTGTTGGAGGCTACAGCAAGTTATTGTGCTGTTACACTCCAGCCTGGGTGACAGAGTGAGACCCTGTCTCCAAAAAAAAAGAAAAAGAAAGAAAAGCAACTGAGTTGGAGTATACTTTCAACTATTATAAAAACAGAAATACTGGCCAGGCACCATGGCTCATGCCTGTAATCCCAGCACTTTGGGAGGCCGAGGCAGGCGGATCACAAGGTCAGGAGTTCAAGACCAGCCTGGCCAATATGTTGAAATCTCATCTCTACTAAAATGCAAAAAAATTAGCTGGGTGTAGTGGCATGTGCCTATATTCCCAGCTACTCAGGAGGCTGAGGCAGGAGAATCGTTTGAACCTGGGAGGCGGAGGTTGCAGGGAGCTGAGATCGCGCCACTGACTCCAGCCTGGGCAACAGAGCGAGACTCCATCTCAAAAAAAAAAAACCAAAAAATCAGAAATACTGGCCAGGCATGGTGGCTCACACCTGTAATCCCAGCACTTTGGGAGGCCAAGGCAGGTGGATCACCCGAGGTCAAGAGTTCAAGACCAGTCTGGCCAACATGGTGAAACCCTGTCTCTACTAAAAATGGAAAAATTAGCCAGGTGTGGTGGTACATGCCTGTAATCCTAGCTACTTGGGAGATTGATGCAGGAGAATCACTTGAACAGGGAAGCAGAGGTTGCAGTGAGCCAAGATTGAGCTACTGCACTCCAGCCTAGACGACAGAATAAGACTCCATCTCAAAAAAAAAAAAAAAAAGAAAAAAGAAAGAAAGAAATAGGCCAGGCACGGTGGCTCACGCCTGTAATCCCAGCACTTTGGGAGGCCAAGACGGGTAGATCACTTGAGGCTGGGAGTTCAACACCAGCCTAACCAACATGGTGAAACCCTGTCTTTACTAAAAATACAAAAATTACCTGGGTGTGATGGCAGGTGCCTGTAATCCCAGCTACTCAGGAGGCGGAGGCACGAGAATCGCCTGAACCCGGGAGGCAGAGGTTACAGTGAGCCAAGATCACATCACTGCATAGCCTGGGTAATGAAGCAAGACTCCATCTCAAAAAAAAAACTAAACAGAAATAAGTTACGTTAGAATGAACAATGCTAGAAATTGTTGTATATTAGAAGTTTTGTTTTAAAATAGAGAATACTTTCATTCTTTATGTAAATTATCCCAAATTCTAATATGAAAGACGAACCTCTTTTATATGACAATGATTTTACTGTAAATTGAGCATTTCAAATCTGAAAATCTGAAATTCTCCAAAATTCTAAACTTTTTGAGCACCGACATGACACTCAACAGAAATACTCATTGGAGCATTTTGGATTTTGGATTTTCGGATTTGGGATGTCAACTTTATAATGCAAGTATTCCCAAATCTGAAAAAATCTAAAATCAGAAACACTTCTGGTCCCAAGCATTCAGAAAAAAGATACACAAACCGTATGTACAGCAAGTATTCAGATAGAATAGGCAATATAGCCATTCACGAAGGCTACAGGTCAATCTACAAGTTTAATCTGGAAGATAAATAGTGGCCATGCTCTAAAAATTGACCAAAATTGTTTAAAGCTGAAACATTGGTGTAAACAAATGCTAAGAACTCAGGCTCTGAGTCAGATATGGGTTTTAGTCCTGATTGCGGTTCTTAATAGCTGTGGGATTTGGGGCAAGTTACTAAGCATTCTCTGTCTTGGTGTATGGTTTTATAAATTGAGAAAACTGTTGTGAATACTAAATTGGATAAGGATTATAAGCACACTTAACATAGGGTCTGGCCCACATTAACTGCTCCAAAAATTTTAGCTAATATTGCTTAAGCTGTTCTTCCTTGGTTTGACACAGGTGCTTTGAAAATCTGTTGAAGTAATTAAACTATGCTTTTTTCCTGTTTCTCAGACCCTAAGCAAACCCACAAATGGTATATTTTGCTATCACTTTCCAGATACTAATTTAAAAACCATTTTATTTTCAAATCATGGCCTGGCAGGCTGTTTGAATCTCCTAGTTCTACTGTATCAAAATCACCTGGTAGATTTGTTTTAAAACATAGATTGCCGGGCCCTTCATCCAGCGTTTTTCATTCAGTGAGTTTGGGGTTGGGGCTTAAGAATTTGCAGTTACAAGTTCCCAGATGACACTGTTGGTTGGGGGATGAGGTCACTCTTCAACAACTTCTGCCCTAGGCCTAGGAGAAAGAATCAGCTTACTTGACCTGTAGCTCTGTCCTTATAGTAGAGCTGTGTTCAGATGCAAACACATTCTAAGTATCTTTCAGTACTCCTGTTTCATGTTTAACATCTGGCCTAATATCATCCTACTAGGAAGTTGGATGGAAACTCATGTGGATTCATAGAGTAAATCTGTCAGTCTTTAAGTAGTCAAAAGTTTTTTTAAAAGTTTTAATAAAGTACTCAAACATAGTAAAATCTTAGGGATAATAAGCATTTTAACTATTACTTGTCCTTATCACTAATACTGTCAGGCAAAATCCAGTGAAACGACTTGTTCAGAGCCATGTGTAGAAGCAGCTGCCTACGGGGTGTGATTTTGAGAACACCACAAAAGACTTCCTGTTCCCAAATATCTCTTCTCACTGTGAATAATGCAACAATTATTATACCATTTCTAGCTTTTTAATTCCACAATTAGCAGAATGGTTTAAAATACAGATAACCCTGCTAAAAATAATCCATTGAATTTATTAAATTGACTCGGTAATCCAATGTATCTATAAAGCAGTGTTTTGTTTATATACGTCCCCCGTTCCTCCCACACACAAATCAGTTTTATCTGCTTAATTCTTTTATAAGTAGAGAGTGTGGATGAAAACATGCTTTCACTTTTGCCTGTGTGTGGCTGGGAGGTAGAATTGGGAATTAGAACTAGAGGAAGATAAAAGTATGGGGGAAAACCTAAAACCACTGAGGGCCATAAATGAGGAGGGTTGCTGAGAGGGGGGATTCAGAAGGGGAGACAGAAAGCAAAGCTTTTGTCTCATTGTTAGTTGTGGTTTTTTGTTTTGTTTTGTTGTTGTTTTTTGGATGGCACAATTACAGCTCACTGCAGCCTTGACCTCCCGGGCTTAAGCGATCCTCCTACCTCCCAAGTAGGACCACAGGCACACACCACCACCACTCCCGACATATTTTATTTTATTTTTATTTTTTTTATTTTGTTTATTTTATTTTTGAGACAGAGTTTTGCTCTTGTCGCCCAGGCTGGAGTGCAATGGCCTAATCTCAGCTCACTGCAACCTCTACCTCCCGGGTTCAAGCGATTCTCCTGTCTCAGTCTCCCTGAGTAGCTGGGATTACAGGTGCCCGCCACCACGCCAGGCTAGTTTTTGTATTTTTAGTAGAGACAGAGTTTCACCCTGTTGGCCAGGCTGATCTCAAACTCCTGACCTCAAGATCTGCCCACCATGCCTGGCCTAATTTTCTTTTATATTTTTGTAGAGACAGGGTCTTACTGTGTTATCCAGGCTGGTCTCAAACTCCTAGGCTCAAGCGATCCTCCCACCTTGGCCTCCCAAAGTGCTGAGATTACAGATGTGAGCTACCATGCCCAGCCTTATTCCTTTTTAATTACTGGAACTGTGTTTGTTTATCAGAAGTTTTAAGTTTGTACCTTTTTTTTCCTAGACATATTAACAGTGTATTTAAGCTCCTGAAATTTGCCTTGCCTTTCCAGTAGTTTCTTAGAAATGGCTGGTAAATATTCCCACTACTTCCCCAAAGGGCAACTAGAAGTTTGCATGTCTAGGCTTGAAACCTTGCATTGAGTCTTCTAAGCTGTTGGCCAGGGCTGACATGGCAGAGCCTGAATAAGGAGTTCTCCATGGCTGCTTGCAAAAGCACAGGTTGCTGGTTATCACTTTACCCAAGGCTTGAACAGTGAAGTGAACTATCATAAGCGCTACCTAAGAAAATGTATTCATTTAAATTAATTTGGCATACTAATATATTTTAAAAATTTTAAGCTGGAATTTGCGACATCTTGCCTTCATAACAGACTTATTTGGGCTGAGTTTGGTGGCTCATGCCAGTAATCCTAGCACTTTGGGAGGCTGAAACAGGCAGACCACTTGAGGCCAGAAGTTGGAGACGAGCCTGGCCAACATGGCAAAACCCCATGTCTACTAAGAATATAAAAAGTAGCCAGGTGTGGCGGTGCATGACTGTAGTCCCAGCTACTCAGGAGGCTGAGGCATGAGAATCTTGTGAGCCCAGAAGCGGAGGTTGCAGTGAGCAGAGATAGTACCACTGCACTCCAGCCTAGGTAGCAGAGCAAGACTCAGTTTCAAAAAAAAAAAAAAAAAAAAAGGGACTTATTTGTATGTAATTGTTAGTACTGTAATTCTAAAAAGCTTTTAAAACCTTCTGCTCTCTACAGGGTGAAAGGTTGAGCCATGCAGTAGGCTGTGCTTTTGCAGCCTGTCTAGAGCGCAAGCAGAAGCGGAGAAGGAATGTGGAGTGACTGCTACTTTTGATGCTAGTCGGACCACTTTTACAAGAGAAGGATCATTCCGTGTCACAACAGCCACTGAACAAGCAGAAAGAGAGGAGATCATGAAACAAATGCAAGATGCCAAGAAAGGTACAGTCTGTTCTACAGTGTCTATTTATGGAATGCAGTTTTTCCCAACAAGGTATTATTTTGAAGCTATCAGGGATAAGTTTTCTCCTTTTTTTTTTTTTTTTTTTTTTTATAAGACGGGGTTTCACCATGTTGGTCAGGCTGGTCTCGAACTCCCGACCTCAGGTGATCCGCCCGCCTTGGCCTCCAAAGTGCTTGGATTACAGGCGTGAGCCAACCACGCCCGGCAAGGGATAAGTTTTCTCATAGTCAAAGAGAACCCTTAGCTATATAAGACCTTAATAACAAAGCTGAAAATCTTAAAAACTGCTTCCTTTAGAGTGACTAGTTTAATGGCTTCAACAGTGTTTACTCCATTATAGTAAGATATCTGAGGAATCAGAATGCAGTTGAAGAAGTTGCAGAGACATCTCTTAAACCCTTCTTGCCATCCTGAAATACATTTTTAATTCTGATGCATCTGATCTCTATGAGAAGCAAATGAATCAAGTACCTGCATCTTAGGAAGGAAGGAAGCAGAGGTCCCAGGGCTTCAGGCTGCAAAGGATCCACAGACTATGATACTAACAGAACAATTTAACAGTAGTACTGTTTGTATTAGATTATTGCTGTTTTTTAGTGCTTTCTAGTCTCAAAAGTCTTCAGATTTCGACAGATAAGCCTATAACTCTTTTTCCCATAGCCCTGTTAATTTAGTGTATGATTTTGTAGATTGTGAGTTTTATTTAGGTACACATGGCATCACAGCAGAAATGCCTGTACAAACGTTCAAGTTAGTCAGCAGTCTATAATGTGGGTTGGGTATATTTTAGAACTAAATGATAGGGCTTGAAAATATTTTTGCATTCTCGTATACAACTAGGGTTAAAACCAACAAGAAAAGCACAAACAATTCAGGTTAACTAATAGACATTAATATAATTTTGAGGCCAGGCATCACACCTGTAATCCCAACACTTTAGGAGGCTGAGGGAGGATGACTTGAGGCCAGGAGTTTGTGACCAGACTGGGCAACATAGACCCTGTCCCAAAAAAAAAAAAAAAAAAAAAATTGCCTGTAAGTAGAGACTCTCAAGAAAAAAAAAATTTTTTTTTAAATTTGTTTTAATTACCCGTATTTGATGGTTCACTCCTGTAATCCTAGCTGCTTGGGAAGCTGAGGCTAGCAGGTTGCTGGAGCCCAGGAATACAAGGTTACAGTGAGCTGTAATCATGCCACTGCACTCCTCCAGCCTGGGTAACAGCAAAACCCTGTCTCTTAAAAAAAATTATATATAGATTTTAAAATATTACAAATATATTAAATATATATTTATTATATAGATGCTATATATATATATATATATATATTTGATAATTTTTTTACTCTATCCTTTTAGTTCTATACCACCCATTTTCTTTGGTATTTTGGTTTGGTTTGGTTTTTTTTTTTTTGAGACAGATTCTAGTTCTGTTGCCAAGCTGGAGTACAGTGGCACAATCTTGGCTCACAAACTTGGCTCACCGCACCCTCCACTTCCCGGGTTCAAGCGATTCTCCTGCCTCAACCTCTTGAGTAGCTGGGATTACAGGTGCATGCCACCACACCCAGCTAATGTTTGTATTTTTAGTGGAGACGGGCTTTTGCCACAGTGGCCAGGCTGGTCTCAAACTTCTGACTTCAGGTGATACACCTGCCTTGGCCTCCCAAAGTGCTGGGATTACAGGTGTGAGCCACTGCACCCGGCCTTAAACCAGCCCTTTTGGATAGCATCATTGATCTAATACCCAAATAGCTCTATTTCTTAACGTCCCCCCCCAATAAAAAAGCATACATATTTTTATTTTAAATGAAATTATTGATTATGATTTTTTTTCATTTCTTGTAAATATTTGCACCAGGAAGCCAAAGGGGGGAAAATCATGCTATCTATACAGCTGTTATTTAATACGCTTTAGTGATCTTCAGACTCTTCACTAATTAAGCATGTTCTTTAATACCACTAAATAATATTCATTGTTATGCATAGCAACTGCAAAGAGATTGAGTCCCAAGATCTACAAAGGACTGTGAGAGTGAGTCAGTGATAGATATTTGTCACAATCAGAATGGGGCTCAACTGGTACCCCGCAGTCTTATATTTAATCAAATTTAATCCAATTCAAAATTTTACTACTGCATGCTTTTATTCAAGTGAACCACAAATGTTTGATTTAAAAACTGCTTTAAGCCAGGCATGGTTGCTTATGCCTGTAATCCCAGCAGTTTGGGAGGCCGAGGCAGGCGGATCATCTGAGATCAGGATTTCATGACCAGCCTAGCCAACATGGTGAAACCTCATGTCTGTTAAAAATACAAAATTAGCTGGCGCTGGTGGCACGTGCCTATAATCTCAGCTACTTGGGAGTCTGAGGCAGGAGAATCACTTGAACCTGGGAGGCAGAGGTTGCAATGAGCCAAGATTGCGCCATTGCACTCCAGCCTGGGCAAAAAGAGTGAAACTCCATCTCAAAAAATAAATAAGACTGCTTTATATGACATTCTTTGACACCTAATCAAAGATACATGGTTAAACTTATGCTTCTTTAGACCTTTCTTACGCTGCAGTTCCCAAAGTTCTCCTCCCCTAACAAATAAACATTGAAATCATGAATCATCTTTCTTTAAAAGACCACATATTGGGAATTCATAGGAACTGGGTTTTTAAGATCTTGTTCACAGTCTTAATTTATAAATCACTGAATGAGAATAAAAGATCTAACATCTGTGTCTTAGTAGATATGCTGTGTGACATGTAGTAGGTTACTAAGCCTTTTATCTGTCTGAAAAATAGATCTGAACCCTACTTCTAACTTACCTTTTAAGGGACATTGGGAAGAAAATGGGTAAAAGGACATAGAGGGCTTTCAAATTTGTCGGCTCTGGAAACTCAATTTATTTGAAGACATTGCTAAGGTCTTCGTTCTCTTTATTTTCTTGAGCTGAAACAGATAAGATAGTCATTGGTTCATCAGTGGCCTCTGGCAACACTGCCCCATCCGCATCCTCTCCCACCTCTCCTAATTCCGATGCCACGGCCTCTCTGGAGATGAACAATCCTCATGCCATCCCACGCCGGCATGCTCCGATTGAACAGCTTGCTCGCCAAGGCTCTTCCGAGGATTTCCTGCTCTTAGCCAGAAGATGTCACCCTTTAAACGCCAACTATCCCTACGCATCAATGAGTTGCCTTCCACTATGCAGAGGAAGACTGATTTCCCCATTAAAAATGCAGGTAATGTAGCATCTGCCTGACTCACTGGGTACTGTAGCACTGAAGCATTATCATCACTTCCCATGGAGACACTAATCCCATTAAACTAGCCATTCCTCTTTCCCTGAGGTTGGTTGATGGTTGTATCTTTTGTCATTTCCCACTGCGGGAAAACTAAGGTCCATGGAGGAGGATGTGAAACAGTAATTTCTCTTCAGCAAACAGGCAGCAGAACCATGTGGAATTCCTAGCCTAAGCCACAAGATTTGTGGTTTGTCCCAATGTAAGTGCACTCACTACCTCTCAGCCAACCTGCTTCCAAACATCAAGGGTCTCAAGTTTCCATTCTTATTCTGCCATTTGGGACCCAGCAGGGAATTAATTAAAGAGGCCTTAGAAACACATAGCATTATCAGCAGAAGAAATGGATATGTGCTCATTGTCCTTCTGGCTGGTTGGCTCCATAGGGAGGAAACTCTAGACAGGTCTCCTGTACATCTAAGATCTGTTGTTCATCACAGACAGTGGACTTGTTCACAAATATTCATTACCTTTCAGAACCATCCCACAGGCCTTTGTGTGGCCTCTGTACAGCTATGCCAGCCCCTGTAGGTCTATCCTCATCATAAAATCTCTAGTCAAAGTCTCAGATCTGGTCAGTGCTTTTGTTGGGCTCTATTTTACCTACCTCTGAGACATGTCAAATCATTGCTATAACAGAATATGAGGAAACTCTGTCTCAATAGGCCATTCCTGCTGATGGTATAAAAGTACAGAGAGTTAAGTTCATCTGACAGATGAAACTAGGCCTAAAGAATAATTGGACTAGATGATTACAGAGGGTCTTTTCAGCTCTCAATTGAGGTACCTCATTTAAGTCTCCCTCTGGGGCAGACAGGAAATAAAAACTATTATTCTCTTTACAGATGAGCAAACAGATCTTTAGCTCACATAATTAGCTTCCTCACTGATACAAAAGTATCCTAGAGTCAGTATTAAGAATAAAGGCCCTAGAGTCCTACACCTCTGCTCACTTTTTCATGTTATCATAGATCGTATGCTTAGTACTGAACACTTTGAAAATAATATTGATGACATTGTCATAGTTTGTTACAGAGAAAAACAGTAAGCATCCACTAGTGCCCCAGACTTTAACCCATTTTTCTGACAGAAGTACTAAAGGCTTCAGAACCTAATTCAGATCACAGCCTTGAGAACACGTTGGAAGGCATATAGGTTGCAGATGTCTTCTAGAAAGATCTGGCTAGCTGAACATCTTGGCACAAAAAGGACAGATTCCCAACAGTGTTATAAGAAGAGGAGATAGCTGGGCGCAGTGGCTCATGCCTGTAATCCCAGCATTTTGGGAGGCTGGGGTGGACAGATCACGAGGTCAGGAGATCGAGACCATCCTGGCCTACATGGTGAAACTCCATCTCTACTAAAAATACAAAAAATTATCCAGGTGTGGTGGCGCATACCTGTAGTCCCAGCTACTCGAGAGGCTGAGACACAAGAATCACTTGAACCCGGGAGGTGGAGGTTGGTTGCAGTGAGCCGAGACGGTGCCACTGCACTCCAGCCTAGGTGACAGAGCAAGACTCTGTCTCAAAAAAAAAAAAAAAAAAAGAAGTGATTTGGGGATTTGTAAGGGAGGAAGATGTACCTTAGTACATTAATTGTTGACATTTTATACTTTCCCATCTGAAAACCCAATGAAATCTTGGTAAATGTTTTGAAGCTGCTTTTGTAGCCCCACCAGACAGTTTATTGAGCCTTTTCTTCCATAAACAAGAGATACAGTATAAAATGCCGGCTTGCGTCTTACTATTAAATTTCAGGATTATTCAGTTTTTCTGTCTGGAGCCATTTTCTGTTTGCCTTGCAGTGCCAGAGGTAGAAGGGGAGGCAGAGAGCATCAGCTCCCTGTGCTCACAGATCACCAATGCCTTCAGCACACCTGAGGACCCCTTCTCATCTGCTCCAATGACCAAACCAGTGACAGTGGTGGCACCACAATCTCCTACCTTCCAAGGTTGGTGCCCTCTGACCTGCTCAGCTGTTCTCTTTACAAGCAGTACTTTTAGTACACTGCTCACTAACCGTAAGTTGGCATCCTGAGCTTCCCAATAGCTGGTCAGACCCATTAACTTCTCTATCTAAGATTCATTGATTTCTCTATTCGACAATGTCTTTGTGCTTTGTTTCCCTTCCTGTTTTCTAAGATGTCTGTGTTTGTCATTTTGCATGTGCCCATCTTTCACGCCATTCTATAAGGAATATCTATAGTCCCAACTTACTGCTTTATTTGCCACTTGACCGTTAAGGATCAGCATACCCAGCCAGTTGTCCAGAAGCAGTAGTCATCAGAATTGGTTCAAAGGTTATGCTTTCTTTAGTGTAGTGGTTCTCAACCAGGGGCAAAATTTGTCATTCACTGTCTGGAGACATTTTGGGCCTTTACAAGTTGGGGGTTAGGGGGGTTGTTACTGGCATCTGGTTAGAGGCTAAGAATGCCACTAAACATCCTTCACTGTAGAGGACAGTACCCACAACAAAAGATTATCCAGCCCAAAATGTCCGTGGTGCCAAGGTTGAGAAGCTCTGGACTCACCTAGTCTCTACCCTGTCAGAAAGGCTCATAAAGAAAAAGGCACTCCTTTGAGCTCTTTAGTTCATCTTCTATAACAAGTGTCTTAAAATTTACCTTTGTGGCTTTGAAGAGTTACAAGTTGTTTTCAGAGATACTGACTAAATAGTGGATATTGACTCAGAGGCCAGCAAAGAATTTATGTAACTTAAATTACAGACTTCTAGAATTTGAGCTGCTATAATTGCTGTTTCTCCATTTCTTTTGAAAGAGAACTCAGAGAAAGTTTTACTCTGGAGACAGTGCCATGCTTCTACTGGAAGAACTACACGGTTTTCCTCCAAGGGCCTTTTTTTTTCTTTTTTTTTTTTAATAAACCTTCATAGTTATGTGTGTCAAATGGCTTTTCATGTCATCTAACTAACATTTATAATACCAATAATAGGCACAATTTATTGAGCACTTACACATCGCTTGCCACATTGTAGTAGGGATTAATGCATTATCTCATTTAATCACCACAACAACCCTGTGAGGTAGGTGTTACAGAAGAAAAAAAAAGAAAGAGGCTCAGAGAGGATAAGTAAATTGCCCAAATCGTACAGCCAGGATTTACACTCAGATCTTCCTGAATATGGTACCCATTACATTCTACTGATTCTGCCTGTCTATAAGGCACTAAGTGTACAAAATTGAATAGAATATTTCAGTTTCCCTTCCCTGCCTTTTAAGGGCTCCCAGTTTCTAGGTGAAAAAAATTTTTTGTGCCATCAAAAAAGCAAAGGCAAGAAGTCTTTTAGACAGTCCCTAGGTAAATAGTACCAACAGCATAGGCATGACTGTCCAGTCCTAAAAAAGAAATGATTATATTGTAGGTCAGGGAAGGTGCTTGTCTACACCATACTAAATGTTATTAAGAATTGGGCTAAGGAGTAGAAACTAATCTATATATCTGGAATAAAAGGAACAAGGGTTAGCAGATTTTAATAAAGGGAGATAAGGAAAGAATAGTAGGTGCTTTGTGATATTATGAACATCACAGAGGGGAAAAATCTTTGTAAAAAAAAAATGTTCTGTAAGTTACCAGGAGAGCTTAAAAAAAAAAAACCTTCAAAAAAGAGTTGAAGTTATTTCTGTAGCAAATTACAAATGGGGATAATACCAGACTCATGGGGTTTTTGAGAGAATTAAATGAGATGATGCATATAAAATATTAGCATAATACCTAGCACATAATGATAAATCATTATATATACACATTTTAACTTCTGAAGAGGAAGCAAGGAGTATTTTTTTTTTTTTTTTTTTTTTTTTTTTTGAGACAGAGTCTTGCTCTGTTGCCCAGGCTGGAATGCAGTGGCGCAATCTTGACTCATTGCAACTTCCACCTCCCGGGTTCAAGCGATTTTCCTGCCTCAGCCTCCATAGTAGCAAGATTACGTAGTGCATGCCACCACACCCAGCTAATTTTTGTAGTAGAGACGGGGTTTTGCCATGTTGGCCAGGCTGGTCTCCAACTCCTAACCTCAAGTGATCTACCTGCCTCAGCCTCCCATAGTGCTGGGATTACAGGCATGAGCCACCATGCCTGGCCTGTTTTTAATCCATTATTATTGATGACATAATTTGACCTTTTGGAAAAATGAAGAAGAGGGAAATGCTATACCTACTTCATTATGCCAAAGGCTAAGCTATATCTAGAATTTTTTTTTTTTTTTGCTACTCCTAAGACAAAGCAGCTGTGTTCACCTTAATTTGAAATTGTTTTTGTAGGCTTGAACAGTCATTTAACTTTATCTATATAACCATTTAAAAATTACAACCTCTAATTCCCTTTTTGCCTAATGGTATGTACATCCAATGCAAGATATCAGGGTTATCCCGTGGTTAACTCTTCTCTCTTAACCATTCCACCAGTATTGTGCATTCACCTGACTTGACCCAGCTCCAAGGGGTCACTTGTACACCCTGCATGAATTAACTTCATTGATGTTGTCTGCTCCCATTGTAGCTAATGGCACTGACTCAGCCTTCCATGTGCTTGCTGCTAAGCCAGCCCATACTGCTCTAGCACCCGTAGCAATGCCTGTGCGTGAAACCAACCCTTGGGCCCATGCCCCTGATGCTGCTAACAAGGAAATTGCAGCCACATGTTCGGGTAAGGTGGCCACAGATGGTGTTGAGGATTCTGGGATCAGATAAGTGACCCTAGTTCTAAAAATCAGCCATTTAGCTCAGTGGGAACTAAGGAGGAATCCTTTCAGGAAAAGTATGTTCCCTCCTGGAAATAAGCTCCTTATATAAGAAAGGATGGTGAAGGAGAACAAAAGAGATCAGACTGACAGTCGTTAGGACTATGGAACCGAACCACTTACAGAGCTTTTATAAAATACAGATTCGAGGGCCCCACCTCAGAGAATCTATCACCAGATTTGGTGATATGCAGACATGCCTGTAGAAAGAGGGGTCCCTGGCTGGACGCAGTGGCTCACAACTTTGGAAGGCCGAGGCAGGCAGAACACGAGGTCAGGAGTTCAAGACCAGCCTGGCCAACACAGTGAAAGTCCGTCTCTACTAAGAATACAAAAATTAGCTGGATGTCGTGGTGGGCGCCTATAATCCCAGCTACTCAGGAGGCTGAGGCAGAAGAATTGCTTGAACCCGGGAGGCAGAGGTTGCAGTAAACCAAGATCACGTCACTGCACTCCAGCCTGGGTGATGAGATAGACTCTGTCTCAAAAAAAAAAGTTAGGGGCCTTGGCTGCTACAATAGGAGGCCTACAAAAAGTGCTACAAAAAGCACTTTACTTTTGCTTTTTTGTACTTTCTAGTTTTTCTATAATGAACATCTATTAATTATAAAACCAAAAAGATTTTTTTGTGGGTGGTTTTTGTGTGCAGTTCACCAGAAAGACAACCTATTTCTGGAAGCCAGGCAGGGTTCAGCAAGATACGGCTAGGTCACTGGTTATTTTCTTTTTGCTCTGTTAGAGCAGAAGATGAATTGCCTTGGACCCTTTAGAGGATGTGCAAGCTAGTTTTGTTTTTTTTTTTTCTGAGACAGAGTCTTGCTCTCTCACCAGGCTGGAGTGTAGTGGCATAATCTTAGCCCACTGCAACCTCCGTGTCCCAGGTTCAAGCAATTCTGCCTCAGCCTCCCGAGTAGCTGGCACTACAGGCACCCGCCACCACACCTAGCTAATTTTTGTATTTTTAGTAGAGACAGGTTTCACCATGTTGGCGAGGATGATCTTGACCTTGTGATCTGCACACCTTGGCCTCCCAAAGTGCTGGGATTACAGGTGTGAGCCACCGCACCTGGCCTTTTTTTTTTTTTTTTTTTTAAATAGAGTTCTCACTGTGTTCCCCAGGCCAGAGTGCAGTGGCACAGTCATAGGTCACTGCAGTCTTGAACTCTTGGGCTCAAGCAGTCCTCCTGCCTCAGCCTCACAAGTAGCTGGGATTACATGTGGGAGCCACCACAACCAGCTAGTTTCTGTATTGTGGATGAGCCATAGCAACAGGGAGGGATTTCTGACATCAGTCATCTGCCTTGATTTAATGCATTTGAGTTATATGTAGACAGTGCTTCAGTCTGGCTGACACAGCAGCATGGTCTGACAGGTTTTCTTCATCCTACCACAAAATCTCAGTTGGTAATAGAGTTTTTCCTCCTACCTACCAAACCACAAAATGTCCCACTGGGGACATGTTGCACATGTGAGGATCATTCAAATAACCAAGATTATAAGGTAAAGGAAGGCACCTCTAACTGATTCTTTTGTCTCTCATCTTGTTGGTTCCAGGGACTGAGTGGGGTCAATCTTCTGGTGCTGCCTCTCCAGGTCTCTTCCAGGCCGGTCATAGACGTACTCCCTCTGAGGCCGACCGATGGTTAGAAGAGGTGTCTAAGACCGTCCGGGCTCAGCAGCCCCAGGCCTCAGCTGCTCCTCTGCAGCCAGTTCTCCAGCCTCCTCCACCCACTGCCATCTCCCAGCCAGCACCGCCTTTCCAAGGGAATGCATTCCTCACCTCTCAGCCTGTGCCAGTGGGTGTGGTCCCACCCTTGCAGCCAGCCTTTGTCCCTGCCCAGTCCTATCCTGTGGCCAATGGAATGCCCTATCCAGCCCCTAATGTGCCTGTGGTGGGTATCACTCCCTCCCAGATGGTAGCCAACGTATTTGGCACTGCAAGTCATCCTCAGGCTGCCCACCCCCATCAGTCACCCAGCCTGGTCAAGCAGCAGACATTCCCTCACTATGAGGCAAGCAGTGCTACCACCAGTCCCTTCTTTAAGCCTCCTGCTCAGCACCTCAACGGTTCTGCAGCCTTCAATGGTGTAGACGATGGCAGGTTGGCCTCAGGAGACAAGCATCCAGAGGTTCCTATAAGCACCTGCCCAGTGGATCCTTTTGAAGCCCAGTGGGCTGCATTAGAAAACAAGTCCAAGCAGCGTACTAATCCCTCCCCTACCAACCCTTTCTCCAGTGACTTACAGAAGACATTTGAAATTGAACTTTAAGCAATTCCTAGGGCTATGTATCTTGTCCATACATACAGGGAGCAGTGGGTGGAGGTCAAAGGAGCAAAACACACTTTGTCTCCTGATTAGTACTCTTTTCACTAACCCCAAAGGTCCCTAGGAACAAGTCCAGGCCCAGAGTACTGTGAGGTGTGATTTTGAAAGACGTGGGAAAAACCATTCCTAGAGAAAAGCTGCCTTGCTGTTAGGCTAAAGAAGTCAAGGAAATGTTGCTGTCTGTACACCCTCTTCCCTCACCCCTTACAAATCTCTAGCAACAGAGAGGCAAAAGTTTCTGAATAAGAATCTATATTCAAAGCACATTTACTGAAGTATAAAACCCAACAGGAAGCAAAGCAGTCTCCCCTTTTCAGGCCATTCACCTGCCTCCTGTCAGTAATGGCCTGTTTAGAGATCAAGAACAGAGTGATCTGTGCTCAGGCTAGGGAAGAGAGAGGCAGGCTATGCTGCCAGAATTCCGGGAGGACATCAGCAACTGCCCAGCAGAGCTATATTATTTTGGGGGAGTAGCTGAGCTTCCATTTTGAGTAACAGAATAAATATTATAAATATATATCAAAAGCCAAAATCTTTATTTTTATGCATTTAGAATATTTTAAATAGTTCTCAGATATTAAAAAGTTGTATGAGTTGTAAGTAATCCTGCCAAAGGTAAAGGGGTTAGTTGTAAGAAATTGTACATAAGATTGATTTATCATTGATGCCTACTGAAGTAAAAAGAGGAAAGGCTGGAAGCTGCAGAGAGGATTCCTAGCTTTGTTTGCTGTCATTCATTGTAAGTAGCACATTGCAACAACAATCATGCTTATGACCAATACAGTCACTAGGTTATAGTTTTTTTAAATAAAGGAAAAGCAGTATTGTCGTGGTTTTAAACCTATGATGGAATTCTAATGTCATTATTTTAATGGAATCAATCTAAATATGCTCTATAGAGAATATATATTATCTTTATATTGCTGCAATTTCCTTATGTTAATCCTTTAACACTAAGGTAACAGTGACATAATCACACCATAGAAGGGAACACAGGTTACCATATTGGTTTGTAATGTGGGTTTTGTTTTATCCTTTAAATTTTGTTCCCCATGAGTTTTGTGGGGATGGGGATTCTGGTTTTATTAGCTTTGTGTGTGTCCTCTTCTTCCTAAACCCCCTTTTGGTGAGAACATCCCTTGGACAGTTGCAGCCACTTGACCTCGGATAACAGTAAGAGATCTCATCTCATTTTTACTTTTGAACGTTGGCCTTACAATCAAATGTAAGTTATATATATATATTTGTACTGATGAGAATTTGTAATCTGCTTTAACAGAAATAAATGTTCATGGTAGAAGCTTTTGCCCATGAGGGCTGTTCTTTCCCTTTATTAGTAAATGAATTTACTTTTAGTTCTTTTGGTCTTACTCTGTCTCCATTCTGCTGCTGCACATCCCTAATTTATGACTAGAAAAATGCCCTTAAGATTCATATTTTCATTCATACTTTAAGCTTAAGTTAATCCTGAGTGTATCTCTAAAGTCAGATTCTTGCTGCTCAAAGTGTGGTCTGGAACAAAGGCATGGACTTCACCTAGGAGCTGGTTAGAAATTCAGAATCTCAACCCCACCCCAAGACTGGAGCAGTGCTCTCAACCTGGGCTATGCAGTAGAATCACTTGGGGATATTTTTTAAAATCTTAATGCCTGGCCTATATTCCAGATCAATTAAATCAAAATTTTAGTGGGGCAGGGGACCACCCCCCTAGGTTGTATTGTGTTTTTTGTTTTTGTTTTTTTGAGACAGAGTCTTGCTCTGTCACCAGGCTGGAGTGCAGTGGCACAATCTCGGCTCACTGCAACCTCCGCCTCCTGCGTTCAAGCGATTCTTCCGCCTCAGCCTCCCGAGTAGCTGGGACCACAGGCGCATGCCACCATGCCCAGCTAATTTTTTTTTTGTATTTTTAGTAGAGACAGGGTTTCACCGTGTTTTTTTTAAACTCACAATATGGTAGAAAGTTGTGACCCACTGGCCTAGAATGAGTTATACCTCTAATCTTAGCCCACTATTCTGTGACTGATTCTGTTATTAGAACTAGTTAGGTGCTAGTTAACCTCAAACTTACCTTGTGATGTGCTTATACCAATAGGCCAAATTCTGATTTAATTAAACTGGGAACTCCAAGAAAGTGGCCTTTATTTTCCAATTTCTATGGCAAAATCAGCCATGGTAAGTGAACGTGGATGCTCTTCAGTATTTTTCCACTATTAGATGAAAAAAGACCTCTGCCCCAGCCCACATTTCCTTTGTTGAATGAGTAGTAGACTGAGAAGTATCACTCACCCATGATGTCGTTTGTCCCTTTTCCATCCAGTGTGTTGGTAATAAAAGTCACCTTTCAGAGCTTTGGCCCCTGTAATGCCTGTCTTTCCTGTGTCCAGGAATAACCTTTGCTACTAGGCAGTCCTCTGGAAGATTTGTAGAAGGTTAAAGTGGAAAGGGACTTGGAAGCTCATAGAATTCATGCCTCTTGTTTTAGCAAAAAGAATTAGAGGTTCTGAGAGCTGAAGAATGATGTCTTCCAACTCAAGCCATTTCTGAAACCATTTCCCCTGTTACTACATTGCCCACAACCCTTCCCCATTGGTATCTCCATCCTGCTAATGCTGTTTTTAATAACAGTCTGATTTTTCTCTGGCAGCAAGAATTTTTCTTCACAGATTCCTACTTAAGGAAGAGAGGGGCTCTTCATTGTCACTGTACAGAGCAGGCTGGTCAGCTTTATACAGGTGTCAGATGAACCTTCACAGCCAGCTTTGCGTCCTTCAAGGTCCAGCATTCTCGATGATGTAAGGAGCTTTTCCAGTTCTTTCATGCTCTGGTAACAGTGCTACCTGCAGCTGTTTCATCCCAAATCGCTATTTGAGGTCTTACATCTATTCCATTTTGCCAACAAGGGTTATGCTGTTAACCCTCTGCACCGGATGTAGAGCTGATTGCAGCACTGCCTATAAGGCTGAAAGAAACTTAGAACAAATGCACTATGGTTGGTTCTAGCACAGAATACTTTCCTGATAGAGCAGGAGTTGGCATTCCCCTTATAAAACAAACAGGTGTTCACTTTGAAATTACACATCTCCCTGCCCAGCTTTAAATCAAGTGGAGCCCTGATAGCTAGCTTTAAAATGCCATTGATGGGCCAGGCACAGGAGCTCACACCTGTAATCCCAGCACTTTGGGAGGCCAAGGCAGGTGGATCACCTGAGGTCGGGAGTTTGAGACCAGCCTGACCAACATGGGGAATCCCCATGTCTACTAAAAATACAAAATTAGCCATGCGTGGTGGCGTATGCCTGTAATCCCAGCTACGCAGGAAGCTGAGGCAGGAGAATCACTTAACCTGGGAAGCGGAGGTTGCAGTGAGCCAAGATTGCGCCATTGTACTCCAGCCTGAGCAAAAAGAGCAAAACTCGGTCTCGGGGGAAAAGAATACATTGATGGCCAAACCGAACGTGGTGGCTCACACCTGTAATCCCAGCACTTTGGGAGGCCAAGGCAGGCGGATCACCTGAGGTCAAGAGTTTGAGACCAGCCTGGCCAACATGGTGAGACCCGTCTCTACTAAAAATATAAAATTAGCCAGGCGTGCTGGTGGGGCATCTGTAATCCCAGGTACTTGAGAGGCTGACACAGGAGAATCACTTGAACCTAGGAGGCAGAGGTTACAGTGAGGCAAGATCACACCATTGCACTCCAGCCTGAGCAGCAAAAGTGAAACTGTCTCAAAAAAAAAAAAAAATGCATTGGACTAGTCCTGTCTAACAAATTATAAAGGAAACCTGTAAAAAGTAAAGGTTGTTCTTATTCAAACAGATTGCTCTTCTTGACAACAGCCTATGTTTATGTCAGAGATGCAAACACTGCTGAAAGCACAGAGGGAAGCTGGTACTTGCTGCTGTTTAGGCTAAACACTGGGTGGGTTTCTGAAAGGGCTGATGTATTCCAGATGATAACTCTGTTTGCCAGCCAGAGAGGAAGCCAAGAGTCCATCTTCCTTTCTCCCCAGCCCTGTGAACTATTTTGGATTGGGGCTGGAGCTAGCCTTCATGCCTACTGCCAGATGGGCTGAGCGTGAGGCTGGAAACGGGAACAGCTGGCACAGCAGAAGCTGGAGTAATACTCATTGTCACAGAGCTGGGCCTGCAGGATCAAATCACAGTTGGCCAGCTCTGGCTGGTCGATGCATTCCCTGCCAGGGTCCCTGGGCTGGGCAGTCGGTGCTGCAGAACAATAGGGGAGAGAGAAGGTGGTGAGGAAGCTCTGTGTATGCTGAAAATTCTCATCTGCCATTTCATTTCATTCAAAGGAACATGGCATTATAACTGCCAGATTCAAAACGAAGTGCACTTACCCTGTAACCTTTTAACAACCATATGTACAAACTCTGTGAGGGATGATGATTTCTACCTGTTGGCCTCACTTCAACATGCAGTGGTCCTCCCATTATTATTTGTGGCCTCAGCCCAGTGAATAGCTCTTCCCAGACTCCCAAATATTTATTGACTGGATGATTAAACATCTCTTATGTTAACTCCTTACTTTTGAGACCTGAATTGCTAAGTGACAACTGCTTTGGCCTCTGGATTGGAAGAACAGGTAGGATCAGCTGCAAGTAAAATTTTGAGTTAGCAAGAGCTGTGTTCTCTTTTCCTTTTCTCTGCTGGGTTCCTCTACCCATCAAAGTTTTGTCCCTTCATTATCACCAGCTTATCTTAGTCACCTAGGTCCTCATCCTTCCAGTTTTTCACTTTCCCCAGAGGAAGCAATGCATATTAGACAAGGTAATAGAAAACAGTCTTGTTAACGGTGACTCTGATATACTGAGAACAAAGACCTTGTGTTCTCTCCCTCTGAATTTACTAGGAACATCTGTATCTCATAACTCTCTATTAAGAGTTTCATTCTACTGCTTCATCTCTCTTCTTCTGGAAGGGGTTCTTACAACCCAGCTGACTTAGGCCAGTGCAGTACCTTCCCTGAAGTCAGACCTCAGGGAGCCAGAGAAAGCTTTTCTTTCTCTTCTCTCCCCTTGTTTCCTCAAAATACCAGTAAAAGACTGTACCTAGCAGCAAACAACCTTACAAAGGTTTGGTATATTGGTGTAACCAGAATACTAACCAACTAAATTTACATAGCTAGCAAAGCCATTAATGCATTTTGTTTCTAAAACTGTAACTTTGGTATCAACTCTGAGCTGGTATAGCCCCAAGACCTATCATAGTGGGAACTCCGCATTGTGATTAGGCACACCAGCTCTGGACCCAGACTGCCTGAGCTCAATCCACGCTCTGCCACCTGCCAGCTTGGATAACGCTGGGCAAGTTGCTGAAGCCCTTCATGCATATTTCTTCATCTGTGAAATGGGATTAATGGCACCTACTTCACAGGGATGTGGAGAAGTCCTCCCAGCAGAACTATGTCCCTTATACCTCAGCCTATCTAGTCCAAGGCCTCCTACCCTGGTGCCAACACTGAAATTCCAGTGTGCCACCCAACCATGAGTAGGGCAGGGTGAGGCAGCCTCACGCTGTGTGACCCAACAAAAAAATGAACAGGTGAGAGCAGCCAGCAGAGGACCTGAGAAGGTGGCCTGTCTGAAGCTGTCTGTCCCATCTGGCCATTTCAGCTTGGTAACCAGGTATCATCAGGCAAATTTCTCATCACAATTTGGTTTCCCATATAATCAATCCCATCTGTAGCTAATAACAAATATAATATCTAGGACCTCTTAACAGTTCTTTCTCACTGTGAATCTGCATTTTGGTTTGTCTCAGAGCCTTGATTTGATTATGTAGACAGGGTCAATTTTCTGTACATGAGACAGGTGAAAAGTAGTCCCTGGAGTGTGGTGCTTTCGCCAGGGTAATTCCACCATTTTGTGCAGGCAGGCACTTAGTCACCAAATATCTGAGTGTCGCGGCTTTTGTAGCTCCGCGAGCAGGAGGGAATGGAGGGGAGATGATGGAGCTGTAACGCTCCCGTTCACCGTTCACTAAGCTGCGGGAACATTTGCCCCCGCAGCACCCCCTCAGGGCTCCACGGTTGCTGGCATCTCGGAATGTTCGAGCGCCACCATGCTCCCCTTGTCTATACGCCAGCACCCAGCACAGAAGCCGCCTGTGTGGTGCGCTGGGGCCACCGTGGGCGTGGGATCCGGGCCAGTAGCGCCAGCCGAGCACAGCCTGCCGGGCCGAGTGGGCGGAGCGAGACGAGCAGAGCGAGGCCTTGGACAGAGGTCAAGGCCGCCGGCTGGCAGCTAGTGAAGTGGCAGGAAGGAATTCTGTAACCCTCCCTCCCGCTCGCCGAGCAACAGGTAAGAAGAAGCTGCTGGGCGCCGTTTTCTGCCACAACATGAGCACCTAGTCATGCCAAGCACTCATCGGGGCCCTGGGGGAGGCGAGTCCCAATTGATGCCTAAAGAGATCATAGACGGGAACCCAACATGCCCCACTCACAAGGCAACATTTCAGCCACAGACCTTCAACTTCTAGTACCAGCCAGTCTTCACCTTCAGCCTGGCAGCCAGGAGGCAGCCAGGCCTGCCCCTCTTAGTGTAACCGTGCTCCTGGTGTGGCACTGCAGCCCTGATTGTCAGGGGCGTCCAGAAGACCAGGCAGGAAGGGCCCTGACACCTCCAAGCCTGGCATACTCCCTCCAAGGTCTCTATCAGGCCTGTGAGAAATGGCGGCTTGACCCGAGGTGCTGCTCTGCTCCAGTCCCTCAGTGAACAAGAACCAAGGACACAAGGGAAGCAGGCTGGGGCAGGGGGCAAAGCCCTTTCCCTTTCCCTCTGGCTTGTTTGAACACAGCTCTTGTAAGTGTGAACACAAAACCATAGTCTGTTCCATCAGTTCTGATAGGCACTTATTTTCACATCTCTCATGTTGGTCCGCATCCTAATGGATGGTATCAGCATTGTGTCATTTCAGTAACAGCATTTTTTTCTTGGTACAAAAATAATGCATCTTATAGGGAATTCGGATTTGTTGAAATATGATTGATAGAATAGTAGCTAGAGAATGTAAGGCTACAATATCAAATTATGCAAGCAAGATTTCACTTAGGTACAGGTAATTTCGTGGCGGAGGGGGAATATATGGGGAGTCAGAAGACATGGGCTCTAGTCCCAGGTAGGCCATATGTGCTGTGTGACTGGTGGAAACACTACTTATGCTGTCTGGATACCTGTCTCATTTGTAAAATGGTGATGAGAATCCCTGCCCTTTCCTTTCTGGGTTATATGGTCAAATGGCCATCAAGGTACTTTTCAGTCATAGGACCACCTTTTTGCCACCCTGATTATAGTGAACAGATTTTAGTGGTCTATCTGCCTTAAGTTTTATAATGAAATTCCAGTCAGTCAGATTTCTCAAAATTGGTGAGTCTGAATGTCCTGCATGCACTTAACATCTATTAAGCTATCTCCAGGGGCCCAGCAAATCATCATTTCCTTTGTCTCCACTATAGCCCTCTCAGGTGGTGGAGCAGCCCCACTGGATAGAGGAAAATGAGGCTCAGGAAGGTAAGCCCCTTGCCTCAAGTCACACTACCAGCAACTGACAGAGGGAGCCAGGATTCGAACCAGAGTCCCTCAGACTGCAGAGCCAGCCCTCGAGAACCAGTAAATATACTGGGGAAGGCCCTTCCCATCCCTGGAGATAGACCTTTCCTACCTGGTGAGACCACCTTCACCTCAGTGCTGTGGCTGACTGCCTGGCTTCCCCGGTAGGCGCTGCATGTGTAGGAGCCCTCATCCCTGGCCCTCAAGTTGAAATCAGCAGCGTGCCATCTGGGGACTGGTGGACACGGTGGCCGTCAGCTTGTACAGGTAGCCCGTTCCTGGAGGAGAGAGGACACTGGGAGAGCGTCAAGGGCCTCTGGAGACAGAGGCAGGAGGTAATCAAGGCCATTCCAGAGCTGGCCATTCCAGAGCCAACCATTCCTCCCCTTGAGGGTAAACAGGTAGAGGAGAGGGAGAAATCAAGAATGACCAAGGTTTCTAGCTTGGGTTACTGGGTGATGCTGGTATCCCCCTCCAACCTTGGGAGATCAAAGGCCAGGATGAATGGTGAGGTTATTTTCTGCCATTTCAAATTTGGAGTGCCTGTGAAATAGCAGGAGGCCTCAGATTTGAAGTCGAGCTCAAGAGTGCAGACCCAGATAAAGTATCAGCATCACACTGACACAGCAAAGTGCCACGTCTATGAGGTTGTCCAAGTCACACAGTGAGCAACCAAGGACTGAGGACAGGCCCTGAGGCACACCAGAAGACACTGGCTTCCCACAGCTGAGGGAAGGGAGAATTTCAAGAAGGAGCATATGGTCAGCAGAACAACACTATGGGTCGCGTGAAGACTGCAAGGTGTCCAGCAGAGTGAGGGGGAGAGAGGCAATGGCCTTGGCCAGGATGGGGCTAATGTGTGGCCCCACTGCAGGGCCTAAGAAGTAAGTAGGGAGGTGAACAGGCAGAGGCAACCCACATGGACAGCTGTGAAGGGGATGCCATGTCCGCATAGGGTCTGCAGGGGACATACTAACTCACAGGAAGGTGGTTCTGAAGAGGGGAGCACGTTTGCTGCTGGAAGGATCCAGGAGAGGCCAACGTGGAGAAGCAGGCCTGACAGGCTGATCAAGGGAGGGCTGGCCACACCAGCAGGGAAACCGCCAGCAGCTCCCCATGCCTTCCTGGGTTCAAGGCCACACAAGACTCAGATGCTCTCCACAACTCCATCACCCCTCCCCACCAGTGCTCAGGCCAGTTTCCATCCTGGCATCCTCTCTCAAATGCCCACCTTTGGCACTTGCTGCTTCCTCTACCAAGAACATCCTTTGTCATCCTCAGCTATTAAGGTACAGCCAAAGTCATTTCCTGGCCCACCCTTCCTTGACTCTCCCAGACCTGAAGCAGCCTCACTCTTCTGTGCACAGACAGCACTTGGAGGAAAACACATCTGGAGCTCCTGGAACACTGGGCCATCTGCCCGGGAGTGCCCTGGGGCTCAGGTGACCCCAGGATCCCCAGAACCTAGCCTAGTCCTGACACATTACAGGGAGGGAGGGGACAAGAAAGTCTACCGAATGAAAGGACAAATAAACCGACTCATCTAGGGTAAAAGACCACTGAAGTCCCCAAAGCTGAGTATAGTCCAATAGTTCACACCCCCAGGAGATATTTTGCCACCGGGGGACATTTGGCAGTGGGTCTGGAGATATTCTTTGAATATTGTCATGACTTTGGGGAGGGTGCTCCTGGCATTTAGTGGGTAGATGCCCTGGATGCTGCTCAACATCCTGCAAAGCACAGGCCAGCCCTCAGCAACCAAAACTTACCAGCTCCACACTATGAGTGGTGCTGAGGTTAGCAAACTCTAGCGTAGCCCAACCAGCAGAGAGCCAGTGGTCCTACAGGGCTGTGCTGTGTAGGGATAACTATGCTGCAGCCCTCTCCCCTGGCACCAGGCCTGGAAGCAGGAATGGAAGGACAGTGGGGGCAGTGGTGTCAGTGACATCCCTGGCAGAAAGGTAGACACCCACACCTGAGATTGTGAAGGTCTAGGGGCAGGGGAAGCTTGGAATAGAGCCTTTACCTGGACCACCTGATGTTCACACTTTCTCCTGCTACCACACACAACAGCCTGGCAGTGTCACCTTCAGGCACTGTCACAGTAGGGGGCATTCCTGAGATTGTCAGCTCCCCTGGGCACAAGGAGAAAACATTGTTAGCCACTCTGAAGATCTTGCCCTACCCATGCCACCTGACCACAAAGGCCCCTCAGGACTGCCACTTTACCCAGAACTCTGAGCTGGACCCATCGCTGGTCTCGGTCCTGCCCATTGAAAGTGACACAGGTGTAAAGCCGCCATCTTCTACAGCCACTTGGCTGATGAACAGGGAGCCATCAGGCTGCAGCTGGTGTCTGGGGACCAAGTACAGCCAGTTGGCTACAGTCCAAGGGGCAGCCTCCCCCTCTCCTCCAGCTCCATCCCTCGAGCATAGAGGCAGGGAGGGAACACAAGGTCTTCCAGGTCCCTGGTGAGAGGCTAAGCATCCCCTAGTGTTCACTGGGGTCTGACAGAAGGACCATTTGGCCTCAGACTTTGCACCGGCAGCTGCTGGTACTTTCATTTGAAAATGTCTTTTTTTTTTTTTTTTTGAAAACAGTCTTGCTCTGTCGCCCAGGCTGGAGTGCCGTGGCATGATCTCAGCTCACTGCAACCTGTGTCCCAGGTTCAAGCGATTCTCCTGTCTCAGCCTCCCGACTGAGATTAGGTGCGTGCCACCACGCCTGGCTAATTTTTGTATTTTTAGTAGAGACAGGGTTTCAGCATCTTGGCCAGGCTGGTCTTGAACTCCTGACCTCATGATCCCCCCACCTCGGCCTCCCAAAGTGCTGGGATTGCAGGTGTGAGCCACTCCACCCGGCCAAAACTGTCTGTCTGGCTTTTAAGCTTAAAATATAAATCATCATTTGAAGCTTTGTGATACAAAATTTTGGTTTGGGTTTCTAGTTTTTGCTATACTCATTTACTGGGCTTAAATACTGGTTCTGCTGCTTATAAGCTATGTGATGTTAAGCTTCTGTGTGTAAAGTGGGGGAAAAACATCACCTACTCAATATGGCTTTTCGGCAGGTCACGTGATACAGAACAAGCCTTACACTCGTGCCCACTCAGTGAAGGGTAGCAATGATGATTACAGCTGGAAATGTGTTCTGACTCCATTTCCTCCTGAGCTATCACCTCTGTTATCTGGCCCTTATTTCTGTCCACTAACCACATTCTCAGAGACTCAAATGTTAGCCAACCCAAGGAGCCCTTTGCCCAACTGCTCCATCTCTCGAGAGGCCCTGGAGTCCGGCTCAGGACTGGCCATGGCAATGCCCAAGCACTCCCTTCCCTGGTGGCCTCCACAGAATAAGGTGGGGCTGAAGGCAGAATAGGAGGAAGAGGAGTCAAATAAACCTGGGAGAAGAGACAGGGTGCCCATTTCTCTGCCACTCAATGGCTGGGGGGTGGGGAAGCCTTCGGTGCGGCAGGTCAGCCGGATCTGCTGGCCTGGACTGGTGTCCACCACCTGGGGCTGGTTCTGGTCCAAACGCAGCCTGCCAAACAAGCAGCCCACAGCATGAGGGGCCCTTGCTCCTGTCCCCACCCCCTGATTCCCATGGGGACCTCTCTGCACAAGCCTGGTGGCCCCTTCTCCCTTTCCAGCCAGATTTGGCTTCCTAAAATCCTCTCCCACCTTGTTCTGTTTAGGAAACTGTCAATAATTACCTGAGGTGAAGGCTAAAGGTGCCCCCACCACTCCCTACCCATCTACCATGGCAAGACACACCCACCAGCCAGGATCCCCATCTGTCACCCCCACCCTGCACATTTGCCACTAGGTCTTTGACTTAGGCACCCCCCTCTGCAAACTGAACCATTCCTCAAGGCCAGCTCAAGACAATCCCCAAAGAAGCCAGCTCAGGCCCTTCGTTCTGGGCGTCCTTCCATTCCTCAGTTCCTGAGTTCTGAGCCTATGGAACTGCACCGTTCCCAGAAGCTTCCTCCTCAAGAGGCCCAGCTCTGTTTTTCTAGGCCTGGCCTCCCAGAGCCCTGAGCAGGGGCCAGCAAGGCCTGGTCACAGCACATACCTTCCCCCTCCTCACCCACTGAGACCATTGGCCCTGGCCCTGGGGTCGGGGGGAGGGCAAGATGGCATTGCTGAACTCTTACCAGTCAGCAGGCTGTGGGTGTGAGGAGGGGATGACCCCCAGGACCCCAGCAGCACCACCTTGGCCGAAGTCCTGAGGTGCATTCCCAGGCTGAGAGAAGCGGCTCAGCTCAGCCTCAGACAGCACGGCCATGTCACCCCCTGTCATGAGGCCAGGAGAAACAAGGTGTGAGCTGTGGGGAAAAGGGAGGGGAAGGAAGGGTGGGCCATAAGACCAGTGGGGACTATGGAGAAATGAGGGCCACAGGGTGGTCCCTACCACCAGGAGGAATTGACCCAGAGAGATACCCTGAGCCCCTTTAGTGCGTTACAGCCCTAGCTCAGGCCCCTCCATCCTGGACTTCCCTCTCTGGGGCTCCTGAGAACGCACTGGTGGATGGGGGTGGGGGCAGAGACCTATGATGCGAAGCTGGATCTTCTGAGAGTTGTGGCCTGGCCGGGTGCTGCCACAGCTGTAGGTGCCCGCGTCCTCTGCCTGCAGGGGGTGGATGATCAGGGAGCCGTCGGGTTGCAACCTGTGCCTGGGTGGGGCGGGGGCAGGGGCGAGGGGGGACACATGAGCTCTGCGCCCGAGTCTTCCCTCAGCCTCTGTGCTCCTGCCAGAGGGGGCCAGAGCCCACAGAGCACCCTCCCAACCCTGGTAAGGCTGGGGTACTACTACAGGGGAGGCTGTCAAAGGAGGTGGAGGAACTGTCACACCTGTCAGGGGAGGTGGGGGGAGGTCACACACACCTGTCAGGGGAGGTGGGGGGGCTGTCACAGCTGTCAGGGGAGGTGGGGGGCTGTCACACACCCATCAGGGGAGGTGGGGGGGCTGTCACACACCCATCAGGGGAGGTGAGGGGTTGTCACCCACCTATCAGGGAAGGTGGGGGGCTATCACATACCTGTCAGAGGAGGTAGGGGGGCTATCACACACCTGTCGGGGAGGTAGGGAGGCTGTCACCCCACCTGTCAGAGGAGATGGGCTGGCCATCTTTCTGCCAGGCAGCCTGGAATTCTGGGGCAGTGTCATCTGGGCAGGAGAGCCACACCAACTGTCCCAGAGCCGCCTGCACCAAGGAGGGCTCCGTACCTGCCAAGCTAATCCTGGAGAGGTGGGAAGTGAGAGCTGCTGACTGGCTGAGCGCCAGGCCCATAACCACCCTAAGCAGTGTGTTCCACGACAAACAGCATGGGTCACGGGCACTTTTAGGGGCTAGAGAGTCCCTATGGGAGGCAGAACCCCAGAAGCCCATGAATTTAGGATCCACCCTCCCCCAACCTACCGGACTCCCCCGCATCACTGCCTCAGCCTGTTATATAGCGGCAACAAGGCAGGCACAAAGCCCAGGGGAAGGGGAGAGGTAGGGAGGGACGGCATACACCAGGTTCCAGTGGGGGGCTAAACTACACACTCAGCCCATGTGAAACATCATGTTTTTAATCTTCCCAAATCCCTCACTAATCTTGAACAGTCCCAAGAGTAATCTTGAACAGAACCCACACCGGTAAAATATACAGGGCAGGAGATAATGTTGCCATTTTACAGGTCAAGAAACTGAGGCTTAAGAAGTTGAGCGATTTCTCAAAGGCCATGAAGCCAGTAATCTTTTCCAGCCAGACAGACCTCGGAGTATAGTGGTGAGATCTGGTGGAGAATCCAGAGCCACCATCTGCACGGATGTCTATTAGACATCAGAGGAGACTCAAGTCTCTGAAGCCCCAGCTACTCCATCTGTAGAATGACAGCAATAAGGCCCACCAGGAAGGGGATCTCAGGGGAGACCAAAGTTATGGATGGGGAGCGAGGGGCTGGCTGGCTTCAGGGCTTTAGCTCCAACTGGCTCACTCCTGGCCTCGGTGTCCTGACTCCCATACCTGGGGAAGGCGGGGCTCACCTGTAGGAGGAGCTATGGAAGGGTGGCACTGGCCATCCAGCATCTCCGCCCAGTCCAGGGACCCTGGCCCCAAGCTCCTGCTCCCGAGACCATTCTCCAAAGGCCTGCCTGTGGGGGACCTCCCCCTGGCCCAGGCTTTTGGTCTTGCCGCCAGAGACCACCAGAAGGCCAGGGCTTTCTCTGCACCACAGCCCCTGTCCTGTGCTGGCTGGGTTCCTGCTGGCCTGCAGGACTGCCGCCGCCACCATCTGTGTGGGTGCTCCGGCCAGAGGCCCCAGGCTGGGGATGGTGGGGCCCGGTGGAGAGGCTGGCAGCTGCTCATGCAGTCTTGCTCCGAGGCAAAGTTATTGGCATTGCCATGACAGCCGCCATACCAGAAGCGGTTACATCGGCCCACAGAGGCGACGAAGTACCAGCGGGCAGCCCCAGTCTGCGCAAGAGCCGTGGGCGCTGGGCAGCAGGCACCACACGGGATAGGCTGTGGGGTACGGGTGGGTATATGTCACTGAGGTGCCCAGTACTCAGGCTGCACCTCCATC
Source organism: Ateles fusciceps (assembly GCA_036589455.1). NCBI lineage: Eukaryota > Metazoa > Chordata > Mammalia > Primates > Atelidae > Ateles > Ateles fusciceps. Next base: position 5,858,330 of record JAZHEH010000228.1, on the reverse strand, counting down.
CCCTCAGCCTCCGACTCAGGAAGCAGGCCCTTCCCCCATTTATACAAGCACATCTACACCCCTGCCTGGGGGCCTGATTTTGTCCTGGGATGCAGGTCAGTTCTGCCAGAGCCTGTCCACTGTGCAGACCTGCCCCAGGCTGGTGCCACAGCAACCTTCGCCCACACAGCTAGAGCCGCCGGGAGGTGGGCTCTCTGGGTCGGCTCCCTGGGCACTTGGCTTTCCCTGCCACCAGACCGCACGCAAAGTGAGCCCAGAGGGTAGCCCTGCCTGCTTAGCTTGTGAGAGGGACACAGGCCTGAGCCACCCAGGGGCTGTGAAGATGCCCAGCAAGGGCCTACTCTTGTCCCCAGGACCCTGTACTGACTGGCCTCTGAGCCCACCTTCAGCACCCAGCCTGCCATTCCAACAGCCCTTGCCAGCATGGCCTGACGCATCTCTCCAGGTTTAGACATGACCATGGGTGCCCGTGCAGGTGCCCAGCCCCCTGCCAGCCCTGGCCACAGCCCTGGTCTGGCTTTTGAGGACCTCATGATGGTTCCCAGCAGCTCTACTCATTCATCCTGGGCTGCAACCTCAAAGTCCTCCCTGCCTCCACCGTCCAGCCCTCAACTCCTGTTACACCCACATCCCAGGCAGGGTCAGGGCGCACCTGCCCATCCCAGCACTAACTGCCCTGCACCAGCTCTGCCTCAGAAAGGACTGATTCCCAGACCCTTGGGGATCCCCCAACTCTCACCCTCCCCAGTTCCCAGAAGCATCCAGAAGGCCGCAGGTACTAACTCCTGGATGCAAGAACACTTTGGCACTGCCCTCTGGCCTGGCACCCCTGGCACCTAGTAGGCACTCAATAAATGTTTGAGGAAGGAATGAATGACTAACTGAGCCGGTAGGAAGGTCTTCGGCTCTGGGTGGGGGCTGGGGGAACAGTGGGAGCAGAGTCTACCATCGGGAAGGAGGAGGGGGCGTCCACTCACCATGACTAGGCTGGCCCACACAGCCTTCCCCCAAGAGGACCGGCTGCAGAGGCCACATTGTCATAGCAACAGCCAAACTGGGAGCCCCGGCACTCAGTGGGCTCATTCTGCTGGGCCTGGGGCTGGTGGGTGTGATGGACCTGGGGGAGGAAGCCAATGATTGGGAAGTTGGCACTGGGTCTGGCCATTGCTGGGGACTCTGGGCTGCCACAAGGAGGATGGCAGGAAGGAGGAGGGACCAGAACCCCAGCCCAGGGGAGACCGGAGGCCAGGAGAATGTGGGATGAACCCCCTGCTCCAGCCCAGGCCCATCTTTGGAACCCAGTGCCTCTCAGAGGATGCCCCAGGCCGGCAGGTTTGCAGGGACCTCCCTTCTCCAAGGCCAAAGTGGCAAGATCCTGGGTCACAGTGACACTGAGCAGCCTCCTGCTCCCCCTCACACGGGCCAGACACTTACTGTAGAAGCCACGGCCCTTGACCTGGGCCTGCTGCCAGCGCTGTCTCCGCCGTATGACCTTGTGCAGCCAGCGTGATGGGGCCCCTCAGCAACAAATACGCCATCAGGGCAGCACCCGTACCTAGGCGGACATCGCACAGTCCCTCACTGCCCCGCCTGCCCCCATGCTCCCTGCATCCCAGGACCCAGGCTCTGAGGCTCCCCACGGTGGGGTCTGACTAGGGGAAACCCAGGTGGGAGAGGATGTGTCCCAGCAGGCAGGGTAGGCCATTTTGTGTGCCACAATCTCTGCCTACATCCCACCAAACTCTTAGTGGCTACCAGTGAGGGCAACCGTAACACAAGCAGTGGCTGTGCTCCTCATAACTGGCAGAGCCTCAACTACACAACCCGCAAAACCAAGAATTGGGACGTGCATCCAAGCCTGAATAAATGTCAGTTCACAGCAGGGGTTACAAAACAGAAGCAGACAGGAGACGGTGCGGAAGAGGGGGTTCAAAGGAACCCACCATTTACTCCACACCCACCCACCAGGTGCCAGGAGGCAAGGTGAAAGAGGGAGGGTGCCCGGCACCTCTCTGTGCCAGGCATGCTGTGATGTGCTTCACCCTCACAGGAACCCCATCATCATTATCATTATTCCCAGTTCTCAGAAGAGGAAGCCAAGATCAGAGAGGTTAAGTCATGTGGCCCAAATCACCAGCACATGGCTGGTGAGTGGCTGAGCTGGGAACTGCCCCCAGGCTACTGGCCATAAAATCTGGGCACATAAGCACCCAGTCTCTGAGAGACAGAGTACACTGGGGATTCATCCAGGGCAGTCCACGGAAGGAGGAGGGGCAGAGCGAGGGCACCTGGCGGGAGCGGGGTGACTTGGACCCAATCCATAGGCGGGAGTGGCCGGGGCTGTTAGGAAGATCGTGGGGAGCTGGTTGGCCTGGCCAGCCTTTACTGTGGGTTCCCTGGGCCTGGTTAGATCTGAGAGCTAGAATCACACCCCAGCACCTTCCCCGAGTCTCAGGGTGTGTATCCACAGGCTGATACTCTGTGGCGAGGCAGGCATTTGTGTCCCCATTCAGCACATCAGGAAGCTCAGCCACAGGAAGCCAAGTCCCCAAGATCTCACGCTCCGGGCAGCCCGGGGGAGGGGAAAGCGTGAGCGTCTATTCCTGAGCTCTGTGCACCCACCGCAGCCCCAGCCCGCTTCTGAGCAGAGATGTTAGCCCACCCACGGGACCCCGCTTCCCTCTTTGACAGGGGAGGAGGAAGACCTGTCTCCAGCACCCACCTGCTCTGCTGACAGGGGGCTGCAGGGCAGCCTTGCCACTGTGGCCCGAGAGACACTGTGTGGCCATCGGGGCAGCACCCATGAGGACTGTGTCTGCAATCATGGGGCCCTGAACCAGACCACAGGGATTGCTGGTATGGGGACTGCTGCAGAGAGGGAGCAGGGCCCAGGGTTGACAGGTGGGTGCCCTGGTCGCCTCTGGGGTCACCTCGTTCTCCCTTGGGGTCACCCCGGGCTGAGGGGTGCTCCTGGGCTGCCCACCACTGGCCTCTTGAGTCTAGAAGGAAGAGGAAGCAAAAGACACACTGCGTCCACTGGCTCCTCCCCCTCCAGTCCTGTCCACGTTGGACCCACCCTCCTCCATCCCCCTGGACCCTTCTCCCTTCCATCATGGCTGCACCCAACCGTGACCTCCACCCCTATGCACCATCCACTCAGACACAAAGACTACAGGGCTCTGAGTGGGGGCTGAGACTCGAGCTCTCACCTGAGGCAGGGGGACTCCCCGACGGCCCAAAGGCATCTGGGGACTGCTGGCGGGGGTGTGCACATCCTGCATGCTGGCAGCCTCTGCGTGGAGCCAGAAGGTCCAAATGAGGTGCAGAGGGAGGAGGGAGAGGATGCACCTGAGCTGTGACCAGCCCTACCCCAGCACTGGCTTCTACCCCACCACGCAGGCAGGGCCCGGGAACCCGAGAAAACACAAGGGAGAAGGAGCACCACTCGGGGTTTCAAAAAATGCCCTGCTGCTCTTCAAAAGTCTCCAGTTACATAGAAAATGCTCATCTTTTTTGAGACATCCCTGTCGCCCCGGCTGAAATGCAGTAGTGCAATCACAGCTCACTAAAGCCTCAACCTCTTGGGCTCAAGTGATCCTCCCCGCCTCAGCCCCCTGAGTAGCTAGGGCAATTTTTTTTTTGTAGAGATAGGTTCTTCCTATATTGCCTAGGCTTGTCTCAAACTCCCAGGCTCAAGTGATCCTCCCGCCTCAGCCTCCCAAAATGCTGGGATTACAGGTGTGAACTGCTGCACCTGGCCAAAAATGCTCATCTTACATGTTCAGCAAAAGTTACCAGATATAAAATGTGTATGTGTTATGATCATAGCCATATAAAACAAAAAACTAAACATACTTTTTAAAAAAATTAGACTCATGAAAGGGAAACAATCCAATTAGAAAGTGGGCATTTCTCCAAAGAAGATATACAAATGGTCAACAAATACGTGAAGAGGCTCAACGTCATTAGTCAGCAGGGAAATGCAAAATCGAAACCACACTGAGGTACTACTTCCCACCCACTAGGATGTATATGATCCAAGAGATTGAAATAGTACACCAAATACCGCCAACCTGTACACTTCAAAAGGTTAACTGAATGTTATGTAAATTTCACCTCCATAAAAAATTCCGTATTTTTAAAAATTGGATTAATAGATGAAGGGGCCAGGAGAGGTGGCTCACGCCTGTAATCCCAGCACTTTGGGAGGCCAAGGCGATGGATCACGAGGTCAGGAGATCAAGACCATCCTGGCCAACATGGTGAAACCTCGTCTCTACTAAAATACAAAAACTTAGCTGGACACGATGGCGCACGCCTGTAGTCCCAGCTACTTGGGAGGCTGAGGCAGGAGAATCACTTGAACCCTGGAGGCGGAGGTTGCAGTGAGCTGAGATCACACCACTGCCCTCCAGCCTGTGACAGACTGAAACTCTGTCTCAAATTTAAAAAAAAAAAAAAAAAAATGAAGGAATAGAAAGAGATTAGATAATGGGCCAGGCATGGGCTCACACCTGTAATCCCAGCACTTTGAGGAGGCTGAGGTGAGCAGATGACTTGAGGTCAGGAGTTCAAGACCAGCCTGGCCACCATGGTAAAACCCCATCTCTACTAAAAACACAAAAATTAGCCAGGCGTAGTAGCACATGCCTGTAATCCTAGCCTCTTGGGAGGCTGAGGCAGGAGAATCGCTTGATCCTGGGAGGCAGAGGTTGCAGCGAACCAGATTGCACAACTGCACTCCAGCCTGGGTGACAGAGTGAGACTAGGTCTTGAAGAAGAAAAAAGAAGAAAGAAGAAAAAGGAAGGAAGGAAAAGAAGAAGAAGAAGAGACTAGATAATAAAAACACAAATTTAACAAAATATTAGTTGTGTAATTGAGATGGTATGTGGCTGTTCACTATGCATTTCTTTCAACTTTTTGGCATGTTTAAAGTTTTTATCATATCGTCCAACTTGTACATTTACAAAAAAATCATTGTGTCATTAGAATAGGTGGTTTTTATGGTATACGGATTTAAGCAACCTCCCTAAAATTTTTAAAAAGACTTTTCATCACAAAATATTGTTGGAAAATGCAATTGGATGAGCAAATAAAATAAGGACAATGAAAATTTCTTTTTGTCCAGGCACGGTGGCTCCCACCTATAATCCCAGCACTTTGGGAGGCCGAGGTGAGTGGATTGCTTGAGGTCAGGAGTTTAAGACCAGCCTGGACAATATGAAGAAACCCTGTCTCTACTAAAAATACAAATATTAGCTGGGCGTGGAAGCAAGCACCTGTAATCCCAGCTACTCCAGAGGCTGAGGCAGGAGATCGCTTGAATCTGAGAGGCAGAGGTTGCAGTGAGCTGAGATTATGCCACTGCACTCCAGCCTGGGCAACAGAGCGAGACTGTCTCAAAACAAAAAAATAAATAAAAGCTTGTAGGACATACCCCAAAATAATGCTTATAGTGAAAGCTGCTCTGAGACCTTCGGAGGCAGGGTGCCCTTCCCTTCTATTTGTGTTTTTCAAATTTTCCAGAATATGCATATTACTATATAATGGAATAAAATTATAAAGAATAAAATAAGTGGGCCAGGCACAGTGGCTCACACCTGCAATCCCAGCACTTTGAGAGGCTAAGGTGAGAGGATCACCTGAGCCCAGGAGATCAAGACCAGCCTGGGCAACATAACAAGAGCCCATCTCAACAAAAAATCAAAAAATTAGTTGGGCGTGGTAGCCTGTGCCTGTGGTCTCAGCTACATAGGAGGCTGGTGTGGGAGGATCCCTTGAGCTGAGAAGGTGGAGGCTGCAGTGAGCTTTCATTGTACCACTGCACTGCAGCCTAGGCAACAGAGAGACCCTATCTAAATAAATAAATAAGTAAGTAAATGATTATTCCATTCCCACACGGACTACACCTTGCCAATCCCCCAGAAATATTTATTTATTTTTATCTTTTTATTTATTTATTTTTTTGAGATAAAATCCTGCTCTGTCGCCCAGGCTGGAGTGCAGTGGCGTGATCTCAGCTCACTGCAACCTCCACCTCCTAGGTTCAAGCGATTCTCAAGCCTCAGCCTCCTGAGTAGCTGGGATTACAGGCACGTGCCACCATGCCTGGCTAATTTTTGCATTTTTAGTAGAGACGGGGTTTCACCGTGTTGGTCAGGTTGGTCCTGAACTCCTGATCAATCCTCAAGTGATCTGCCTCCCCTGGCCTCCCAAAGTGGTGGGATTACAGGCATCAGCAGCTGCACCCAGCCCTCAGGAATATTTAAAACAATGATAATTTGGAGTTGGAAGATTCCGATATGTGGTAAAAATCTGTTTTATTTCCTTTTTTTTTTTTTTGAGACAGAGTCCGCTCTTGTTGCCCAGGCTGGAGTGCAATGGTGAGATCTCGGCTCGCTGCAACCTCCGCCTCCTGAGTTCAAGCGATTCTCCTGCCTCAGCCTCCTGAGTAGCTGGGATTACAGGCACCTACCACCACAACCAGCTAATTTTTGTATTTTTAGTAGAGACAGGGTTTCACAACGTTGGCCAGGCTGGTCTTGAACTCCTGACCTCAGGTGATCCACCTGCCTCAGCCTCCCAAAGTGCTGTGATCACAGGCGTGAGCCACCATGCCCTGCCTTCATTTTATTTCTTATCACAGCCAGGCCAAAACCTGGAATGAGGCTGACTTGAATTTTTCCCCAGATCTGACGTCCCCTACAGACAAGCCCCACATTTCTCTGGCTCTGCATTCACAGTCCCCTATCTGGGAATTTCTTGCCCATTGTCCCTCTATCACCTCAATTTTTTTTTTTTTTTTTTACACTGAGTCTCACTCTGTTGCCCAGGCTGGAGTGCAATGGCACGATCTTGGCTCACTGCAACCTCCGCCTCCTGGGTTCAAGCAGTTCTCCTGCCTCAGCCTCCTGAGTAGCTGGGATTACAGGTGCTCACTACCACACCCAGCTAATTTTTGTATTTTTAGAAGAGACGGGGTTTCACCACATTGGTCAGGCTGGTCTCAAACTCCTGACCTCATGATCCACCCACCTCGGCTTCCCAAAGTGCTGGGATTACAGGTGTGAGCCACAGTGCCTGCCCTTATCACTTCAATTTTAAGGCATTTCTGCCAAGCCCATCTTCTCTTCCATTTCTTCAGGCTTAACTCAGAGTCCAGGGTCCTTCCTTGCCCACCCACTGGTTCCCAGGCCCCTTCATTCCCCACCACCCCCTCTAGCCCTTGGATTCCTGCAGTCTGCTCCCCACGGATTCCTGTCTCCACTTCCGTCTGACCCTCAGGCATGGCCAAATTTATCCTCCTAAATAACTGTCATGGTGTCACTCTCTAGCTCCGTAACTTTTAATGGCTCCCCTGGGCCTATTAGATAAACACAGTCTAAAGCCTGAGGCCTGAAGCCCTCCAGTAGCTACCCTAGTCCTAAGAGTGTCACCCGTGAGCAGAACTCCCATCTCCACCCCTAGACCCTGGGCTAAGGGCTGGTTCTGGGAGCCCCTGCTGGTCTCAGAGCTACTGAATATGGCTATAGCAACTGAAGGGAATAACTTGGATATGCTGACCTGCTTTTTGAAATGCAAATTTTATGAAATCTAAACACAGATTAAGTATTCTGGTGAAAATTTAGCATCTGAAATGAGATGTGCTGCAAGTATAAACTACACATGGGGCTTCGAAGATTTAGTTTTTAAAAATCTTGTAAGCCAGAGGTGGTGGCTCACACCTGTAATCCCAGCCCTTTGGGAGCTAAGGCAGGCAAACCTGAGGTCGGGAGTTCGAGACCAGCCTGACCAACACAGCAAAACCCCATCTCTACTAAAAATACAAAATTAGCCGGACATAGTGGTGCATGCCTGTAATTCCCAACTACTCTGGAGACTGAGGCAGGAGAATCGCTTGAACACAGGAGGCAAAGGTTGTGGTGAGCCGAGATGGTGCCACTGCACTCCAGCCTAGGCAACAACGAAACTCCATCTCAAAAAAAAATCTTGTAAAAGAGAATGTACAGTATCTCATAATTTTATACTGGTTACATATTGAAAATATTTATATGGGTTAAATTAAATATTTATATATATTTAATTTATATATATATATATTTTTTTTTTATATAAAGATGGGGTTTCACCATGATGGCCAGATTGGTCTTGAACTCCTGACCTCAGGTGATCCACCCATCTCGGCCTCCCAAAGTGCTAGGATTACAGGCGTGAGCCACCGCTCCCAGCCAATAAAATATATTTTTAAATATAAATTCACCTGTTTCCTTTTACTTTTGTTTTTGAGATAGTGTCTCACTATGTTGCCCAGGCTGGACTCCAACTCCTGGCCTCCCACCTCAGCCTCCCAAGTAGCTGGGATTACAGGCATAAGCCACTATGCTCAGCTCTCTTTTTACATTTTTAATGTAGCTCTAAAAAGATTTGAAATGAAGCCAGGCACACTGGCACACACCTGTAGCCCCAGATACTTGGGAGGCTGGGGCAGGAGGATTGCTTGAGCCTAGGAATTCCAGACCAGCCCAGGCAACAGAGTGAGACCCTGTCTCAAAACAACAACAACAAAAACAAAATGAAAGAAATTTTGAAACGACATACATGACCTGCATTCTACTTCTACCGGAGAACACTTCTCTTGAATCAAGAAGAAGAGGAGGCAGAAAATACACTGGGGTGTCCACTTGGAAGCCGACCCCTTAATGGGCCTCCTCATCAAAACTTAACCCCCCAGACCACTCCCCCTTCCTCCCAGGCACATGCCAGTACCTACTATGGCATTAGTTACATTACCAAAAACACCAAAACTCACCTAAACTCTAAATTACTACCCATCATGAACTTCAGAGGAATCCCTAGAAATCATGAGACTGGAAAATGTTCACACACAGAATAACATAAAGGGGAAGAAGCAGACACAGAGTTACGTGCACATTACGGGGAAATACACTAGAGACTAATTCCATTAATGGATGGGATAAAGGAGAATTTTAATTTTTCTTATTATATACTACTTTTCTAATTTCTCCAAAATTTCCACAATGAGCACACATTACTTGTATAATTATAAGAACAGCAGCCACTGACACCACCAGCATCCACACACATCTGAAGCCCTAGGAGTCAATCCACCCCACCCACCACCACGGGTGCCCACACACCATCCTTGGGCCTGAGGTCATCCTGGCCCCACCCGCTGTAGCTGGTACCTGCACACATCAGTGAGGAACCTGAGGACAGGCTCACCAATGCTGCCAGCCCCTGCAGACATCATATGGGGATCAGGAGAATGGTTTATCCTATCCACCACTTCTGGTGCCTACACACGCCATTCAGGGGCCTGAGGACAGGACCACCCTATCCCCCTGTCACTACCACTGGTGCCAGGGACCAGTCTAATGTCCCCATCCCAAAAAAGCTTCACCACAGCCTCCAATAACAACCAGTCTAAGTCACTGAGGGACTCATAAACACAAGTGATACTGATTACAGTCAAAGAGATCACAGAGACTCTACTACTGAACCCATGCAGAACCAAAGCCAAAGCACCCTACCCAACCAACACTATAGATATATCTATAGGAAAAAATATTCCCCTCCAAAATCAACTGATAAATCTGAAAAAAGTGACTATTACACCAGATGTGCAGATATTAATGTAAGGACACAAAAAACACAAAAAAACAAGGAAACAAGACACCTCCAAAGGAACACAATCATTGTGCAGTAATGGATCCCAAAGAAAGTAAAATTTATGAAATGCCTGAAAAAGAATTCAGAACAATGAGGCCAGGTGTGGTAGCTCACACCTGTAATCCCAGCACTTTGGGAGGCCGAGGCAGGCAGATCATGAGGTCAGGAGATCAAGACCATCCTGGCCAACTCCAGGATTTTACCCATCCTGGAGAGATGGGTAAATCCATCTCTCCTAAAAATACAAAAATTAGCCAGGTATGGTGGCACATGCCTGTAGTCCCAGCTACTCAGGAGGCTGAGGCAGGAGAATCGCTTGAACCCAGGAGGCAGAGGTTGCAGCGAGCCAAGATTGTGCCACTGCACTCCAGCCTGGTGACTCCATCTCAAAAAAAAAAAAAAAAAAAGAAAGAAACAATGGGCCGGATGCAGTGGCTCACGCCTGTAATCTCAGCACTTTGGGAGGCTGAGGCGGGCAAATCATGAGGTCAAGAGTTTGAGACCAGCCTGGCCAACATGGTGAAACCCGTCTCTACTAAAAATACAAAAAATTAGCTGGGTGTAGGGGCGGGCACCTGTAATCCCAGCTACTTGGGAGGCTGAGGCAGGAGAATCGCTTGAACCTGGGAGGTTGCAGTGAGCCAACATCACACCACTGCACTCTAGCCCAGGCAACAGAGTGAGACTCCGTCAAAAAAAAAAAAAAAAAATCAAAACAATGACATTAAGGCAGCATGCTCCTTATACCATGCCCTGCTCTGCCTTATCTGCATATCTGCTGTGCCCACCATTGCTGCAATTAAGCAGCTGGAAGGATGATGGCACCCAGTGGAAGGCAAAGGCTTTCATGAATACATGAAGGAAGCAGGAGTGGAAATAACTCTGCAATAAATGGATGCAATGGCCAGGCCAAATAGTGTCATCTTAATGACGGCAAAAACCTCATCACATGAAGCAGATCATCTTGAAAGTAACAGTCTTCTTGTGGCCTGGAAGAGAAGTCTGAAGAAACTACAGCTAATGGCAGAAAAACCCAGACTGTCTGCAACTTTACAGATAATGCATTGGTTCAACAACAGGAACAGGATCGGAAGAAAAGCAAAGTAACAAGAAAACTGAAAGACAGGAAATTAGTGGTAGATTGTGTCATGAACAATCAATGTCACCTGTACTCAGATCTATGAAAAAGTGGAACAAAAATTCCATCATCCTTTGGGACAGGTATTAGTTACAATGATGAACAATTCATTTCAATAAGCAAATCTCCATGTCGTTTCTATTATTTATTACTATGTTCAATTATTTTTATCACAAACATTTTACATGCAACTATTTCAAACTGTTGGTTTAATTGGGATCATCCCTTTAGTTCATTAAGAAATGTGTTTGTGCTAATAAAAAATAGTGATATTAAAGAAACTCAGGCCAGGTGCAGTGGCTCACACCTGTAATCCCAGCACTTTGGAAGGCCGAGGTAGGCCGATCACCTGAGGTCAGGAGTTCAAGACCAGCCTGGCCAACATGGTGAAACCCTGTCTCTACTAAAAGTACAAAGAAAGAAAATCAGCTGGGCAGGGTGGTGGGCACCTGATTCTCCTGCCTCAGGAGAAGGGGGAAGGGGGAGAGGGAGGGGGAGGGGGACTGGTGGGGGAGGGGGAGGGGGAGAGGTGGGGGAGAGGGAGAGGGAGAGGAAAGGGGAAAGGAAAAGGCAAAGGAAAGGAAGAAAAAGAAAAGAGAGAGAAAAGAAAGGAAGGAAGGGAGAGAGGGAGGGAAGGAGGGAGGGAGGGAGAAAGGAAAGGGAGAAAGGAAAGAGAGAAGGAAAAGGAAAAGGAGAGAAAGAAAGAGAGAAGGAAGGAAGGAAGGAAAGAAAGAAGAAAGGAACTCAGTGAGATACCAGCAAACACAGATTAAAAATACAAAGAAATTGGGAAAACAATTCATAATCTGAATGAGATATTCAACAAGGAGATATCATTAAAAAAAAAAAAAAACAGAAATCCTAGAACTGAAGAATTTAATCAATGAAATTTTTAAAATGCAACCAAGAGCTTCAACAGCAGACTAGATCAAGCAGAAGAATTTCAGAACTTGAAGAGCTTGGCCAATCAGGCCAAAAAAATAAAAGAAAGAAAAGAAATAAGAATAAAGAAAAGCTTCTGTGACATAAGGAAAACCACAAAGCAACCAAATGTTGAATTATAGGAGTTCTAGAAAGAGATGAGCAAAGATGTAGAAAACCTATTTAATAAAATAATAGCAGATACAAGAAGCTTAAAGATCTTCAAATAGATTCTAGCCAAAAGATCTTCTCCAAGGTATATTACAGTCAAACTGTAAAAAGTCAAAGACAGAAAAGAATTCTAAAAACAGCAAGAGAAAAGCATCAAGTTACATGTACTGGAATTCCCATCAGGCTTAGAGTGGATTTCTCAGCAGAAATCACACAGCACAGGAGAGAATGGGATGAATATTTCAAGTGCTAAAAAAAGGAAAAAAACACAAAACAAAAACCTGTGAGCCAAGAATACTATACACAGTAAAGCTATCCTTCAAAAATAAAGTAGAAATAATGTCTTTCTAGACAAGCAAAAACTGAAAGAATTCATCACCACTGGACTGGCCCTTCAAGAAATGCTTAAAGGCATCCTATACTTGGAAACAAAAGGACAATATCTACCATCATGAAAACACACGTGTAAAACTCACTTGAAGAGCAGATACACAAATGAGAAAGAGAATGCATTGGTTCAAATGTTACCACTACAGAAAACCACCAAGCCACAATGATAAACAATAAGAAAGGAAGAAAGAGGCCAGGTGCAGTGGCTCATGTCTGTAATCCCAGCACTTTGGGAGGCCAAGGCGGGCAGATCACAAAGTCAAGAGACTGAGACCATCCTGACCAACATAGTGAAACCCTGTGTCTACTAAAATACAAAAATGAGCTGGGCATGGTGGCAGGTGCCTGAAGTCCCAGCTACTCAGGAGGCTGAGGCAGGAGAATTGCTTGAACCTGGGAGGCGGAGGTTGCAGTGAGCCGAGATCGTGCCACTGCACTCCAGCCTGACACCTGGTGACAGAACAAGACTCTGTCTCAAAAAAAAAAAAAAAAAAAGGAAGAAAGAAACAAAATGTGTGTAAAGCTTGGCAGTAGGAAAAACAATTAGTGAAATGACAGGAATAAGTTCTCATTTATCAAGACTAATCTAGAATGTAAACAGATTAAATTCTCCACTTAAAAGATATACACTGGCTTAAGGGATAAAAAAACATGACCAAACTATATGCTGCCTACAAGAAACTCGCTTCGCCTGTAAAGACACACATAGACTGAAAGTGAAGTGATGGAAAAGATATTCCACACAAGCAGAAACCAAAAGCTAACAGGATTAGCTATGTTATATCAGATAAAGCAGACTTTATATAACACCTAAAAAGAGTTCATGACTGTGTAAGGCAAAAAAAAAAACTAAAAAGAGACAAAGAATGTCATTAATAATAAAGCAATCAATTCAGTAAGAGAATATAACAATTCTAAAACATATGCACCCAACACTGTTTGTTTTATTTAGAGATGGAGTCTCACTCTGTTGCCCTGGCTGGTCTTAAACTCCTGGCCTCAAGCAATCCTCCCACCTCAGCCGCCCAAAGTGCTAGAATTATAGGTGTGAGCCACCATGCCCAGCCAAAACATTAGATTTATTAAACTTTACTTTAGAGGCCCAGCATGGTGACTCACACCTATAATCTCAGCACTTTGGGAGGCCAAGGCAGGAGGATACCTTGAAGCCAGAAGTTTGAAACCATCCAGAGCAACATAGCAAGATCTTGTTTCTACCAAAAATTTAAAAATTAGCCAGACATGGTGGTGTACACGTGTTCCCAGCTACTCAGGAATTTGAGGCAGCAGTCCAGGAGTTTGAGGCTACAGTAAGTTGTGATCACGCCACTGCACTCCAGCCTGGACAACAGAGTTAGACCCTATATCTAAAAATAAACAAACAAACAAACAGTACCATAGACAAAAATGAAGCTGACATTTACATAACATTCTATCCAATGGCTGCTGAATATGCATTATTTTCATCAGCACATGAAATATTCTCCAGGATAGACCATATGTTAGGCCACAACACAAGCTGCAACAATTTTTTTAAAAATATAAATTATACCAAGTATTTTCTCAGACTACAATGGAATAAATCTAGAAATCAATAATAAGAGGAATTTTTGAAACTATAGAAATACATGGACAGACCAGGCACAGTGACTCACACTTGTAATCCTAGCATTTTGGGAGGACAAGGTAGGCAGACTGCCTGAGCTCAGAAGTTCAAGACTAGTCTGGGCAACATAGCAAAACCCCACCTCTACTAAAAAAATAAAATAAAATTAGTGGCACACACCTGTAGTCCCAGCTACTCAGGAGGCTGATGCACCAGAATCACTTGAACCCGAAAGGCAGAGGTTGCAGTGAGTTAAGATCATGCCACTATACTCCAGCCTGAGTAACAGAGAGATGCTGTCTTAAAAAAAAAAAAAAAAGAAAGGAAAAAGAAACACAAAGGATTATCAGAGACTACTTGGAACAACTATAAGGTAACAAATTGAAAAGCCTAGAGGAGCCGGGCACGGTGGCACATGCCTGTAGTCCCAGCTACTCGGGAAGCTGAGGTGGGAGGATCGCTTGAGCCCAGGAGCTCTGGGTTGTAGTATGCTATGCTGATTGGGTGTCCACACTAAGTTCGGCATCAGTATGGTGAGCTCCTGGGAGCGGGGGACCACCAGGTTGCCTAAGGAGGGGTGAACCAGCCCAGGTCAGAAATGGAGCAGGTCAAAACTCCCGTGCTGGTCAGTAGTGGGATCGTGCCTGTGAAACAGCCACTGCACTCCAGCCTGGGCAACATAGCGAGACCCTGTCTCTTAAAAAAAAAAAAACCTGAGAGGAAATGGATAAATTCCTGGACACGTACAACCTTCCAAGATTGAACCAGGAAGAAATATGAAACCTATAGTGGGTCTTAAAATAGATAATTTTTAAAAAAAGGAATAGAAAACCTAAACAGACCAATAATGAGTCACAAGATTGAATCAGTAATAAAAAGTCTCCCAGCAAAGAAAAGTCCAGGACCAGATGGCTTTACTGCTGAATTCTTCAAACTTATGAAAAGGAACTAATATCAGTTCTTCTCAAACTATTCAAAAAAATTGAAGAGGAGGAAATTATTCTTAACTTATTCTATGAAATCAGTATTATCCTGATACAAAAATTAGACAAGGATATAACAGAAAAATGAAACAAGTCAATATTCCAGATGAACACAGACGTAAAAATTCTCAGCAATACTAGCAAACCAAATCCAGCAGCACATCAAAAAGATACTACACCATCATCAAGTAGGATTCAGCCCAGAGATGCAAGGATGAGTCTCCGCATATGCAAATCAGGAAGTGTGATGCTGACGTCAACAGAATGAAGGACAAAACCATATAATCCTCTCAACAGATAAAGAAAAAGCACTTGATAAAATTCAACACCTCTTTATGGTACAAATTCTTGACCAAGTAGGCACAGTGTGAACATACCTCAACAGAGTAAAGGTACCATATGACAAATCCACAGTAAAACATCACACTGAATGGGTAAAAGCTGAAAGCCTTTCTTCTAAGCACTAAAATAAGACAAAGATGCCCACTATCACCACTCTTATTCAAGATAGTACTAGAAGTCCTAGCCAGAGCAATCAGGCAAGAGAAAGAAATAAAAGGCATTTAAACTGGAAAAAGAGAAAGTCAAACTGTCCCTTTTCACAGATGTCATGATCATACAGAAAAAGATTCTACCAAAAAATTATTAGAACCAATGAATGAATTCAGGAAAGTTGCAGGATACAAAATCAACATACAAAAATCAGTTTTTTATTTGATTTTGCGGTGATGGGTCACTGAGCCCAGAAGTTCAGGCGTTTCTATATACCAATAGTGAACTATTACTAGCTGAAAAAGAAATCAAGAAAGCAATCTCATTTGCAACTGGTACCAAAAACAGTACCTAGGGATAAATTTAATCAAGCAAGTTAAATACTTCTACAATCAAAACTACAAAACATTGATGACAGAAATTGAAAAGGACACAAACAAATGGAAAGACAACCCATGTTCATGGACCAAAAGAATTAATTTTGCTAAAGTGACCATACCACTCAAAGCAATCTACAGATTCAAGGTGATCTCTATCAAAATACCAGTGACTTGCATGGAACCAAAAAAGACCCTAAATGGCCAAAACAATACTGAGCAAAAAGAACAAAGCTGGCGGTATCACACTATCTGACTTCAAAATACAGTACAGGCTGGGTATGGTGGCTCACGCCTATAATCTCAGCACTTGGGGAAGCCCAGGTGGGTGGATCACCTGAGGTCAGGAGTTTGAGACCAGCCTGGCCAACATGATGGGCCAACATGATGAAACCCTGTCTCTACTAAAAATACAAAATATTAGCCAAGCATGATGACAGGTGCCTGTAATCCCAGCTGCTTGGGAGGCAGAGGCAGGAGAATTGCTTGAACCCAGGAGGCAGAGGTTGCAGTGAGCCAAGATTGTGCCACTGCACTCCAGCCTGGGAAACAAGAGCAAAACTCCATCTCAAAAACAAACAACAGTACAAAGCTATAATAACTCCAACAGCACAGTACTGGCATAAAAACAGACACATATAGCAATGGAACAGAAGAGAGAGCCCTGAAATAAATCCATGTGTTTATAGCCCATTGGTTTTTTTATAAAGGCATCAAGAACATACACTAGGAAAGGAACTCTCTCTTCAATAAACGGTGCTGGGAAAACTGGACGTCCATGTGCAGAAGAGTGAAACTAAACACTTATCTCTCACCATACACAAAAATCAACTCAAAATGGATTGAGGCTAGGTGCGGTGGTTTGCTGCTATAATCCCAACACTTGGGGAGGCTGAGGTGATGGGTCACCTGAGCCCGGAAGCTCAAGACCAACCTGGGCAATGCAGGAAAACCCCATCTCTACAAAAAACAAACAAACAAAAAAATTTAGCTGGGCAAAATGGTGCTGTTCAACATCACTAATACGCAAGGAACTGAAACAACAGCAAAAAAAAAAAAAAAAAACATTCAAAAGTGGACAAAGGACTAGGTATTTCTCAAAATATACAAAAGGCCAATGAGTATATGAAAAATGTCCAACATCACTAATCATCAGGAAAATGCAAATCAAAGCCATAACGAGGTATCGTTTCACCCCAGTTGGAATGACTATTAGACAAAAAATGACAGACGCTAGTGAGGATGAGGAGAAAAGGGAACTGTTCTATAATGTTGATGGAAATGCAAAATAGTATGACCACCATAGAAAACAGTATGTTTTCAAAATCCTAAAAATAGAACTACCACATGATCCAATAATCCTACTACCGGGTATTTATCCAAAAGAAAGGAAATCAGTACATCAAAGGGATACCTGTACCCCCATGTTTACTGTAGCACTATTCACAATAGCCAAAATATGGAATCAACCTAAAGATTCAACGGTTAAGGAAAATATGGTATATATACACAATGGAATACTATTCAGGCATAAAAAGAACGAAATCCTGTCATTTGCAGCAACACGGATGGAACTGGAGGTCATCGTGTTATGTGAAATAAGCCAGGCACAGAAAGACAGATACTGCACGTTCTCACTCATATGTGGGTTGATCTCGTGGATATAGTGAGTAGAATGACAGCTACCTGAGTCTGAGAAGTGTGGTGCAGGGTGATGAAGAGAGGCTGGTTAATGGATAAAACACATAGTAAGATAGAGGGGATAAATTCCCGTGTTTGATAGCCCAGTAGGGTGACTACAGTTAACAACATATTGTATATTTCAAGATGGCTCAAA
Source organism: Ateles fusciceps (assembly GCA_036589455.1). Classification (NCBI taxonomy): domain Eukaryota; kingdom Metazoa; phylum Chordata; class Mammalia; order Primates; family Atelidae; genus Ateles; species Ateles fusciceps. The sequence goes on along the minus strand of JAZHEH010000228.1, from coordinate 5,840,724 downwards.
GGGAAGAGCCGAAATGCTCCCAACACAAAGAAATAAGAAACATTTGTCCGGGCATGGCGGCTCATGCCTGTAATCCCAGCATTCTGAGAGGCTAAGGCAGGAGGATCACTTGAGGTCAGGAGTTTGAGTTCGAGACCAGCCTGGCCAACATAGTGAAACCCCACCTCTACTGAAAATACAAAAATTAGCCAGCCATGGCGGTGCACACTTGTAATCCCAGCTACTTGGGAGGCTGAAGTGGGAGGGTCACTTGAACTCAAGATGTGGAGGTTGCAGTGAGCCCAAGATTGTGCCACTGCACTCCAGCCTGGGTGACAGAGCGAGATTCCCAAAAAAAAAAAAAAAAAAAAAACAAGGAAATGATAAATGCGTGAGAGGCGATGGATAGCCTAAATACCCAGACTTGATCATTAAACATTGTGTATATGTATCGGCATATCACACACACCTCATAAACATGTATAATTACTGTTTATCAATAAAAAAGGAAACAGGAATGTTAGAAAGTATACAATATTTTGCTGACCAGGACAACAAAATTGGATAGCAATAAAGCTTATTTCTTTTATGCCCTGAAACTATCTTTTCCATTTTTTTTTTTTAATATTTTTATTATTTAAAGAGACAGGGTCTCACTCCATTGCCAAGGCTGGAGCGCGGTGCTGCAATCACAGCTCACTGCAGCCTCAAACTCCTGGGCTTAGGTGGTCCTCCCACCTCAGACTACCAACTAACTGGGACTACAGGCACATACCACCATGTCCGGGTAATTTTTTCTTCTCTCTCTCTGTTGCCCAGGCTGGAGTGCAGTGGTACAATCTCAGCTCACTGCAACCTCTGCCTCCTGGGCTCAAGCACTTCTCATGCCTCAACCTCCCAAGTAGCTGGGGCTACAGGCGCCCGCCACCACATCTGGTTAATTTTTGTATTTTTAGTAGAGATGGGGTTTTGCCATGTTCCAGGCTAGTTTCGAATTCCTGGCCTCAAGTGATCTCACCTCAGCCTCCCAGAGTGCTGGGATTACAGGTATAAGCCACTTCGCCTGGTCCATGCTTGACTAATTAAAAAAAAAAAAATTCTAGTTGAGATATGTTGCCCAGGCTGGTCTCGAACTCCCAGTTTCAAGTGATCCTCCCACTTCAGCCTCCCAAAGTGCTGGGATTATAGGCTGGGATTAAACCTCCCCTGGCCCTTTTTCTTCCTTTCTATGTGAATCCTGCTAGTCCCTGGGACAGGCTTAAGACCACCTCTTTTAGAAGCCAACAAGGCCCTGGGGAACAGACTGGCTCCATGCAGAGCTGGACCCTGAGCGTCCACAGCTCTCCCGCTGGTGAGCCCCAAGGACCAGGCCCCAGCTGAGGCACCAGGGCCCCTGCGGATATCAGTGAGTCCCGACACAGCCTCACTACCACTGCTTCCCTCCCTGTGCCTAGCAAGCGGTCCACGTGCTCAGGCACGGTGCCACGTGACCCGCCGCAAGTCTGGAAAGTCACTCTTCTTAACCCCACTGTCCAGATGTGCAAGCTGAGTCAGAGAGGCAGAGCACTTGCCAAGGCCACACAACTTGTGGATCGGAACCCGAGTCTGATGTTGACTCTGAGGCCACTGGTTCTTAGCCTCCCTGTCACATGACTCATAGAAATTCTGCCTTCCCCTCACCTCAGGGTCCCTACAGTTCAGGATATAAAAATTTAAAAACAATTAGCTGGGCATGGTGGTGCACACCTGTAGTCCCACTACGCAGAAGGCTGAGGCATGAGAATCACTTGAGAGTCCCCCATCACGAGTGAGCCAAGGCCAAACATGCCTCCCTGCAGTACCAGAAGGCCACCCCTCTAGCCCCATCCCCCAGCTCAGCCACAACCCACACCCTTCCTCAATGTGGCATCCACACATCAAGCAAACACTGGCCTCAGTGCCCTTCTCCGGCAGGTCCTCATGCCTATAAGGTTCCTTTCACAGCGGGATGGGGATGACGGGAAGACGACAGAGGCAAAAGCGGCATGTGTAAGACAATCCCTCCTGGACCGCCTCCCCTCTCAGCACTCAGTCACTCAGTCATTCAACAAACATTCACTGAGTACCTAGCTGTGTAAGGTAAGTTCTATGGGGGTGTAAAGAGGAATGCGGAAGTTGGGGACCTGCTCTTCAAGAAGCTTATAGTGAGTAGGTCTAACAAGCTATATACAACCACAGCAGCACAAGGAAACAAATCTTTTTTTTTTTTTTTTTTTTTTTGAGACGTAGCCTCTTCCTTTTGCCAGGCTGGAGTCCAGTGGCACGATCTCGGCTCACTGCAACCTCCAACTCCCTGTTTCCAAGTGATTTGCCTCAGCCTCCTGAGTAGCTGTGATTACAGGCATGCACCACCATGTCCAGCTAATTTTTTTTTTTTTTTGGTATTTTTAGTAGAGACGGGGTTTCCCCATGTTGATCAGGAGGGCCTTGATCTCCTGACCTTGTGATCTGCCCACTCCAGCCTCCCAAACTGCTGGGATTACAGGCGTGAGCCACCACGCCCAGCACAAGGAAACAAATCTAAGAGTCCCACAGAAATGACAGCATGCTGTGGGGGCCGGAGGGGCAGGGGGCATGCTACTGCTGGGTGGAGGAAAGCAAGGCTGGCTGGTGGGCTGCACACCAGGCAGGCCTTATGGATGGCAAAGGCTTCAGCAGGGGGAGATATGGGGGAAGCAGGGTCCAGAGAGAGGACACGGTGCAGGCAGAAGCCCCGAGGCAGGACGTGCTTCCTGGGTGTATAGTGAGGGGGAGAGAGGTGGGGCGAGGCTCCTTCCTGCCCTCCTGTCCTCACCCTGGGGGAAGATGACAGGGCTGCGTGTTACAAGGCTCCACGTCCACAGGCTTGGAGTGCTGCAGGCTCCCCACAGTGGCTGGGCGGCCCAATGGCACAAATGACCTGTCGCCTCCGAGTGCCCGAGCTGCAGCTCTTGGAACACTGAGGCCCACGGGTGGGAGAGAGAGACCCTGAGGGTGAGGGTGACGGTGAAGGTGGGGGGTGGGGGTGGGGGTGAGGACCCACATGGAGAGAGGCAGGGGAAGGTGCCCAGTGGCACAGGTCAGATCCAATGACAGCACTCGGATGCAGCCACCTGCTGGGTCAGGTAGCAGGTGGGGGGGTGGAGGGCACTCACTAGACCCCAGGCGCCGACATGCCAGGCCTGGTCACTGAGGAGGGGGCAGTCCTCATGCACACAGGGCTCGGTGAGAGGTGGCCGGTCTTCCAAGGAGCATGCTGCAGTATGGAGCAAAGAACCCCCGTCACCCGGCAAGTGACACTCCGCCTCCGGACGCCGACACCGCAGCTGACAGAACACTGCAAGGACAGGGCTGTCAGCAGGAGCTCCCCTCTGTGCCGAGGAGCCATGCCAGGCTGGACAGCTAGCAGCCTGCCAGCCTGTTGTGAAGGCGGACAGCACTCAACTGCCCCCTGTTCTTCCCAGGCTCAGAGAGGCTGAGTCACTCCCCCTGAGGTCACACAGCCTGAAATATGGCTACTGACAACAGACTGAGGTTGTCACCCATTCGTGTTTTCCACCTATTTGCAACTTGAACATACGTAGGTGCTGGAAGCAATGACTGGCAGCCTACACACTGCCAGCCCCTCCCTTGCCCCAAACAACACACCCAGCTTTTTCCTGCCCATGGCTTTCCTGCCCTGCCCTGGGATCCTGGAGAAAGAGGAGGAGCCCTGGGCCAGCCATCCAGGTATTTGCTGGTTCCAGCCTTGGCCGCAGCTTCCAAGGTGACCTGGCAGGTCACTTTACCTCCCAGGACCTCAGTTCCCATCACAGAGAACAGCCCCCCAGCCTGCCCTGCTGCTGCCCAGGCCCAGCACCAGCCCCACCCAGGCCAGGGCTCACCTCTCCCCAGGGCTCTGGGCTCCAGGCAGCGCAGCGCTGCAGGTTGCAAGCCTGCACGGCAGGGGGCTTCCCAGGCAGCCCGGCACACTCAGCCTCCTCCACGGCCTCCTGGATGCCAGCCCCGTCAGACGAGATGCAGTACACCAAGCGGGACTGGGAGCCTCCTCCGCAGGAGGCCGAGCAGGGCGCCCACGGCCCTGCCTTCCAGCTGGCAGGAGGGAGATTCAGGTAAGGCCGCCCCAGGAGCACGGGCCGAAGCCCAGCCCCAAGGGGCACAAGCCCTCACTCACACAGGCGGCAGCCCGAGCCCCCACCCCAGCCCATCCTCTGAACCTCTGGCCTGAACAAAGACTAGGACCCAGGCGCTCCTTAGCATCCCAGCACCAGGCCTGGCTCTCTGAGTGCTCCCCCACTACTCGGAGACCCAAGCCTCCCCCTGACTTTCCTGTCCCCCACTCCACCCCCCTTCTCCCCTGCCCGCCAGGTCCCTGTCTCCCAGTCAGACTCCATTCCTCTTGGCCTGACCTTCGTCAGAGGCAGCTCCAGGGAGGCTGTGCTCACCCATGCGTGGAGTGGCTCTGCCAGGCCACACGTGCAAGGACCCGGAGGAAGAGCAGCCCCGAGGCCCCATGCGAAGCCAAGCCCGCCACCATCCCAGGAGGCCCGCTGCCACCAAGGCCAGGCGGTGATGGGGTGGCACCAGCCCTGCGGGGAGCCTGTGACCTGCAGGTTACCTGTTCCCACACATTCGCCGAGCCCCAGCACGGCGCCACGCTCCAGGCCGGTGCAGGTAAGAGGTCCTTGTGCACGAACAAAGGCATGGCCGATGCCAACAGGCCCTTGGGCCCAACCCCTGGCCCACCCATCAGCATCTGCCGAGCCAAATCCTCCACCAGCTCAGACAGACAGGGTCCTCTGGAACCTTCCCAAACCCTCCTGCCACCAGTGTGGGCATTGAGTACTTCGTGGTCATGAGAGGGCAGAGATATCAGCCCTGGGCTCAGGCCCATTCTCTGCCTCCCTCATGAATAGCTGCCACCTCCCCCCACCCCCTGGTCACAGCGTGGGGAGCCCTGGACCCCCTGACTCTTTGTCCTACACCTAAAGCAGCTTGGAGGCCCTGTTCCCTTCCCACCCAAGTTCTGGGGCCCCATCATGGGTAGACGGGCTGGCAAGGCCTCACCGCTTGGTCTCCGGGCAAGGGTGAAGGTTGCAGGAGCGGCGGTTAGCCGGCCGTGGCTGGCGCTGGCACATGTGGTCTGGGTAGGCCTCGTGGTCAATGGTGCAGAATACCAGGCGGGACTGATGACCTGTGCAGAGGCCCGGCCGCGGTGGGCAGCCACCAGTCAACATTCACCAAGCACCTTCCCAGGCCAGGCACCATCCTGCACTCACCCCACAGCTCACCCCCATTCAGTCTCAGATGACCCCCCCGAGGCAGGTGCCACATCATCCCCAATTGACAGGTGAGGAAACTGAGCCTCAGAGAGTTTTCTCTGTGAGTGACAGAGCCCTGCTCTGGCCCCTGATGACTGACCCCAGGCCCCGCCTCCGCTCCTGATGGAGTGTCTCCTATGAGAGGCCGCTGCCTCTGGGAAGCCCCCCTCTGGTTCTATTTGCTTAGGCTGGGGTCCTTCATGGAGTCCCCAGATCACTGGGTTTTCCTCAAAGTGACCCCCATAACACAGAGATTTCTCGCCTACTTGTCCATCTCCCCCAGGAGGGATTGCCTTTGAGGAGAGGGCTGTGACTTGCCCACCGTGGCCGTGGCCCCAGCACACAGGGCCATGCCCTCCCCTGCCATCCATGCCCGCACCTCCACCACACTCCACGCTGCAGTCACTCCAGGAGCCGTGGCTCCAGCTGAAGCCGGGGCCGGGGTGGCGCAGAGGCAGGTGATACTCGTAGTGCACGCCGGGGTTGGGTTCCTGGCTGATGAGCTGCCACGGGAGGGTCCTGGTTGGGGTCTGCTGGTGGGGGGGCACTCCCACACCCTCCACAGCCCCACAGCACCTGCCAGCCACAGGCCCAGAGCCACTCAACCCCCATTGCAGAGCTTGACAGCCTCTTGGGGACCACGTGCTGCCCACTTGCTCTCTCTCCCCACAGCTCTGCTTACCTCAACGACCAGGGGCTCTGAGGTGGGGCCCCGGGCATGGAGCCGCTCCGGGGCAAGGTCCCCCCTCAGCAGCCCGCTCATAATGCAGGATGGTGCTGGCTGCCGGCAGGGCCCGGGCTGCCTCGATGGTCCAGTGCCCATTGAGGTAGTATTCCCCATGAACGTTCTTCACGGCTGCACAGAGGAGACAGCCTCAGTCAGCCAGAGTTGGGGGGGCAAGCAGCACCACACCTCCCTCTGTAACTCCAAACCTGCCCAGGACCTAACCCAGGTTCTCACCCAGAAAGTTCCTGCTGGCAGCAGCCTCCTCGATGAGGATGCTGGTGGCACCCACGGGAACTATGAGGATCTGGTTGTAGCCTGGTGGGAGCAGAGACGCAGGCTGTGGGTGCTGGGCTACCCCACCTTGGCACCCTGAAATGGCAGGAAGAGAAGCCCCCAAGGACTCCAGTGCCATGCAGCACAGAATGGGAGCAAGAGGACACGCAGGAGCCAGGCAGGGCCAAGCTGCTGGGAATGGCAACTCTGGCAGAGGAAGCTGCTGTACAAAAGCCAGGGTGGCAGAAAGTTCAGGGTACCTGGAGCAGACTGGGAGAGGGAAGGAATGGGGAGGGCATCCAGGCAGTGACAGTGGGAGGTGAGACTTGCACGAGTGGGCCAGGGTCCGCAGCCCACAGGGGCCTTTCAGATGTGACCTGATATGGTCAGAGCCTTCCAGTCTGACCACTTGGCCTGGAGCCTAGGCCAGAGCGGGGACAGGCAAAGAAGGGGCAGGCAACAGCCCTTTGTTGGAACCACCCCCACCTCGGCTGAGGTCATTAGCGTCAAAGGTGCCTGTGACGGGGTAGCAGGTCGTGCCATCACCCCCGCATTGCAGACACTTGTCCTCCTGCTTGGACGAGTCCAGCTGGTGGTCACAGCCAACAACCTGTGGGCAGAGATGCAGGAGGCATGGGAGATGGCATCATGGCCATGTCAGGCCTCGGGCCCCATCGCATCCTAACCCCAGCACCCGTACAGCCCAGGCAGAACAGGGTGGTCAGGAGTGGTTCAGTCACGAGGGGACTGGCCTGTGGCTGACAATCACTCATCTGTCTGCTCAGCTCCCATCTCCCCCTCGTCTGGTAATGATGCCCTGTTTTCCTTTAGGGAAACCTCTCTTCCACGGAGTCTGAATGGAGCTCCCCCAAATGTGGGTTTGGGCAGGTCGGAGTGGTTCAGGGTAAGTCCCAAGCCAAGACAAATCAGAGGCAATCCCTGGTGGCTGGAGCTCCTGAGAATGAGGCCGCCTTTCCCTGGGAGTGGCCAGTCTGCCACAGTAGAAGCCCAGAGCAGCTGGAGGCCACCTCCACGCCTCCTGGAAAGAACCAGCCTGATCTGACGCTGGACCCACAGAGAAGAAAGCCGAGCAGCACTTCATTCATGCACCTATGGCTGCCCTCGCTGTTTGTTTTTCTGAAGTCAGTTTTAGCTGGGTTTCTGTAACACGCCACCCAGAGGGTTTCTCCCATTGTGGGGCCAGCATTCTCCCAGGATGAAGGTGAGGGGCCACAGGGCATCTGTCATGGCTGCAAGGTACACCAGGAGCTGGGCTTGGTGTCCTGAGAACTTGAGAAGACACCAAGCTCAGGGCAACTACCTGGGCCTGTGGGTGATGGACAGGGAAACACCCGTACTGAGCCCCCAGCCAGCCCCGAGGCAGGGGAGGCGCTGGGGCACCACTCACCCGGCAGCTACCGTCCACACACATGTCCCTCTTGCCAGGCTCGCAGGGCGTCCCATCGACCACAGCCTCCCTGTGCTTGTAGTAGAAGTTCTCCCCTTTGGGAATGCAGTTCAGTTCACACTTGTTTGGGGCTGGGGTAGGCAGGAAGCAAGAATGAGATCCTGAGGTTGGATGATGCCCAACCCAGGGCCCAAGGCCTACCCTAGCAACAGGGAAGCTTGGGTAAGAAAGGCCTACAGCAGCCCCCACGGTGGGGTGGGGGCACAGATCCCCGCCCCATCCCAAGGACAAGGGATAGTCTCCATGAATCTGTTGCACCTCTAAGGATCAAACTGAAGAAAAAATCCCAGAATCAGGACAAAGCGAAGCACTTAAAGAAGTCTACCTCAGCATTATTTACCACGGCTGAAGTGGTTACAACAGGCTACTCTTTTTTTTTTCTTTTGAGATGGAGTCTTGCTCTTATTGCCCAGGCTGAAGTGCAGTGGTGCAATCTGGGCTCACTGCAATCTCTGCCTCCCAGGTTCAAGTGATTCTCCTGCCTCAGCCTCCTGAGTAGCTGGGATTACAGGTGCACACCACCACGCCCGACTACTTTTTGTACTTTTAGTAGAGATGGGGTTTCACCATGGTGGCCAGGCTGGTCTTGAACTCCTGACCTCGGGTGATCTGCCCACCTCGGCCTTCCAAAGTGCTGGGACTGGCCGGGCTCGGTGGCTCATGCCTGTAATCCTAGCACTTTGGGAGGCCGAGGTGGGTGGATCACCTGAGGTCAGGAGTTCAAGACCAGCCTGGCCATCATGGTGAAACCCCAGCTTAAAAAAAAAAAAAAAAAAAAAAAAAAGTGCTGGGATTACAGGCGTGAGCCACCTCGCCCGGCCACAACAGGCTACTCTTTAAATAAATTATCTATCAATGGAATATTACACATGCTGACTTTGGAGTTACAAATGATGATTGTGAAGACTATACGGTGTGGGAAGATGTTTAAAACACAGAACGCAAAATGGTAATTAATATGCAATAATTACAAATATGTAAGCCTATATGGAGAAAATAATGTGAGAAGTGCGAAAATGAACAATGATCTTGTGAAAGGGGCAGGATGAGGGTAACTTTTTTCTGATTTTAATGTTTTTCGGATAGGATCTCACTCTGTCTCCCAGGCTGGAATGCAGAGGCACGATCAAAGCTCACAGCAGCCTCCACCTCCCAGACTCAAGTGGTCCTCCAGTCTCAGTCTCTCAAGTATTTGGGACTATAGGCACATGCCACCATGCCCAGCTAATTTTTCTTTTGTGGAGACAGGGTCTCACTACAGTGCCCAGGCTGGTGTCAAACTCCTGGGCTCAAATGTTCCTCCTGCCTCAGCCTCCCAAAGCACCAGGCCTGGTTTTAATTTTTTTTTTTTTTTTTTTTTTTTGGAGACAAAGTCTCAGTCTGTCATTCGGGCTGGAGTGCAGTGGGGTGATGTTGGCTCACTTCAGCTTCAACTTCTTGGGCTCAAGTGATCCTCTCACCTCAGCCTCCCGAATAGCTGGGACTACATGTGTGTGCCCACAGGTATGGCTAATCTTTGTATTTTTTGTAGAGATAGGGTTTCACCATGTTGCCCAGGCTTGTCTCAAACTCCTGGGTTTGAGTGATCCTCCCACTTCGGCCTCCCAAAGTGCTGGGATTACTGACATGAGCCACTGCATTCAACCTTAATTTTTATATTTATCTAAATATATACACATTTTAAAACAGCCCAAAAGTGCAAACAGGATTATAGTCATCTCCACACCACTGATGGCATCCCTCTACTATCTTTCTAGACTTTCCTCTGTCTTCCAATGTTTCTATCATGTGAATATACTCTAATTATTTTTGACATGTGTCCACTTCAGGATCCAGTGGGAATACTGAAAGCTAAAGAGTTCCACTGGGGCCACACCCACAGCCACAATCCCCACAACACATACAGAGGATATGAGTGCTCATTGATCTGGAATCCAGAGTGCCATGGGGTCTCCAGAGGTCATATGCAGCAAGCAGGAAAAACAGAAACTCAGAAGAGCTGTCTTGAGGAATCTTCTGACTCATCTAAAATGCTTAATGACATACATGGTGGTGCTTATGGGGGTGTTTTTTTCCTGAACTGCATTTCTCTAAACATTACTTATACCCTCCTCAGAGGTACTCAGACCGTCACCTTTGGCCCCCGATCCTTGGTAAATGAGGTCTTGGTATACCAAGCCCCTTCCAACCCCTCCTGCAGGATGACCGAGCAATACCATTCCTACTGCTCCTGGGGCTCCCCCACCTCCGTCTCTGTGTGACATGAGGAACGCTTCCCATAGCAGACTGAGCAAAAACAGGCTCAAAATGGTACAGACACAGCAAAGCTTTGTTTGAAAATATACATACTTAAGGGGGAGAAAGGATGGAAAGACCTCAAAATGGCTGCCATCGGGTTGCCATGGGCATGTGGGGGCGGGGGGAGCAGGGTACTGGTGATTCTTTATGGGTTGATTGATGGTGTATCTGACACATGCTGGCTCTGGCAGCACTTACACTAAAATTGGAATGATACAGAGATTAGCACAGTCCCTGACCCCTGAGCAGTTATGGCAGGCCAATTTATGAAGCATTCCATATTTTTAAAAAAATTATTTGGGAGGGAGGCTTAGGTGGAAGGATTGATTGAGCTTGGGAGGTCGAGGCTGCCCAGCCGACATGGCACTGCTGCACTCAAGCCTCCATCTCTCCCCCGAAGGTGGGTTCTGTGGTCTAGAAGATTCCCTGTACACCGTGAGCCACCGCGCCTGCAATCTCAGCACCCTGGGAGGTCGCGGCGGGAGGATCCCTTGAGCCCAGGAGTTCAAGACCAGCCTGGGCAACATAGCCAGACTGTCTCTAAAAATGTATATGTTTGACAACGCCTCTATAATACGGCAATAGGAACTGTGGCATCAACGTCTACAAGAGACCCCAGGAGAGCTAGTCCGGCCGCACTCACCGCCGTAATAGGGCAGCCACCGGTACCGCCGCCCCTGGAACTCCACACCATCAAACTCCGCGCACTGCTCGGCCCCGGAAATCACGGGCGCCATCGGGGCAGCTCTGCCGGGCGGAGGGAAGTCGGGGGGCCAGGAGGCGTAGTCCGAGGTCCGCGCACCTCCCAGGGAGCCCGGGAGTCTCCCTCACCAGCCCCCTCTGAGCCTCTGGATGTGAGGTTTCCCCCTCCCCCGACCCCGCCCCATCTCCCATGCCCGCACCTCCAGGTGCTCGAGACCAGGGAGGGCAAGGCCAGTCCCCGGGGGTTAGGGGTGCAGGATCCCCCACATAGCCCTGCTGTGGACTGGCAGGAGGACCCTGGGCTAGGATAACCGAGCAGTCCCCGGCCAGGGGCGGGCATCCAGGTGGGGACGTGGACCAGGAGGGGCTTGGGGAGCTGGTGCCCTCGCCCATGCCCCATGGGGTTTACCTCCGTGCGACAAGAGCGGTGGCTCCGGGGCGGGGCCCACGCAGCTGGAGCCTCCATCTCTCCTACGGGACCAGAGCACCGGGAAAACGCGGACCAGCCTGAGAGCCGAGTCCCCAACCCCTGTCCTGGGGCTCCCTGCAGGCCCCAATTTCTGCGGGACTCTCCAGTGGGAGCACCAAGGCGAGGGGTGCCCCTGCCCCCCGCCCCATAAATCCCCTGGGTGGCCGTGGGCGGCCCGTGTTGGTACTCGGGAGAAGCAGGACTCAGAGCTCCACCACCCTGAAAATTTAAGGCAGGATCACTCCACTGCCTCTTAAGGCAGATTCCCAGAGAAGACCCCAGGTGCCTGAGATGCAATACCCACCCAGCTGGTACCACCATCCTGCCATCTAAGGAGGACATCAGTATAAGGCTCTTAGGATAATTCCTGGTCTCTCTTTTTCCTCACATAGGGTTCTCAGGAGCAACCCCTTAACAAACCGGGACAGAGGAGCCTCACTACCCCTTCTTCTGTGCCCCAGCTCCTCCACTGACCCTCCCAGAGTGCAGTGCACACAGCAAGCACTTAGTAAACTGCTTGAAGTGGGGGAACATCTATATGCGGCAAAGAAACCACAGGAGTTGGGAATTGCCGGTTGAAGATTATTCACTAATTCCACCAAAATTGACTGCACCTGCCATACCGCAGGCAGGTGCAGCATCAGGAGCTGGAGAGGGGTGGGGGGTGGGCCACAGGCAGCACGTGTGCTCCAGCTCCGAGTGGAAGGCCCTGGGAAATGGTTTGATGTCCTGTGCTGCACTGACGTTGCTTCCAGAATGAATCTGCTGCTTGGTGGGTTCTGTTGGTGTGGCCAGGGCTGGCCTAGGCCACGATCACCCAGCCCGCCACCCAGAAGCCAGCATCTCCTGCTCCTGCCCTCTCTTAACAAGCCAGACCATTTTTGTCTCTCCTACCTCTGGGAGTAGCAGGGGCGCTCCTGGAAGCTGATGCCCCCTCCACAGGTCCGGCTGCAGGGGCTCCACTGGCCCCAAGGTCCCCAGGTGTCACTCTGCCGCCTCACCTTGGGAGCCTGCAGAAGACAGGACCATGCTTCAGCAGTGCACACTCAGAGCCTGAGCCCGGGGGCCCCCACAAGGGCGCTCTGCCTAAAACACTCCCCCACCCATCAAGAAGCCTGGGATTCTCCCTTCTGCGGCCAGCCTTTAGGACTCGGCAACACTGCCTGGCACCCCAAAACATACTCCTTTTCAGAATTAGCCTGCTTTCCTCATAAGGAGCTGAGAGACAGCTGGGAAGAGTTTGGAGTTTTAGGGGCCACTGGAGTGAGAGACCCAAGAGCCATGAGCAGTTTGAGGGCCCAGGTATTTGTGGGTTAACAGGGATGTAGGGGAGGGGGCCCTAAAAATGGAAACAACATGGGGATCCTGCTAATCTGTGACAGACTCCCAGGAGTACCACAATATTCATCCCCTCCTCCCATTGTCAAAGAACCCTTGAAAACTTGACTCAGCTGGGTACCTGGCTGCCCAAAATTTTTTAAAAATATATTTTAGACTTCCTGCAGCTAACTGACTACGTCACTTAGTTCTCATCAGTGAGATGTAAGTATAAGCGTTGGGCAGCTGCCGCTAGTAACCTCCTTAAGAGAGGCTGCATGAGCATTTGTCCCTTTCTTCTTCCTTCTCTACTCTTTTAGGCTGTCTGGAAAGCAGATGTGATGGCTGGAGTTGGAGCAGCCTTTTAGACTGTGAGGTAACTTGGAAATAGAGGCTTCAAACAGTGAAGCAAAGACAGAAAGACTCCATAGAGCCTGGAGAATGTTGTGCAACAGAACAGGCCCAGGCTTCCAGCTCCTGGGTGTTTACGTGAGAGAGGAATCATGTCTCTCTTGTTGAAGAACTGTTACTTGGGATGCCACACAGGATTATGATCCTAACAGATAAACTTTCCTACCAGAGAGATCGGACCCCTGCAGCTGGCATCAGAAATTCACATGCTACACACATATTATCTCATTTCATCCTCACAACCCAACAGATCCCATTGCACGGATGAGAAAAGTGAGGCAGAGAGAGGAAGCCACAGAGGAAGACGTGGGCACAGTGGCCAGCCAGCCTCACTGCAGGCCTCTGCTCCCCTGCCAGGGCTGTGGCCCCACCTCCCTGGGGGAATCAAATGAGACACTAGATGATACCCTACAGGGTTAGACAGGGATTAGATGTAACTTCACAATTTTACCAGGAGGCATACGGTGTACATGCAAACATTTGCTGGAAAGGGACTTTTTTTTAGAGTATCACCACATAAGAATCTCAAGAAAAAATACCATTCCCACTTCTCAGAGAAAGAGCTGTGGTCACATAGAAAAGTGGGCTCTTCCCTCCATGGTGAGCCTGGAGCAGCTTCCCTGGATCGCAGGTGAGGAAGGAGGTTTACTAACCTCTAACGTCCCTGTGCCAAACATTGAGTTACCCTTGTCTTATTACAAACCTAGAACCCTGAATCAGCACAAACCACGCTAAGCTTGCCGAACCACACACACAACCAAGAAGGAAGCGCTGGCCGGACGAAAGCTCTTAGCTTTCGCTTTGTAAAATCATCTACTCCTTCAGTTCTAACTGAAACAAAAATCTCTAAGCTTTCAAAACCGTGAGCCAAAACTTCAAAGTGTTCTCTCAGTGAAAGTTAAACTGAAATTTACTTGGATCAAGTTTCAGTTTCACAAGGGAAGATACTGAGTGTTGAGAGTGGAGGGTGACTTTCCAGAGAAAAGGACTCCCTGCAGTCCCAGGTGGGATTCTGGCAGCCCCCACCCCCACACACAGCCTCATCCCACATTTTAAGTATTCAGGAGAGGTCTTCAGGAATGGCTGTTCCCTAGCTGCTGGCCTGGGCCTGGCTGTCAATTACCCTCTGACCAAGGCCTGTTTGGATGTCTCTTGGCTTCTTGGCACAGCAACCAGCAAAATCCACCCTTCTCCGGAGCTGGGTTGGTGTACTGGTGTAGCCAAGGCAACGAGGGATACCCCTGCCATGGAGCCACCACCTGGCCATCGGGATAAGGAAGGGGCAGGACTGACCTTAACAAGGGACCCCTAAGGGGCGTGCTGTTTCCAGAATGCCTTCCTGCCTCCTGTGCCCAGCACCTGTGAGGCCCCTGTGAGGCAGGTGTTCACTAACCAGGAGCCCTAGCCCATCCCACCCTAGAGCTGTGCCCTGTTCACGCACTCCACACTGTCTCTTTGAGGAGGGAAAGCACCTTCAGCCACAGGCAGCACGAGCACACTGTTGCTCTGTAATTACTCAAACTGTGAACTGCCCAACGTGATGTGAAGCTGGAATGAGCTGATCCAGCCTCACCTGGGGCCTGCCCTCACCTGTCTCATGCTGCTCTAGGCGCCCCGCCCATGCCTCCTCCAACTCCCACCTGGAGCCACTCAGGAGTTCCCTTTCCTGCTGCACACTATTTCCCGGGGGAATCAACTGCCCAGCGTGCGTGTGTGTGTGTGTGTGTAAGAGACAGAATGCATGCACACCCGCGTGCAGGTGGAAGAGAGGCTGAGGCCCAGGAACACGCAGGCCGCCACCTTTATTCATCTACTCATTCTGTTCAAGCTGACCCCTGGCAGCACTAAGTGATCCAGAGAAGGTTCTTGACAGGGTGGCTCCTGTCCCAGTGAGGAGGGAGGCAGGGGAGCTGTGAGCGGGGCCACGCCCCCTGCAGACTCCTAGAGGGCAGGGTGAGAAACGTTCTCAGCCCAGGCCATACCCAGCCCCATCTGAGGCTCAGGGGCCACGCAGGGTGTTTTTGTTTTTTTGAGTCAGAGTCTCGCTGTGTCATCCAGGCTGGAGTGCAATGGCACAATCTTGGCTCACTGCACCCTCCGCTTCTCAGGTTCAATTGATTCTCCTGCCTCAGTCTCCCAAGTAGCTGGGACTATAGGCACGCTCCACCATGCCTGGCTAATTTTTTGTATTTTTAGTAGAGACGGGGTTTCACCATGTTGGCCGGGATGGTCTCAATCACCTGACCTCGTGATCCGCCCACCTCAGCCTCCCAAAGTGTTGGGATTACAGGCGTGAGCCACCACGCCCGGCCTTACTCAGGGCGTTTCTAAGGGAGAAAGGATTTAATAGGACCCAGGGCACTTTAGAAACCTTGATTTGTTTCATCTGCATGACAACCTCTGGGTTGGGCATTATTACCCCCAAATTAGAGCAATCTAAGGCTTGATGATTTGCCTTGGGTCATGCAGCTGCTGAGGTGGCTCTGGATTTAATCCTAGGGCCTGAACGCTGTCCGGCTGCCCCCTTCACCTGGGCTTTGGCCTTCATGCAGCTGGGCCACAAGCATGTGCTGAAGGACCTGAGAGTGGCATTTAGGGAGCAAGGTTCATGGGGCGGCAGAGGGGACTGTGGGAAGCTGGCAGGTAGTGGAGAGGACATGAAAAAGGCCGGCGCTGGCCCACCCACCACTCCAGCTGTGGCCCATGTTGGGTTCACAGGGCTCTTGGAGAAGTGCCTGATGCCCACCGCTGCCATCTATCCTGCCTGCCCTACACACCCCTGCAGAGATGCCCTTCTCAGCCTCCATCCACAGATGCCAGACGTGGCATTTCCTCCTGCCCTCCCCAAGGCAGAAAATAGTTTGGGTCCTTTCACAGGGATCCTTCCTCTCTTACCTCCCCACCAGCCTCACAGAGGGGGTGGGCAGGGCTGCAGGTCACCCTGGGAGATTTCTTCTGGGGTAGGACAGGACCCAGGTGCCTCTGTGGCTTCTATTCTCCCAGGCACTGAGCCAGGGCAGCACCCAGTTCTACAGACCCTCTCCTCCCCCAAAGGCGGGGGCCTGTGGTCTAGAAGTTTCCCTGTCCATCCTCAAGACCCAGGGACCTTCTCCAGAGAGCCCTGGCCTTTGGGCCCCAGTCAATGAAACAGCAACTCTGACCCCATCCAGCTTCCTGTGTCCACTGTCTCAACTTGCCGTCTAATACGGTAGCCACTAGCCACGTGTGACTGTTTAAATTTATGGCCAGGCGCGGTGGTACACGCCTGGAGTCCCAGCTACTTAGGAGACTGAGCAGAAGAATTGCTTAATCCCAGGAGGTGGAGGTTACAGTGAGCCCAATCCATGCCAGTACCCTCCAGCCTGGGCAACAGAGTGAGACTCTGTTTCAAAAATAAATATTCAAACAATTTAAAAATAAATTTAAATTAAAGTCAAGTGAAATAAAAACTCATTTCATCTACATTTCAAGTGCTCACTGGACGTAGGGCTACTTACTGGACAGCAGAGACACAGAACAGTTCCATTGTCTCAGGAGGTTCCATGGGACAGCCCTGCCCTAGGTGCTATCCCAAGGGGAAAGGAAAAAACTGGCACCCTAAACCTCTAGGTCCAAACTCCCCAGCTTAGGGGAAGCCGTGTCGGCTCCAGGCAGAAGACAGGTGTCTGGTGGGATTCGCCACCCAGCCCTGCACCTTGGCTGGCCCCAGCATTGCCTCCAACCTGTCCTTCCACCTTGGAAGACCACCCAGGGGAAGGGGTTCTGGAGAGCTCCCAGCACCTTCTCAAGGAGGGAAGCCCTGGGAAGGTGCCACTCCACAAACTGCGCCAGAGGCCAGGCGGGCAGTTCTGGTCACCCTTAGCCAGCCGGCTTCAAGGGCCCAGCCCTTTCTCAAGGAGCTCAGCGGCTCGGGCTCGCCTCCTCCCAGCCCATCTTCCCAGACATCACCCCTTTCTGGGAACGCAGCCTGCAGACCCGCGCGTCCCCGCCCGCGCCTCCAAGGCAGAGTCCTCCCAGGGGGCGGGGCAGGGCCGCACTCACCGAGGACCCGGGCGCTGGAGCGAGCAGCAGCGGCACGAGCAGGAGCAGCCGCATCTCAGCCTGCAGAAGACGCATGGGGTTAGAGCGGCCCCGGGCCCTCGCAGCTGCCCTGGGCGCGGCCCGAGCGTGTGGGCGCACCCCTCCCAGTGGCCCACAGGTGACCAGGAGACCCGCACGGGGACCGCCGGGCGCGCAGCAGAGAACACAGAGTGCGCACGCCCCGCTGGGCAGCTCAACACGTGAGCGAGAAACTGCCCATCCGCAACTGGCAGAAGTTCAGGAACAGCTTGTTTCAGGGTTCCAGGGGGGAGAAAAAAAGGAGAGCACAATTAAAAATACTTTTTTTTTGTGGTTCAAAAACAGGGCGTTCAGAATCCGAGTAATTAGACTCGCTATTTTAATTCAGCAAGATTACTTTTAAAAAAGCTATTACATCAGTTGTTTAAAACCCCCTAATAAGACTTTTAAAAAATCAAGTCTCTGAAGACACTTTTAAAACTCAAATGCCCTAAAAATGTTAATTATATCCCATTTTAAACCCAAGCCAGCATTTCTCTGCACAGGGAGGCTCCATAGGCAGCCTCCACAACCAGTGTATGTATGTAGTGCAGTGTGTGTGTGGTGCAGTGTGTAGTGTGTGCACCAGAGACTGTGTGTGGTGTAGTGTGTGTGGTGCAGTGTGTGTGTGGTATAGAGTATGCAGTGTGTGTACTGTGCAGTATATGTGGTGCAGTGTGTGTGGTGCAGAGTATGTACTGTGCAGTGTGTGTACTGTGCAGTGTGTGTGGTGCAGAGTATGTACTGTGCAGTGTGTATGGTGGTGTGTGTGGTGCAGAGTATGTACTGTGCAGTGTGTATGGTGGTGTGTGTGGTGCAGTGTGTGTACAGTGCAGTGTGTCTGGTGCAGTGTGTGTGGTGTAGAGTATGCACTGTGCAGTGTGTACAGTGCAGTGTGTATGGTGCAAGGTGTGTGGTGCAGTGTGTGTGTGGTGCAGAGTATGCACTGTGCAGTGTATGTACTGTTCAGTGTGTGTACAGTGCAGGGTGTGTGGTGCAGTGTGTGTGGTGCAGTGTATGTGGTGCAGTGTGTGTACAGTGCAATGTGTACAGTGCAGTGTGTGGTGCAGTGTGTGTACAGTGCAGTGTGTGGTGCAGTGTGTGTGGTACCGTGTGTGTACAGTGCAGCGTGGTGTGTACAGTGCAGTGTGTGTGGTGTGTACAGTGAAGTGTGTGTGATAAAGTGTGTGTGGTGCAGTGTGTGTGATGCAGTGTACAGTGCAGTGTCTGTGGTACAGTGTGTGTGGTGCAGTGTGTATACAGTGCAACGTGTGTGGTGCAGTGGTACAGTGTATGGTGCAGTGTGTATACAGTGCAGTGTGTGTGGTGCAGTGTGTGCACAGTGCAGTGTGTGTACGGTGCAGTGTGTGTGGTGCAGTGTGTGTACAGTGCAGTGTGTGTAGTGTACTGTATGCGCCATGCCGTGTGCAGTGTGTGCAGTGTGCAGTACAGTGTAATGTGCTCAGGGCAGTGTGTGTGCAGTGTCTGTATGGTTTGATGTGTGCATGCATGCAGTGTGCATGTGCAGTGTGCATGTGCAGTGTGCGGGTGGGTCTCCATGCAGTCTGGTGTGTGGTATTTGGTGTGGGTGTCCCGTCTGTGCACACACCGTGCAGTGTGTGTGTGTGTGTACATACATGTCGCTGTATCACAGAATGACATAAGCAATGTGCGCCATTCAGTACAAACAAGTACTAGCTTGCAGGTTTGAACTTTAAAATCTGTAATGCTACCAATGTTCTAAATTTTTTTAAGGTATAAAATGACCTCTGTTTCCAAGAATAAAAGACAGTATACAGAAGCCAAGCTCAGCGAAATGTAACCTGGCACATTGAACAATGTACACACACTTGTTAATTTGGCACAGTGAGTCACTGAGTCATTATTTTCGTGGTCAGGTTGGAGATTCCTGGGGTTGGAGGGTGAGGGAGGGGGGTTGCTGCCAGGGCCCAGCCTCTGCTCTGTCGGGGGGCCGCTCCCGGAGCAGGAGCCTCTCCTGCTAGGGCTAGGCTAGGCCAGGCGAGGCGAGGCTGAGGAGAAGACGGGGAAAGAACTTTACTTGTAATTACTCAGAGCACCACCGCCTCCGCTGCGGTTGCACTGAACTTCAAGCCCGTATCTACCTTTCCAAAGTCTGAAAAGTTCAGTTTTTTCGGTTCATTTGGTGGCAAACAACTCCAAGGCCAGTCCGGGGTCTGGTCACGGGGCGACTCCGCGGGCTGTGGGACCTCGACCTCCTCTGCCGCCCGAGGGCAGGGACCGGGTGGCCTCGGGCACGCAGGGTGGGCGCCCTCAACCTGGTGTTCCTGAGGAACGCGTCTGCGCTGAGCCAAGGCCGAAGGTGGCGGCCTGCACCCAGGGCGCAGAGGCCGGCGAGGGTGGGAAGGCAAAGTGGCCGCCCACCGAGCCTCCCCCCTGCACGGTCCCCAGCCGACTCCCGTACCGCCGCAGTCCGAACGACGCTCGTCCCCGTGGCCCCCGCGCACCGCCCTCCTCTCTCGTCGGTCCCACCCTGACCAGGCGGCCGGCGTCCCCACCCCAGGAACGCGCCGCGTACCCCCGAGGCGGAGAGGCGCGGTTCCCCACGGGAGGCCTGGGTGGCCGCGCAGGTGCCGGCAGCCCCTGGGGCTTCCAGGCGCTCCAGACCCGAGGCCCACTGGCACCTCCCGGGAGGGGCGCGCGGTCTCCAGGGCCTCGCCTGCACCACGCGCCAAGAGTGGCGTCCACTCGAGGGAAGGTCTGAGCAGGCGGAGGGTGGACACCGGGGCTGCCCCGTACCAGCTCCTCGTCTCCCCCGCATTTCCTTCCCTCCCGGCCAGGGGCGCGCGGTGCCGAGCGATGACCCTGAGCCCACCTCGGGAGAGCGAGCCGGGGCGGGTCTCCTCTGCGGTCCCCCACTTTTTCCGACACCGCAGTCGCCGTAAGCCAGGCGAGCAAATTCCTGCAGAAGCCCGGGGGTGCTCTGCCACAGCCGCTGGGCGATCGCGGGCTTCCCGTCCCTCCGCCTCCCTACCTGTCTCCACGGGCGCCAGGAGGCCGCGCCCAGGACCGCTCCGTCGGTGCCCGCCCAGGCCCAAGCCCGCGAGGTCCGCCCGGGCTGCAAGGAACGCCCGCAGGGGTGGGACTTTCTCTCCCCGCCGCTGCCTGGCTTCACCCTCCACCCCGCCCGGTATCCCTTACCCACCTCCAATCCCAGAGGGTGGACAGGGCTTTAGGGGAGGCCCCCGCGGTGACCGGTGTTGCCCGAGGCCTCCACCCGCTTGAGTCTGTGCCAAGGCTTGGTTCATCCTCCACTCTGTGGTTACCCCTTCTGTCCTCTCTTGGGTCAGCGCCAGTCACCTCTCCAGTCCCATTTCCCCTTGCCCAAGCCTTCTGGCTCTGTGTCCTGTCCGCTCCTCTCATCCCTCCCCTACACACAACGCGCTTCTGTGTCCAGCCACCTCCTTCTCCTCCACACCTGGATCCTGTTCTTCAGCCACAACGGAGTTCTCCGCACACGTGCTGCCGCTTCCCATCTCCTAGCACCTTTTCTCACTCCTAGAATGCACTCTCCCAATCCCCCCACCTCTCAAACCCCTACTCAGCCCTCAAAACCCTGGTCAAATGTCACTCTCCTTCCTTTCTTCTTTCTCTCCCTCCCTCCCTCCTTCCCTTCCTCCCTTCCTCTCTTTCTCGCCTCCCTTCCTTTTTTTTTTTTAGACGAAATTTCACTCTTGTTGCCCAGGCTAGAGAGCAATGGTGTGATCTCAACTCACTGCAACCTCTGCCTCCTGGGTTCAAGCTATTCTCCAGCCTCAGCCTCCCACATAGCTGGGATTACAGGTGCCCGCCACCGTGTCGAGCTAATTTTTGTGTTTTCAGTAGAAACAGGTCTTCACCATGTTGGCCAGGCTGGTCTTGAACTCCTGACCTCAGGTGATCCACCCACCTCGGCCTCCCAAAGTGCTGGGATTACAGGCATGAGCCACCTCGCCCAGCCCTCTTCTTCTTTTGCCCAACCTGGTCTCGAACTCCAGATCTCAAGCCATCTTCCCACAGTGGCCTCCCAATGTGCCACCGTGCCTGGCATGTCACCTGCTTTTGAAGCCATCTCCACACCACCCCAGGCCAACTGGGTGCCTGTCCTGCTCCCTCAGTTTCTGTCCCTGTTGCTGTGGTTTGCTTACTGTGAGTCCCACCACCTGTGGCAGGGCACTAATTAGCATCAAGGTGGGGGGCTCAACACATGGCCTCAACCTGATTTGTGTTCCTGATTGTCTTTTTTCTCAAGCAAGACACTGTTTGCCTGCCGTTCCTTTTTTGAAACTGGAATTCACTCATCTTTAGAAACTGGCTCTGGGCAAGAGGGAGGTTGGGGGGAGGTTGGGGGGAAGGTTGGTGGGAGGTCTCAAAGACTTCTCCCCTTCCCCCACACTCTTCTGCCTTCAGCTCCTTGCTGGCCCCCTACTTCTCCCTTGGCCTCATTTGGGCAAAGAGAAGCCAGCATTGGGGGAGCTCACCCCTCTTCAGCCCCCCACCCCGCCCTCACTCGTGCAGTTCATCTCCCTGTTCAGACAAAATGCTTATTAAAACATGGCTGGTTTAAATCAGGCACATTTCTTACCTATCAGTGAAGACCAGAGGAGCGGCAGCTGTAGCAGGACCCCTGGGGGAGTTGTGTGAATTCTTAGGCAAAGATAAAGCTTGGCAGTGAAAGGGGAGTGGAATCATGCAACCTCTCCTAAAAGGAAAAGCGCTTCTTCCATTCCATAGCCCCCACTCCCTGCCCCCACCAGCTGGGACTTTTCTGAGCTTGGTCAAAGGTCCCCTTTGTTAAGTGGGAGGAAAATGCTTCTCCCGCTGCAGGGTGGGGGAAGCTGAGGCCCAAGGAGCTCCCTTTCCTGCCATATGCCTGCTTTTCCTATGATCCTTTCTTCTCAGACACCCAGGCCTGTGATTTCTTATGCCTCATCCCAGCTGCAAAGAGGACCCTGAGGTTGGGGGACAGAACCCACACGCAGTGGTAAGGGGCTGTCCTAGACCCACCAGCGAGGCCCTGCCAATTACTGACTTGGGCAAGAACTTCTCTCCCAGCCTCATTTCTCCTCTGCCTCCCTCACAGAGATGTGGTGAACAGAATTGATGCATTACAATAGGGTGATTAGAAGAAGAGGCCAGGAAAGAGTGTAAGACTTTCCTTCCCACTGTGAAGTCCCCCTCTGCGCTGGCCCTGTGCCACTCACTGGCTGCACCTGAAACCCCCTTGCACTGGGGCTTGGGGTAGCCTGGGGTGGAGGCGGAGCTGGACTGGAAAGCTCCTCTGCTTTTCATTGTGTGCACTTGGGCAGGTCAGGTCACCTCCTGAAGCTACAACTTGCTCCCTTGAGACTCACAGCAGGTGGTGGAGTAGGGAAGTAACTGGTTTCCATCAAGTTCCTACTAGATGCTGAATAAAAGTTGTGATCTGGGCACAGTGGCTCATGCCTGGAATCCCAACACTTTGGGAGGCTAAGGCGGGAGGATTGCTTAAGTCCAGGAGTTCAAAACTAGCTAAGGCAACATAGTGAGACCCCCTGATCGCTACAGTTTGTTTGTTTGTTTGTTTTAAATTAGTCAAGTACCTGTCCATGGCCTGTTAGGAACCGGGCCACACAGCAGGAGGTGAGCCAGCATTACTGCCTGAGTTCTGCCTCCTGTCAAATCAGCAGCCGCATTCGATTCTCACATGAGCATGAACTCTACTGTGAACTACTCACGCAAGGGATCCAGGTCATGCACTCCTTATGAGAATCTGTGCCTGATGATCTGAACAGGATCAGGCATTAGCTTGGAACAGTTTCATCCTGAAACCATCCTACCCCACCCCTAGATCTGTGAAAAAATTGTCTTCCTGGTGCCAAAAGGTTGGGGACCGCTGGTCCAAGCTACTTGGAAGGCTGAGGCGGGAGGATCAATTGAGCCTGGGAGGTTGAGGCTGCAGTGAGCTATGATTGCACCACTGCACTCCAGCCTGGGCAGCAGAGCGAGACCCTGTCTCTAAAAAAAAAAGTCTTTTAATTTCTCTGTCCCATGTTCCCCGCCATGGGTGTATCCTCAATTCTGTACATTTTCATCATCTCTGCAGATTGCAGATCTAAGGATGAGGCTAAGAAAGAAGTGGCCAGATCTCTTTGTGTGGTTGGGTCGGGATGGATGGCTGGAGAGAAGAAAGAGGGCAAAATGCCAAGCGCCTCTGGGCTCCCAAGGTTCACCTCCTCCAGGAAGCCTTCCTGTACATCTGCCTCTGCGCTCCCATTGGTCCCAGGCTTTGCCCTAGCACTTTCAAACTACTGCAGTGGTAGAGTTGTTTCTCTGTCTCTTTCATAATTGTGAACGTTGCAAGAGCAGAGATTGATTTTCATGTTACACCCTGTACCAGAGGTTCGTGGTGGCCCTGAAGGTTTGCCTCCAGAGAGGGGCTGTGAGAAGTGTAGCTGGTGAACAGCCTTTGGCAGCTGCTGTCAGCTCCACACCACATTCTGGACTCCCCCCTGCACCTCCTCCTCCCCACGGATTATCCTCACAGGCATTCCCCTGTGGATATTTTGCTCATCTAGTCCCATCTCGGCCTCTGCTCTCAAAGGACCTGAACCGACCCTCGGGGTCCTTGGTTGCATACCACAGAAAAGGACTGAGTCAACTTAAACAGAAGCGTGGCTTCAGGCCAGGCATGGTGGCTCACACCTGTAATCCTAGCACTTTGGGAGGCTGAAGCAGGCGGATTGCCTGAGCTCATTGCACCGGGCGTGGTGGCACACACCTGCAGTCCCAGCTACTCAGGAGGCCGAGGCAGGAGAATTGCTTGAACCCGGGAGGCGGAGGTTGCATTGAGGTTGCGAGATCACACTGCTGCACTCCAGCTTGGGACAGAGTGAGATTCCGTCTCCAAAAACAAAAACAAAAACAAAACAAAACAAAACAAACAAAAAATAGAGTTGCTTAGAGAAGGACATTGGAAGATCGCAGATTGACAGGAGGGCTGAGGAATCAGGCCCGGTGTGGGCTGGACCCCCAACACTGCCCTAGCTGTGGTCCGGGAACAGCTCCAGTTACAATCTGTGCTGCTCTTCCACTGGACGCTGGACCCGTGCCACCACCAGTTTTAGGCAATGCTGACACATGCCATCCCTAGGAAAACCCTGAGGGTCCTGGTAGACTCACCCCCCCACAGGAACATACCTGTAACCTGATGGCCAGGACCTGAGAAACAAGAATTGGCAGGGTCCCCAGGTGCAAGTTCAGATGGCAGCTGCCCCAGAAACCACACGTCCACCGGGACAGGATATTTGTTGAACTCCCATTGAACTGAATTTAGAGGATGCTGCTTCCCTCTTCCTTATTTGGAGGTTGTTCATTCGAATATCTGGGTGCCTACTGTGTGCTAGAGGCTGGGACAGACCTGTGCAGTGGTGGTAACTGTTTAACCTTCACTCACTGCAGGAGAGGCAGCACTGCTGTGCAGGGTTGATTCTTTTCCATGGTGTTTGCTGTAGATGTTCCCACCACGGCTGTTTTCAAGCTACCAAGGTAATGTCACCAGATGTGGAGTTGGGAGACAGTCAGCTCCAGGCGTGGGCTCCAGCACACACTAGGTCGTCTCTGCTCTTGGGGAGTTTACACTCTAGTGGGGACTTGCATTCTAGTGCTGCGTGTGTCAATTTAGACTAAAATGAATTCTACAGAATATTCAAACATTTTTACTATAAAAGTCATAGAACCAGGCTGGGCCCGGTGGCTCATGCCTGTAATCCCAGCACTTTGGGAGGACAAGGCAGGTGGACTGCCTCAGGTCAGGGGTTCGAGACCAGTGTGACCAACATGGTGAAACCCCGTCTCTATTAAAAATTAAAAAAAATTAGCTGGGCATGGCAGCATGTGCCTGTAATTCCAGCTACTTGGGAGGCTGAGGCAGGGGACTCACTTGAACCAGGGAGGTAAGGTTGCAGTGAGCCAAGACCGCGCCACTGCACTCCAGCCTGGGAGACAGAGCGAGACTGTCTCAAAAAAAAAAAGTCATAGAACTTGTGCTACAGCCCACTAGGAATCCCAAAGGAAAAAAGACAAGATACTCCACATCTGAGGCTGTCTACATTTATTTCTCTAACTACTCCCCACCCCCCCAATACATATACTTATTTCCCTTAATACAGTCATTCAAATGCTGGCGATGGCGGGAAGGTGGGGGGTTAAAACCCCTGCTGCCAACCCGCCTTCCACTCCAGTCTGTGCTTCCCCATTCCACCTCCACCCTCCTTCCCCCCTCGAGTTGCCATATCCAAGTCAGGTCTTTGAAGCACCACACAAGACCACCCAAGTGGGAATTCAGGGCTCTGTATGTCTGACAAGTGGCTGTAGGAGATAAGCTGCCTGGCCTTGGGCGGGAATTTTATCCTTAAAGCTGAGACAGAAATATGTGATAGCTCCTCCCACCTTTCCCAAGACCAGAGGGCCATCCAGAGGGAAAGAACAGGAATTCCTGGGATGTCCCCCCAGTGACGTCAGGCCCGTGGTCACTCGGATCCTGGAAAGGGCACCAGGATGGGGGAGAGGCTTCATGGAGGCAGGACAGTGCCTGGGGAAGGAGAGCAGAAGACAGTGGGAAAGGAAGGGGCTTTCCAGTGCGGCTCCTACGGGCTCCCAGCCAGCAAGAGCTCATGCCCTCCACCCACAGGGGAACACAAACTCCAACCACAGGGACCGACCACTGCCTCCTTCAGAGAAGCTGGTTGAGACATTAAGGGAGCTGCTGTGAGGAACCCACCCTCACTTCCCAAAGGAGAGAGCGGCTCCTGGCCCAGAACCCACATTGGCCGGTAGAAGGTGTTGAGTCAGAGTGAGAGAGAACACAGGCCTCAAGGGTGTCTCTGGGTCTCGAGGCTCCAGGTGGGCACACCAGCCTCCCAGGCAAGCCTAGTGTCCTGTGGCTGCGTGGTGGCCCCTCGGATGGTTGCAGAGGGCAGCAAGTCCCTGTTCTCTTGTGGTGGTTCCTGCGAGCCAGGCTTCGTGGTCCCTGGTGCTGTCCCTGGTGGGCTATCACTGAGAGGGGCCCTGGAGTGGTAGCCCCAGAGGCCAGCAGTCAAGGCCATTGGTCTCGCCCTGCACCACACTCCTGGGTCACTTCCTCATCTCCCCTGTGGCTTCAGCCTCTGTACTGGAATGGTTCTTAGCCCCGGACACCAAGAGGCAGCCTGTGCCTTGGGCCAAAGTCCTGGAAACAAAACCCAGAAGTCAGTGGGCAAGCGCCTTGAAGTCCTAAAACAAGGCTTCCCTGAAGCTGAAGCACGGGGGAAATAACTTTCCTTTTCGTTTTTTTGCAGTGCTTCTCTGGCTCTCATTTCTGCGGGGACCTGTTATACTGGACCCCCGCTTTATAGTATAATGCCACGGAAAGATGTAAAGACACAAAACTGGGTCTAAGCTCTTTATTTTTACAGCTTTCATATCACTATAGTGCTTTTTAGAGACAGTCTTGGTCTGTCGCCCAGGCTGGAGTGCAATGGCACGATCTTGGCTCACTGCCCCACCTCCACCTCCCAGGTTCAAGTGATTCTCCTGCCACCGCCTCCCAAGTAGCTGTGATTACAGGTGTCTGCCACTGCGACAGGCTAATTTTTTTGTGATTTTTAGTAGAGACAGTGTTTCACCATCTTGGCCAGGCTGGTCTTGACCAGCCTGACCTCATGATTCACCTGCCTCCACCTCCCAAAGTGCTGGGATTACAGGCGTGAGCCACTGCTCCCGGCCTCATATCACTATAATTCTGTTCTATATATCTAGGTCCCAATCCCTTATCAGAAACTCTTGGGGCCAAATGTGTTTCAGAATTGAGAATTTTCCAGGCTTTAGGAGTTACTAAACTGCATATTATAGAATAGTCCCAGCAGGTTGGAAGCCTTCTTTTCATGATCTTGGCTCACTGCAACCTCCGATTC
Organism: Ateles fusciceps; assembly: GCA_036589455.1. Classification (NCBI taxonomy): domain Eukaryota; kingdom Metazoa; phylum Chordata; class Mammalia; order Primates; family Atelidae; genus Ateles; species Ateles fusciceps. Next base: position 5,813,693 of record JAZHEH010000228.1, on the reverse strand, counting down.
CTGGGCTCAAGTAATCCTCCTACCTCAGCCTCCCAAGTAGCTGGAATTACAGGTGTGCACTGCCACACCCAGCTTGTGTTTTTTTCCTTGTTAGAGACGGGGTTCACTCACCACATTGCCCAGGCTGGTCTCAAACTCCTGGGCTTAAGTGATCCACCCACCTTGACCTCCCAAAGTGCTGGGATTACTGGCGTGAGCCACTGCGCCTGGCCAGAAGCCCTCTTTAATCAAAATAAATGAGCAAAACAACCACATATATGCATTCATAGCTCTGCTGCAAAACTCACAAATGTCCTCCTAATGGGCATAAGACTAAATGGCCTCACAGCAGTTCAGTCAGGTATTATGGACAAATTTATAAGAAACCTTTCCATTTTCAGAGCTTTCTGAATTTTGCACATTAAATGCAACCTAAGTGCAGAGCAGATGGGATTCAGATGAGCAGCATTCACGTGATGTGGTGGGTGGGGTGGCCTATTGGCATCACGTCCTGGTGGGGCCGTGAATGTGGCCCAAGCCTGGGGACAGAGGGAAAGGAGGCCTGAAGCCTGGGCAGTCTTGGTCTGCCACACACACTTACTGGCCGTGACATCTCGGGCAAGCCAACCTTCCTGCATGGCAGCTTCTCATTTTTTTTTTTTTTGTTCAGAATACAAATAATGTTTATTGTACAAAATTAAGGCCTTCATATTTCATAGTTCACCAAGACTAAAGAAACACTAGTTTAAGTCCTTCACAAAAATTTCACTTTCACTCCCTCTAATCTCTAACTATTAAAATGACCCAACTAAATGTTATCAAAACAAACACACAATACCAAGTCCTTTAAAGACGACTATCCCAAATGTTATTTCTTGGCATAGGTGATCTTCATAGCATGGGATGGTGTGATCTTAAATCCCTGTAAAGCATCCCTGGCAGCTCCAGCCTGCCCCATCATTTTCAAATTCAACAAAAGCAATGTCATGCCTCCCCTGGTACTAGACGTACTTCCTTGAAGCCAGGGAACTGATTAAACAGCATGGACAACATCATCTCATTAGTCTCTTCTGGTAAGTTATTAAGGAATAAAATATAGTTGGGGAGGGTAATCAGGGACCTGAGGATTTGGGGGTTGAATTTCCTTGGGTACTGGCTAATTTGGAGTTCCCTGGCCAGGCTTCTTGTTTGTGGTTGTTGCAGTCTGTTCCACAGTTTTGGCTTTTTTCTTTTCTTTTTTCTTTTCTTTGTCAGCAAAAGTGCCACGCATTTTTAGATATTATATCCGAATCTGTTTTTGCATACTGTATTCGCATTGGTTTACCATAAAAATGGAAATCCCTGTAACTGTCTTAAAGCATTCGTGGATGAGCCCAGTTCCTTAAATATGACAAAGGCCTGCCCCCTCATCTTCATGGTCTTTAAAGCCACAATGTCCACCACATCACCAAACTGAGAAAACAGGGCATAGAGGGATCTCTTCAATTCTTCCTTTTTAATTTTGTCATTCATATGTTGATATAAATTGTATGATTTGGTCTGATATCCATGTTTGTGTTAAATTATTCAAGAAGAGACAGTAAATAATCTCAAGCGTACGCCGTCCCCCATAAGAACGAAAGCGGCAGCTTCTCAATTTTTAAAAGAAAGACAATAGATTGATGTAAATAAACATCAATATTAAAATTGAAAATTCCCAGAAACCCACCACCCAAAACTCTGAGAATAAAGTGGGGCAGCAGAAAGCTGGCAGTGACATCCTCTTAGAAGGGGTGTGGCACAGACCCGCGTCCACCTGGGCCTCCAGCACAGGCCTCCAGGAACACCAGCACGGAGTGGCTGTGATGGGGCTGTCCTCCTTGGCCAGAGCTGGGAGCTGAGGCCTGGCTGGTCAGAGCCTCTGGCACCAGGGCTTGTTACCTTAGGATCACAAGAAGACACTGAATAAATAAGGCACAGCTTCTGGGAACATCAACTTTAAGATTAGGATTGTGTAGTGGTGTCAAATATTTTTGCCGTTTTTTTTGTTTTGTTTCTAGACAGAGTCTCGCTCTTGTCGCCCAGGTTGGAGTGCAGTGGCAGGATCTCAGCTCACTGCAGCCTCCATCTCCCGGGTTTAAGTGATTCTCCTGCCTTAGCCTCCCAAGTAGCTGGGATTACAGGCACCTACCACCACATCCGGCTAATTTTTGTACTTTTAGTAGAGATGGGGTTTTGCCATGTTGGCCATGCTGGTCTCAAACTCCTGACCTCAGGTGATCCACCTGGCTCAGCTCCCCAAAGTACTGGGATTACAGGCGTGAGCCACCGTACCCGGCCTGGTGATGGTTTCTGATGGTGTCGTTATTTTTTTTAAGTTAGAGATAGGGTCTTGCTATGTCGCCCAGGCTGTTCTTGAACTCCTGGCCTGGAGCAATCCTCCTACCTCAGCCTCCCAACGCGTGAGCCCCAATGCCTGCCTTTATTTATTTTTATTTTATTTTTTTGAGATGGAGTCTCGCTCTGTCACCCAGGCTGGAGTGCAGTGGCGTGATCTCAGCTCACTGTAACCTCCGTCTCCCAGGTTCAAGCAATTCTTGTGCCTCAGCCTCTCAAGTAGCTGGGATTACAAGCGCCCGCCACCATGCCCGGCTAAGTTTTGTATTTTTAGTAGAGACAGGTCTTTGCCATGTTGGCCAGGCTGGTCTCTAACTCCTGGCCTTAAGTGATCCACCTGCCTCGGTCTCCCAAAGTGCTGGGATTACAGGCGTGAGCCACCATGCCCAGCCATTTTTTAATGTGTGTGTGTGTTTTTTTCCCGAGACAGAGTCTCACTCTATCGCCAGGCAGAGTCTCACTCTATCGCCAGGCTGGAGTGCAGTGGCACGATCTTGACTCACTGCAAACTTCGCCTCCTGGGTTCAAGCTATTCTCCTGCCTCCACCTCCTGAGTAGCTGGGACTATAGGCACCTGCCACTATGCCTGGCTAATTTTTTGTATTTTTGAGTAGAGATGGGGTTTCACCATGTTGGCCAGGCTCGTCTCGATCTCTTGACCTTGTGATTTGTCCACTTCAGCCTCCCAAAGTGCTGGGATTTCAGGTGTGAGCCACCATGCCCGACCTTTTTTTTTTTTTTTTTAACATTAAAACACATGTACAACAACACGCATGAACCTCAAGGACCTTACGCTAAGTGAAATAAGCCAGTCACAGAAGAAAGAACACTGGCTCATTCCACTCCTGTGAGGTTCCTCGAGTAGTCAAATTCACAGAGACAGAGCTGGGGGGGTGCTGGAGGCTGCGGCGGGGCGTGGGGAGCTGTTTTGTGGTGAGGAAGGAGTACTGGAGATGGCCGTGTGATGGTTACACATCACTACGAAGGTACTTCATGTCACCAAATGTACACTCAAAAATGGTTAGGATGGTACATTTTAAGTATTTTACCCAGTAAGACAACAAAAAGAATACATTATGAAATAAAGTTTTGATTTTTGTAAAACTCCAGAGAAATCTCTACCTGAGGCTTGGACTGTGTCCACACCCCTCAGTGTCTCTGTCCTCTGTTGCTTGAGCAGCTTTAGTGAGAAAGTTGAGGGAGGCTGTGAGACTCTACATTATCAAGACCCACTCAGACGAAGATTTGGTTCAACAGAAACAGGGTCGTGCCCCCCATCCTGGACAGTGCTAGGGGCACAGCCTCTCCCACTTACCTGTGGACCGTGACTCTGGGAGTGCCCCTCCTCCTCCTCCTCCTCCTCCTCCTCCTCTGTAAATTGGGACTAATAGGCCCTACGCATAGAGTGGGGTAAGGACTTGGGGGTAAGGATGGGAGCCAATGCCTGTGATGGGCTAAGCATAGTGTCTTCGGCATATTAAGGGACATGCTGTGACATATCAAGGGACATGCTGTGACATATCAAGGGACATGCTCAAGGGACATTGGTTTTATGGGGCAGTATCTTCCTCTGGGGCTTTTCTTGGTTGAATTCAGGATACATATTAACAACCGCACTATCCTTTATTCTCCCCTGCATCCAATGTGGTGACAGTGACCCAGGACAAACCCATACATTTCTCCAGATGTCACAAACGTGACCGGGGGGAGGAATCCTGTTTGGATTCATCCTGACCACTGTTTATAAATTCAGGTCTCCTGAGAGGATAAGGCTGGTTGACTTGGGCTCCGCACTCTCCAGCACAGCCTTGTAAACAGGGACAAAAGCTGGTTAATGTTTGCTGTTACTCAAAACACATTCCCACACACACGCCCTGTTTACATCATTCTGCACGGAAATCCCCCTCCTGCAGACCCTGCAGCCACCCCTACAGTCCTTCATTGACTCACCATTTATTGAGCAACTGCCAGGAGCTTCAGAAATGGGGCGGCGCTCAAGCTCCCAGGAGGGTCGGGCAGCCGCAAGGTGGCCCCGAGATCTCTATCTGCCATTCTTAGCTCCTGTCACCGGGCTTGGAGGCATCAGGGTGACCGAGGCATTTTCCTTTGCCTGTCCACAGTCTGCAGACAAAGGAGCCACAGTCTGCAGACAAAGGCAGAGCCTGCTCTGAGAGCCACAGGGGTGAGGAAGACTCCTGCCAAACCGCAGGGAAATGGAAGAGTCGGGCCCCCAGCCCCTCCCAGCCTGGGGCAGACTCCTCAGGCAAAGCAATCTAGAAAGGAAGGAGCTTGGAGTGAGAAAAATAGGCTGGAGATGGGCGTATTTCTCGTCCCATCCTGGGAGCGAGGAGTGGAGGGAGGGGCTGCGGGAAACATCTGGGTTGGCCCAGGTCCCTGTGGGAAGATGGGGCCAGACTTGTCTCCAGCATTGGGGCGGGCCAGGGGGCCCTCTGCGGGGTGGTGAGGCCTCACCCTCCTTCCCACTGCCATGGAGCACTGCCAGGAAGAGACAGGGGAAAGGAGCCCATCAGTTGGCTGGCAGAACAGCGGGGCCCCAGGCCTGGTCTTGGTGGCACTCCAGCTCTGTCTGAGACTTAGAATGGGCCTCCCTTCACAGGAATGTTTACCAAAATATGTTTTGACTTAAAAACAAAAATCAGTTCATGCAAAAATTACCAAATGCTTGGAGTATGCTGGCAAACCTTAAGTTTTATTACATATCTTTAATGATAAAAGTTGCATAATCACTTGTAACATGTCTATGCCTTGTCTCATGAATTTATCCAGAGCACAAGAGGGGGAAAGAGGGAATTCTGGTCCTTGACAGTCAAGAAAGCAGAGCCCCCAAAGGATGACCTGCCATGTGTGGACAGGCAGAGGAGCCAGGTCCTGGTCTCCTCCCTCGAGTGGGCTGCTCTGGCTCCGTGGACATGGGCCCATCTGAAGCAATAGGGCGCCCTGCCTCAGCGGACAGCACCCTACATTGCCAGTGAGAACGTCCCATGCTGTCGGTAGGTAGCACATTAACCTGCACAGGCTGGCTTCTCTTTCAGGTCTGACAGAGGCCGAAGGCCCTAAAATATCCTGAAATTAATTTCTGGATGCCCACAGAAGTAACCTGAGAGTCAGAGAAGCCACATTTACAAAACGTGGTGTGCACCTGTAGTTCGAGCTACTCAGGAGGCTGAGGTGGGGGGATCACTTGAACCCAGGAGTTCAACACTGCAGTGAGCCATGATCACGTTATTACACTGCAGCCTGGACGACAGAGCCAGACCTTGTCTCCAGAACAACAAAAAATTTTCTGAGAAATTTCTGATTTTAAACCCCTGCTTTTGTGGATCTCTCCTTTACTCTGCACTCTCATTCAATTGACACGTCAACATTGCACTCGTCGTACTCAAGTATGCTGTCATTTCACTTTTAACCAGATCCTAAGCTACCCTCCACACCTCATACAGAAGGATCCCCCTGGGAGGTGTGGCATGGGCTGACGGAAGGCTGCGCAACTTCCCTAGAGACACAGGAAACCCAGCCTCATTACCCTTGCTTCTCAACCCTGCTCAAAGTCCCTCCTCATTCTCATCACCAACAGGCCATTGTCAGGACCCCTAAAAATCAGAAACCTCTCCCAAGTCCTGATGCCTCTGTAGGAGACTCCACGAACACTGCCTAAAAGAGCCATGAAAACGAACGATGCCTCCGATTCCCAAAATAGGAATTAAACACTCCTTACTTCCTGATGCCCTTAGCAGATGAGGCCGGGAACACATCAATCTCTTAACTGCCTCTTCTGAATACCATGGCCAACTGTGGTTTTTGTGCCATAAACGTATTTCTGATTAATCATTTCCAACATTGTATGTGTTACTGTTTAGAAACAAAAGGTTTTATCGAGTTTGGGGATGGAGTGAGAGGACATTCTATGCTCTACCAGGTAAATAAAAGTAATGTTGTACAAGCCGGGAGCAGTGGCTCACGCCTGTAATTCCAGCACTTTGGGAGGCTGAGGCAGGTGAATCACAAGGTCAGGAGTTCAAGACCAGCCTGACCGACCTGGTGAAACCCCATCTCTACTAAAACTACAAAAATTAGCTGGGCGTGGTGGCGTGCACCTGGGATTCTAGCTACTTAGGAGGCTGAGGCAGGAGAATCGCTTGAACCCAGGAGGCAGAGGTTTCAGTGAGCCGAGATCACGCCACTGCATCCAGCCTGGGTGACAGAGTGAGACTCCGTCTCAAAAAAAAAAGAAAAAGTAATATTGCTTTTTCCCATTAGTGTGACCTACATAATTTTTTGAAAATAATCCTCCAGCACTTTTCTGAATTGTACAACATACGTTTTATGTTTATAGTTTGTTCTGACATATTTATATTAGTATGAAAGTTATTAGAAAAAGTTGCCTTTCAGAAAGTATTAAGGATAGCTGCTTTGAGGCTTTTTTTTTTTGAGGAGTTTTGCTCATCACCCAGTCTGGAGTGCAGTGGTATGATCTCGGCTCACTGCAACTTCCGCCTCCTGGGTTCCAGCGATTATTCTGCCTGAGCCTCCTGAGTAGCTAGAACTACAGGCACATGCCACCACACCTGGCTAATTTTTGCACTTTTAGTAGAGATGGGGGGGTCTCACATGTTGGCCAGGCTGTTCTCGAACTCCTGATCTCAGGTGATCCACTCATCTCAGCCTCCCAAAGTGCTGGGATTATAGGCATAAGCCACTGTGTCCGGCCCCTGCTTTGAGGCTTTTATAAGCAGATTTAATACTGCACTCTTCAGAAGTGTGGCATGCTATAACCCATACCACTTTCTTATGAGTTTAGAAACAATGCATTTGCTTCCAATTTTTTGAAAAGTGTTACTTACACATTATGATACTTTCATGTAAGAAAACTAGCACAGCTGATTCATGCGGTCTTTATTAATCTGACAAGTAACAGGAAAATCTGCAATCAGCTATCAAAATTACATCTTACCAAGAATTTGAAAGGCATTTATAAAAAAGATGTATTCACAATCTGTCTGAATTAAGTACAAAACAGTGTCCATAGAAGCAGAAGCCAGACAACATGTGAGGGAAATGATCCTGCTGAAACCCTCATCCCAGCACCTCCGAGGGCACCATAAACGAGACAGCTCTGTACTTGCTACTCTATGCAGTTGATTTGAAACCGCCTAGTTTCAACAATTACATATTTCAAAAGGAAAATTGCTTTCTGGGAAATCATTCCTGCTACACAGACCAAGTGGAAATGCCGCCACCACACGTTGGGACCCAGGGTGGACCCAGCATCCACTCAGAGGTGCCCTGCTGCCCGAGGCTGTGGGAGACAGGTTTCATGTTCAAGAAAGGTGTTCATTTCAGCACCAGGGTGCTTTTTAATATGCAAATCTGAGGTGTTTCCTGCTGGAGAGGACTGTGCAGATGATCACAGGCAGATGACACTGAGCCGGGAGCCCGATCACAGCCTTGTTGGTACACTCTGGTCAGCAATTTCAACAAGCACTATGAAGAGCTGAAACCTGTGTTTTTAATCTCCTGTGTTTTGGGAATTTAAAGAGGTGAGAAAATCACAAAGATGATTTCTAGGCTCAAACTTATTCTACATGATAGTTTCCATCCCAAGGGCAAAACCAAGTCTCTTTCCAAATTCAATGTTCACAATACTCTTGGAGGTGAGAATGGCAGGACAAACTGTTCCTTATCGCTAACAGCAAATTTAAAGAAAAAGGAGTACTTTAGGCCAGGCACGGTGGCTCACGCCTGTAAACCCAGCACTTTGGGAGGCCAAGGTGGGCAGATCGCGAGGTCAGGAGATTGAGACCATCCTGGCCAACATAGTGAAACGCTGTCTCTACTAAAAATACAAAAAATTAGCTGAGCATGGTGGTGGGCGCCCTGTAGTGCCAGCTACTTAGGCTGAGGCAGAAGAATTGCTTGAACCCAGGAGACAGAGGTTGCAGTGAGCCGAGATTGCACCACTGCACTCCAGCCTGGGCAACAGAGCGAGACTCTGTCTCAAAAAAAAAAAAAGAAAAGAAAAAGGAGTACTTTACTGAATGAATTGGTTTCTGAAAGAATCAACCCCAAGCCCTCAGTAATGGTAAAAGTGGTTATGGACAAATACCCAGGATTTGAGAGAAGTTAAAGAAAGATGTCAGGCCGGGTGTGGTGGCTCACGCCTGTAATCCCAGCACTTTGGGAGGCCGAGATAGGCGGATCACGAGGTCAGGAGTTCGAGACCATCCTGACCAACATGGTGAAACCCCGTCTCTACTAAAAATACAAAAATTAGCAGGGCATGGTGGCGCTCGCCTGTAGTCCTAGCTACTCAGGAGGCTGAGGCAGGAGAATTGCTTGAACCTGGGAGGCGGAGGCTGCAGTGAGCCGAGATCACGCCACTGCTCTCTAGCCTGGGCGACAGAGCAAGACTACTTTAAAAAAAAAAAAAAAAGTCATATACCAGAAAACGAGATTACAGCTGCATCCTGAGAATTTATCTTATTCATCTTTGCATCCTTAGACTCCAGAACCTACGGGAACACAGAAGACACTGAACAAATAAATCTTCTCATAGTGGTTTCTGAGCTCTTTTTCTTCCAGGGTTAGATCACAAGTGATCAAATATACAAAGCCTTCGGGGTTACGATCAAAGGCTTCCTGCAGTCTTCTAACCCTGGAAGACCTTATTTGGTAGTTCAACTTATATTTTACATTCTACAAATTATATCAAGAATACATACACTGTTTGCGGCCAAATAAAGAACAAGTAATAAACATCTGGGCATTTATTGCAAAAGGAGGGTTTTTAAAAGCAAAGAGAGAGAGGCCAGGCACAGTGGCTCACACCTGTAATCCCAGCGTTTTGGGAGGCCGAGGCGGGTGGATCACCTGAGGTTGGGAGTTTGAGACCAGCCTGACCAACATGGAGAAACCCCGTCTCTACTAAAAACACAAAATTAGCCAGGCATGGTGATGCATGCCTGTAATCCCAGCTACTCGGGGAGTCCGAGGCAGGAGAATCACTTGAACCCAGGAGGCGGAGGTTACAGGAGCCAAGATTGTGTCATTGCACCACTGCACTCTAGCCTGGGCAACAAGAGTGAAACTATCCTCTCCAAAAAAAAAAAAAAGAGAGAGAGACTATAGAATGGGCATCTAGGAGTCCAAAAGTAAAAACACTGCCTCTTTAGTTGTTGCTTCTGTAGTAAAATCCATCAATTGCTTATTTATGACTGTTTTCTTCCAAATTGCTTAGAAAGCTTCCTGTTTTTTCTGATTGAGAAATTTAGTCATTTGGAGTCAGAGCTGTGATTATAGGAACACACACTAACCTAGTGAGAATCAAAAATAGGAAGGTGAGCCTTTCCTCTCTGAAAAAAAAAAACTACATATCTTCCAAATATGGTTGGTATTCCCATAGGCATGTAATGAAATTCTGTAGCCCAGTCAGACTCAGACACTTAGTGGCTACTTTCCTTCCTTACTGTCCCCTCCTTCTTAAGCAGACTGGCTTGGCTGGTCATACTCTATTGTTGGTTTTGACCGATTCCATAACCACCGCCTCTCCCATGTGTGTGAAGGCACATCCTTATGGAAATTGCTACTGTTCTTTCCAGTGACAATCTGTTTTTCATGGTGGAAGACTAGCATTCTGATGTTTTAGGAATGACAGCTAATTCTAAAAAGAATGTTTGCAGGAAAAGTTCTCTGCCTGAGATGAGTGATTTAAAGAAATACAAGATGGGCTGTAGTCTCAGCTACTCAGAAGGCTGAGGTGGATTACTTGAGCCCAGGAGTTCAAGTCTAGCCTGGGCAACACAGCAAGATCCCGTCCTTAAAAAAAAAAAAAAGGGAAAGATAAGTTCTCTGTACACTGTCTTACAATGTGGCTGAGATGTGGCTCCAACTTGGAGAAAGAGATTAATTGCCGTCTTTCTACACAGGACAATCAATAATACATAGGATGGATTTAAATACACACACCCCATGCACCCTCTTCAGAGGAGAAACTTACCATGAAAGATGCAACACGTTTGGGATCCTTAAAGAAATAAGCTCCTCTAGATTAGGGATCCCTCAAGAATGCTTCGAATCACAAATTGCTATTCAGGTGGCTCTGCTGTAACTGTGCTTTCTCAAGGACAACACCCACACTGCCACATGTCTGAGAGAAGGAATGAATCTTGGAAGAAGGAAGTTTCATGGAAAAAATGAATTGAGATAATAGAACCTACTACTTTAAACCCCATTTTCTTTGCATAGTTCTTATTTTTCTTGTCTCTGACTGCCTAATATAAGCCAATTTTAATTTAAACTCAGGTTAGTACTAGCACACTACTCTTGAAGTTAGTTTCTTATGAAAAATATCCTGGGACAGAAAACAAATATTCTAAACTCCAAAGAGAACTCTAAACCAGATCAAATCATATGATACATTGGGAGAGAAACAGCAGGCAAAAGAGGGAAAAGCTGGCCCTTCCTCAGCCACAGCAGGAAAGTAAGTTTCTCACAAACTCTTCTGGTCTCATCAGCATGGCTACGGGCTCTCTGCGGTAAAGAAGGTTGTGTCCCCCGCAAAGCTTCGTCCAGAGGTGCCCTGGGCCCACAGGCTGATGGCTGTTTGTGTGCTTTTGCCTGACTGAGCTGCCCAGAGCCTAAACTCCATGGTAGCTGCAGCAGGCACCTCCACTGCCCAGTTCACACAAAGGTACATTGAGAGGAAAGGTAACACAGGCAGAGACCACAAAGCACCCATTGTGGAGCTGGTGAGGATACACTGAAACTCCTCCTTGGCATTATTAGCTCACTGAATCCCCTTCGCTGCTGGAGGCCCCTTCTCTTTCCTCTTGGCAGTTGGTTCTCCTTCTGCCCTCAGGTTCTCCCACAGCTAAATTATGGCTTTCCCCCAAACTCTTGCTTTCTGTTGATACAACTAGTTCATAACTCATGAACCACCAACTTTTGGCTATTAGTTCAAATTCTGATCTATAGTGTAGCAAAAACAAAAACAAAAAACCAGGAGAGAAAGCGCTTCAACAGCCGTTTTACTCTTCTTTAATTCTGTCTTTGGGCATACATTCCATTTGCTATGCAAACGGTCTGACAGCAGGGCTGACAGCACCGATCCGTAACACATTCTTTTCATCATACCAAGAGTAAAACCCTAGAATAACAGGATAATCTACTACCACAACAGAGCTGCCTTACTGGCTGTAGAAGAGGACTGCTTGTGTGGGAGTGAGAGAAGAATGCGGACAGAGGAGGCACCCGGGGCAAGTAAACTTACAAGTATGTCTACAAATTCAGAATTTGGTGGAAAATCCAAAATTGACTTCAGGATGATAGAGAATCGATGAGAAATAGTTCTGTGATTTCCAAAATGTATTAAATTTGGAACCTGAGGTTAACACTTTTAGGATAAAGCAACCTCAGGTTCAGACTGGCCTTGGGAAAAAATGGCAATCACAGATGGTAATGAGTGTCAGTGCTTGAGAACAAAAATTGCCAAAGTCAATCTACACATCTGACTTGACTCAAAGAGGAGGGGAAACGAGTCGCATTTGAAAAGGATGAGTCTGCAGCAAAAAGTCAAAGGGAAGCTGGAGCCCCTGCCCACCTCTCCATTCCGCTGCTGGTGCCTGCTCTTCCTCACAGTACCTCCTGAAAAGTTCCGAATTCAGTAAATACAGATTTATTGGGTTGATTTTCAACATGTAGTTTAAGATGAAGAGTTCCGTTTGGTTTAAACCACTTCACGTAACCTCTTGGTAACGGTAGTCCTGAGAGTCCGCAGTGTTGGTGAAATCTTCCTGTGACCTAGGAAAAGCTGCTGGTAGAGCACAGCAACTTCCGGGCCCATCATGTCTCCTTGACCTTGTCCCTCAAATCTGGTAGTTTCTGCACCGAGGGACACAGTCCACTGCGATGAAGTATGTTCAAAATTGTTCTCTACAGGCATCTCCTTCCAATGTCCAATAGCGCAGGCGGTCAGGAAAACTTGGAAGGAAGGTGCAGAGTTCAGCCGGGAATCTTGACTTTGTTAGATGTGGACACAGGAAAGTCACCTTTGTACTCCCCCAGATTTTATTATAGTCAAAGGAGAAACATCCATGGAATTCTAACTGCAAATATGCTAGATATAAAATTGATGGAATGCTAACTGGTCCATAAAAGGCTGTACAAGATAATCTGTAGCAAAGTAGAAAACAAGCCCAAAGGTGATAGAGATTGGAAGAGCTGGCAATGCTTTCTTGAAAATGGCGAGGAGTAGTAATGTAAGGCACAAACCCTGTGGAGAAGATGGAAAAGACACACATTCACACATAATCATGAAGGCATTTGCAGGTAAAACGCAATCACAAGTCTGGATTTTTAACAGTTAACTGAATATTTTTCTTCAGGGTTAAATTTTAGAACAGACATTTCATTAAATCTGGAAGAGTTATGAAAAAAACTTAGCTTTTGTTTGTTTCACAGGGTTCACTATGTTATTTTATTCATTCGCATTATTTTATCCACTAATTCTAGGAAAGAATATCTGAAAATAGGGGGGCAGGGTAAAAAAAAAAAAGAAAATCTGAAAATAAGTAAAGCTATTTTGAAAAAAAAGTTAAAAGATGCAGAAATTTCTATCTTAAATACTGTGTTGGCCTCTGTGATTTTAGTTTGGCTGGTTAAAAACCCAGAGGTGAAGAGCATTCATTATGCTGTGTGGGAGCATTCTTCCCGCGCAGGCTCCTCGGTGAAGCATGCCGAGGTTGCAGTGTTTAAGAAATAAAATAAAATAAAAGTTTATTTATGAGGAGTATATGCTTTCTTGTAAACACAGAGCAGCATATAATAGAATTCATTTTTTACCCTAGTTACTGAAACACTAGAAAGTCTGGAGGCTAGGTATCATTTCAGTTTATTCAGAGTAAGTAATTTTCTTAAGAGATACAACACATACAAATAAATACTTTCAAATGCAGATAATGAACCTCAAAGGAGAAGTAAAACACATCAAAATCATGATAAACCCCAAATGTAATCACAAAATGAATATGCATAAGCAGTCTTCTCCAACCTCGCATCTAATTTCACTCACATACTAGATGTCAAAGCTATCACATCTTTCCTTTTTCTTTTTGAGACGGAGTCTCACTCTGTCACCCAGGCTGGAGTGCAGTGGTGCAACCTCCGCTCACTGCAACTTCCACTTCCCAGGTTCAAGGGATTCTCCTGCCTCAGCCTCCTAAGCAGATGGGATTACAGGTGCAGAGCCACCATGCTTGGCTAATTTTTGTGTTTTTAGTAAAGACAGGGTTTCACTGTGTTGTTCAGGCTGGTCTCAAACTCCTGACCTCAGGTGATATGTCCACCTCAGCCTCTCTAAGTGCTGGGATTACAAGTGTGAGCCACCGCGCCCGGCCAAGATATCACATCTTTAGTAAAAATAGCAGTAAGAAATATTTTATGGGTCATTTACTTAAATCATAGTTTTGAAGTTGGGTGCGGTGGCTCACGCCTGTAATCCCAGCACTTCGGGAGGCCAAGGTGGGCGGATCACTTGAAGTTGGAGTTTGAGACCAGCCTGGCCAACATGACGAAACCCCATCTCTACTAAAAATACAAAAATTAGCCAGGTGTGGTGGTGCATGCCTGTAGTCACAGCTCCTTGGGAGGCTGAGACAGGAGGATCACTTGAAGCTAGGAGACAGAGGCTGCAGTGAGCTGAGATCATGTCACTGCACTCTAGCCTGGGTGACAGAACAAGACTCTCAAAAAAAAAAAAAAATCATACTTTTGAAAGCTTCAGGGTTCATGCTGTAGCACTACTAGCAAGATCTATGTGGGGTCACGCATGGCACTAGCTCCTCTCACTAGATGCTTCCTGTCTTCATAACACTGTATGCTATAGGCTGTGTCATTAAATGCAAAACCACCACCAAACTCTCATAAGTCCCCGGGACTAAGTGAGGATCTGTTTACCCCTGGAAGACTGACCTTGCAGAGCTAATTTCCTACGTATCTGTGCTGCTGGGCTTGAGGCAGTGGTTCCTACACAGAAGTATTTACCAGAATTTCCTGGGGAACTTTTTAAAACTACACAATTAAATAAGAATATCTCAGGGCAGAGCTTACAGTTTTAAAAGCTCCCAAGTGACTGCAATGTGTACTGAGGTGAGATCCAATTATCAAAAAGCTCCTCAGATAATTGGACATTTAACCCACCTGGGGTTAAAACAGAACTGCCTTAAAGGGCCTGTGTAATTGGAGTTTTGACATTAGGAGTTCAGACACATTCTTATTAGTGTACACTTACAATTAATATGGCTACAAAACAGGCTATGGTTGTGTTCCAGTCTCCACTGGCTGTTGCTGAGGCTTTACCAACCAGAACACTGTAGAAAATGAAATCTCCCAATCCAAGTTTTACTCCCCCTAAAAAGGAAAGATTACAAATATAAAAAAGTTGGTCACTCTTTGCTATGATTTCACAATTCAAAAATATCATTGCCCTACTCAACCCCACAATGAATGAGAAAAGTTAGTAAATGATACACAAAATTAGGCTTTAGCTGGGTTTTCTTTCTTTTTTGGTTTTCTACAACAGGAGTTCCAGATTCTATGTGACTGTCTCTGGGTCTTAACTATAGATGCTGCCATTTATCAATAACAATAAGTAATAACTGTCATCTACTGAATGTCTAGTTTACACCCAGCACTTGTACTAAGAAATTCTTACAAGGCTCTTTTTTTTTTTTTTTTAAGACGGGGTCTGACCATGTTGGTCAGGCTGGTCTTGAACTCCTGACCTGAGGTGATCCGTCCGCCTTGGCCTCCAAATTACTTGGATTACAGGTGTGAGCCACCACAGCCGGCCTTACAAGGATTCTTATGAGATAGGCATCACTTTATCATCTCATTTTTTTAAAAATAGCTTCATTGGGCTATGATTTATGTCATAAAACTTTAAGAGACAATTCAATGATTGTGGAAAATTTATAGAGCTGTACAACTATCATCACAATCCACATGTCCATCGCCCCAGCCAGGTACCTTGTACCTGTTTACAGTTAATTCCCCTCCTACCCTAGGTCTTAAGCAACTGAACTGCTTTCTATCTTAACAATTTGTCTTTTCTATACATTTCATATGACTCATACAATATGTGCCTGGCCTATTTTATGTAATATAATACAATATAATATAAAATACAATATAATGCTTTTGCAGTTTATCCATGACACTGCATGTGTCTATAGTTTCTTCCTTTTTGTTGGAAGTTACTGGAAGCTGAATGGTTTTCCATTATATTGTTTGCTTATGCACTTACCAGTTGATGGACATCTGGACTGTTTTCAGTTGGGGGCTATTCTGAATAATGCTGCTATGAACATTCATGACCATGTCCCTGTGGGGACGGATTGTTTTCATTTCTGTTGGGGTAGACTCCTGGGAGTGCAACTGCTGGGCTATGTAAGTTTAGGTTTTTAGCTTTTTGATAAACTGCCAAATCATGTTCCACACTGGCCGAGCCAGTTTGCATTTCCACCAGCAACAACTGAGAGTCCAATTTCTTCACAGCCTCGCCAGCACTTGGTATTGTTAGTCTTTTGATTCTAGCACGCTGATAAATGATGTTAAGCAGCTCTTTACATGCTTAGTAGCCATTAAATATCTCTTTTGGTGAAATGTCTAGTCAAAGCATTTCCTCATCTTAAATTTGGGCTATCGTCTTCTTATTAAGTTGTAAGCATCCTTTATACATATCTTAAATGCCAGTCCTTTAACAGGACTTCAATATGATTGCAAATATTTTCTCTCAGCTGATAACTTCCTTTCCTTTTTTTTTTTTTTTTTTAAAGTGATCTCGCCCCACTGCAACCTCCACCTCCTGGTTTCAAGCAATTCTCCTGCCTCAGTCTCTTGAGTAGCTGGGATTACAGATATGCGCCACCATGTCTGGCTAATTTTTATATTTTTAGTAGATATTGGGTTTCAACATGTTGGCCAGGCTGGTCTCAAACTCCCAACCTCAGGTGACCCACCCACCAAGGCCTCCCAAAGTGCTGGCATTACAGGATGAGCCACCACACCTGGCCTTCTGTTTCTTAATGGTATTTAAAAAAATTTTTTTGGCAAGGTGCAGTGGCTCACGCCTGTAATCCCAGCACTTTGGGAGGCCAAGGTGGGCAGATCAATTGAAGTCAGGAGTTCAAGACCAGCCTGGCCAACATGGTGAAGGCCTGTCTCTACTAAAAATACAAAAATTAGCCGGGTGTGTTGATGTGCGCCTGTAGTCCCAGCTACTCGGGAGGTTGAGGCAGGAGTATTGCTTGAACCTGGGAGGCAGAGGTTGCAGTGAGCTAAGATCACACCACTGCACTGGGCGACAAGAGTGAAACACTGTCTCAAACAAAAATAAAAAATAAAAATTTAATTGTGGTAAGATACCCATAAAGTTTACCATCTTAACCCTTTTTAGTGAACAGTTCAGCAACACTAGGTATAATCATATCACTGTGCTACCATCACCATCCATCCACAGAACTCTTCATCTTGTAAAACTGAAACTCTATACCCATTAAACAATGATTCTTCATTTCCCTCCCCCGCTAGCCCCTGGCAACCACCGTTCTACTTTCTGACTCTATCTGAGTTTATTAGTCTGATATAAGCAGAATCATACAGTATTTTTCTTTTGTAACTGGCTTATTTCACTTAGCATAATATCCTCAACATTTATTCATCTTGTAACATGTCAGAATTCCCTTCCTTTTTAAAGCTGAATAAAACTGAACAAAAATTTAAATTAGAAATTGACATTTTTATTCACTGTGAAGGTAGCTGGTCTTTTAGTGAATTTCAAGATATACTCCCACAGCCAACAGACCAGTAACAGGCTCATCCTAAGTGTACTACTGACAGACTGTTTCTTTTTATAACCAAGCAATATTGTTGTATCTTATATACCACATTTATTATCCACTTATCAGTTAATAGACATGTGGGTTATTTTCCATTTTTGCCTGTTATAACATTATTACTGTGACCATTTGTGTACGTATCTTTGTGTTGACCTATGTTTTATTTCTCAAGCATATATGCAGGAGTAGAATTACTGGGTCGTATTTAATCTTTTAAAGAACTACCAAACTCTTTTCCAAAATCACCATACTATTTTACATTCCCAACAGCAGTATATGAGGATTCTAGTTTCTTCACATCCTCACCGACACCTGTTATTGTCTATCTTTTTTTATTATAGCCATTCTAGTGGGTATAAGGTGGTTATCTATTGTGGTTTTGATTTGCATTTCCCTGATGGCTAATGATGTTGAGTATCTTTTCATGTGTTTATTGACCATTTTTACATTTTCTTTGGAGAACTATACATTCAGATCCTTTGATCAGTTTTCTAATTAAATGTTAAATGTTGACTTTTTAACAGGTTGTTTTGGAAGACATTTGTGCCTTTTAGCTATTGACTTCTAGTGTAAACTGAACCTTTTTGTAAGTACCCATATGTCTGGTTTAACATATTCAGACCATCAGAGACGGTGACGTGTGTGCTGAATGATACTATGATGAAGCACCTCTGTTATTACTTTATATTGGATTCAGAGAAAGAAGATAGTGATCTGAAGTTAGGAGGGGAAATACAAGAGTTTCCTTTTTTTAAAAAAGTTGGAGATGAAGAGGAGGAGGACACAAAGAGTACTCTCAGGAGAGAGAATCTTCAAATTAGAAAAGACAGTCATGTAAGAATTATGCTGCTGCTCTGGTCAACAACTATTACATATTCTTTCTTTTGGCTTCTGGTGCCTGTGAGAAAGAGAAAAGCAGCAGAAGAGGCAACTTACTTATGGTGGTAACTGAGGGGTAGAAAAGAATCCCAGCAAAGGCAAGCTAAAGCCTGCTGTAAGAGCAGAAGATACGTCTACTTTCCCAGGGGTGTGAAAGTCATAGGCTGCAGCTGGGCTTTGACATCTGGGAAAATCAGCCAAGCAGTAAAACCATGAATATGCCCAAAGTTCTGACTCAGTTAAAAGGCTGAGGACAAGGTGTAAAAATTATTCTCCTATTCTCCTCAAACTGAAGGATAATGTCAGGGTCATAATTAGTGACTAATGATTAAAGATGCTAAGGAAACTAGGTGTTTGTTTCTTTAAAACTACTTAATATTCTTGTTGCAATGTTTTAATCAAGTTTCACTTTTGCAAAAACAAGAAAACCAAAAATAACTTAGTTGGGAAATATGCTAAACTCATTCAATGAACCACATCTCTAACTAAGACTACCTGAAGAGACAGCCGAGCCCTAACCACGGGGCTTTAATGGCTGCTGTTCCTAAGAAGCCCCAGGTGTTACCTTAAATCTATCAAGTGGGACATATCTCAGACACAGAGAAATACTTGCATTTCTGCTAATATCCTAAATCTCTTTTTCTTTAAAATTAATAAAATACAGCACTTGCCAACAAAGGACTAATGTACAAGGTTGTGTCATGCAAATCCACAGGTCTCTGTACAGCAGAGTGAAACATATTAATGATATTTTTGTAGACAAGTATATTAGAGTCATGAAGACTTACTGGAATAACTTTTTTTAAATTTTTTTACTTTATAAAATAAATGCCAAAAGGTCAGGCTGTAAAAGGCCAACTTAAAAAGTCTGAAGGGGAAGAATCTGGCCTATCAACCAACCTTTTTTTTTTAAAGATGGGGTTTCACCATATTGGTCAGGCTGGTCTCGAACTCCTGACCTCAGGTGATCCGCCCACCTCAGCCTCCCAAAGTGCTGGGATTACAGGCATGAGCCACCGCACGCGGCTCTATCAACCAACTTTTTATTTATTTATTTATTTTTAGGTCTTAGATAGGATTAACCAACTTTTTTATAATAAAAAGCACTATTACTGATATTTCCCACTAAAAGCTATATGTGATACAGAATTAGACTGTAACCCTCTCAATTCATTTTACTATTGATAATGCAGCCGCCTAAAGGAATCCATGACTTTGCAACATAGAGAAATGCACATACTTTCCTCTGGGTCTTCACCAGCAAGGATGCTGCTGGAAAGTTCCTGAACAGCAGCCCGTGACTCAGGTGTAGAGCGATGAGGCCCTAGATGACTGTCCCTCTGGGCTTCCCATTCCTCACTGAAGCCGCCATCATCATTCTCTGCAACAGTGTCTTGTGAGTCCCTTTCTGTGCCTTCAAGAGAAAGTGGAAGTTACAGCTCTAATAT
The DNA here is from genome assembly GCA_036589455.1 of Ateles fusciceps. Lineage (NCBI taxonomy): Eukaryota > Metazoa > Chordata > Mammalia > Primates > Atelidae > Ateles > Ateles fusciceps. Next base: position 5,794,099 of record JAZHEH010000228.1, on the reverse strand, counting down.
TTAGAAAAACTTAATACCTTTAAGAAAATTACATGGAAACAGTAACTAGCTGACTGTCATTGTAACTAGCAGGCCCTTAAACCACAAAGCGCGGGCTGTACCAGTGCCTGCTGGTGGTTTATCCAACAGTGATTTTCCCCCTTATTTCCTGAGGGCAGAATCCTGAATTGTTTGGGTTCCCACCCCTCTCCCACATGACTCTGAGGGTAAATCCTGACCAATCCAAGCCAAGCATAGTAATCCCACCACCATACCTCTTCCTAACGAAAGCTCTAAGGCTGTGAGGTTGTGACTTGGTATGAACCAATGAGTGGAAAAGCAAAGTCTGTTAGGATTCCTGAGGAAATTTTTCTCACTCTTTAAGAGAGACTAAAGGAAAAAATAAACAGTCCCCTTCTTCCCTTGACTGTTGCCTTATCTAGATATGATGCCTAGAACTACAGCTGTCCTGACCACAAGGAGCAGTGGGCTGAAGACCAAGCCTACACACTAGGGATGGTAGAGTAGGAAGTTGGGCTACTTGAAAACATCCATGAGCCATCAAATTAAGCAACCCTACAAATTTCAAATGTCTACACCTCAGGCCTTCCTATCACATCAAATAATACATTTCTTGTTTGTTTAAGGCAACCAAGTTGGGCTTTTTATCTTTTGCAACTAAAAGATTCCTAACTGTTGGCACTCACCCTGGATTTAGTGACAAAGTTATAAAAAGTGGCTTCATTCTGGAGGATGGATTGGGAAAGGAGGGGGGAGTGAATGCCTTTATGGGTCAGTCATTTTGTTATAATGATATCAATCTGATTGAAAATGGTGAGCACAATAGTCTGAAAAACTTCCATACATTAAAATTAAAATATATAAGTAATATTCAAAATACTTTTATTCTTCCTTCATTTTTTATAAAAGTAATACATGCTCAGAGCAGAAGTAGATTTACCATGAATAAGTAAAGCTTCCTTGCATGGTTTCCTCTGGGAGAGCCCTCACAATTTGGTACTGGTAGTTTTATATTCTTTTTATTAACCAGGTCTCCACAAAACCTGAATCTTCTCTGGTTTGGAGTTTATAAAATCATATAAGAATAAGATTTATGGGCCAGGCGTGGTGGCTCACACCTGTAATCCCAGCACTTTGGGAGGCTGAGGTAGGCAGATCACCTGAGGTCAGGAGTTCTCGACCAGCCTGCCCAACATGGTGAAACAATGTCTCTACAAAAAAAATATATTTATATATTAAGACTTATAAATGAAAATAGCAGTCCCTGTTCTGCCCCCTCCCTCCTCACTCATTCCTACTTTAAACTCTTTTAGTCATTTCTTTTGGTATTTATCTCCATAATTAATTATAAGTAGCATGTTCCTTGAGGCATAACTTGATGTTTTAATCTTATTCACCTCCTATAGAGAGGATAAAGCATTAGGTCTCATCCTCTTATGCGTGCATACAGATGGAACTCTTCCTGTCTTCCCAACGCCATAACCTTATGTTAAATTCAGTTTTATATACTCACTACGCAAATAGTATTCATAACTAAACTACTCTGCTACAGCCGGAATATACTATAATTACGTTTGCTTTCTTGAACAAGTTTCGTTCTCTTTGGAAAACTGCCTCATTTTTTTCCATTGATGAATTATATATTATTATCTGTGACTAATTTATCCTCAAACGCTCTGACAGTTCAACCACATCAGGTAATCTCTCAGTTCGTTTTTTCTGGCACAGATATCCCTCCTGTAGCCCTACGCCCTTTTGTTCCAATATAACTTCTAGTTCCATTAACACAGTGATTGTCAATTAGAGACAGCACTTCCCTTCCAGGGGTGTTTGGAAATAACTAGGGTGGAGGAGTTTTTTATTATCACAAGGCCTCAAAGCCATTATTGGCATTTAGTGGGTGAGGGGCTAGGGATGTTAAATATCTTGCAATGTGTGGGGAAGTCCCCACAGAATGAAGAACTGTGCCCCCGAAGTTCCTCAGTGAGAGCAGCACTCTCACTGAGGAAGCCTGCAGTTCATCCAGCCTTCTCATTTCAAAGCCCTCGCTCATGTTGTCCCTCTCCTGGAAAGCTCTTCCTCCACCCTTCAGCGGGCCATCACCTATTATCACTTCTTCAGGGAAGCACCCCTTGACTTTCCAGGATACCTAAGATCCACCTATTACAAACTTTCATAGCAACTTACACGTCTTCTTCGTAATACCTATCACAACTGTATGAATTATTTATGTAATAATTTCTTGACATTCTAGCTCCCCAAATAGACCATATATAAGCTCCACAAGGGAAGGGGAATCTTGTTCAGTGCTATGTCCCCAGGGCCTAGCACAGATTCAGGTGCTCAGCCAACATCTGTCAAAGGAATGAAATCTTGATCTATCACTCATACTCATATATATATATATATATGTATCCCTTCATGCTCACAGACAACCGTTTTGATTTTCTTTAGCTTAACACAGGTTAACACAAGAACCAGGCTGTGGCAATTCTTTCCAGTATATTTCTTACTTTTCTATCAGGTTTACCAGTGGTCTTGATGGCAGCAGTGGCCCATCTGGAGTGGCTGCTGCAAAGATGCCAGCTGCAGCAGTGGGGGCACAGCTGGGGCTGCACGCTCTGCGAGCTGAAGGGAGCCAGGAACAGGCAGAAGCCCTGCCCCCTTCCGAGTTGGTGGGACAGAAGCCCCGAACTCTCACAGCTGCAGCTTCCCAGCTGTGGCTGTAGACCTGGGCATCCCTGCGCTCTCAGGGGTCCAGGAAACCCTTTTCCCCTGCAGGCTTAAATGTGCCTGCTCTGTCTGGCCTCTGTCTACTCCCTGTGTCTGCTCAGATTTCAGAGCAAAGTTGTGGCCAAGCCTGGGTGCTGTCGTGACCTGGCTGGGTGTGCACGTGCTTGGGGTGGCACTGACATGCCAGACCCCTGCCACCTCAGCCCCCTCTGGACTTTGGGTGCCAACAAGCATGGGAGAGTGGCTGCAGAGGGGCTGAGGGCAGCTTGCCGCAGGCCAGCAGGCACCCTTCTGCATGAACGTCCTGGGTGCCATGGGAGTCATGGAGGGAGCAGGCTGATGGCAGCAGAAGGCAGACAGCCTCCTAGGTGGAAAGGGGAAGGTCTGGGGGACCTTCAGGCAGGCACAGCCTGAAGCCTGGGGACCAAGCTGCCAGTTCCACACACCAGAGCGAGAACTTATGGTGCTTTTTCTGGGCCTGCTCGTGGCCGCCCATGGACCAATCAGCACATATTTCCTTCTCCTCAGACCCCAGACTCAGTCAAACTCAGGCAGACGACGGGACAACCTGCCCGCAGACAGAAGCTACCCACTCCAGGTTTCCTCTCCACAGAGGGCTGCAGAGACAATGGGACAACCTGCATGCAGATAGGCATTACCCACTTCAGATCTCCTGAGTTGTACTGTTGCTCAATAAAGCATCTCTTCATCTTGCTCTCCCTCCAGCTGTCCATGTACTTTTTTCTTCCTGGACATGAGACAATAACTTGGGACCTGCTAAATGGAAGGACTGAAAGGGCCGTAACACAAACAGGGCTGAAACCTGCCCCTCACTTGCCATATTGCAGGTGATAAGAAGGAGAGAAGAGAGAAGGAGTACAGAGCTGTGGCCCTTTGGGGAGCCCAGACTCAGGAGTTCCCTAAGCTAGGGCTGTGACACCCTCTTTGGGGATCTGCGGTTCCTGGCATCTCTAGCTTCTGAGTGTCACTGCGTTCCCCAGTGCCTGTAGTGGGAGCCACTTAGGGAATGCCTGGTCTAGCTGCAACAGGGGAGCTGATACCTGGAGCTGCCCACCCTGCCATAGCCAGCATGCCTGGCTGTGCCCAGTGGCCAGACCCTGCACTCACTCACACACTCCACACTGGCTTGCCTTTGGCAGGTGTGGGGTCCAGCAAGTAGTGAAAGCCAAGCACAGCCAGCCAGGATGAGTAGGTAGAATGAGCCCAGTGGGCCTGAGCAAATCTCAGGCAAAGGTGCCATTGGCCACAGAGGTTTCTGGTTAGCAAAGTGACACCGTAAGGATCCCGTGACAATCTAACATCATCTTGTTCTGCTGCCTTGCTTACTATGGAATAAAGACTGGTATCTTTGAGTTCTAACCAGGAATTCCTGGTTGAAAGTATCTTCCCTGCAGTTGCCCAAATGCTAATTCTATAGTTTTCCTGGCTTTATAGAAGATAAACTCCCTTTCCTGAAAAAACAGCAACTCAGTTAAGGCCTTTTTTCCTCACCAATATTGATTGTGCCTGTTTTTCAGATTCCTCATAGAGTTAGCCCTTTTTTGTTTTGCTTTCAAAAAAATAAGCTTCCTTTTTTTTTTTTCTATTTATAGTGTGCTATTATTCCTCAACTCTTTTAGTGTGTGTGTGGGAGGGTAGTCTCTATTCCAGAAAACCAAATGAAAGCTCCCCCCTCAACTCCATCTAATAACAACTTTTAACTTGTGTTCTCCTTAATATGTTTTATAGTATCCATAGAGGGCCTTTCAGTCTCTCATCCTAAGTCATTATTATTATTATTATTATTTATTATTTTTGAGACAGGGTCTCACTAAGTTGCCCAGGCTAATCTGGAACTCCTTGGCCGCCCACATAGCTGGGACTATAGGCACACACCACTGCACCCAGCTCATCCTAAGTCATTCTTATCCTCTTCTAGAAAGTCATAGAAAGTCATATCCACCTAGAATATTTGATCTTCTCAGTATAAACATCAGTACATCTCAAATTATATTTCAGTTACTCTGGTCATGTAAGACAAGAAGTTCTCATTTTTATGTTGTTTATATTTTGCTTTGTTTACTTATTTTTTCTTTATTGTCTGTTTCTTTTTTGTTTGTTTCTTTTAGCAGGTTCTTACTTTTACATGTTTGGAGAGTGTTTACTTTTTCTTTTTAAAATCATGACCTTTAAAAAATAAATAAAAACAAAATCATAACCTCAATCTGAACCTTTCAATACTGGTACTCTGTATTTAATGGGAGATGTCTTAACCTAGGGTGCCCTGACTGTATTGTTGGGTTTCGAGTATCTGAACTCCTTAAATATTTATCTGTGTATTTACTGGGTATTACCGTAGTTTTCAAGAGATTCTCAAGGGAGTCTATGACCAAAGAGAGATGATAAAATCATTGCTACACTGTTAGCTTATAAGGTGACAGTGACCCTGAAAAACCAAGATATTATCAAATAAAAGTTACCTACTTTCTGCATTATACTTGGAGTTTTTGGATACCCTCCTTTGAGCTTCCGGGTCTCCTTCGGCCATATTCACCAACCACACCATTGTTGCTGTTGAGAAAGACAAAATTCCAGGTAAGCACCGGACACACAAAGGAAAATGTATGCACAGACAGCAGCAGGCCATCATTTCTCCACACAAATCGCCAGTCTTCCTAATGCTACCTTAAGACTGTTTAACAATCAGAAGTAAAATTAATAAATGATTCTCTTCGGTTTTAGCAGATAAAAGAAAAAGTTCTGAAACTGAATGTTTACTGTAGTGCTCAAACTGCATTTGCTATCACAAAACTGTTCATCATCATTTTTAGTCCCTGAAAAGTAACCAGAAGGAAAACTGCTCAGGCCAGCAAGATTCCCCTGAAACAACAGCTGGACTAGTTGAATGTTCTAAACTCCAGGACAAACTGGAGCTCACAAAAGCCTCAGATGGAAATTATAATTCAAAATATGCACAGAATAAATTTCCTTCATATTATGTCTCACTTTCAGAATGTTCAATAATGCTAAGCCGTGTTTTAAACATGGAGTAAGAAAAAAGTTAAAAGCAGTAAACATAATAGGGATAGTCAAGTGGCCTCCTCTGTGTCCCTTCTACAAATATACATGTATATCAATATATCAATCTAGATCTAGATATACACGTGTCCATCTCTACCACATTTTAGCTCAGAGACCACGTGAAAACTTTAAAATGGTGCTTCTCTCTTACATATTTCAGGCAGGACTGAAAAATGGTATAATCCCCATTGGAGGGAAACTTGGTAACATCTAATAAAACTACATGTGCAACAACCCTTTAATCTGGCAACAACACATTTTGGAACTTATCCTGAAGATACATCAACAATAACACGATAATAAAGTACATATAAGCAAACACATGCCATATGGGGCTATGGTGGAAACCAAATGCCAGCAGCAATCTGAGTCAAATCTGGTTACAGTAATTTTAACGAGATACATGGCATTTATGTCCCTCTGGCCTTTTATCACTATAATTTTACCCATGTTTCTAATACTCAGGCTTCTTGAAGAACTTATGAAAGAAATACGTAAGCAAAGAAGCTGAACCACCACCTTGTTATTTCTGAGGTCAACCAAGTTTCATTATAGAATAACCCAACCAAATGATCAAAAGTTAATAGAAACAAGACAGGGAATACACTGTTTAACTAAATCCAGATCTAAGAAGAAAAACTGAAGGGCAACCACCATGTATGAGGTTTCTGGATTTGTATTTTTATTTTTTGTAAAAGCAAGATCTCACTATGTTGCCCAAGCTAGACTCAAACTCCTGGGCTCAAGCAATCCTCCTGCCTCGGCCTCCCAAAGTGCTAGGGTTACAGGCATGAGCCACTGCACCCAGCCTGTTTATGACTTTCTATAGCCTTTTGGAAATGAAGGCAGCAGCTATTTGTTTTTCTTTCTTTATGCAAGTATGAAAAAAATACAGCTGTAAGCCCTTTTGTTTTAGCATTTAATAGTATCATAAAAATCAACATTTTCTGTAAATGGCCAGGCAGTAAACAATTCAGGTTTTGTGTGTCATATATTCTTTTTGTTTGTTTGTTTTTTAAAAAAACAACCTTTTAAAAAATGTAAAAAGCATTCTTAGCTTATAAGCTGTACAAAAACAGGCCAAGGGCCACATTTGGCTTCAAGTAGTAGTTTGCTGACCCCATGGTAATTATTATAAATAGTATATTTGTTGAATAAATAGTACTAAAATACTCTTTTTTTTTGAGACCAAGTGTCGCTCTGTCACCCAGGCTGGAGTGCAATGGTGGCTCACTGCAATCTCTGCCTCCTGGGTTCAAGTGATTCTCCTGCCTCAGCCTCCCGAGTAGCTGAGATTACAGGTGCCTCCACCACACCTAGCTAATTTTTTTGTATTTTTAGTAGAGACAGGGTTTCACTGTGTTAGCCAGGATGGTCACAATCTCCTGACCTTGTGATCCACCTGCTTCAGCCTCCTAAAGTGCTGGGAATACAGGCATCAGCCTCTGCGCCCGGCCCCTAATATAATATTTTAAAAAATCACTTTTCTTTCACCTTAACACCAAACACCTTACATCAGTAGAAATATAAGCAGATTTTTTTTTTTAAGTTAAAAAAAAGAGGCTGGGCGCAGTGGCTCACACCTGTAATCCCAGCACTTTGGGAGGCCAAGGCAGGTGGATCACCTGAGGTTGGGAGTTCAAGACCCGCCTGACCAACATGGCAAAACCCCGTCTCCACTAAAAATACAAAAATTAGCTGGGTGTGGTGGCAGATGCCTGTAATCCCAGCTACTCAAGAGGCTGAGGCAGGAGAATAGCTTAAACCCGGGAGGTGGAGGTTGCAGTGAGCCAAGATTGCGCCACTGCCCTCCAGCCTGGGTAATAAGAGCAAAACTCTGTCTCAAAAAAATAATTTTTTTTTTTTTTTTTGCTTTTAATGTAGCCTAGGCTGGTCTTGAACTGCTGGGCTCAAGCAATCCTCCTGCCTCTACCTCCCAAAGTCCTGGGATTATAGGCATACCTGGCCTGGAAAATACCGCAGATTTAAAAATTAATACAACCTTTAACTGAGACAAAAATCAAAGAAAAAGCTTCAGGTAAAATGATCTATCTTGGCCAGGCGTGGTGGCTCACGCCTATAATCCCAGCACTTTGGGGGGCCGAGGCAGGTGGATCACGAGGTCAAGAAATCGAGACCATCCTGGTCAACATGGTGAAACCCCTCTCTACTAAGAATACAAAAATTAGCTGGGCATGGTGGCACGTGCCTGTAGTCCCAACTACTAGGTAGGCTGAGGCAGGAGAATTGCTTGAACCCAGGAGGCGGAGGTTGTGGTGAGCTGAGATCGTGCCATTGCACTCCAGCCTGGGTAACAAGAGCGAAACTCTGTCTCAAAAAAAATAAATAAATAAAGATCTATCTCAAATAATTGTTATTTTCCCTTCTAGTTAAGCTCCCAGAGTGAACCACCTTTAATAATGACTACAAGGGAAGAATGAATTAGTTCAAAGAGTAGGTGTATATTTTTTCTGTCAAATGACAGAAGTAAAATACAAAAATGCTCATACATTTCCCGTTAGTAAGAGTATTTTGCAAACTGAATACCCTTAACTGGGAAACAGTATTAAAATCCATAAAAGAATTATATTTATTGATTTTTAGAAAGCAAATAGCCAGGATGACTGATTTAAAACTTTTCATATTCATGTTTATATCCACTTCAGGGAAAAAGTACTGACTGGTATTGCTGTTTCCTTACATTCTGTTAAAAAAACAAAACAAAGTCTGGGTGCAGTGGCTCATGCCTATAATCCCAGCATGTTGGGAGGCTGAGGCAGTCAGATCACTTGAGGTCAGGAGTTCAAGACCAGCCTGGCCAACATGGTGAAACTCCGTCTCTACTAAAAATACAAAAAAAAAAAAACAAAAACTGCCAGGCATGGTGGCAGGCATCTGTAATCTCAGCTACTTGGGAGGCTGAGGCAGGAGAATCACTTGAACCCAGAAAGCAGAGGTTGCAGTGAGCTGAGATCGCACCACTGCACTCCAGTCTGGGCAACAAGAGTAAAACTCCGTCTCAAAACAACAAAACAAAACCTCTCAAATTCAGTGATTTATAAAATCCTCACACGACATTTAGTATTGCAAAAGAACAGATGCATTCTTCACCCTACCTGATCTACATAGGAGGTAAAGGTTTATACTTCTATTTTCCCACATGTTGAATTGTTTTTAAAATATCTCAGAATGTCTTATGTTCTGTGGTCATTAAATAGACTTCAGAGCTTTTCAAAAAATGTATGCTCATGAGGCCAGGCACGGTGGCTCATGCCTGTAATCTCAGCACTTTGGGAGGCCTAGGTGGGCCGATCACGAGGTCAGGAGTTCAAGACCAGCCTGACCAACATGGTTAAACCCCGTCTCTACCAAAAAAAAACAGTCACAAATCTTCCCTCTCCTTTAAACACCTTTCCTCAAACCTGTTCCCCTGTCAAGTTACCAACTGCTCTGCCTGTGACACAGAAATCTTTGATAGAGTGCATGACATTTACTATACCTCTCCTTCACCACCCATTCTCTGCCTACACCATTACTTCCACTGCCAGCACTGGCAAAACACAGACACATGCACCTTCCCTTTGGAATACTGCTTCTGGTCCTATTTCTCTACTGAACTTGCTCTCTTCAATGTCATTAATGACATCTTAGGCAGCAAATCCCTGTATGGTTTACGTAGTCCTCATTACCCTTTGATTTCTTTATAATATTTTATATTCTCTTTCTTTTTTTGAGATGGAGTATTGCTCTGTCACCCAGGCTGGAGTGCAGTGGCGTGATCATGGCTCACTGCAACCTCTGCCTCCTGGGTTCAAGTGATCCTCCCGCCTCAGCCTCCCAAGTAACTGGGATTACAAATGTGCACCACCACACCCAGCTAATTTTTACATTTTTAGTAGAGACGGCATTTCGCCATGTTGGCCACGCTGGTCTCAAACTCCTGAACTCAAATGATCCCCCCATCCAGGCCTCCCAAAGTGCTGGGATTATGGGCGTAAGCCACCACGCCTGGCCTCTCTCCTTCTTGAAATTGGTTTTCCAATAACTCAATAGAAAAACAGGAAAAAAGTCTATAAGAATATAGAACAAATTGATATCAGGGGTAAATACCTGATAAGGCATTAAGATTAAGGATGACAGTTACCACGAAATTTATTTTTATCTGTAATTTCTATCTTTTTTCAAGGATACTACTTGTATAAGATTAATTTTACAGGGCCGGGAGCGGTGGGTCACACCTGTAATCCTAACATTTTGGGAGGCCGAAGCAGTTAGACCGCTTGAGACCAGCCTGGCCAACATGGTGAAACAGCTTCTCTACTAAAAAGACAAAAATTAGCCAGGTGTGGTGGGTGGTACACGCCTATAATTCCAGCTCTCAGGAGGTTGAGGCAAGAGAATCGCTTGAACCTGGGAAATGGAGATTGCAGTGAGTTGAGATTGGGTCACTATATGAGTGACAGAGCGAGACTCCGTCTCAAAAAGAAATGTTATTTTTTTTGTCTATTAGATCTCTCTCTCTCTCTCAGACAGACACACATGTATGCACAGACACAGCAAGCAAGTATTAACAAAGGTATAAGGAAATTGGTTCTTTTTTTTTTTTTTTTTTTTTTAGATGGAGTCTTGGTCTGTCACCCAGGCTAGAGTGCAATGGCATGATCTTGGCTCACTGCAACCTCCACCTCCCGGGTTCAAGCCATTCTCCTGCCTCAGGCTCCCAAGTAGCTGGGATTACTGGCACCCATCACCACACCTGGCTATTTTTTATATTTTTAGTAGAGACGGGGTTTCACCATCTTGGCCAGGCTGGTCTCAAACTCCTGACCTCATGATCCACTCACCTCAGACTCCCAAAGTGCTGGGATTATAGGTGTAAGCCACCATGCCCAGCCGGAAACTGGTACTTCCATAGTACTGAAGAGAATGTAAACTGGCATAGCTTTTTTAGGAAGTAATTTGGCAAATGTCAAAATTTAAATACATGCATCCTCTGACTTAGCAATTCTACTCTAAGAATACATCTTATAATAACATTCATAAGTTCATGGACGCTTTCTGTAAGTGCTGTGATAGGAAAGAAATGGAAATGTCTACCAATGAGGATACCCACCACTGAGTATCTACGCAGGAGAACACTATGCAGCCATTTCATGTGCCGACATCAAAAAAGTCATGATATATTAAGTGAAAAATACTGGCTTTCCCAATTTTCTGATATTTTCTTCTACTTCCTTTAGTATCCTCTCTTCATTGTCTCATTCTCTCAACACAGCAGTTGACAAAGTGACCCTTGTCTTTCTCTTCTCTTCTGCTTTTATTTGAATTGCTAACCAGCCCACAGAGCTTAACTACAACCTCTCTGCTGATGTTCTTCAAGTCTATATCTTGAATATCAACTTTTTCCCAAGTTCTAGTACTTCATTTCCAAACTTCTGTTAGAAATGTCTCCCTCAGTGTCCTACACATACTGTCAACTAAATTAGTATGAACCACAAAAAGATATAAAACTAATCAGATCCCTCACACAAGAAAATGTGGTCAGGCGTGGTGGCTCATACCTGTAACCTCAGCACTTTGGGAAGTCAAGGTAGGAAGATTGCTTAAGACCAGGAGTTCAAGACCAGCCTGGGAAACATGGCAAAACCCTGTCTCTACATAAAATACAAAAACTTAGCCAGGCATGGTGGCACATGCCTGTAGTCACAGCTACTCGGGAGGCTGAGGTGAGTGGATCACCTGAGCCTGGGAGGTCGAGGCTACAGTGAGCCGTGATCACACCACTGCACTCCAGCCTGGGCGGGAGTGACACCCTGTCTCAAAAACAACAATAATAAAACACAGGAAAACATTTTTTCTTCCCCTCTTTCCTTCAAGCTTAAAACTTCTCTCCTTAGTTGCTAGAACTATTGATTCGACCTCTGAAACCTCCATTAACTCTTTCCCTTGATTGCTACTACCACTACTGTAATTCAAACCCTCATTACTTTCCACCTAGATCATGGCAATATCATCTTAGTTATGCTTAGTATGCCTCTCATGATCTCAGAGTCCACCCCACCAATTTATCTCACACGGTGCTGCCAGCTTACAAAGGCACAGCTCTGTTAACATTACGTTTCTGCTCAACAATCTCAGTTCCTCAGTGATCACTGAATAGCAGACATCTAAACCAGTCACTTGAAGGAATCCTTGAGCTTGCCCTAATCGATAGCACCTGACTAACAAGTTTTAAAATGGGAATGCTGGTTCCCCAATATCTAAATATTTCCTTTCTTTCTATTCATATTGAAAATTCTCTTGAATCAACATCAGGTAAAAGACAATCGTTTGCAAGGAAACAGATCTGTAGGAGTTCCATGAAAGCTGTGTATTTAAGATGAGAATAAGTACCATGAAAATGACCAGAGTTACATGTGCTTCAGTTCCTATAAATTCTACACTGATTACTAATTCAACATCATTCTCAAATACTTACAGGAGTAAATGAGAGCCGGAAAAAGCGTTTCATTTCTCTCCTGAGCTGTTTCAACCAGCATACGAAGTGGACCTTTCGGACACAAAACAGCCACTAAATCTACAAAAAGAAAAGAGAAAAGACATCTGATAAAATGTATGGGCTCAACTTGTAAATGGGTGTTAGGAATCAGCGAAGGGAAAACGTTTAATGTTGTCTCTTTTTACACAAAAAGATGTTGAATTGATATGAAATAATGGCAGGTGAACTGGTGGGGGCAAGGAGGACCACCTAAACAAAATAAAACCACACAAAACAGCTGTAAAATTTCATTTTGGGTTTTACTGCTATTTGCTTAGTGTACAGTGTATCATTACTAGGTTCTAGAAATGTCTTCCCAGTATAAAGGAAAGCTGCAGAGATGAGATAGACTATTTTAGAGCAGTTGTCAACCTACAGTGAGCAGAAAGAAGTCACTTCTAAACTAGTCACAGATATGAACTATAAATAAAAAGATTACTTTGAGAGGAATTTAATAAAAGGAATTTGACTGAACTTTTCAAAATATGAAGAGAATAGAAGAAACGCATCCCTTCTCCTTTTTAAAAGCAGTATTATGTACTACTGAGAAATACTTGAAATAAGAGGGGGAGTTAATTTATTTTTTTGCTTTCCTCTTTGAGGAACCAAGAGGGCAATAAATTTAAATAAAACAAAATAATAACTCTTTGCAAGATAAAGTTTATTATTTCTTTACTCTCTGGTCAAATAAAAGCACTTCACAAATATTCAGGTCTCAGAACATATGTGCTGCTGAAAAGTAGCTTATTTTACAAAAATAGTAAATCAGAGAGGAAGCAATATACCTAAATTATTTCTGTTTATATCACCATTTCTTTCCATCAACTGCAATTTTTCTTTCATTTTCTGTCATGAAAATTCAGCATATAAAAATATTGAAATAATTTTAAACACTTAAAAATATAAAACAGGCAAAAATATATACCTAGATATATAAAATATATACATATATGTATATATACACATATATAAAAAAGGTACAGCTAAAATATATACATATATATACACACACACACACACGTATAGGTAAAAATATATACATATATATAAATATATACAAAACAGGTACAGCTAAATTTGTAAAGGAAGAATTGATAGCTTGTGTTGATACTCCTTTAAATTTGAAAACTTCATCCTTTGCCAGGCACAGCGGTTCACATTTGTAATTCCAGCACTTTGGGAGGCTGAGGCAGCAAATCGCTTGCGCTCAGGAGTTCAAGACCAGCCTGGCCAAGATGGTGAAATACTGTCTCTACCAAAAATGCAAAAAAATTAGCATCTCATGGTGGCAGGTGCCCATAGTCCCAGCTACTCAGGAAGCTGAGGTGGGAGACTGCTTGAGCCCTGGAGGTAGAGGTTGCCATGAGCCAAGATGACACCACTGCACTCCAGCCTAGGTGACAGAGTAAGGCTCTGTCTCAAAAAAAAAATTTCATGCCTTGAAGTGGTCATGTCTCTTTGTATTTTATATATATAAAATTATATTCATAATATAGTACAGTAATAAAACATACACAAAGAAATCTCTAAACGCTTCTACTTCAATTTGTTTGAAGAAGAAGTCTGCCCTGCTACGAAGTAATGAGATTTTCAGCTTGTTTGACTCTGCCACATCCTGTAACTATTTCAGTTTTAATATGTTCTCCCTTTAAGAATTGCTAAATGATAAATTTGCTTATTTTTTAGAGCAATTAAAATAAATTAAAATTGCTTTTGCTCTTGAAAATTCCAGAACTTTTATGACAAATTAAACCTTGAAACCTTATAAAAATGGAGCTGAGAATCACTACTCTAAATATTGGGTACAACAACAATCTCGTTTAAAAGGAACTTAAAGCTCTGTAGAGATACTCATTTGTACGATGTGCAGACAGAATGGAAGGTTGGCGGTAAAAATATTGTAATACAGTGAAAAGAATATTGGACTAGGGATTCAGATTCAAGATCAGAGTTTAAGCTTGGGCAAATAATTTACATCTGTAAACTTCAAGTTTCTTAGCAGTCAAATAGAGATAATAACTGCCTTGATACTTCACAGGATTATATAAAAATATAACACCGGGCTGGGTACAGTCTTCCACGCCTGTAATCGCAGTACTTTGGGAGGCTGCCTGAGGCCAGGAGGTCAACACTAACCTGTGCCTACAGTCCTATCTACTTGAGAGGCTGAAACAGAAGGACTGCTTGAGCCCAGGTTTTTGAAGCTACAGTGAGCTACGATCACACCACTTCACTCCAGCCTGGGAGACAGAGTGAGACCCTGTTTCTTAAAACAGAAAAAATTTACTGATAGACACTGTTCTAAGTGATTATTGTATTAAATGTGTCATTTAATTTAATCTTCATAGCAACAGACTTAGGGGTTGAGCAACTTGTCTGTGGTCAAATAGCTAGTAAGTGATGAGTAGGCTGGGCGCAGTGGCTCACACCTGTAATCCCAGCACTTTGGGAGGCTGAGGCGGGTGGATCACTTGAGGTCGAGTTCAAGACCAGCCTGACAAACATGGAAAAACCCCATCTCTACTAAAAATACAAAAATTAGCTGGGCATGATGCTGCACACCTGTAGTCCCAGCTACTCGGGAAGGCTGAGGCAGGAGAATCGCTTGACCCCGGAAGGTGAAGATTGGAGTGAGTGGAGATCATGCCACTGCACTCCAGCCTAGGTGACAGAGCGAGACTCCACCTCAAAAAACAAAAAAAAGTGATGAGCAGAATTTGAACTCAGGCATTCTGTCTCCAGACCTGGCATTCTTAATCAGAGTGAAGCAATAGATGATTACTTTGCAAACCATCAAGTACTATACAACATAAGGTAATTAGGAAATCAGGTAGAGCAGTATATGACTTCTATAGTTCCACAACTGATTACTCAAATACAAGAACAGAACCAGTTCAATCCCATTTCCATAGACTTCGTCAATCAAATGAGGATGATCTTTCCAATTACAGGCCACCAAACATTTTAATAAGTATGTAATAGTGATAAAAGTGTATGGCCAGGCATGGTGGCTCACACCTGTAATCCCAACACTTTGGAAGGCTGAGGTGGGAAGATCTTGAGGTCAGGAATTCCAGACCAACTTGGGAAACACAGTGAGATCTCATCTCTGCAAAAAAAAAAAAAATCTTTTTTTTTTTTTTAAATTAGGCAAGGTAGTGCATGCCTGTAGTCCTATCTACTTTGGAGGCTGAGGTGGGAGGAATGTTTGAGCCCAGGACAGGAGTTTGAGGCTGCAATAAGGCATGATCATGCCACTGTACTTCAGTGTGGGTGACGGAGAGAGAGATCCTGCCTCTGGAAGAAAGAAACAAAAACAAAGACTATGGCCATGGCCTTATAATATAAAACAGGTCACACATCAGTCTCTGAAAATGGATCTCTTTTGGCTTTCATACAGGACAATAGCCACAGGGTAGGTACCATAGGTACCTAAAAGCTGCCTGGGTTAATGGCTGTATTAACAGTTCTGCCTGGGTTAACATTTGTGACTGTTCAGGAACCACGTCACACTGATGGTTACAGAATTTGAATCTCACACTGTCCAAATCAGTTTTATTTTTAAAATAATAATTCCATACATTACCTTATATAAAGAAGGTAATCTAATTTTGATTTTAAAGTGAAATGAGGCCAGATGCAGTGGCTCATATCAATAATCCCAATACCCTGAAAGGCCAAGGCAGGAGGATTGCTTGAGCCCATGAATTCAACACCAGCCTAGGCAATATAGCGAGACCTTGTCTCTATAAAAAATTAAAAAAGTTAGCCAGGCATGGTGGTGCACACTTGTAGTCCTAGTTACTAGAGAGAGGCTGAAGTGGGAGTATTACATGAGTCCGGGAGTTCAAGGTTGCAGTGAGCTATGATCGTGCCACTGCAAACCAGCCTAGGTGACACAGAAAGACCTTGCCTCAAAAAAAAAGAAAGAAAAAAGCTTATACAATAAGACATGAAAGAAAAAAAATCTTTTAAAAAATGAATTGAGCATTTTGTGTGTCTACCACTTCATTCTGCTTGTGCTTTTTTGTTTGTTTGTTTGAGACAGAGTCTTACTCTGTAACCCAGGCTGGAGTGCAGTGGCACCATCACAACTTATCACAACCTCCACCACCTGGGTTGAAACAATTCTCCTGCCTCAGCCCCTCAAGTAGCTGGGATTACAGGCACACTCCACCACCCCCAGCTAATTTTTGTATTTTTAGTAGAGACAGGTTTCATCATGTTGGCCAGGCTGGTTTCAAACTCCTGACCTCAAGTGATCCGCCCGCCTCAGCCTCCCAGAGTGCTAGGATTACAGGCAGTGAGCCACCGCACCCAAACCTGCTTGTGCTTTTTAACATATATTCAATTCACTGAACTTTTACAATAGTGGGAGATGCACCGTTCCCAATTTATAAATGAGAAAGCTGAAGCTCAAAGAGCTCAAGTGACTTTCCTAAGGTCATAAAGACTGTCAGTGGCAGAGATGGAATTTGAATCTAAGTCTTCTCACCAGTTGTTCGTGGCTCCTTCCACTAACCCATCACTGAGTTAAACTAGTGACAGTAATAAAACATTTTTAAAGAACAAAATCTCAGAATTTTTGAAAAAACAAAATTTTCTGAGACAGATTCTTGTTTTGTCACCCAGGCTGGAATGTAGTCATGCAATCACAGCTCATTGTAGCCTCGACCTCCTAGGCTCAATTGTTCCTCCCACCTTCCTAAGTAGCTGGGACTACAGGTGTGCACCACCATGACCAGCTAATTCTTGTATTTTCTGTAGATACGAGGTTTTGCCATGTTGCCCAGGCTGGTCTTGAACTCTGGGCTTAGGTGATCTGTCCGCCTCAGCCTCCCAAAGTGCTGGGATTACAGGCATGAATTATCATGCCCAGCTGAAATCTTCAAATGAAAAAGTTACTATAGCTATTAATGATTTACTGAAGAGCTATGGAATTTTACCATTTTCTCTAAATCAAAATAAAGAGACGAGGAAAAGAAAACACTCCAATGAGGCATTTCTGTGACAAATTAACAGTCTTGGGTTTTACCATATACTGAAATCACAGCCAAGATGAGCCATGCAGTCCATTCAGGGAGGTACTTGATAAACACCAGGGCCATGAGAGCACTAATCATAATGAGATATGCCTGCTGGAGTCGAAGTGGACCTTTCCAGTGAATGGCAATCATTCCCACCACACCAAAA
The DNA here is from genome assembly GCA_036589455.1 of Ateles fusciceps. Lineage (NCBI taxonomy): Eukaryota > Metazoa > Chordata > Mammalia > Primates > Atelidae > Ateles > Ateles fusciceps. The sequence goes on along the minus strand of JAZHEH010000228.1, from coordinate 5,776,554 downwards.
TTCCAGATCAGGAGTGCAACAGTAATGTAGTCCACGGCAACGTTATAGGTTTTAAACACTTCCCTGAAAAAAAGTTAAACAGATTTTAAAAGATTTATGAACAATAATTTTCATCAAAACATTGTTTAGAATAATGTGATGGCTCCCAAACATTAGATGTTATCGCGCCTTTGTAACTTTAACATAACCTATTCATCTGTGCTATTATTTATTTAATACTTTATTATTTTTTTTGAGCTAGGGTCTCATTCTGTCACCCAGGCTGAAGTACAGTGGTACAATCACGGCTCACTGCAGTCTTGACCTCTGGAGCTCAGGTGGTCCTCCAAGCTTGGCCTCCTATGTAGCTGGGACAACAGGTGTGTGCCACCATGCCCGGCTAATTTTTTTTTTTTTTTTGTAGAGATAAGGTTTCACCATGTTGCCCGGGTTGGTCTCAAATTCCTGGGTGCAAGCAATCTGCCCACCTTGGCTTCCCAAAGTGCTGGGATTGAGCCACAACACCTGGCCGATTAACTCACTTTTTTCCCTCAAGTTGAACAATTCACTTTTTCCCAAACTGAACTTTTTTTTACCAGGGAGCTGTATATCATTCATATAAATGGGAAACCAGTTTGACAGGCCATAACTATAAAAATAAGTACAAACAGACAAAAAGATCATATAATACCTAAAATGCCATACTTCAGGAAATATTAGTTTAAAATATATGAAATTAGAAAAAAATTAAACATCTGTCAATAAATTTTACAGCTAAGACATAAATTTCCATACAATGAAATTTAGCGGTCATTAGTAGACATATGCAGGCTAGGCACAGTGGCTCACGCCTGTAATCCCAGCACTTTGGGAAGCCGAGGTGGGAGGTGGGAGGTGGGAGGATCGCTTGAGGCCAGGAATTCCAGACCAGCCTGGGCAACACAGTGAGACTCTATCACTACAAAAAAACTTTTATATTAGCTGGAGGTGATGGCACATGCCTGTAGTCCCAGCTACTCAGGAGGCTGGGGAGGAAGAACAGTTTGAGCCTCAAAGGTAGAGGCTGTCTGAATCATGCTCACACTACTGCACTCCAGCTTGGGCAACAGAGCAAGATCCTAACTCTAACACTTTTAAAAATTGCATATACATAATTTTAATATAATATATAATTTTAAAAAATACATACATTTACATATATGTATGTATTTTGGCATTTCAAAGTAGGAGATAAATCATCTTTCTGGATAGTATCTGAAACCCAAAGTTTATGCTTAAATAAAGGTATGCTTTCTTTCTCCTTCAAATCAGAAATCATCATACATATATATACACATATATATGCACATACACATACACACACTTATATATACACATACACACGTTTTTAATACACACATATAAACATGGAGTACAGGCATAATACACTGTTGCTTGAACAAATATAGGATCCTGTTTATGATCCCATTTACATAAAACTGTGAGAGAAGAGCAGATGAGAAACTGATGATGACAGGACTTACCTTTAGGTGGTGGGAATCTGGTCATTTTCTCCTATGTCTTTTTAAAAAAACAATGAATGTTTAGCATTTTTATAAGAAAATGTGTTTGAATTTTGGGGAGGAAAAATCCACCATCCAACAACAAAGAGAATGCAACTATAGAAGATGCCTGAGGTAACTGAGGAGAAAGAAAGCACATCTTTAGGTACAAACTTTTGAGTTTCAGGTACTAACCAGAAAGATGATTCCTCTCCCACTTTGAAATTCCAGCCGGGCAGATCACCTGAGGTCACGAGTTCAAGACCAGCCTGACCAACATGGTGACACCCCGTCTTTATTTAGAAAAATAAAATAAAATAAAGAAATTCCAACATAGACTAAATGTTGAAATTTCTGGACAATGTAGATATTTATATTAAGCATTTCAGGAATCCTCAAACTTAAAAAGAAAAAAACAATCTATTTATTAATCTTTGGCTAGGTAACACATGAATAAGATATAAAATTCACAACAGATACTGTGAAAAGTAGGTTTTCTTTCACTGTGTCTCACAGTTCCCCTCTCCAGTGGAAAGCAGTATTTTTTTTTTTTTTGAGATGGGGTCTTGCTATGTTGCCCAGGCTGGCTTTGAACTCCTAGGCTCAAGCGATCCTCCTGTCTCCACCTCCAAAAATGTTGACATTACAAGTGTGAGCCACGGCCGGCTGGAAAGCACTATTATTAATTTCATGTACATCCTTCCAGAGACTCTATACATATCATACATACACTTTTCTACTTAACACAAATGATAGCATATTTTAATTTTTCCTTCTTTAAATAGAGACAAGTTCTCACTGTCACCCGGTGGCACAATCATACATCACTACAGCCTCAAAGTCCTTGGCTCAAGTGATCCTCCTGCCTCAGCCTCCCAAGTAGTTAGGACTACAGATATGCACCACCATGCCTGGCTAAGTTTTGTACTTTTTGTAGAGATGGAGGTTCACCATGTTGCCCAGGCTGGTCTAGAACCCCTGGGCTCAAGGATCCTCCCACCTCAGCCTCCCAAATTCGTGGATTACAAGTGTGAGCTACCACACCCAGCCTTAAAACTTTTCAATAATAGATCTTACAAACTATGTTTTTTACTCCTCTATACTGTCAGTTTATTCACTTAAAATACCAGTTTTTCAGAAGGAGCAGCCTGTAGTGGAGCAGGGACTGCTGGCCCTCAGTGACCCCACTTTCCCCTGCACAGCCTGCACCAGAAACTCTGAGTACAATGTACGTCAGGAGGGTGAACCTGAGCTGGAGAGGGCCTGGAGCCACATCAGTCACATCTACCCAAGTTGTTGGCCTCCAACTGGCTGTGGATCCAAAGGAAAGTAGAGGCCAGCTCAGTCTGCACCTGCTACTGCTCAGTGCTCACCCAGTCACCAGAGACCAACACGTGGTAAAGGTCAAGGGCTTCTTGGAAGGCAGTCTGCAGCCTGTGCAAGATGTTCTCCACACTCCTTAGCTCAAGGGAAGCTGGGGCCAGGGCCTTAGCCAGCATCTCAGGCTCAGTAGTGTCCAGGGCTTGCACAATTCTTGTTTACTCATAGATATTTAACTTTTTTGCTGCTATCATAAACGGAATTTGTCCCTTTTATTATGTTTCCTAACTAGTTGTTTATGTAAAGGTTACGGATTTGTGTTTTTATTTTTTAAGACGGGGTTTCACCATGTTGGTCAGGCTGGTCTTGAACTCCCGACCTCAGGTGATCCGCCCGCCTTGGCCTCCAAAGTGCTTGGATGCGCCCAGCCCTGTTTATACATTCTCAAAACCCTTTCTTAAAATTTTGATTCATAGACTTCTACTAGAAGAATATATAATCTTCAAAAAGGCTTAGAATTAACTGTAGTCTTGAGTTCTTTCAGTTCTACTTATTATAAGCAAGGAACAGAAGCATGTCTCAATTAGTAATACCGACTTATCTTTTACATACCAATTATGACCTATATTTGGAAACAATTATAACTTAAGAGTAATTCATCAACAAAGTACATGGCTTTAAATGATAGCTATGGAGCACAAAGGTAGTTGATTTTGAAAGACAGACCAAAAATTTCATGACTTACCCCAAGTAAATGAATGAAAAAAAGAACAGCAACAAGAGAGATGATATAATAAGCCAGGCATGGATGACCTAGAAAAGAAAAGCATTTCAATATAATTAACTAACAGGTGCCACAACCCTTTTTTTTTTTTTTTTTTTTTTTTTGAGATGGAGTCTCACTCTGTTGCCCAGGCTGGAGTGCGGTGGTGCAATCTTGGCTCACTGCAATCTCTGCCTCCCGGGTTCAAGTGATTCTCCTGCCTCAGCCTCCTAAGTAGCCGAGACTACAGGCATGCGCCATCATGTCCAGCTAATTTTTTGTATTTTTAGTAGAGATAGGGTTTCACCGTGTTAGCCAGGATGTTCTCAATCTCCTGACCTCATGATCCACCCACCTTGGCCTCCCAAAGTGCTGGGATTACAGGCATGAGCCACCGCGCCCAGCCCCACAACCCTTAAAAAATACAAATTTCTTTATTTTATTTTGTTTTTTTGATACAGGGTCTCACTTTGTCACCCAGACTGGAGTGCAGTGGCATGATCTCAGCTCACTGCAACCTCTATCTCCCATGTTCAAGCAATTCTTGTGCTTAAAACTCCTGAGTAGCTGGAACCACAGGTGCATGCCACCATGCCAGGCTAATTTTTGTATTTTTAGTAGAGATGGGGTCTTGCCATGTTGCCCAGGCTGGTCTTGAACTGCTGACCTCATGTGATCCACCCGCTTCAGGCTCCCAAAGTGCTGAGATGACAGATGTGCACCACCATACCGGGACGGCATCTCTCTTTAAAACAACTTCATAAAATTGTACAATTTGGGAAAGGCCAACAGAATGGCTTAAGACATTGGTACTCCTTGGACATTTGAATATTCTAAATTAAGTTGACTATCCAAATACAATGAAGTTGTTTCTGGTGTGCTCCCACAAAAATTTTCCAGCATTTTATTACCAAAATTTTCAAACACACAGCAAAATTTACTAATTTTTACAGTGTATACCCATATATCACCTAGAGTCTACCATTCATATTTTGCAGTACTTGGTTTATAAAATTTCTGTCTAGCTTCTCATCTGTTAGTCTTTGTTGTTATTAGTACATATCAAAATAAACTGAGAGGCCAGGTGCGGTGGCTCACACCTATAATCCCAGCACTTTGGGAGGCCAAGGCAGGTGGATCACAAGGTCAGGAGATCGAGACCATCCTGGCCAACAAGGTGAAACCCGGTCTCTACTAAAATACAAAATTAGCTGGGTGTGGTGGTGTCCAAATATGTTAATTTGTTATTTTCATATGCATTTATTACTGTAAAGAAAATATACACACACATTTAAACAGGCCTTTCTCATCTTGCAAAAATCCCTAGTTCAGCTTTCCTGTGCTAAAGGATATGAAAGAAAAGAGCCCTGCTTCAGTACACAACATCATCTTCTCTAAATCCTGAAGTGTCAAGGCCAGAAATCATCTGACTTTAATAAGTTATAGTTCCTTTTATAACAAATTATGTATAATAATTAACTGTCTTTTCTGTTTCTAACATTTTAAGGTTTGGTCTTTTAGCTTCTAGGGCTTGTCACAGACATTGCATAACCAACCACTGATACAAGAAATCCTCAGGCAAGTTACTGAATCTGACTCAAAAGCTCCTTTACTTATACTGGGAGTCAAGTATAAACAACTTGTTTCCATAGAATTGTTTGTGCATGCTAAGATTTGAACATTTAAAAACATCACAACACAAATAAACAAGTAAATGTGGAAATCTGGCTGAATACAAACCTCTTAGACTGTCTAAAATGAAGGATGGGGCCGGACGTGGTGGCTCAGGCCTGTAGTCCCAGCACTTTGGGAGGCCGAAGCCAGTGGATGACCTGAGGTCAGAAGTTCGAGACCAGCCTGGGTAACATGGCAAAACCCCATCTCTACTAAAAATGCAAAAATTAGCCAGGTGTGGTGGCACGTCCCTGTAATCCCAGCTACTCAGGAAGCTGAAGCAGGAGAATCTCTTGAACCCAGGAGACGGAGGTTACAGTGAGCCAAGATCATGCCCCTGCACTCCAGCACTCCAGCCTGGGTGACAGACAGAAACTCCATCTCAAAAAAAATAAAATAAAATGAAGGATGGATAAAACACGGACAAAACCGACAAAAAATTTAAGAAAGGTTCCAGGTAAGACGGAATAAGCACATTCCACTCTCTGTCCCACTGAACACAGTTATAAAACCTGGGCAGAAAGCAGGCAGTAGCTGGTTGCAAGCAATGGAAAGTAAAGAGAAGTAGGTGGGCTGGGAAATTAGAAGTACTAGCTGACCATTTTTTCCCTCCACCTGTACTCCACGCAACCTATGTGGACATTAGCAAGACAATGGGAGCTCCACAATACCTCTAGCTCTGGCTTGAGGATCAGGAAAGAGGTCTCCTAACACCCAGAGAGTATAAAAATCCAGTTTTTCTTCTTTACCCCTTTTCTCCATTCTCTTATGCCCAGTCTTCACACAATCCTGTGGTGATGGGTGGCAATGTGGGTGGCAGAAGTCTAAAATTCAGAGGGAGCAGATCCTTCCTCTCTGGAAGATGTCAGTCCCCAGAGAGTGGGGCAAACAGCCCTTGCTTTCTCTCTCTCCTCCCACATTTTGGGCCTGACTTTAGGAAAATAAAGTCCACTTTCTGGCTGGAAGGATGAAAAAGGGAAGCCCAAGAAACCACAGGGAGATCACAGAAAGAGAGAAACTCATGAAAGCAATCTCTTAAAGCTGTTTACAAACTTGTGGGTCCATTCCCCAGGTGAGCAAGTATGTATATGATCCTCAACAGCACACACTGACCCTGATGACCAAATTACAAATAGAACACCACTATACCAGTCTCAGACTGGTGACTGGGTGGCATTTACATGGGGCAGATCTGAGCAACACTGCAAAGGCTTTGAAGAATGAACTGATAACTCACACAAGGCTGGCTGGACCTAACCCAATTAGATCAATTGGCCAATAAAACAAAAATATCAACATCCTTGGAGCAAGAAATAAGGGCAAAAACTGTTAAAATGAAAGGACATTTTTTAAAATCTCAGAAGAAAAAATGTAAAGAAGGGCTAAATGGGAATTTTAGAACTAAAAATACAAAAACCTAAAACATTTCACTGAATAGGTTTAGTAACAGAATGCAAACGGCAGGAAACTTGAAGACAGATCAATAGAAATTATCTAACCAGAACAACAGTGAAAACAAATTGGAAAAAAACAGAGCCTCAGAGACCTGTGGAACAACAAAAAGTTATTTGTGTCATCACTCCCAGAAGAGAGTAAAGAGCCAGGCAGAGTGGCTCTCGTCTGTAATCCCAGCACTTTGGGAGGCTGAGGCAGGCAGATCACTTGAAGCCAGGAGTTGGAGACCAGCCTGGCCAACATGGTGAAACCCCGTCTCTACTAAAAATACAAAAATTAGCTAGGGGTGGTGTCGCATGCCTATAATCCAAGGTACTTCGGAGGCCGAGGCTGCAGTGAGCCGAGATCATGCCAATGTACTCCAGCCTGGGTGACAAAGTGAGACTCAGTCTCAAAAAAAAAAAAAAAAAAAAAAAAAGAGCCAGACACCACGGTGGCTCACACCTATAATCCCACCAGCACTTTGGGAGCCCCAGGCAGGCGGATCACTTAAGGCCAGGAGTTTGAGACCAGCATGTCAATATGGTAAAATCCTGTGTCCACTAAAAATTAAAAAAAAAAAAAAGCCAGGCATAGTGACAGGCACCTGTAATTCGAGCACGTTGGAAGGCTGAGGCAGAAGAATCGCTTGAACCAGGGAGGCAGAGGTTGCAGTGAGCCAAGATTGTGCCACTGTATTCCAGCCTGGGTGACAGAGCAAGACTCCACCCCCCAAAAAAAAAAAAAAAAGAAGAGAGTAAAGAATGTGATACAGAAAAATGTTGAAGAAATAATGGTTGAAAAGTTTCCAAATTTGGTAAAAGACATAAACCTAGAGATTCAAAAAGCTCAGTGAACTCCAAATAGAATAACAAAAAAATCCTCACATAGTCCCATAATTAAACTACTGAAAAGAAAATTTTGAAAGTGACCCGAACAAAACAATGTATTAGTTACAGAAGAACAGTAATTGGAATGACTCTGATTTTTATCAGAAACCACGGAGGCTAAAAGAAAAAACAGCATTTTTTAAATGCTGAAAAAAGGAACCATCAAGACAATTTTATGCCCAGTAACAATATTCTTCAGTAATAAAGGTACAATTAAAACATTCTAAGATGAAGAAAAATTAAGAGAAATTGAGGCCAGCTGACTTGCTCTAAAGAATTACTAAAGGGAGACGTTCAGAGAGAAGGCAAATAATACCAGAAGAAAACAGGTGGCCTGGCATGGTGGCTCACACCTGGGTGATAAAGCAAGACTCTTATCTCTAAAAAAATTAAAGGACCCCAGCAAAGCAGTCCTACTGATGACAATGAAATGGTACGGAAGATAATTCCTTCGATTTATGTGCTAGCAGGTATCTCAGTAGACGGGATATGCAAAGGGGAAAACAGACCAACAGGTGGGCTAAAATTATTGCATTAAAAGTTGTATTTAAGGATGAAAATTTAAACCACAAGATTAAATATAATTTCCCAAGAAGTAACGGGAGAGATGAAAAAGTCCATCATCTGAGACTTATGCCTAGTTAGCTTTAGGAAACTACAAAGAGGACCAAGTAGGAAGAAAAGCAAAAGCCAGAATCAATGTCAAGCAGGAAGCAACAAATAAGTCAAATGGCAATAATGCCCAGAAAAATTAGGTTCAAAAAGGTCACCGGATATGACCAAAGGAAAAACTGGTAACCACATGATAAGCAGTTTCCATGGAGGCATGACAAGAGAACCCACACTTCAAGGAGCTGAGCTGAGGACTGAATTTGAGAGGAATCTTATGTAATAGCTATGTGTATTAATCCAGGTCAAACTCTGGACTCAAATGTCCATTCTGACCCATTAGGTTCTGACCCACACTAGCTGTGTGACCCCTGCCTCAGTTCGTCATCCATAAAACTGGGATAATAGGAGGGGCTACCTCAAAGAACTAGTGTTTAGATTAAACAAAACAAGGCAGATGTAAAGCTATACTTTCCTGTACATGTCACTGCTCAAGACTGGGAAAACCTACATATGTTTAAAAGCAGAGAAAAGAAGAGGTAGTTTAGAGATGGTGCTTTCTCTTTATACGTAAAACTATGAAAACACAGGAAAAATAAATAATTTCCTAAGATTACGAGGAGAAAGAACTCTGAGTCCAGAGCTCTGTCTATCCAATTACACAGGTATTTTATAAGGAAAAGGCAGGAAATCTGGATAAAAATTCTAGATTGTAAGAAAGAAAAAGTAGAATTCCACCCTCCAATAAAATCTGAGAAATAAACAAAAGAACAAAAGTATCACAGGGGGCTGGGCGTGCTGGCTCATGCCTGTAATCCCAGCACTTCGGGAGGCCGAGGTGGGCAGATCACGAGGTCGAGATGGTGAAACCCCGTCTCCACACACAAACAAAAAAAGTATCACAGGATCCTGATCAAGGTCAGTCTACTAAAGCAGAGAAATTAAAGGCAAGTAAACACGTAGAGACAAAATACATATGGTGAAAAAAGGGATAAAGGAAAGGAATTAAGAAACTAGCCTTTTTAAAGTAGAGGAGTGGAACACTACCCAACATAGATTTGTATCACTTGCTTTTTGGCCTTCTGAGTGCTGACAACAACCTGTCATCATCATACATATCTTTCATCTTTAATGGTCTCCATACATTACTAACAGATGATACAGATGGTCATCACTTAACACTTTCTTTCACTCAAATGTTCAACAAGCAAGGTTAAAATCTGTGTAATTTTAAAGTTCACAAGCATTGAAAAGGTATGGGATACTACTAGTAATCAACTAAATGCAAATTAAGACATTTTCTTTACCTATAAAAACCAGCACAGAGTTAAAAAAAAAAAATTCAGCACTGGTGGGGTATAACAGATACTCTCATTCACTACTGGTGTTAAGTACAAATTGATAAAACAGATACTCTCATTCACTACTGGTGTTAAGTACAAATTGATAAACTCTTTGAAAACAGGATTTTGTGTACCAAGAGTTATAAATATGTAGATAATTTGCCCCAGAAATTCTACATCTAGGATTTTACCCTATGGAAATAATTTGAAAAACTGAAAAAGTTCTAGGCATAAAGATATTACTGTTTTTTAAAATAGTGAAACACCAGAAACAAATGTCCAACATCAGGGACATTTGAGAAGTAAATTACAATGTACTCAAGCCAAACATCACATAGCATATAACTATTTTCTAAGAATTTATAACAGAAAAAATGCTTACATCAAAGTAAAAGAAAGGACGCACAGTGATTATACATTTTAACCATGTTAGAAAAATATACAGAAATAAATACTAGAAGGAAACAGAGCAGATTCCAACATTTGGAAAGTTGATATTTTTTTTGGGGGGGGTAGAAATAGGTCTCACTATGTTGCCCAGGATGGTCTCAAACTCCTGACCTCAAGCAATCCTTCTGCCTTGGCCTCCCAAAGTGCTGGGGTTATAGGCACGAGCCACCATTTATTATTTCTATTATTTGAAAATGACCTTAAAGGTCCATGACTTGTGATAATGTATAATTTTTTCTAAGGTATGAGTCTGAAATGTGCTAGTTGGCTAAAACTCAACAGTAAGTTACTTGGCAAGAAAGTGAGCTAGGGAAGGAGAGGCTGAGAAGGGTGGGTTTGTGTCTTTCCTGTATAACCTCCCAGCCCCCACTTCCCAAGGAATGAAGTAGTAGAGATGGTGAGGGGATGCACGATGGCTACCAGTTTAGGCAAGGTATGACCAGTCACCAGTGAGTTTAACATCAGCATCTGTAGATGGCTTTACTGTTCTGTTCTCCAATATGAAAATCTGATTTTAGTTACACCATATTTGATAGGGACCATTATATCCTATAGTGTTATTTGTGAATGAGGGGATTCACAAAGGTCTTAGAGTATATTTCTTCAGTATACTGTAAATCAAAATATTAAAACCACTTAGGGCCAGGTGCAGTGGCTCATGCCTGTAATCCTAGCACTTTGGGAGGCCAAGGTGGGCAGATCACTTGAGGCCAGGAGTTCAAGACCAGCCTGGCCAACATCGTTAAACTCCATCTCTACCAAAAATACAAAAATCAGTCAGGCATGGTGGCACACGCCTGTAATCCCAGCTACTTGGGAGAAAGAGGCAGCAGTATTGCTTGAACCTGGAGGGTCCAGGCTGCAGTGAGCCAAAATCGTGCCACTGCACTCCACTCCAGCCTGGGTAACAGGGCAAGACCCTGCCTCAAAAAACAAACAAACAAACACAGAAAAAACCACTTAGATTGTGCTACTATATGAAAATGTTTATTTTCCAGTTATGCCTTTTTGTGTTTTCTGGTTTTGTTTTTTGAGACAATAGCCTAAAAAGGCATTGAAATCCAAAATAATATGAACTATCACTAACTCTTAATATAAATAATTACTTATATAAGTAATATAACTAATCATTATATACTTTATACTACTTTTTCATGACATATAGATTCTATGAATATAAAATACTTCCAGTATTTGTTTTTTTGTTTTCTTTTATAGAGAAAGGGTCTTGCTATGTTGCCCAAGCTGGTCTTGAACTCCTGGCCTCAAACGATCCTCCTGCCTCAGCCTCTGAGACTGGCACATGCACCTGGCTTCCTTTCTGTACTTTTTGAATGTTCCACAGTGAGAAGGAAGAAAACTAAAAGTTAACTTAGCTCTAGAAGACAAAATCTTTTTCTTTCCTGGATCAGTTAAGGTACTGTGACAGGAATAACCAACCATAAGAACAGAGTGGAAAGCAAAGATCTGTGTCTCATGCTCACCTTATAGCACCTGTATTTATAGAGAACCACCAGGAGAATAGTCATGACAACAATGACACTGATCATGATGGCAGCATTCAGAATTGAGTGCAGGGCTCTTTGGCCCACAGTCTCGGTATCTTCTGTGAATGGGGTATAGATTCTATAATAAAACAAAACACAAAAGCCCTAGGTAAGTGTTAATGGAGATCCTCAACCACATTACTACCTCCAACACAGAATTTTATTTTTCTCAATTCAATTGATATAAGTCACTTTCCCCCAACTCACCAATCTAGCTAAGAATTTTTAACCTGAGGAAAACAGCTATACTCTAAAATAACTGCTTCAAAGAAAGTATCTAACATATAGAAAGACCTTACATGTGAACCAGACAATGGCTCCATCTAGTGGGTGTTTTATATTGAAATAATTATAATACCTCATCAAATGTTCTTTTGCTACAGCTTATCAGGAACTTGTTAAAGAACCAGATTCTGCCACAAAAACCACATCGGCTGACAAGTGGTTGTTAAAAGGTAATATGGCTTATAATTAGTGCCTTTCATCTGTAAAGTAATTGCAACTGGAGTTTTCTTAAGATAATGTGACATATCCATCTTCCCCTTGTTTCTCATTCACAGAAAAACATTTTTATTCCATGTACCACTATTCCCAGCAAAAAGACTATTTCTTACTCCCTTATATTTATGGATGGCTATGAGAATAAGTAATGGCAATGACTTTTAGGGAAATGTGCTGTGTATTGAACTTCTAAGAAAGGAGTGAATTCTGCTGACATGTCCTATGTTCTTTTTTCCCCCACTCCTTCCGACGGTCAAGAATGCAGGCTAGGGCTCCAAGCTAGACGTTAGAAGCTAAAGAAGAAAGGAGACTGAGTCCTTCATGAATGTAAAGCCAGTATACTAATCTGGACTGCCTACCTCTACACTACTCTATGAGAGAGAAAGTATGTACATTATTTAAACCAGTTATTTGGATTTTGTATAACAAAGTCAGAAAAATTTCTGTAAAGAGCCAGATAGTGAATTTTTTTTTTTTTTTTGAGATGGAGTCTCGCTCTGTTGGCAGGCTGGAATGCAGTGTTGTGATCTCAGCTCACTGCAAGCTGTACCTCCCGGGTTCAAGCGATTCTCCTGCCTCAGCCTCCCCAGCAGCTGGGACTACAGGCGCACACCACCACACCAAGCTAATTTTTGTATTTTTAGTAGAGATGAGGTTTCACCATGTGTTAACCAGGATGATCTTGATCTCCTGACCTCGTGATCTATCTGCCTTGGCCTCCTAAAGTGTTGGAATTACAGGCATGAGCCACTGCATCCGGACCAGAGAGTGAATATTTAAAGCTCTGTGGGTCATATGGTCTCCACTGCAAGCACTCAACTGTGCCACTGTAGTGTGAAGCAGCCACAGACAACGTATAAACCAAGGAGCATGGTCATGTTCCAATGAAAGTTTACTCACAGGTTTGTGAACAACTTTGTTACTACACCTTTGTGGAAAGGTAGCCGGCAGAGCTGGCCTGTGGCTGTAGCTTGCCAATGTTTGTTCTATAATACGTTGCCAAACCTAACCCTAACCTATACAAATAATATTCTTCAATCCCTCCAGCTGTAACCCCTGCCCTTTACCTGCTGTCTTAGATGTTCTCCCAAAAGGCTAAAAGTTTGGCTTTCAGAATACCATGTAGTTTTTCAGACACTTCACAATTTCAAATTCTAAAACTCAGCTAAAACTCTTCTTTGGGGCTGGGCACGGGGGCTCATGCCTATAATCCCAGCACTTTGGTAGGCCAAGGCAGGTGGATCAAGAGGTCAGGAGTTCAAGACCAGCCTGGCCAACATAGTAAAACCCCATCACTGCTAAAAAAAAATACAAAAATTAGCCAGGCATGGTGGCAGACGCCTGTAATCCCAGATACAGAGAATAAGCAGAGAATTGCAATAAGCAATTGCAATTGCAGAGAATAAGCAGAGAATTGCTTGCACCCGGGAGACAGAGGTTGCAGTGAGCCAAGATCATGCCACTGCACTCCAGCCTGGGCGACAGAGCGAGACTCCATCTCAAAAAAAACAAACTCTTCTTTGGGCCCCATGAGAGCCTTAGAGGTGGAACTAGATGACATCTGAATGGAAGCATTTTCTTGGAGGCCAAGGACTGACAGCAGCACCAGGGAATCCACATGACAGCTCCCCGAAAGTCTGGTTATTCACCCTTTCAATTAATGATTTTTTAGCCATTTATTATGTACCTCACCCTAGAGACACAGTACCCTCACAGGCCTTGCAAAAAAGAAGAAAATCAGACATTAAACAATGTAGATAAATATATATGTGTAAATTGTGACAAATGAGAAAGGACAAGTTGCTATGAGAAAGAATACCAGGAAGGACCTAATCATGTTAGGAGAAACAAGAATGTAATCTTTGAGGATTTAACATTTAAGCCAAGAGGAGGGGGATGACAGGAATTTAATCCACCGAAGTTAGAAAAGGAAAGAATATTCTAGGCAGAAGAGCAATGGGACCAATGGCCCTGAGAGGGGGAAAGAATTTATATGTTCAATTCAGCATAACTTCAGCTCTATCCAGTAATACCATATAGGAGACATACCTCTGCAGGGTTCCTTTTCACCACTTAAAACATCAAGTAATAACCCCCTGCTCTCTCAACTGCTCCTGATCATCAGAAAGGATGGACTCTCTAGCTGTCTTGCCCCTTCAATGCAAAAGCGTTCAAGGTGATAATGACATGCTGTAAAGAAGTCACACTGGCTTTGAGAATAACAAAACAAAACTCATACGTACAGCTGCCCATCCTTCCGGGTATAAAAGCTGACTGATTTGATGGTAGCCACGACCACCACCATGCAGAGAGTCACAGGGACAAAGAGCATGATCACATGCTTGGCACCATATTTCAATGTCAGCTCCTCGTCTTCTTCCTCATCTTGTTCCACAACCTGCCTTGAGTTACCCTGGGGTCGTCCATTAGATAACGGCTCAGGGTGGCCAACTCTCCGCCTGTCGTTGTGCTCCTGCCGTTCTCTATTGTCATTCTATAAGCACAAGAAAAACTTTTTCAGTAAATCAGACTCTCAGCAAAATCAAGATAGTAGTAAGACCCGGGCTTAACAACAGACCCATCACTGCATGAGTTCTAAAAACCTGATGCAAGAAAAAAACAATTTACAAGAAGTATGAAGTTTAAAAGTCTAGATTATTTATCACTATTCACTGAAGGCACTCAGGTCCTCTCTTTTACCTGGGTCTTCATCCCAGCATAATACAATTGCTTATCCTTTGAGATGTAGCTTAAATACTGACACCTGCATGAAACCTTCTTTATTGGCTGCAGCTCTATGCGCCTTTTTCAAATTCAGCTTTTTAACTGTGATTCCAGACCAGTTATGCAAGGAACTTACCTTACCTTACTAAGACTTTAAAATCCTTGTGTCAGAGGGGCTGGGTAAAACAAGGCTGAGACCTACTGGGCTATATTCACAGGAGGTTAGGTATTCTTAGTTACAGGATGAGACAGGAGGTCAGCACAAGACACAGGTCTTAAAGACCCAGCTGATAAAACAGGCTGCAATAAAAAAGCTGGTCAAAACCCACCAAACCCAAGATGGGGATGACAGTGACCTCTGGTCATCCTCACTGCTCACTATATGCTAATTATAATAATTAGCATGCTAAAAGACACTCCCACCAGCACCATGACAGTTTACAGACGCCATGACAATGTCCAGAAGTTACCCTATATGGTCTAAAAAAGGGAGGGACCCTCAGTTCTGGTAATTGCCCACCTCTTTCCCAGAAGACTCATGAATTATCCACCCCTTGTTTAGCATATAATCAAGAAGTAACAGGCCTCGTGTGGTGGCTCATGCCTGAAATCCCAACACTTTTGGAGGCCAAGGTGGATCACTTGAGGTCAGGGGTTCAAGACCAGCCTGGCCAACATGGTGAGACACCCCCCCCCACCCCCCCACCATCTCTACTAAAAATACAAAAACTTGGCCGGGCTCGGCAGCTCATGCCTATAATCCCAGCACTTTGGGAGGCCAAGGCGGGCGGATCACCTGAGGTCAGGAGTTCGAGACCATCCTGGCCAACATGGAGAACTCCATCTACTAAAAATACAAAATTAGCCGGGCACTGTGGCACATGCCTGTAATCCCAGCTACTCAGGAGGCTGAAGCAGGAGAATGGCTTGAACCTGGGAGGCGGAGGTTGCAGTGAGCCATGATCGTGCCATTGCATTCCAGCCAGGGCAACAAGAGCAAAAACTCCAACTGGAAAAAAAAAAAAATTAGCCAGGCATGGTGGTGCGCTCCTGGTATCCCAGCTACTCCGAAGGCTGAGGCAGGAGAATTGCCTGAACCCAGGAGGTTGCAGTGAGCTGAGACCATGCCACTGCACTCAAGCCTGGGCGACAGAGTGAGACCCTGTCTCAAAAAAACAAAGTAACAATTAGTATCTCTCGCACCCAGGCTGGAGGAAGTGGCATGATCTCAGCTCACTGCAACCTCTGCCTCCTAGGTTCAAGCGATTCTCTTGCCTCAGTCTTCCGAGTAGCTGCAATTATAGGCGTGTGCCACCACACCTAGCTAATTTTTGTATTTTTAGTAGAGACAGGGTTCACCATGTTGGCCAGGCTGGTCTCAAAGTCCTGGCCTCAAGTGATCTGCTAGGCTTAGCCTCCCAAAGTGCTGGGATTACAGGTGTGAGCCACCACCCAGCCATCAAGCTACTGCTCTGCCTATGGAGCAGCCATTCTTTTATTCCTTTCTTAATAAATTTGCTTTCACTTTACAGATTAGTCTTGAATTCTTCCATGCGCGAGATCCAAGAATCCTCTCTTAGGGTCTGGATTGGGACCCATCTCCTGTAACACTTTTATCCTTATCCTGGGCTTATCTTTTCCTATTCTTAAAGTTCAGGCCAGGCGCAGTGGCTCACACCTGTAATCCCAGCACTTTGAGAAGCCAAGGCAGGTGGATCACTTGGGCTTGAGCTCAGGAGATTAAAACCAGCCTGGGCAACCTGACAAAATCCCAAAAATACAAAAAATACAAAAATCAGCCGGACCCTGTGGCATGTGACTGTAATCCCAGCTTTTCTGGAAGCTGAAGAAGGAGGATCTCTGGAGCCCAGGAGGTGGAGGCTGCAGTGAGCTGAGACTGCACCAATGCACTCCAGCCTGGGTGACAGAGTGAAATCCTGTCTAAAAAAAAAAAGTTGCGCTTCTTTTTTCAGTATCACTGTTCATATCTTCAAGTACTGTCTTGTAAAGAGCAAGGTAAGTAACATGAGCAATAACAACAATAAAAATAGTAGGTGACTTGCCAGGCACAGTGGCATGTACCTGCAGTCTTAGCTATTTGAGAAGCTGAGGCAGAGCGTTCGCCTGAGCCCAGGAGTTCAAGTCCAGTCTGGGTAACATAGCAAGACCTCATCTCTAAAAAAAAAGAAAAAAACTAAAAACAATTAAAAATACATGACTAAAAAAACCAAGTCCTCCTACTCCCAGATAAGTAAATAGGAGATGAAAATAGATTGAGCATCACTGTTAACAGTCAAAAAATAAGCTTGAGTAAGTTAGGGTTCTCTTAGGAAAATCATTTGAGAGCAAGCCTCTCTTGGACCTCCTTTCCGACTACACGGTATAATTATTACTAACAAGTATTACTATTATTCATTTAAAAAACACTCCATGATGGCTGGGCGGCTCACACCTGTAATCCCAGCACTTTGGGAGGCTAAGGCTAGCGGATCACTTGAGGCCAGGACTTTGAGACCAGCCTGGCCAACATGGTGAACCCTGTCTCTACTAAAAATACAAAAATTAGCTGGGCATGGTGGCACACGCCTGTAATTCCAGCTACTCGGAAGGCTGAGGCAGGAGAATCGCTTGAACCTGGGAGGCAGAGGTTGCAGTGAGCTGACATTGTGCCACTTCCCTCCAGCCTCGGTGACAGAGACAAACTGTCTAAATCAAAACAAAAAAAAAAACACTCCACATTTAATAACAGCTTAAAATGATTACAGTGTACCCAGGACTGTGATATATGCTTTACAATTAATTCTCAGTCATCCCATCAACACTTTTCAGGTGAGGAAACAGCCACAGCTGGTGAGTGTTACAGAGAGGGTTTAAACCCAGGCGAGCCTGACTTCAGAAATCAAGTTCTTAACTACCTCTTAATTTGCTGTTCACAAGACAAACATAGGAGCTCTACAGACCCAGTGTGAGTTGAAGGTTCTTATTTCACTTTAAATATATTCTTCCCACAAGTCATTATTAAAATTCTACTATATTCCAAGTACTCTGCTGTGGCAATACTGAAATTAATAAGATCTAGAGACTGTCCTTAAAGGGTCATAAGCTGGTTTTAAAACAGGTTGTAAAGAACTCTGCCATACTAAGGACTTCAGACTTCACCTTAGGCAACAGAAAGTCATAAAAATTGTTAAGGTGGGACAGGCACAGTGGCCTGTAATCCCAGCATTTTGGGAGGCCAAGATGGGTGGATCACTTGAGGTCAGGAGTTCAAAACCAGCCTGGCCAACATGGTGAAACCCCCACCTCTACTAAAAATATAAAAATTAGCCAGGCGTGGTGGCAGGAGCCTATAGTGCCAGCTACCCGGGAGACTGAGGCAAAAGAATCACCTGAATCTGGGGGATGGAGGCTGCAATGAGCAGAGATCGTGCCACTACACTCCAGCCTAGGTGACAAAGTGAGGCTCAAAAAAAAAAAAAATTGGTAAGGTTGAAGAAGTAACATAATCAGATGTTTCATTTTTAGGAAACTTGATTGAGTGGCAATGAATGAGGTATCCAGCATAAGGAACTAGGTAGATGATAACGGTATTGGTAGAGATAAGGAACACAAGAAGATAAGCAGGCTGGAAGAGAGAAGTGCTTTAGTTAGAGAGATAACCAGGCAGTTAAGTCCAATGCCAGTTACCAATAGGAATTTCAAGCTCAGAAGAGTCACAGGAAGTCACTGGTCTCTATAGCCTCAGAAATGGATAAAATCTCAGGTCTCAGAAATGAATGAAATAGCTGTAGACGGAAAAATATAGTGAAAAGATGACCAAGGACAGAAGTGTAAACAACCCATAAACTTAAGCAGCAGGTGATGGGAGGAAACCAGCAAAAGAGATTGAGAATAAAGGAAAGGGAAGAAAACTCAGGAATCAATATAACACAGAAGCCAAAGAGGAGCACAAATCAAAGAGGTGTTATCAACAGTCTGGCAGGATGAGCACTAAAAAGACCCTGAATTGGCAATGGGACATTTATCAAGGATTTTACGAAAGTAAAACTGTGAAGAGGGAAGTCAGGTTGAGATGAGACGGGATAATTCCCTTGACGCTCTCATGGCTCGGGGTGTGGCTTGTTTACTCAGCAAGGCAACCACCCACTCAAACCCCTTGCAAGAGGGAGGGAGCGAGTGTGGGAACCAGAGCAACCTTTGCTCCTCTCTGGCGGGAGCAGGCTCTGTGCGGGCCCTGCAGCAGCGTCCAGGCGTGTTACAACTAATGCTCCTTCAACTCTGCCGTTCGGGGATGGCCAAGTGCCAACCAGCTCAGTGGAGGGTCAGGGTGGCAGCCCCTGACCTCTCCTCTTGGCACCCCAGGTTCTTGTCTGGCGCCCAGGAATAATCAGGTCACACGAACAGACTGAAGGGTAGTGTATGCAGGGGATTTTACTGCATGATAGAAGTGGTTCTCAGCAGGATGGAGAGTTGGAAAGGGAACGGTGTGGGAAGAAGATGATCTTTCCCTGAAGCTAGAACATTTCCAGTCAGGCCCTTTCTCCAAAGTAGCACCATCTGAAGTTACCACGTCTGTCCACAGTCTCCAACACTCAGCTGCTTCTCTGCTCGCTGCTCAGCTGCTTGTATTTCTGATGATCAGCCACCTGTATTTCCAACACTCAGCCATTTGTATCCCTGACATTTAGTTGCTTGTGTTGTTCTGCCACCTGAATTTTTTTTTTTTTTTTTTTTTTTTTGAGACAGAGTCTTGCTCTGTTGCCCAGGCTGAAGTGCACTCCTGCAATCTGGGGTCCCTGCAAACTCCACCGCCAAGGTTCAAGCGATTCTCCTGCCTCATCCTCCCAAGTAGCTGGGATTATAGCGCCCACCACCACGCCCAGTTAATTTTTGTATTTTTAGTAGAGATACGGTTTTGCCATGTTGGCCAGGCTGGTCTTGAACTCCTGACCTCAGGTGATCTGCCTGCCTTGGTCTCCCAAAGTGCCAGGATTACGGGCGTGAGCCACTGTGCCCAGCCCAGCTGAAATCTTTTTTGGGGCACAGGATAGGGGAGCGGCAGGCCAAAAAGGTAACATTTGGGTGGCGAAAAGGGGTCAGCTGTTTTCACTTAAGGCTGCAGTTCCAGGCTTAAGGGTGAAGTTTAACCAGGAACCCAGTTCTTCGGTATCAAGGTCATAAATCATAATGGACTGGAAAATAATTGAGAATTGAGAAGGTAAAGGCAATCATTCTTTGAAGCAAAAAAAAAAAAAAAAAAAAAACAGATGAAAGGGGCTTGCAATAGAGAGGGATTTAAACTTGAAAAAGTTATCCAACCCCACTGGAAATGAAGACAATAAAAAAACCAGACAAGGTTATTTTAGAGCTTTGGAGACTTGAGCATAACAATCAAGTCAAAGTGTAGACTTAAGATCAGAGGAAGATTGGTAGCCTATAGAATGGATTTTTTATATATACAATAAAAGATTAGAGGAAGAGACATAGTGGGGGATTAAAACTAATGGAATAGGGTAAGGCATAATCAAAGAGTGCTATAGTTTGAATGTTCCCCCCCCAAAAGTGCATGTACTGGGAACTTGGCTGCCACTGTGGTATCACAAGGTAAGGCCTTTAGGAGGTGACTGGGTCATGAGGATTCTACCTTCATGAATGAATTACAGGTTCAGTATCCCTTATATGAAGTGTTTGGGACCAGAAATGTTTCAGATTTTGAATTTTGGAGTATTTCCATTATACTTACAAGTTGGGCATACCAAATATAAAAATCCAAAATCCAAAACGCTCCAATAAGCATTTCCTTTGAGACTCAGGTTGATATTCAAGAAACTTTCGGATTTGGGAGCATTTTGAATTTCAGACTTTCAAATTAGGGATACTCAACCTGTAATGTCAATATCGCAGGAGTGAGTTGGTTATCATGGGAGTGACTCTGTTATAAAAGCAAGCTCTCTCTTGCCCTTCTGCCTATCCACCATGGGATAATCCTCCTCAGATACTGAAACCATACTCTTGGACCTTCCAGCCTCAAGAACCATGAGTCGAATAAATTTCTTTTCTTTATAAATCACCCAGTCTCAGAAAAACAAAATAATTAAAAAAGAAAACAAACAACAACAAATAAATAAATCACCCAGTCCGTGGTATTCTCTTATAGCAATACAAAATGAACTAAGACAGAGGGGAACAAAAAAAGAGAGAGGCTGCCCTTATAAAGGCATGGTGCCCTCTCCTTCAGTCTGGAGGTCAGGATTTCTCTTCAAATAGTTATGAAGACCCAAACCCTATGAGAAATGGAAAGGAAACTATTCTAAAGCATAAAAGGTAGAAATATATACACCACCCATCAACAAAGATTATTTTTGGGGAACATAAGTCTCCAGAGTGGCTAAAGCCCAGCAGAATGGAAATGTTTATAAGGAAGGTGAGGTCAAAGGGACCAGAACATAGTGTGACAGACAGCAAGGAGTAGCAGGAGAATTGAGAATTCATACTCCTATTCTTCCAGAGAAGGAGGTGACTTAAGTCATCTGCCAAGAATGTTATATCTGCAATTGATGTTCAGCAATACAAGTCTGAACAACTTGATTGGCTGACTAATGTTTACAATAAACATACAAGTAATAATAGCCATCTTTATACGGTATTTGATATTTACAAGACACTATCACATTGTCTCATTTATTATTTTTATGTCTTGAGAAGTTTTGGTAAGTGAACACAAAAGCAATTTATCCAAAATCTCACAACCAGGAAACAGCAGAGGTAAGAATCAAACCAAAGTCTCTTGCTTCAAAACTTGTGTTCTTTCTATAGTACCACACAGCCATCCTTTTATGTCATATGAACAGTTTAATTAGCTAAGTCTAGCATGAAAGGGGCAATTCACAGTCCTCAACCGGATGATCTGGTTTATAATGAACATTAGCTAACTCAACCCTGCCCTGCCCTACCCTACCCTACCCTGCCCTGCCCTGCCCTACCCTACCCTGCCCTGCCCTGCCCTGCCCAAGACATAATGAGATGGATACTAGAACACTGTTTAACAGTAATACACACATTCACAAACCCTTCCTCTTTGTAGTACGTTGGATATTACTTTTATTATTATTACTGCCTCAGCCTCCCAAGTAGCAGGGATTACAGGTGACCACCAAAACGCCCAAGTAATTTTTGTATTTTTAATAGAGATGGGGTATCACCATGTTGGCCAGGCGGGTTTCGAACTCCTGACCCAGGTGATCCACCCACCTCAGCCTCCTAGAGTGCTGGGATTACTACTTTTCATTCATTCATTCATTCATTCATTTATTTGAGACAACATCTCCTTATATCACCCAGGTTAGAGTGCAGTGGTATGCTCTTGGGTCACTGCAACCTCTGCCTCCCAGGTTCAAGCGATTCTAGTGCCTCAGCCTCCCAAGTAGCTGGGATTACAGGCATGTGCCATGACACCTGGCTAATTTTTGTATTTGTAGTAGAGACAAGTTTTTACCATGTTGGCCAGGCTGGTCTTGAACTACTGACCTCAAGTGATCTGCCCGCCTCGACCTCCTAAAGTGCTGGGATTGTAGTCATGAGCTACCACACTGGGCCGTGGACACTACTTTTTTTTTTACTCCACCCCGCCCCCACCCCCACCAAGAGAGAGTCTTGCTGTTACCCAGGCTAGATTGCAGTGGTGCAATCTCTGTTCACTGCAACCTCCGCCTCCTAGGTTCAAGAAATTCTCCAGCCTCAGCCGCCCCAGTAGCTGGGATTACAAGTGCTCAATACCGCACCCGGCTAATTTTTGCATTTTTAGTAGAGATGGGGTTTCACCATGTTGGCCAGGCTGGTCTCCAACTCCTGACCTCATGATCTACCAGCCTCAGCCTCCTAAAGTGCTGGGATTACAGGTGTGAGCCACCACACCTGGCCAGACAATATTTTTGAAACTGATTGTTTCAGACATGGTGGCGAATGCCTAGTCCCAGCTACTCAGGAGACTAAAGTGGGAGGATCGTCTGAACCTAGGAGTTCAAGTCCAGCCCAGGCAATGTACTAAGACACCATCTCTAAGGAAAAAAAATGTTTTAATTTTTTTTTTTTTTTAAAGTACAGTTTGGGCCAGGCGCGGGCGGCTCACGCCTGTAATCCCAGCACTCTGGGAGGCTGAGACTGGTGAAACCCCATCTCTACTAAAAATATAAACATTAGCTGGGCATGGTGGTGGACGCCTGTAATCCCAGCTACTTGGGATGCTGAGGCAGGAGAATCCCTTGAACCCAGGAGGCAGAGGTTGCAGTGAGCTGCAATTATGCCACTGCACTCCAACCAGGGCGACAGGAGACTCCATCTCCAAAAAAAAAAGTACAATTTGGTGACAGAAGTGTTGGTTAGAGACAAAAATGGCAGATTCACTGGCTGTCCAGATTTAGAGTGAACATACGTATGTGAAAATAAAAGCAGCAGCAAGTTCTGAAAATATTTTATAGAGTGCTCCAACTAATCAGAGGACTATGGCTGTATCACTACATTTTATGGGTGAAATCACAGTGTGTGAAATTTCGAATTTAAAAGTCTCTAACTTACGTTAGACTATCTTGGGTTTACCCCAGTGACACTGTATTATATAGCGGTAATTAGCCCAAGTTCTGGGGTCAGACTACCATGATTTGGATTTCTCTTCTATATAATGTGATTTGGGGCAAGTTATTTCACCTCTTTGAACTTCAATGTCTTCATCTGTAAAATGGTGATTAAAAAAGTGTCTCCTGATATGGTTGTTGTAAATTCTACTGGGATAATACTTGAAAGACATATCTCATGGTGTCTGATAGATACTAAGCACTCAGTAGTTTTACCATTTATTCTACATATATACATTCCTATGGCTACTAGCATATGCCAAGGTATACCTGATCTCCTCTTAGGGTATTGTCCAAATGAAATTGCATATAAAATTCCAGACATTTTTAGTCTATCAACAGAAATTCGTAGGTACTATGGAATTAGAAAAATCTGTTTCCCAAACATTTATCTCCATCTCTGACCTCTCCTAGAACTCTATTCTAAGCTTCTCCTCCATCTTCTCCATTTTTGTGAACAGCAGCACCATTCTCCCAGTTTCTCACGTCCCAAATATAGGAATTATTCTTGATTCCTTTCTTCTCCTTAGTACCTGTATCTAGTCAGCCAAAAATTCTGCCAGAATACCTCTAAAATGTCTCCTGGATCTGTCTACTTCTATGTCCACAATCTTTGTGGTTCAAACCACTATTATCTGTCATTTGGATTACTGTTAATAGGATTCCAATTTGGTCTTTCTGCTTTTATGCTCCCCTAGTCCATTCTCCACGCTACAGCCAGGATGATTTTTAAACAAAATGAGATCATGTCATTCCTCCATTTTAAAATTCAATAACATGACTTCTTCTCATGCTATTAACAAAATCAAAACTTCTTAGGCTCATGAAGTCTAAAATGGTTTGGTCCTTGCTCTGACCACATACTGTTCCTCCTGTTTCCATTCCTTTTCTCGAACTGGCCTTCTAATTCTCTGCTCAGGGCTGTTTCACCTGGAATGCCCTTCTCCCACCTGACTATTCCTCGTCATTCAGTTCTCTCCTGGTAGACAATTTCCTGACTATCAAATGTAAGAAAGCCTTTGTCTGTGTTGATCTGCTGGTTTTAATTCTCTGAATAGTACTTATGATCATTGGATGTAGCTCCTGTTTGTTACTTGATTATTCATCTTTATCTCCTTAGAATGTAAATTTTCTCTAAGGGCACAACACATGTTCTTAATCTCTGCTGGATCTCTACTGTCTCCTGTAGTAGAGTACATACTCAGAAAATATTTACTAAGTTAACTAATGAATGATTCCTAAAAGATTGTTTGTGAAGCTTGACTAATATTTTTGTAGAGACAAGGTTTCACCATGTTACCCAGGTTGGTCTTGAACTTCCAGGCTCAAGCAATCCTTCCCGCCTTGGCCTCCCAAAGTGCTGGGATTACAGGCATGAGCCATCGAGTCCAGCAATCTTGTACTTTTAGACTGGAGTTCTGAGTTTCAGAGATTTGTAGTTCACTGAAAAGGAAGCACTGTGTGGGTGTGCCTGGGAGGGAGTTTTGCTAAGAATTCCTACTAAATAAAGTTCAATCAATCAAATGTTATTATACTTCAAAAATTCTCCAGGGAAATAAATTGTCAGCTTCCATTTAAAGATTGTATTCCATTTAAATGTGCTGTTAAAGTAAAATGTGACATAAGAATCTACAGATAACTGAAAGGAAATAAAAATAGAGCTCTTCAAAAAAAAGTACAATTTACTTCTTTAAACAGGTAAAACAAAAATTAAAAATAAGGCCGGACACGGTGGCTCACGCCTGTAATCCTAGCACTCTGGGAGGCCAAGGCAGGCTGATCACTTGAGATCAGGAGTTCAAAACCAGCTTGGCCATCATGGTGAAACCCTAACTCTACCAAAAATACAAAAAATTAGCTGGCATGGTGGTGTGTGCCTGCCTGTAATCCCAGCTACTCGGGAGGCTGAGGCAGGAGAATCACTTGAACCCGGGAGGCAGAGGTTGCAGTGAGCTGAAATCGTGCCACCACACTCCAGCCTGGGCAACAGAGCGAGATTCCATCTCAAAAAAAAAAAAAGATAAAGAAAATTAAAAATTAAATAAATATGCAGGTAAAACATTCACGTGGTTCCAAGAAAAGCATTAAAAGGTATAGAGTACAGTCTCCCTCTTAGTATATACCTAGTTTCCTAATCCCCCTGCTTATTACCGTTATTGTTCTCCTGTGAATCTTTTCAAAGTTTCTACATATGCAAGCAAATATAGATATTCTTACTCCCTTTTCACACAAATGTTAGTACAGTAAATGCATCATGCAGCGTTTTCTCCATTTAACTATGTATCTCAGAGATTTTTTCTACAAATCAGTACATAAAGAACATCCTCATTCTTATTATTTTTAGAGACAGATTTTCACTCTGTCATCCAGGCTGGAGTGCAGTGGCATAATCACAGCTCACCACAGCCTTGACCTCCCAGGCTAAAGCGATCCTCCCACCTCAGCCTCCTGAGTATCTGGGACTGCAGGCATGTGCTACCATTCTAGGCTGATTTTTTAAAATTTTTTGTAGAGATGAGGTCGCTCTGTGCTGCCCAAGCTGGTCTTAAATTCAGGGGCTAAAGCACTCCTCCTGCCTCAGCCTCCCAAAGTGCTGGATTACAGATGTGGGCCACCATGTCTGGTAGTCCCTATTCTTAAAACACAATTAACCAGGTACATTGCCAGTATATGAATGTATCATCAGTTATTTGGTCAATCCCCTAATGATGAACATTTAATTTGTTTCCAATGTTTTGCTATTACAAACAATGCTGCCGGTGTATGTACCCTATAAGTCATTTAACATATGTGTAGGCATACTGGTAAATTCTCTGAACTATAATTGCCAGGTCAAAGCATATTTGCATTTTAAATTCTGACTGATATATATATGACATATATGTATATATATGTGATATATGTATATATGTATATGCATATGTATATATATAACATATATACATATATTTAATATACATTATATATATATATATTTCTTGAGATGTAGTCTCACTCTGTTGCCTCAGCTGGAGTATGGTGACACAATCTTGCCTCCTGGGTTCAAGTGATATATAATATATATTTTTATATATTTTTTCCCCTGATATTACATACACGATATATATGTATATGATACACATATTTCATGATATACGTGTATCACACACATATATATCCTATACATATATATGTACATATACATACATCGTACATATATGTATATATGTATGTATCATACGATATATGTATGTCATATATATCATATATGATATGAGTCAGAATATATTATTTATGTATATTATATATAGCTTGAACCCAGGAGGCGAGATCATGCCACCACACTCCAGCCTGGGCAACAGAGCAAGACTACATCTAAAATAATACATATCTATATATCATATATGCTATCTATATGAGATATATGACATATATATATCAGACATATATGAGATATATATATACAGAGTGAGCACAAGAGAGAGAGTGAGCACGAGAGAAAAGAGAGCAAGCACACACACCAGGGCAGCAGTGGCTGCTGACATGTGGTCAGATATTGGATGCCGGTGCTGGAGCAGTGCAGGTGTCTGGCAGAGTGATGTCTCTCACTCTGAAGAATATGTCTGTCTGTCTATCTGTCTGTCTCTGTCTTTCTCTCTATATATATTGCCTCTCATTCTGAAGACTATATCTCTCTTCGCTCTACAGAGATTCAAGCGATTCTCCAAGATTCTCCCAGATTCAAGGGATTCTCCTGTCTCAGCCTCCCAAAGTGCTGGGATTACAGGCGTGAGCCAAGGCACCAGGCCTTAATTTCTAATTAATAATTATTAATTAATTTAAAAAATAAGTGTTACAGCTCTGTTAAAATTTGTCTAGCAAGTTTTCCAGTTTTCACTGGGAACTATTCCCCCTAAAAAAGGTAAATGCCAGCTATGTGCCAGATACTGTGCTAGGTGTAGTGCCAGAGATACCACAGGGAGCAAACAGATAAGGTTCCTGGTTCTCATGAACTACTTTCAAGCAGAGGGTAACAGATAATAAACAGGATAATTACACAGTGGGATAGTACTATAAAAGGAATAAACAGGGTACTCTCAGTGCATTGCCTATGGGCTAGCCCAGCTCCACAAGAAGCAGACTTAAAAAAAAATAGGCCAGGTGCAGTGGCTCACGCCTGTAATCACAGCACTATGGGAGGCCGAAGCAGGCAGATCACGAGGTCAGGAGATTGAGACCATGCTGGCTAACACGATGAAACACCATGTCTACTAAAAATACAAAAATTAGCCAGGCGTGGTGGCATGCGCCTGTAGTCCCGGCTACTCAGGAGGCTGAGACAGGAGAATCCCTTCAACCCAGGAGGTGGAGGTTGCAGTGGGCAGAGATCGTGCCACTGTACTCCAGCCTGGGTGACAGAGCAAGACTCCATCTCAAAATAATAATAATAAAAATAAAAATAAACAAACAAATAAGGTGATAGGATAAAGAACACCTTGTATGGGACTACTTTTAAATAATACGGCCAAAAATACCTGTCTGAGGAAGTACGACAACATGAGCTGAAACCTGAAGGATGAAAAGATGTACAAGGCCTGCAGTACAGTAAAGGGGGTAAATCAGCATTATCAGGGTTGTCCAAACTCTGCACAGGCCAAAAACAGATGTTTTCCCTGCCCAGCTCCTGGAAGACAATCTCTAAAACCTTAGAATACCCTGCCTGTTAAAGACCTCCTGGCTGGGTGTGGTGGCTCATCCCTGTAATTCCAGCACTTTAGGAGGCTGAGGTGTGTGGACCACTTGACATCAGGAGTTCAAGCAAGACCAGCGTAGCAAACACAGTGAAAGTCCATCTCTACTAAAAATACAAAAATTAGCCAGGCATAGTGGCATATGACTGTAATCCCAGCTACTGAAGAGACTGAGGCATGAGAATCGCTTGAACCTGGAAGGCGAAGTTTGCTGTGAGCTCAGATCACACCAGTGCACTCCAACCTCAGTGACAGAGTGAAACTCGACCACAAAAAGAAAAAAAATTTTTTGAATTAATTAATTAAAAAGAAAAACTATTTCCTTCGTTTACATGAGGCACTGGGTCATGCCAACTAGTTTCTGCTAACAATGTGATCTATGGTGGGGGCCTTGGGTCACACATCAGCTTGGCCTCTGAGGGAGGCAGAGAACTAAGGTTAGCCACGTGTGACCCGGAGACCAAGGCTCGGTGAGCTTTCCTGGTTGCCAATGTTCCAAGTATGCTGGAAAAATGAAGCGCTGTGTGCACAACTCCACTGGAAGACTCTTCAAAGCTTGTGCCTGGTGGTGTCTCCTGAAATCTGCCCTACGTGTTTTTTTCTGTTGCTAAATTTAATCCATATAATTTCAATGTACTAAACTAAAATTTGAGTATAAACCTTTTGAGTTGAGTCTTTCTAGAAAATTACTGAACCTGAGGGTAGTCTTACAGATCCCCAAATATCCTGTGCAATGAAAATTACAAAACATTGCTAAGAGAAATTAAAGAACAAAAACAGAAATAGACAAATGTGTCTATACCAAACTTTAAAACTTCTATGCACCACAGGAAGCAGTCAACAGAGTGAAAAGGCAACCTGAAGAAATGGAGAAAATATCTGCACATCAGGCTGGGTGTGGTGGCTCACGTCTACAATCCTAGCACTTTGGGGACTACAGCGGTTAGACTGCTTGAGCCTGGGAGTTCGAGACCAGCCTGGGCAACACAGTGAAACTCCATCTCTACAAAAAATGCAAAAATTAGCTGAGTGTGGTGGCAAAAAGTGCCTGTAGTCCCAGCTACTCAGGAAGCTGAGGTGGGAGGATCGCTTAAGCCTAGGAGACAGAGGTTGCAGTGAGCCCAAGACTGCACCACTGTACTCCAGCCTAGGTGACAGAGTGACACCCTGTACCAAAAAAAAAAAAAAAAAAAAAAAAAAAAAAAAAATTTGCAGATCATGTATCTTGTAAGAGATTAATATCCAGAATACATTAAAAAGTCCTACAATTAAACAAATGGAAAAAAACAAATAATCAGATTTTTTAAACGGGCAAAGGACTTGAACAGATATTTCTTCAAAGAAGATATACAAATGGCCAACAAGCACATGAAAAGATGCTCTACATCTATGTAATATGGGGGAATAAAAAGAAAAGATGCTCAACATCACTAATCATTAGAAAAATGCAAATCAGAACTACACCCATTAGAATGGCCACTTAAAAAAACAGAAAGTAACAAGCGGTGGTAAAGTTGTGAAGAAATTGGAACTACTGTGCATTGTTGGTGGGAATGTAAAATGGTGCAGCCACCATGGAAAACAATATGGAGCTTCCTCAAAAAAGATTTTTTTATAATTACCTTATGATGCAGCATTCCCATTTATATATATACCAATGAGAACACATAAAAAAGAATGGAATTACAAGCAAGATCTGAAACAGGTATGTGCAAGCCACGTTCACCATAGCATTTAGTATAGCCAAGAAGTGAAAGTAACCCAAATGTCTACTGACAGACATGTGGTATATATATAACAGAATATTATTCAGCCTTCAAAAAGGAAATCTTGTCACATGCTATAATATAGATGAACCTTGAGGACATTATGCTAAGCAAAATAAGCAAGTCACAAAAAGAGAAATAATGTATGATTCTACTTATATGAAATATCTAGCCAGCTGGGTATGATGGCTCATACCTGTAATCCCAGTACTTTGGGAGGCTGAGGTGGGAGGATTACTTGAGCCCAGGAGTTTGAGACCAGCCTGGCCAATATGGTGAGAACTCGTCTTTACAGAAAAAGCAAAAAATTAGCCAGGCATGGCAGTGCACACCTGTAATTCCAGCTACTCAGGAGCTGAGGTGGCAAGATCACTTGAGCCCAGGAGGTAAAGGCTGCAGTGAGCCAAGATCACACCACTGCAATCCAGCCTGGGCAACAGAGTGAGATCTTGTCTTTTTAAAACAAAACAAAACAAAAAACTCAAGTAGTCAATGTTATAGAAACAAAAAGTATAATTGCAGTTGCCACGGGCTGAGAGAAATGGAAAATGGGAAGTCATTCAATGGGTATAAAGTTGTTCAAGGAGTACAGAGTTTCAGTTTTTCAAGTTAAAAAGCCTCCCCATGAGAACACCCTTTGACCAATGACTGATGGAAGAGATTGACACGTATATGGACAACTGATTTTTGTCAAAGGTACAAAGGCATTTCAGCGGAGACAACAGTCTTTTTCAAAAAACAGTGCTGAACCAACTGAATATCCATATGCAGAAAAATGAACTTTGATCCATACCTTGGACCATGTACAAAAATCAACCTGAAATGGATCGCAGACCTAATGTAAAACATGAAACTATAAACCTTCCAGAAGAAAATGTAGGAAAAAATTCCTGAGAACTTGAGGTAGGCCAAAGTTTCTTAAGATGTGACGCCAAAAACAAAATCAATGAAATACAAACTGAATTAGCTGGGTGCAGTGGCACACATCTGTAGTCCTCGCTACTTTGAAGAACAAAGCAGAAGAACTCTTTCAGCTCAGGAGTTTGAGCCTGCAGTGAGCTATAATCACACCACTATACTCGAGCCTGGGTGATGGTGCAAGACCCTGTCTCTTTAAAAAAAAAAAAAAATTTGCCCTTCAAAAAGCACTGCTAATAAAAAGAAAACCCACAGTCTGGGAGAAAACGTTTGCAAATTATATATATTACAAAGGACTTGTATCCAGACTGTGTAAATAATTCTCAAAATCCAATAAGAAAATTTTTAAATGGGCAAGAGATTTGAACAGACACATCACCAAAGAAGATATAAGGATGAGATAGCACATAAAAAGATATAAGCACATAAAAAGATACTCAACATCATTACTCATTAGAGAAATGTAAATTAAAACCAAAGTGAACTTTAACAATATACTGCCTTTCATAAGGGCTAAAAAATGTAAGACTGTCAGTGTCAAGTACTGACAGGATGTGGAAGAACTGGAACTCATACTCCTGGTAGAAACATAAAATTATACAACCAATTTGGAAAGTTGTTTGGTAGTACCTTAAAAAGTTAAATATAAGGCTGAGCATAGAGGATCATGCCTGTAATCCCACCACTTTGGGAAGCCAAGGCAGGAGGATCACTTGAGGCCTGGCATTCAAGACCAGTCTGTGAAACACAGAGAGACCCTGTCTTCTATTAAAAAATATAAATAAAAATTGGCTGGGCACGGTGGCTCATGCCTGTAATCCCAGCACTTTGGGAGGCTGAGGTGGGCAGATCACTTAAGGTCAGGAATTTGAGAACAGCCTGGCCAACATGGTGAAACTCCATCTCTACTAAAAATACAAAAATTGGCCAGGAATGGTGGCGGGTGCCTATAATCCCAGCTACTGGGGAGGCTGAAGCAGGAGAATCACTTGAAGCCAGGAGGCAGGAGGTGGACGTCGCAGTCAGCCAAGATGGAGCCACTGCACTCCAGCCTGGGCGACAAAAGTGAAACTCTGTCTCAAAAATAAATAAATAAGTAAATAAACAGAAAAAAAAAGTTACATATACACCTACCATATTGAATCATATTCTATTCCTAGGTATTTGCCCAAGATAAATGAAAGCATATGCCCAAAGATTTGTACATGAATATCCATAGCAGCAATTATCTGTAATGCTTCAGAACTGGAAATTCAAATATCTATCAACAAGTAAATGGATTAAAAACTATGGTACAGAACTCAGCAATAAAAAGGAACCACATAACACTGATGAATTTCAAAGTATTTATGCCGAAGGAAAGAAGCCAGACAAGACGCTGCATGGTTCTTTTTTTTTTTTTAAGACAGAGACTCATTCTGTTGCCCAGGCTGCTGGAGTGCAGTGACACGACCTCAGCAGCTCACTGCAACCTCCACCTCCCGGGTTCAAGCAATCCTCGTATCTCAGCTTCCTGAGGAGCTGAGAATACAGGCACACACCACCACACCCGGCTAATTTTTGTATTTTTAGTGGAGAAGAGGTTTCACGTTGGCCAGGCTGGTCTCGAACTCCTGGCCTCAGGTGATCCACCCACCTCGGCCTCCCAAAGTGCTGGGGTTACACGTGTGAGCCATCGTGCCCAGCCTGTATGATGCTATTCACATAAAATTATAGTAAATGGTCTGGCACGGTGACAAAACATGGTTGCCTGGGGATGGGGAGGAATCAGGAGGAGAAGGAATGAGAGATTACAACAAAACATGAAGAAACTTCTGGCGGTAATGGACATGTTCATTATCTTAAGTGTGGTGGTGGTTTCAAAAGTATACCTATATATCAAAACTTATCATACTGTCTACTTTAAACATGCATATTTTATGTCAATTATACCATAGTAAAGCTGTTTTAAAAACTGTATCTTTCTCAAGGGAGTGTGTAGGTACTCCGAAAAGTGTTAAATGAGATGAAGGTGGTTAACAGAATACTAGGGATTTCCAAAAGGAAAAAATCTTGGTAGCTAAATATGAGAATGATGACTTAAGCATGGTATTATCCGTAAGGCTATTTAAAAAAAAAAAAAAACTTTTTATTATGGAAAAAATTCAAACACTGTCAGAAATGCAGAATGAAGCCCATGTATAATTTATTCACCTTCAATAATTATGCTCATGGCTAATCTTATCTCGTCTATTCCCCCACTCACTTTACCACTCCAATATTATTTTGAGGCAAATCTTAGATATATTATTTCCTTCATAAATATTTTAGTATGTCTTTCTAAAAGATAGGAACTTGAAGCCTTTTGCATTTGTGGCTTGATAGCTCATTTCTTTCAAAATATTTTTATTTTTATTATTATTGTTTTTGAGACAGAGTCTGGCTCTGTTGCCCAGGGTGGAGTGCAGTGGCATGATCATGGCTCACTGCAACCTCCACCTCCCAGGCTCAAATCATCCTCCCACCTCAGCCTTCAAAGTAGCTAGGACTATAGGCACATGCCATCATGCCCAGCTAATTTTTTTTTTTTTTTTCTGTAGAGATGGGGTTTCACCATGTTGACCAGGCTGGTCTCAAACTCCTGGCAATCTCAAGTGATCCACCCACCTCAGCCTTCCAAAGTGCTAGGATTACAGGTATGAGCCACCATGCCTGGCCTCAAAATATTTTCAAATGCAGTCTTAGATCCACAGCAAAATTGAGCAGGAAGTACAGAGAGTTCCCATACACTCCCTCCAACAGGCACAGCCCCTCTCTCTGTCAACATCAGGCATCATGTGGTAAACTGTTACAAAAGATGAACCTATATTGACAGTTCATAGTTTACCTTAGAGTTCACTTTTGGTGTTACAGAGTCTACGGGTTTGTATAAACATACAATGAAAGGTTTCCATGATTACAGTATCATACAGAAGAGTTTCACTGGCCTAAAAAGTCTTCTGTATGCTCCAGGAGGCCAAGGCAGGAGAATCGCTTGAGCCCTGGAGTTCAAGACCGGCCTGGGCAACAGCGAAACCACAGCTCTACAAAAAAAAGTAAAAACTAAAAACTAAAAACTTAAAAAAAAAAATTAGCCAGGCATGGTGGCACACCTGTACTCCAAGCTATTCACAAGACTGAGATGGGAAGATCATTCGAGCCCAGGAGTTAGAGGCTGCAGTGAGCTACGATCACACCACTGTACTCTAGCCTGGGTGATAGAGGGAGACTCTGTCTCAAAAAAATAATAATAATAATGGTAATATGTATTTGATTCTATGCTAGACATATAAATATAACTCACTCTTATATATGGCAGTTTTTATAGGAAATGTTAGTATTTATTGAACAACTATGTGCTAGTGTACTAATCATTCAGGTTATCTCACTTAATTTAAATAAAACTCTAAGTTAATTGCTATAAACTTCATTTAAAAGATAAAGAAACTGAAGTTTAGTGAGGCCAGATAAATCGCCAAAGATCCTAGTGCTAAGAAGTTCTAGAGACAGAGATTCAAAGTCCAACTGTTTAGTCAAGAGACCCTACTGTTAACCGGTACCTTTATACTACTGACTGGGTAAACCATAAGCAATTAATGATAAACACTGAGATTATCTCCACATTCTCTGTTACAAATAAAACTTCAATAAAAATTATTGGCACTCCTCTTGTAATATATATATTTTTTTGAGATGGAGTCTCGCTCTGTCACCCAGGCTGGAGTGCAGTGGTGCGATCTCGGCTCACTGCAACCTCCGCCTCCCACGTTCGAGCAATTCTCCTGCCTATGCCTCTCGAGTAGCTGGGATTACAGACATGTGTCACCATGCCCTCCTAATTTTTGTGTATTTTTAGTAGAGATGGGGTTTCACCATGTTGGCCAGCTTGGTCTTGAACTCCTGACCTCAGGTGATCCACCTGCCTCGGCCTCCCAAAGTGCTGGGATTACAGGCATGAGCCACCGCGACTGGCCTTGTAATATTTTTATAGGATAAACTTCTAGAAGTAAATGCTAGGTCAGATTAGATTAGGTCAGATTTAATTGTTAAATTATTTCCAAAAGGCATATGTATCTGTAGATTCAATTAACAGCTTGCCTCCAAATAAATACTAACTTTACTTCAAAGAGCAAGGCATATGAGAAAGGCTATTTCCCTACAACCTCAGTAGCAGTATATCAATTTTTACTTACTGATAGGTAAGAAATGAAGTTTTAATATTTATCTCTGACTATCAGTAAGGCTGATCAACTAGGCTTTTCATATATTTACTGTCATTTCTATTTCTTATTCCATAAATATTGCTTGTCATCTTTGCTACTGAGTTGTTCATGTTCCTTTTAATTTTGTAAGAATTTTATGTATATTAGGATATATCTGTTATGTATTTCAAACCTTTGTCCTAGTTTGTTTTTTGACTTTGTTCATGACAGTTTTTGCCATACTTTGTTTTTTGAGGCAGGGTCTTGCTCTCTTGCCCAGGCTGAAGTGCAGTGGCATGATTACAGCTCACTGCAGCCTTGACCTCCTGGGCTCAAGCAATCCTCCTGCCTCAGCTTCCCAAGCAGCTGGGACCATAGGAGCACACTACCACACCCTACTTTTTTTTTTTTTTTTTTTTTTTTTGGTAGAGACGAGATCTCACTACGTTACCCAGGCTAGTCTCAAACTTCCGGCCTCAAGTAATCCTCCTGCCTCAGCCTCCCAAAGTACTAGGAATATAGGCATAAGCCACCACACCTAGCCCTACAATTAAGTTTATAATTGTGTGTAGCTGAATATGAACTTAGGTAATTTTATAAGGAAAACACAATTTTTTTTTTTTTTTGAGACTAAGTTTTGCTCTTGTTGCCCAGGCTGGAGTGCAATGGTGCCATCTTGGCTCACTGCAACCTCCGCCTCCCGTGAGCAATTCTCCTGCCTCAGCCTCTTGAGTAGCTGGAATTACAGGCATGCGCCACCATGCCCAGCTAATTTTTGTAGTTTTTTAGCAGAGACAGGGTTTCACCATGTTGGCCAGGCTGGTCTCAAACTCCTGACCTCATGATCTGCCCGCCTCAGCCTCCGAAAGTGCTGGGATTACAGGAGTGAGCCACCACGCCTGGCCATTTTTTTTTTTTTTTTTTTGAGACATAGTCTCACACTGTCGCCCAGGCTGGAGTGCAGTGGCACAATCTCGCCTCACTGCAACCTCTGTCTCCCAGGTTAAAGCGATTCTCCTGCCTCAGCCTCCCCAGTAGCTGAGAGTACAGGCACCTGCCACCATGCCTGGCTAATTTTTTTTTATTTTTAGTAGAGACAGGGTTGCACTATGTTAGTCAGGCTGGTCTTGAACTCCTGACCTCAAGTAATGTGCCCCCTTCGGCCTTTCAACGTGCTGGGATTACAGGTGTGAGCTACTGTACCTGGCCAGAAACTTACTTTTACAACACCCCAAATCCTAATGTTTTTCAATATATACACCCATGTGTACACAGTTACAAGTGTTTACAAATATTATATTCTACCCTTTTCCCTTAATATCTCATGCATACAGGTAGGCAGTTAACATGCCTACGTGGTTATAATGTATTCAATTATGTTGATGTATTTATAGTCTGAATATTGACTTAAATGTTTTCAATAATTAATATTTATAAGAAAATGTATTGGCAGGCACGGTAACTCCTTTGGGAGGCCAAGGTGGGTGGATCACTTGAGGTCAGGAGCTCAAGACCAGCCTGGCCAACATGGTGAAACCCTGTCTCGATCTAAAACATAAAAATTAGCCAGGTGTGGTGGCACACTCCTGGAGTCCCAACTACTCAGGAGGCTGAGGCAGGAGAATCACTTGAACCTGGGAGATGGATGCTACAGTGAGCCAAGATTGCGCAGCTGAACTCCAGCCTGGGCGACAGAGCAAGACTGTCTCAAAAAAAAAAAGAAAGAAAAAGAAAGAAAAGAAAATGTATTAATCCTTTAAGACTTAATAGGCCAGGTGCAGTGGCTCACACCTGTAATCCTCGCACTTTGAGAGGCCAAGACAGGTGGATCACCGAAGTCAGGAGTTCAAGACCAGACTGGCCAACAAGGCAAAACTCCATCTCTACTAAAAATGCAAAAATTAGCTGGGCATGGCGATGGGTGCCTGTAATTCCAGCTACTTGGGAAGCTGAGGAAGGAGAATTGTTTGAACCCGAGAGGCAGAGATTGCAGTGAGCCAAGATTATGCCACTGCACACCAGCCTGGGCAACAGAGCGAGACTCCATCTTAAAAAAAAAAAAAAAAAAAAAAGACTTAATGCATATTATTTGGATTTCTACAATTAGAAATGTGTGACTCTAAGCCTGCTCTGTAGGACAGAACTATAAGAGTGGTTTAACCAAAGAACTGGCAAGTTAAGTGGAAAACTTGAAAACATTTATTAATCACAGGGAACATGTTTCCAACAACACACAGAATTGCATTCAGCACTTGACCAAGCTTTGTAATTCCCTGGAGTCAGAGGTTTAACCATTCCTCTAATGCCAAGAAAGTCTGTCATTTCCACAAACAGCTGACCTAACTGATTAGAGATAATACTGAACATTTGTGGGGCTGTTGTGTTAGGCTTAAGCCTAAAGTTTCTTAACATATTATTAAGATTTGTGCCTAAAAGATTTTACTCATGCAAAGGCTAGCATATTTCTCTGGAGGTCGTTGAGATTTTATTTATTATTTTGAGACAGAGTTTCACTCTTGTTGCCCAGGCTGGAGTGCAATGGCATGATCTCGGCTCACTGTAACCACTGCCTCCTGGGTTCAAGTGATTCTCCTGCCTCAGCCTCTCAAGTAGCTGAGATTACAAGCAGGTGCCACCATGCCAGGCTAATTTTTTGTATTTAGTAGAAACGGGGTTTCACCATGTTGGTCAGACCGGTCTCAAACTCCTGACCTCAGGTAATCCACCCACCTCAGCCTCCCAAAGTGCTGGGATTACAGGCATAAGCCACCTTGCCCAGCAAGATTTTAAGTTCTTTTTTGCCTTACTCCACTTTAACACAACTGAGAAAAACGAATTCATTACTATAAACAGTACAGTAACACTGTCAAAGGCTGACTGGACCTGCAGATTAGATTTAACTTAAGATCTGCCTCTTATTTTGTTTCCCTTCAAGGTCTTTTAAATAGCTTATAGGTTTGCTTTTTGTTTATTTTTATTTATTTATTTGAGACAGGGTCTCACTTTGTGACCTAAGCTGGAGCGCAGTGGTGTGATCTCAGCTAACTGCAAGCTTTGACCTCCTAGGTGAACCTTGAAAACGATCCTCTTGCCTCACCCTCCCAAGTAGCTGGAATTATAAGGGCGGGCACAACCACGCCCAGCTAATTTTTGTATTTTTTGATAGAGACAGTGTTTCACCATGATGGGCAGGCTGGTCTGGAACTCCTGCCTCAAGTGATCCACCTGCCTTGGCTTCCCAAAGTGCTAGCATTACAGCTGTGAGCCGCCATGCCCAGCCAATAATTTTTTTTCAAATGGAAACTAACAAACATAACTGAAGCTTTTATTGACAACAAGGGCATAGTATAAACTCCAATTACCAATAAGAATATAAGAATGTTCTCAGGCCGGGCACAGTAGCTCACACCTGTAATCCCAGCACTTTGGGAGGCTGAGGCGGACAGATAACAAGGTCAGGAGCTCGAGACCAGCCTGGCCAGCATGGTGAAACCCCACTTCTACAAAAGATACAAAAAATTAGCCAAGTGTGGTGGTAATTCCCGCTACTTGGGAGGCTGAGGCAGGAGAATCCCTTGAACCCAGGAGGCGGGAGGTTGCAATGAGCTGAGATGGTGCCATTGCACTCCAGCCTGGGCGACAGGGCAAGACTCCGTCTCAAAAAAAAAGAATGCTCTCAAAGATCTCTGACTTTTTTAGTCTTTCTTCTTTTTTTCTTTCTTTCTTTCCTTTTCTTTCTTTTCTCTCCTTTCTTTCTTTCTCTCTCTCTTTCTCTTTCTTTCTTTGAGAAGAGTCTCACTCTGTCACCCAGGCTGGAGTGCAGTGGCATGATCTGCAACCTCTAAGTCCTGGGTTCAAGCAATTCTCATGTTTCAGTCTCCTGAGTAGCTGGGACTACAGGTGCACGCCATCACACCCAGTGACTATATTTTTTTTTTTTAGTAGAGATGGGGTTTCACCATGTTGGCCAGGCTGGACTCAAACTCCTGATCTCAAGTGATCCACCTACCTCGGCCTCCAAAGTGCTGGGATTACAGGCATGAGCCACCACGCCCAGCCTCTTTTGGTTTCTTTTTATATCAGCTGTTCTCAACTCCATGACTTTAGTCAGTCATAACAGAAAACCTTGAATGCTTGATTTCTTTCCACAGATATTCCTCAGGTGGCATACTACTCTTTTGTGACTTTTCCTCACATTAAAACATATTTTAGGTTGGGTGTGGTAGCTCACACCTGTAATCCCAGCACTTTGGGAGGCCAAGACAGACGGATCACTTGAGACCAGCCTCACAACAAGGTGAAACCCTGTTCTGCCAAAAATACAAAAAATTAGCCAGGCATGGTGGCAGCTACTTGAGAGATTGAGGTGGGAGGCTCACTTGAGCCAGGAGGTCAAGGTTGCAGACAGTCGAGATTCCACCACCGTACTCCAGCCTGGGTGACAGAGTGAGATTACTTTTTCAAAGCAGCTTTTTAAATTATTAAATAACTATATTATAGAACATTTAGAAAATGAAAGGAGGAAATCACCAAGATCACCCATGTTTTTCTTCTCTTATTTTTCCTGAGATAGATGTAATACAGGCGGGACCACCATACCTGGCCTTCAATACACTC
Source organism: Ateles fusciceps (assembly GCA_036589455.1). Taxonomy (NCBI): domain Eukaryota; kingdom Metazoa; phylum Chordata; class Mammalia; order Primates; family Atelidae; genus Ateles; species Ateles fusciceps. The sequence continues at coordinate 5,736,898 of JAZHEH010000228.1, read as the reverse complement.
TTGATGCATAACCACTCTGGAAGAATCCTAGCAATCTTTAAAATGGCTCTAAGATCCATATATCCAATCACAATAACTGTCTTTGAGAAACTCACAGAAGTGCACAAGACTAATGAATTAGTATGTCACTGCAGCACTGTCAGTTACCGTGAAAAACTGGAACTTACCAAATGTTTGTAAACAGAATAATTTCTATATATTCACAAAAGAAGAGAATAATGCTAGAGCTACATGCATCTACATACACAGGAATGCCTAAAATTTTACACAGGAATGTCTCTTTTGCAACATATATTGACATGTATGTGGAAATTCTCTTCAACTTTCAGACACACACCATATAAAGTTTTAAGGGCTGGGTGCGGTGGCTCATGCCTGTAATCCCAGCACTTTAGGAGGCCAAGGCAAACAGATCACGAGGTCAAGAATTCAAGACCATCCTGGCCGTCATGGTGAAACCCCACCTCTACTAAAAATACAAAAATTGGCTGGGAGTGGCAGCGGACACCTGTAGTACCAGCTACTCAGGAAGCTGAGGCAAGAGAATTACTTGAACTCCGGAGGCAGAGGTTGCAGTGAGCCGAGATTGTGCCACTGAACTCCAGCCTGATGACAGAGCGAGACTCCATCTCAGAAAAAAAAAAAAAGTTTTAAAACATGCAAAACAGTACCACATATTATTTATGTACATAAATATTATAGTAAACCTGATTTTAAAAGTTTTAAAACATGCAAAATAGTATTACATAATGCGATATGATTTATGTAAATAAATATTATAGTAAGCCTGATAAACACCCAATTTTATTATAGTAAGCATGATAAATACCCAATTCAGCATAGTAACTTCCTGAGAAAGAGAAAAAGGAATGGAGGAGGGGTAATTCAATTTTATCTGAAATTTTTTGTCATATACCTAGTCTCTTTCAATTAAATGCAAAGTCTTGTTTTGTTAAGTTAGGATTTCATTTAGTGTAGGATCAATAAGCAATAGAAGCCAAAAAAAAAGCTTATTGAAAATAACAGCAAATAAGATGTTGAAGTCTAATCAAGTTGGGAAATAGGTACCTGGGTGCCTATTATATCATGTGCCATACTTTCTGTATGTGCGTGAAACATTTCACAACAAAAACATGAGAAACAAATATTTGGGCTAAAAAAACAAACACAATTTCAGCTCTCTGATTATTCTGTCTTCAAACTTCAAATCCTTTTAACGAATGAGATTACGCACAGCAGCCCACAAAAGGAAAACTATTTTCCAGGCCATAGCAGCTCATCACTGTATTTGCTTAGAGTTGAAGAAATGAAGCTAAAGGAACGTTTTACCTCTTGAATGAGAAATGCTTTAGCTGTTTTTCTTTATTTGAACTCTAACAATATAGAACTGTAATAGTACTTGAAGTTAAACAAGAAGTCAACTAAGTGAATAAGAGTTGGTTAGTCAGATCTAAAATTATTTCAGTTTGATTATACTTCTGGTAGGGTAACTGACTTGATCCTATTGCTCAGGACTGTCCCAATTTTAAAATTGAAAGTCCTGTGTTCCAGAACCTCTAGTGTCAGACAAACTGGGACAACTGGCCACCCTAACTTCTGGGCACATCAAAACTTTCCAGCTGGGAAAATTTTTTTTTATTATCTAGTAAATTATCTAATTTCACTGATGGGAAAAGTGAAGAATCCTAAGTCTTCAGAGTGTAAAAGGAACTCCCAGTCCATTCCAGCGCTCTAGTTCAACTGCTGAGTTCACAGACTAATGCTCTGCAGATCTTACTAGAGGAGAGCGGCCTTCCAGCCTTTTGTGACTGTCTGCAGTGAAAAGTACACACAAGCCTACAATGCAGCCCATCATCTTTCAGATGTAACGTTAACTGTGGGAAAATTAAAAAAAAAAAAAAAAAAATACGGAGTCTCTCTATGTTGCCCATGCTGGACTCAAACTCCCAGCCTCAAGCAATCCTCCTACCTCAGCCTCCTGAGTAGCTGGGACTACAGGCATGCATCACCATGAGAAAGTTCTTTTCATCGATCCAGATGAAAAGGCTATGAGAGCCGGGCGCGGTGGCTCACGCCTGTAATCCCAGCACTTTGGGAGGCCGAGGCGGGCGGATCACGAGGTCAAGAGATCGAGACCGTCCTGGTCAACATGGTGAAACCCCGTCTCTACTAAAAATACAAAAAAATTAGCTGGGCGTGGTGGCACGCGCCTGTAGTCCCAGCTACTCGGGAGGCTGAGGCAGGAGAATGCTTGAACCCGGGCAGCGGAGGTTGCAGTGAGCCAAGGTCGTGCCACTGCACTCCAGCCTGGCGCCTGGTGACTGAGCGAGACTCTGTCTCAAAAAAAAGAAAAAAAAAAAAAAAAGAAAAGGCTATGAGAAAGTTCTTTTCATTGATCCAGATCTTATTGCCTGGTAACTCTCCACCACTGTTCTCAGCTCTGCTCTCTGGTCCTAACAGAGGAAAATCTGACTCCACACCCAGTACAACTGGATAGATTATAGTTGGCCTTGTGTTTTCCTCTATTCTGGTTCCACCTCTAAGAATCCTACAGATACTCCAAACTTCTCATAGGACATCCATGCAGTCTGCCTTCCCTTTCTTTCTTTCCTTTCCCTCCCTTCTTCCTTCCCTTTCCTCCCTCCCTTACTTCCTTACTTTTTCTTTCTTTGAAATGAAGTTTCGCTAGTCACCCAGGCTGGAGTGCAACGGCATGACCTCAGCTCACTGCAACCTCCACCTCCTGGGTTCAAGTGAGTCTCCTGCCTCAGCCTCCTGAGTAGCTGGGATTACAGGCACCCGCCACCACGCCTGGATAATTTTTGTATTTTTAGTAGAGACAGGGTTTCACCATGTTGGCCAGGGTGGCTTCAAACTCTTGACCTCAGGTAATCCACCCGCCTTGGCCTCCCAAAGTGCTGGGATTCCAGGCATGCACCACTGCACCTGGCCTCTGCTCTCACTTTATAATGATTAGCTAGTAGAGCTGCAGTCAGATTTAATGTTTGTGTATGTAGCTGGTGAAGAGTCTCTTTGTCCAACAGCACAGATTACACTCCTTTCCCGATTCCCTCCTTTAACTCTTAGAACCTCTACACTTATCCTTGCATTGTACAATCATAATGAATATTTACTGAGCACTAACAGGAACTGTTAGGTACTGAATACAGTAACTAAAATGGACTCGGCTCATAGAAGAATAAGAGCAAGATAGGTAAAATAACAAACAACGTGAACTATGAGGTGCTACAGACCTTGGAAAGCTGGACAAGGCTTCAACTGAGGTGGTGATATGTGAGTTAGGTAGGAACTGTATCAACACCTATGTGTTAAACAGCCCTGCGTCCCCCAGCAATCAGCTGAAGTTCAACAAATATATTATAAATTTGGTAAAGTAGAGAAAGCCTACTCAGCCCCCCTCAGCATTTCTAGGAGGGAGGGGAGATGATAAGTGAATCCAGTCTGGCAAAGGCAGTTTCAGAGACTGACACTGTACCTGGCTACGTACAGTATTGCTCAGGTGGTTGTCCTCGGACATCTGTGCATTCTGGAAATAGGACAATGGTGCAGGTAACTCTGTCATTGGAGCAACCGTATAGAAATACTTTTTCACAGAAAACAAAGCCTCTTGAGGTTCTGAAAAGGAAAGAAAAACAGAACTGTGTGCACTACAATTACACTGTTTTAAAAAAAACACTTTCATAGATTACATTAAGCAGAAACAAACCTTTCTTTCATGTGTTCTCCAGGCCAAGCTGTCTAAGGATTTCAAGGGCTGTTGTCACTTGCAGGCTTCCAGATTAGGTCTGAAATACGATTTTACCATGTCATCCATTGTTAGTTAAATCCTAGTAAATTCATTTAAACCAATCAAATACTTATAAGACCAATTTGTAAACCAGGAATGTATTAATTTGCCATGACCTTCAACTAACTGACAAATTTACTGTAAGATCAAGGTAGACCTCTTTAGCAGTAAGTAGTACCGCTTGAGACACCAAGTATTTTCAATCACAAAGATACTTAATGACTTCAGATTTACAGCAAAGGGAGCGGAGTAATCTTAAGGAATTGTTCTCAACATTCCTTTTTCTGTGCTGACCAATTCAACCTAATCTTTATATTTTTGTAAAATCAACTGTCCAGTACTTCTAATTTTGCAAAATTCTATAATCTCATCTTATCCTTATCACAATGCCCCAAGGCAGTGTGAACAGGTAACATACCTATTTTACAAAAGGAGAAGGGAAACCAGAGAAGTTCAGTGACTTGCTTAAGATGACACAATTGGATAGACCTGGCAAGAACTGCAGACTCAGCCAGGGCGCAGTGGCTCACACCTGTAATCCCAGCACTGTGGGAGGCTGAGGCAGGCAAATCACTTGAGGTCAGGAGTTTAGACCAGCCTAACATGGTGACACCCCGTCTCTACTAAAAATAGAAAAATTAGTCAGGCGTGGTGGCACACGCCTATTAATTCCAGCTACTCAGGAGGCTGAGACAGGAAAATCACTGGAACCGGGAGACGGAGGTTGTGGTGAGCCGAGATCGCGCCATTGCACTCCAGCCCGGGCAACAGAGGGAGACTCTGTCTCAAATAAAAAAAAAAAGAGAGAGAATCGCAGACTCTGGACTCCCAGTCTCAGCCCTCTCCTTTGATCTTGGCTCGGCCTTATTTACAGGGATGACTGGGTCTCTCGGAGTTCACCCTCCTGGGGCCACATTCCCATTTGCCTGCCTATCTTAATTTCCATCAGCCAATTCTTTATGATTTCAACTTTTCCTTTTCAGAGAAAGTCTTCAGAAATATAGAAGGGAACTTGATTTACAGTATCTAAAACATTACCATATACACACTTACATAAAAATATTTTCTCAATGTCCTATTTCATTTTCACTTTTAACATCAGGATCCTCTTTCCTCTAAATATTCTATTTCTTTTCTTCTAATGATTTTTCATCAAAAATGCATAAAGTAACTCTTCCTCTAGCAAACGTATCAAGTTCAAAATAACCCTTAACTACCTATATTTGTATCATTCAAATCATTACACATTTTTTTTTTTGAAATGGAGTCTCTCACACTGTTGTGTGGGCTGGAGTGCAATGGTGCAATTTGGCTCACTGCAACCTCCACCTCCTGGGTTTAAGTGATTCTCCTGCCTCAGTCTCCCGAGTAGCTGGGACTACAGGTTGGAGTCACCATGCCCAGCTAATTTTTGTATTTTTAGTAGAGATGGGGTTTCACCATATTGGCCAGGATGGTCTGGATCTCCTGACCTCATGATCCACCCACCTCGGCCTCCCAAAGTGCTGGGATTACAGGCACGAGCCACCGCACCCACCCATCATTACACATTTTTAACCAAGGTGATGTTTCACTTTATCCTACATGCTTTTTTATACCATGTCCATCTTTCCTCCTCCCCCTCACCTTCAGCGCACTGTCAGCTAGCATGCGATCAGCAAAATGCAAATTAATATTAACTGAAGACATAGTGTAAATTTGCTAAAAAATAAAGTGCCTGAGGCCAAGAGTTGCAGATCAGTCTCTAGCCTGGGCAACACAGCAAGACACCATCTCTACAAAAAAATAAGAAATAATTAGCTGGTTGTGGGGGGATGCATCTATAGTCTCAGCTGCTCAGGAGGCTGATCAGGGAGGACTGCTTGAGTCTGGGAATTAGAGGCTGCAGTGAGCCAAGATCTTGCCACTTTACTCAGCCTGGGCAACAGAGTGAGACTCTGTTTCATTAAAAAAAAAAATTTTTTTTTAACTAGATTTTTGTAGCAATTTAACCTATATTTAGAGTTATTGATACCTTTATTCCTTTTTTTTTTTTTTTTGAGACAGAGTCTTGCCCTGTCACCAAGGCTGGAGTGTAGTGGCACAATCTCGCTCACTGTCACCTCCACCTCCTGGGTTTAAGCGATTCTTGTGCCTCAGCCCCCCGAGTAGCTGGGATTACAGGCGTGTACCACCATGTCCGGCTAATTTTTGTATTTTTAGTAAAGACAGGGTTTCATCGTGTTGGCCAGGCTGGTCTCAAACTCCTGACCTCAAGTGATCCACCTGCCTCAGCCTCCCAAAGTGCTAAGATTACAGGTGTGAGCCACCTCTGTCATTTAATATGGACAAAAATAAGATTTCACAATACAGATGGTCCCTGATGACAGTTCAGTTTAAAATTTTTCAGCTTTAATATGATGCAAAAACAGTTATATATTCAGTAGAAACTGCACTTTTTGAGTATCCATACAAGTTCACTTTCTGTGAAGCAGTTAAATTGTATGAGGCCAGGTGCAATGACTCATGCCTGTAATCCCAGCACTGTGGGAGCTGAGAAGGGCGGATTACTTGAGGCCAGGAGTTCAGGACCAGCCTGGCCAACATGGTGAAAACCTGTCTCTACTAAAAATACCAAAAAAAAGAGCTGGGCATGGGTGGTGGGCGCCTGTGGTTCCAGCTACTCAGGAGGCTGAGGTGGAAGGATTGCTGGAGTCCATGAAGTCGAGGCTGCAGTGAGCAATGACTGCACCACTACACTCCAGCCTGAGTGACAGAGTTAGACCCTGTCTCAAAAAATAATCATAATATGATAAAAGTATACTCCATTATGAAAAAATCCTTAGAAGTCTCATATAATCCCTCAGAAACAAAACAAGTAAACAAGACAGTCTTAGCCAAATGAAATAAGCAAAAGAAAAGGTAACACAAACAAAAATAAAAGTTAAGTAGGCCAGGCATGGTGGCTCACACCTGTAATCTCAGCCCTATGGGACACCGAGGCAGACAGATCACTTGAGGCCAGGAGTTTGAGACCAGCCTGGCCAACATGGTGAAACGCTCTCTCTATTAAAAATACAAAAAAATTAGCCGGGCATGGTGGCTCGTGCCTGTAATCCCAGCTACTTGGGAGGCTGACACAGAAGAATCGCTTGAACCCAGGAAGCAGAGGTTGCAGTGAGCCAAGATCACGCCACTGCACTCCAGCCTGGGCAACAGAGCAAGACTCCGTCTCAATAAAATAAAATAAAATAAAATGCATGCAAATAGAATGTATTACACTTACAGGTTAAATATCAGCAGAAGTCATTACCATGCACTAAACAAGATTAGCATAATCTTATAAAATAAATTTAGAAATATTAAATGATTATTTACTAAACAAGAAAGATACTGTCTACTTATGTGTAAAACTTAGAGACAGACACTATTAAACTAAGATTTAATAAACTAATCTATTATGTTCATTTTATCCTTTTACAGATGAAAACAATGTGGCACACAGAAGTTAACTTAAGGTCACATCTGGCAAGCAAGGGGTTGGAATTCACAGAGTACACTACGTTGCCTCTGTATAAAACTCCGTAAGTGGGCTGGGCGCAGTGGCTCACGCCTGTAATCCCAACACTTTGGGAGGTCGAGACAGGCGGATCACGAGGTCACATGGTGAAACCTTGTCGTTACTAAAAACACAAAAATTAGCCAGGCATGGTGGTGTGCGCCTGTAATCCCAGCTACTCAGGGGGCTGAGGCAGGAGAATCTCTTGAACCTGGGAAGCAAAGGTTGCCAGGTTGCAGTGAGCCGAGATCGTGCCACTGCACTCCAGCCTGGGTGACAGAGCAAGACTGTCTCAAAAAAAAAAAACCTCCATACCTGCCCTGTAGGAGTTTACAGCAATGAGGATTATGATATTTTGAATTGATTTTGATTACTAGTAAAACTATTACTTAGAAGTAAATCAGATCTTAAACTTCAAAAACTGCTCTAGGTGTAAATTATAATCTGAATATCCTAGTATTTATGTTTTTTTAAAAGGATAAGCTATAATGCACATCTTTTTTTTTCTTTAAGAGACAAAGTCTCTTGGTCGGGCGTGGTGGCTCACGCCTGTAATCCAAGCACTTTGGAGGCCAAGGCAGGTGGATCACCTGAGGTCGGGAGTTCAAGACCAGCCTGACCAACAGGGTGAAACCCCATCCTAAAAAAAAAAAAAGAGAGACAAAGTCTCACTCTGTCACCCAAGCTGCCAGGCTGTAGTACAGTGGCAATCATAGCTCACTGTAGCCTCGAACTCCTGGCCTCAATCCATCCTCCCCCCCTCAGCCTACCAAACAGATGGGGCTACATGGCTGGCTACTTTTTTATTTATTTTAGAGAAAGGCTCTTGCTATGTGGCCCAGGCTGGTCTTGAACTCCCAGCCTCAAGCAATTTTACCACCTCAGTCTCCCAAGTAGTTAGGATTACAGGCCTGAGCCACTGCAGCCAATGGTCATTTTAAGAGAAGTAGTTTCCATTTTTAACCTATGCTAATAGGATCTGCTCAGTTATTACAAGAAACCATACAAGCTGATATAAACTGGGCATACTGGAGCTTTCTCAGACAAATCCTGTAAAAATCATCAATAATATAGCAGCCACTTCAGCATATTCTAATACTATCTTCAAAGTTCTTTTCACATCTAGTCTTCCATTTGAGTCTTAAAGAAACCTCAGGAGGAAAGGAATCTGTACTGACATGTAAAAAAAAACCTCAGGAAAGGTGAAAGATTTTGCCTACACAGAGTTACAGAGCAATGGCACAAAAATGCCACTTCCAGAATTCAAGTCTTCTGATGACCAGCCCAGGTCTTCTCCGGTTCACCCAGAGAAATCTTGTGCCTCCCTTGATGCTTCCAAAGATCACAATGCTACAAGGTGAGCCACCCTGGGAAAGCTGCTCTTTACAAGGGGCTCAGCAGGAAGCGGAGGCAGACAACAGGGCTACATCTTCAGTCATGCCTGGTGAACAAACAAGCTCTACTGGTACAAAGAAAGGGGCAGGCAAAGCTAGATTTGCTTTTGGTCCAGTAACAGCTGAAAACAATTGATGACTGTATGAAGGTCAATGACCCCACTGTTCAGGCAGCGTGGCAAAAGACACTAGAAGACTTTTTAACATTCTTCGCTGTGAACATTCTCAGCCCTGTCAACAACAACAAAAAACAGTTACTGGGAACGGAGGATCTTTCATGGGACCTGAATTGAGGAGTAGGTGGGAGTAGAGACAGAACCTACTTTGGTGTTTTTGCTCTCTGGTCACCTGAAAACTGACAAAGCACAATACTTGAATTCACTGACATCCATTTCCTTAATCTCAAGACACTTGCTCAATCAGACAAAAGGAAAAAGAAATTCTTCTCTGATGGGAAACTAGAATTTATCTATTATATACAAAGAAATTAAGAAAGCCCCAAGAGAACTATAAATAATATCAAAGCTCAGATGTGCTGAACAGAAGTCTGTCTCACCAGAAAACCTATCCATCAGCACTTCAGAAATTATCACAGGAGCAATGTTTAGAACCTCTAAATAAGTTTATTAAAAATCTCACGGCCAGACACGGTGGTCCACACCTGTAATCCCAGCACTTTGGGAGGCCGAGGCAGGTGGATCATGAGGTCAGGAGTTTGAGACCAGCCTGGCCAACATGGTGAAACCCCATCTCTACTAAAAATACAAAAATTAGCTAGGTGTGGTGGTGGGCGCCAGTAATCCCAGCTACTTGGGAGGCTAAGGCAGAGAATTGCTTGAACCTGGGAGGCGGAGGTTTCGGTGAGTCAAGATCGAGTCACTGCACTCCAGCCTGGGCTACAGAGAGAGACTCTGTCTCAACAACAAAAAATCTCATTCAAGAAACTACCAACAGAAAAGTATTAATACATTTTTTCTCTTACTACATCCCACTGTAAAAACTAAACCTCAAACTTCTACAGAACAGTCACTTAATTATTGATACAATTTCATTTTTCACTCAGACATAAATGTAAATAAAATTTGTACTGTAGGAAAACATCTTCAGGAGACTTTCAACCACGATCTCTAGCACAAAGGGCTTGTGGCTTGTTTTAATGTCTCTAAGCTACTTGACTAGTTTCTCTTTCACTTAGAAAACTGCTACAATTACTTTCTGCTGCATCTGCATTGCAATGCTAAGTTTTCAAGTGTCAAATGAGCTTACGATTTATTCTTTATTTTACAAAAGTATTTAGTCAGGCTTAGTGTTATTTAGAAAGCTTCTCCCGGACAGGCAGCCTAAGTTCTGATTTTATGAATGGGCTGGAAAAGCCTCTACTTAAGTTTTTAAAGGTAAATGTAACCAAACTCTAAACTGGAACCTATAATTGAAATCATCATTTTTGAGACATAGTTTTGATCATCGCCCAGGCTAGAGTGCAATGGCCTGATCATGCCTCACTGCAACCTCCACCTCCCGGGTTCAAGTGATTCTCCTGCATCAGCCTTCCGAATAGCTAGGATTACAGACGCCCACCACCATGCCCAGCTAATTTTTGTATTTTTAGTAAAGACCGGCTTCACCATGCTGGCCAGGCTGGTCTCAAACTCCTGACCTCAGGTGATCCACCCGCCTTGGCTGGGATTACAGGGTTGAGCCACTATGCCCGGCCTACAATTGAAATTAATTTAAAAATGTTTTTAAACTAATTTAAAACTTTAGGAATACATCCTCAAAAGACTCCTCTGGTTTTGAGAGACTAGGAGCAAATCATTTCTCCAGCCCTATAAAAGGCTGTGGGAACACAGCAGACGCTAAAAAGAGCAAGGGTAGTGATACATCCCATTTGGTGATTTTTTTTTTCCTCCTTCCATCCCACTCCACCTCTGTTAACCATCTGTGGTAGATTAGATTATTATTCAGCAAATATTCACTCCCTCCCCCAGCCTGGCCAAGGGAGGAATATACCACTCTTCAGTGATGTTACAAGCTTGGCTCTGTAGTTTGCTTGGCTGCATGGTGGTTGCAGTCTACTACCCACTCCTAAGTCTTTGGCCATTATCATATGACTTGCTTTGGTCAATGCAATTTTAGCAGATGTAACATAAACAGACACTTAAACTATGCTTGTGCAATTGGCCTTGACTTCTGTACTTCTGCTGCTGCCTTGAGAAAAGCTTACCATGGAGAGCCACTGCGCCTTCAGCCTGGGCCCCAGAATAAGACATACAAATAAGAAGAACTGCCCCCATTGATCCATAGACCTACACCTTGAAGCAGAACCTTGAGAGAGAATACATGCTCTGAGCTGCTGAGTTTGGGGGAGATCTGTAGAGTTACTATAGCAACTTGTTTTTAAATGGTTATGTTGGCTTAGAAAATGCAATAAAAACGAACAAAGACTGAGAATGCAAGTCCAGAATCCCTTATCTGTAACTCTTAGGACTAAATGCGTTTAGAATTCAGATTTTTTTGAGGTTTGGTAAAGGTACTATGCAAATACCAGATGTTACATAATGCCCCTACATCTTAGAAGCAGAAAAGCAGACACATTATTAAGCTATAGTGAAATAAATGGTTTTTAATCACATTAAAAAAATAAAATAAAGACTGTAACTAGGCCAGATTTTGCTGTCCAATTAGTTATGAAAAACCTTTTGGTTTTCCTGAGTTTTTGGACTTCAGAACTATGGATATGAGACTATGGTCCTACCTACCTTTGTATAATTATAAAAAATCTTTCCCAATAAGTTATTTAATTTCAATAACTCTATAAGGGAGGGATGATTACTCAAAATCATTTTCTAAAATTCTCTGTGGAAATAGAACTAATTTTTAATGAAAAAATGATTATTTACATCTAATTAATTTGTAAATCACTGGTTATATTTAGCATTGCCTGCAGTCTGTCTTTTGCTTTGATCAAATTAAACAAGAACTATACAAGGCATTGTGAAAAGCAAACACTAATATCTTTTTTCTCACTCTGTCACCCAAGCAAGAGTATTAATATCGTTCAATCAACACTTGCTGGGTTTCTTCTATATAACCACACACTGTGATGGGGGTTGGGAATTCTACTGAATCAGATATTGCTTCTATTTACTTTAGGAGCTTACTATCTAGAGGGCACGACAAGTAAGTTTTTATATTACTGGTTAGATGTTGAAATAAAAATGTTAGGTATATTGTGTTAAAATAAATTATTCACATTGGTTTCACCTGTTTTACTTTTTTCTCCCCCTCCTGAGGGGAGTCTCCCCTCAGTCGCCCAGTCTGGAGTGCAGTGGCATGTTCCCAGCTCACTGCAACCTCCACCTCTCCAGTTCAAGCAATTCTCCTGCCTCAGCCTCCTGAGCAGCTGGGACTACAGGCACATGCCACCACACCTGGCTAATTTTTGTATTTTTAGCAGAGACGGGTTTTCGCCATATTGGCCAGGCTGATCTCGAACTCCTGACCTCAGGTGGTCAACCTGCCTTGGCTTCCCAAAGTGCAGGCAGATTACAAGTGTGAGCCACGGCGCCCAGCCTCTTTTTACCTCTCAAGATGTGTTTATGGCCGAGCACTGTGGATCGTGCCTGTATCCCACCACTCTGGGAGGCCAAGGCAGGAGGATGACTGAGCCCAGGAGTTTAAGACTAGCCTGGGCAACATAGTGAGGCTCCCGCCTCTAAAATAATATGTTTATTACAAAATCTAAAATAGGGATAATCACCTTGTGGTTCTCCCAATGTGCACGCTAATAAATCTGTATGCCTTCTCTCCAAAAGAAAAAAAAAAAATTTTTTTTTTGCAGTCTCTCACTCTGTTGCCCAGGCTGGAGTGCAGTGGCCCGATCTTGGCTCACTGTAGCTTCCTCCTCCTGGGTTCAAGCGATTCTCCTGCCTCAGCCTCTCTCGGGAGCAGCTGGGACTACAGGCGCGCGCCACCACGCCCAGCTAATTTTTTGTAGAGACGGGGTTTCGTCATGTTGACCAAGCTGGTCTTGAACTCCTGAGCTCAAGGATCCGCCCGCCCCGGCCTCCCAAAGTGCTGGGATTACAGGCGTGAGCCACCGTGCCTGGCCTCACATTATATTTCTATTGGCTAGTGTTGCTCTAAATCTTCGGTTCCTTCCGCTACACCAGACCTAACACTCAAAATCCCTGCCAATCTTTTCCTAAGCTTCCCTCCATCCCTTCCTCAGCTCTGGTGATCCTGCACTGTGGTGGTTCTTCAACCACACTCATTCTCCTCATCTGGCTCCTTGCTCTCTCCCACCCACTCGTTACAAGTGTTCCTAAGTGTCTGCCTTGGCCTCCTCTTCCCCTTCCTAACGTTAGACTTCTCCTTCACCGCTCCAACATCAACTGGAAATCTATGGAATTGACTCGTATTTACAGTTCCAGTCCTGTTCACAGGACATTTTCACCTGCTGGCACGTCCAAAGTGACACTTCCAAACCACTTCTCGCCCTCCTCTTCTAAACCAGTTCTTTCCTAACTTCCTTATTTCTAGAATGTCTCTGTCATGTTCTAAACTGAAAACCTCCTAGTCAACTTTACACTTTATTCCCTGATCCTCAGTTGGGTGCCAGGTCCCGTTCGTGTTTCTTCTAAGCCTCTGCCACCACCGCAGATCGAATTCTAATCAATTTCACCTGAGTTATGGAAAAGCCACCTCAATTGTCTCACCCATCCCAGCCGTCACTACAGATTAATGTGCCTAAAGCAGAGCTGACCACACGGCGAGAAGAATCTGAGAGGAAGCCCCAGCAAACACAAGAGGCACCGGACACGCATGCCTGGAGACAGTCCCGACCAAGGAGAAAGCATCAGACCCCGTTTCTGCCTCGAACGAGAGGCGTGCGGACTTCGCCCTGAGTGCCCGTCGTCCCTGGACAAGGACACACCCGGGGCGTGAGCGCGGAGTTTCACCAGTTGCTCAAGCAGACCCAGCCCAAGACGCTTCCTCTTTCTCCGGCTCCACTCCAGTCCAGACGGCTAATCCCGGCCCAAGGCACCTGCGCCCTGAGACGTCTTTCAGCAAACAGCGTTTCCGCACCAAGACTCCGCGTAATCTCTCTCCACCCCGCCGCGCCCGAAGCCCGAGAAACGGGCCGCCCCTCCCGGATCTCCCACGGGGTTCACGGGGTTCCCCGGCCCACCCGGCCGCGCCCCGCCCCTCATCCGTCAGGACACCGGCTCCGCGGCCCGGGCAGCGACAAAGGGCCGGGCCCTGCCCGCGGCCGCCCGTGTCCACGGCGCCTTCCTCTCTCCCCAGACTCCCCATCACGCACACACGCTTCCTTGCCGCCGCCGCCGCCGCCGCCGCCGCCGCCACAGCCGCTCGCACTTCAGGTTCCTTCCAGACCAGCCGCTGTTTTGTTTCCGATGTGAAACCGCGGACCCGGCGCTGCCTGTCCCAGGCCCCGCCCGAAAGCCCTCTCCGGTGTCGTCATTTCCGACTGAGGCGTCGTTGGCGGTGGGCCCACGGGGAGGGGGAGGAGCCAAGAGGAAGGGGGCGGAGCCTCCGGCCAGGAGCGACAATTGCGGGAAGGACTCGGCGCTCCACCTGGCTTTTCCCACCTGGCGGAATCCGCTCGGGGTGCTGGCGTGGGTTACCGGGGCTCTGAGGCTGCTCTTGAGCTGAGAATTAAAGCCCCTGTATAAATTGGGCCCAGCGTGTGCTTCTCCCGGCATACAAGCGATGGCCATCCTAAATTTAACACCTGTCATTTCTGTAGGGTACCTATTTGTACAGTTTCTCAAAATGCGAATCAGCTGCATCACAATCAAGAGGATGCTGTTTAAATTGCAAATATCTCTGTCCACTCCTACCAACCAATTAATCAAAACTTCTGGTGGGTGGTAAGAACCTGAGAAACTGCATTTTAAAACATCCTCCGTGATTCTTGAACTTCAACTTTGACAACTAGTCTTTCTAGGTGGCAAGCTAGCTGAGAGCAGAAAATGTGTCTGGTTTGCTGGGTCACTTGGTTTTTGCATCTGCCAGCTCTTCGTCCAGTTTTGGTAAAGACAGAACCAACACCTAATTCATTAGGCAGCATACCACACTCATACATATATATCCGAAAGCTAAAACTAAAACACGAATACTACCATATTAAACCAAGGTGAATGGAGAAATGTCAACACCGGTATTCAAAAAACCAAAAGTAGGCTGGGTGCGGTGGCTCACGCCTATAATACCAGCACTCAGGGAGACCGAGGTGGGTGGATCACGAAATTAGGAGTTCGAGACCAGCCTTGCCAGCATGGTGAAACCCCCTTTCTACTAAAAATACAAAAATTAGCCAGGCATGGTGGTGCGTGCCTGTAATCCCAGCTACTTGGGAGGCTAAGGTAGGAGAATTGCTTGACCCCGGGAAGTGGAGGTTGAAGTTACCCGAGATCGTGCATCACTGCACTCCAGCCTGGGTGGGTGACAGAGCGAGATTCTGTCTCAAAAACAAAAAGAAAAATGAGGCCGGGTGTGGTGGCTCAAACCTGTAATCCCAGCACTTTGGGAGGCTGAGGCAGGTTGGATCACCTGAGGTCAGGAGTTCGAGACCAGCCTGACCAACATGGAGAAACCCCGTCTCTGCTAAAATAACAAAATTAACCGGGCATGGTGGCACACACTTGTAATCCCAGCTACTTGAGAGGCTGAGGCTGGAGAACTCGGGAAGCAGAGGTTGCAGTGAGCTGAGATCGTGCCATTGCACTCTAGCCTGGGCAACAAGAGCAAAACAAATGGTACATTGTATCTAGTAAATTACATTTTTCTAAAGTTTATTTGAAAATCCACCCGCAAGCTATCCCTTCACATTCCTATCAAATCAATCTCCAATCCCTCCTCCCCTCACCTACTGCCAATCCTGCTCAAAAACATCAGATTCTAAAACATTTTACACTCAAAAGCTTCATATTTAAGAACAAAGTAACATTTTCCATTAGCAAAGGGAAAGATAAATTATGGGGGGAACCTTGAACGAAAAAATATGTTTTTAAAATTCTTCAACTCACACCTGTAATCCCAGCATTTTGGGAGGCCAAGGCAGATAGATTACCTGAGGTCGGGAGTTCGAGACCAGCCTGACCAACATGGAGAAACCCTGTCTCTGCTAAAAATGCAAAATTAAAGGACACGATGGTGCCCGTTGTAATCCCAGCTACTCAGGAGGTTGAGGCAGGGGAGTTGCTTGAACCTGGAGGCGAAAGTTGCA
The DNA here is from genome assembly GCA_036589455.1 of Ateles fusciceps. Lineage (NCBI taxonomy): Eukaryota > Metazoa > Chordata > Mammalia > Primates > Atelidae > Ateles > Ateles fusciceps. Next base: position 5,720,906 of record JAZHEH010000228.1, on the reverse strand, counting down.
GTGAGCCGAGATCATGCCATTGCACTCCAGCCTGAGCAACAAGAGCAAAACTCTGTCTCAAAAAATTAATAAATAAAATTCTTCACCTCCCCCACTTTAAAGAGTAGGGATTTTAGTTTGTTCATTTACATTTTACAAGTACTCCTGCGCTCTGCAGCACATATACATTTTACAAGTGCTGAAAACAGTGCCCAATACTTACTTGTTCAATATTGAACAAGCTAAAACCCATCTATTTGTGAACTACTTCAATCCGATTGCCAATATTAGTAGGATGTCTTAAAATGCTGGTGAACTATTATTAGAAACAATCTACAAAAATTCTGTGCAAAGATATTCATGGAATATTATATAGCAAGGGAAACTAAATGTGGTACAATAAATTATGGTTCACCCACCTCACAGAATGTCATCAAAATTATTAATGAATGGCTGGGTGTGGTGGCTGATGCCTGTAGTCCCCGTACGTCGGGAGGCCAATGCAGGAGAATCACCTGAGTTTGGGAGTTCAAGACCAGCCTGGACACATGGTGAAACCCCATCTCTATTAAAAACCCAAAAATTAGCCTGGCATGGTGGCGCGGGCCTGTAATCCCAGCTACTTGGGTGGCTGAGGCTTGAACCTGGGAAGCAGAGGTTGCAGTAAGCCGAGATTGCACCGCTACACTCCAGCCTGGGAGACAGAGTGAGATTCTGTCTCAAAAAAAAAAAATAAATAAAATAAAATAAAAAAATCCTGCAAAAAAAAAGGCAGTAAGATTTTAAAAAAGAGCAAACCCTAACTTTGAATAACCAGCCTTGAGATAATTTTCTTCTCATTCTTCTTCTTTCCTACATCTTTTAAAAATTTTGTTGGCCAGGCGCGGTGGCTCACACCTGTGATACTAGCACTTTGGGAGGCCAAGGTGGGAGGATTACCTGAGGTCAGGAGTTCAAGACCATCCTGGCCATCATGGTGAAACCCCATCTTTAATAAAATAATAAAATAAAATAATTTTGTTACTATTTTTAGAGACAAGGTCTCGCTCTGTGGCCCAGTCTGGAGAGTACTGGCATAATCATATAGCTCACCGCAGCTTTGAGTTCCTTGCCTCCAGTGATCCTCCTGCCTCAGCCTCTCAAGTAGCTAGAACTACAGACACATGCCACCTTGGCTGGCCTTTTTTGTTGTTGTTGGGTAGACACAAGGTCCTGACATGTTGCCCAGCTTACCTTCACCTTTTTATAAATGTGAACACCCAGGTGCACCAAGGAAAAGCCAGCAAAACACTGGGAAAAACAGACTATGGGAACAAGGCAAAAGTGAGGTCCTAGACACCGAGTGTTAGACATAGTGAACCCCCAGGTTTCTCTTCAAATAATCAGCATGTCAGTATGTTCAGCTCTCTTATGCTTTAATTCTCTATTTTAAAGTTTAACTTCCTTGTAGTTTCAGTAAACCACCCTTTCCACCAGTTCTAATCAGTGGTTCACATGTTTCCCCAGTCCCCTGGCTGGTCCTGACTCATCTGGGTCAGCTGCTCCAGTCACCTGCTCTGACCTGCCCATAATGATCCTTCCTGCCAAACTACCCATCCCGCTACTCCAGCTTGTAACCCTGCTCCCTTTAAAATAGCCAACTGGAATTATACCAGACTATGCAGTCTAACCCTAGCCAATAGGGGAAAAACATAGCATTAGGGGCGACATCCATCAGGCATAAGTACCCCTTCCCTTCCTTGTCCAGGTATGGACTTGCCATTGTTCCATCTGTGAGCCATACCGTTCTATAGAAGTAAATTGCCTTGCTGAGGAAATTTATATTCCAGTGCTACTTCTTTTGTGGCATTGAAAATTCTATTTAAAGTTAAGAGTCCCAAGACAGGAAATGTACATGGCGCTAAAAGATAAACTAGAGCATAGCCTCTGTGAACCCCCAAAATTTGACGTGGGTCTCAGTTAATTTAGAGTTTATTTTGCCAAGATTGAGGACATACGCCCATGATACAGACTCAGGAAGTCTTGACATGTGCCCAAGGTGGTCGGTGCACAGCTTAGTTTTATACATTTAGGGAGATGTGAGACATCAATCAATATATGTAAGAAGTACATTGGTTCGGTCTGGAAAAGCAGGACAAGTTAAGGCAGGAAGACTCTGGAAGCTGGAAGGGAGCTTCCAGGTCACACATAGGTGAGAGATGAAGGTTGCATCCTTTGGAGTTTCTGATTAGCCTTTGGAAGAGAGGCAATCAGATATGCATCTATGTCAGTGAGCAGCGGAGTGACTTTGAATAGAATGGGAGGCAGGTTGGCCCTAAGCAGTTCCCACCTAGACTTTTCCCTTTAGCTTGGTGATTTGAGGGCCCCAAGATTTATTTTCCTTTCACATCTCTTACATTCTCATACAGGCTGTCACCAGCCATCAGAGGAATGGTGAGCTACAAACTAGAATAGGTTGAGTGAAACTCAAGAAATTTGGAGGGCACATACAAAATACTATTTCTGGAATCTTGATAGTATAGTGGAAGGAGATAGGATCTAAGATAAATTTTTTGTTTTGTTCCTCCAAACATGTTCCAGACCCAGGGAGGAAGCAGATAATGGAAATACCTGAGGAAGATTCAAGAAACTAGAATGTAGTTAGAAAACTGCCACTGGGGGAGAGGGTATTCTAGATTGAGATGCGTGGAATACATTTGCTTATGAAAACACGTATAAGACGGATTTTGTCATAAACTGGAGAGAATGTGCCTAATAACTCTATTTTTTGTTAAAAAAAAAAAAAAAAAGAGGAAAAAAGATTATTTGCCAGGCACCAGTGGCTCACGCCTGTAATCCCAGCACTTTGGGAGGCCAAGGCAGGTAGATCACCTGAGGCCAGGAGTTTGAGACCAGCCTGGCCAACATGGTGAAACCCCATTTCTACTAACACAAAAATTAGCCGAGCATGATGGTGCATGCCTGTAATTCCAGCTACTCGGGAAGTTGAGGCAGGAGAATTGCTTGAACCCTGGGAAGTGGAGGTTGCAATGAGCCGAGATCACACCACTGCACTCCAGCCTGGGCAACAAGAGCGAACTCCATCTCAAAAAAACAAACCAACTAAAAAAACAAGGATTATTTACCAGGTAAGGGAGAAATCAAATCACTTCTGGTCGTTCAGTGAATATTTTTTCAATACCTACTATAGCAATGAGGATTCAAAAACAGTAAAAGCTGCAGACTGTGAAAAGTAAAGAATGACCAATTAACACTAAAGGTCCCAGACTCTGCAGTGGTGTATTTCCATTTGCTTCAGAAATGTTTGTAAACTTCGGAAGAGAAACAAGCAAACAAAAAAATGAAGCAGAAGGGAAGTTTCAAGTGCAGGGCCTGAAAGAATTACTTAGGGGAGGAGGTTGTCCGACTAGAAAAGTTGGATCAAGTCACTACTAAAGTCAGGACCTGTGCAATTAAAAATAAAAAACCAGCTCTTTTACACTGATTCCAAAGGAACCCACTTCATTAACATTTTCACCGAAAAAGTTTGCCTTCATTTACACACAATGTCACTACCATGCTTCCTATAGGAGGAAAGAGGAACTGTTATGAGATTAAATATTGTCCTCAAGGCTCAGTGCTTGGCCACATTTTATCTTATTAGCTCTCACATCATTTGAATTCTTCTGCAAGCATCGGTTTCCTTAGATTGGAATCTGCTTAAAATCAGGGGTTGCTGTATCTTCCTCATCTTGTATTTCTAGCCTTAAGTGCTGAATATGTTTGTTACTGTTTTGTTAAGTTCCTTCTTAACCAAGAACTCTCATTTAGAAATGCCTCAACAGTATACTGAACAAAATAATTGTTTTTGTAGCTTTTCTTTCTATAGTAACAATCAGACAAGTCTCTTCACCTGGGTACATTTACAAAACTGTAAAATTGACAGAGAAAACAATGAACTTTCATGTTTTTGGATTCTACAATGTGAAATGCTCACTAGGTTTTCCTTTATCCAAAAAGCTCATACCTGTAATCTCAGCACATCAGGAGGGTGAGGCCAAAGGATCACTTGAGCCCCTGAACTCGAGACTAGCCTAGACAACATAGACTTCATCTCCACAAAAAAGAAAAAAATTAGGCATGTTGGCGTGCACCTGTAGTCCTAGCTACTCAGGTGGCTGGGGCAGGAGGATCACTTGACCCCAGGAATTGGAGGCTGCAGTGAGAGCCACTGACTATGCCACTGCACTCCAGCTTTACAGGAAATCCTTGTCTCTAAACAAAAAATTGTGGCCAGGTGCAGTGGCTCACAACCCTAATCCCAGCTCTTTGAGAGGCCAAGGCATCGCTTGAGATCAGGTGTTCAAAGCCAACCAGGGCAACATGGCGAGATCCTTCTTTTACAAAAATTAGCTGGGAGTGTTGGCATGTGCGTGTAGTCCCAATTTCTTGGGAGGCTGAGGTGGGAAGATAACTTGAGATCTTGCCACTGCACTTCAGCCTGGGTGACAGAGCCAGACCCTAATTCAAAAAATTACACTTGAATGCATGTAAAACTACTTGTCATTAGTGGTTATTATTTGACACTGCAATGCTACACCATGAATTAGAATCCCATATATACTCCTCTAGACAACCACCTGCAGGGAAGACTGACGTAATTACAATGGGCAAAATAGACTACGTGATCTCTAAGGTGCTTTCCACATGTTACTTCTACTGAGAATCTTCCTATTTCCCCTTTCCTCTCAAAGTCAGCTTATCATAATTGATAATGTAGTACTTTGTACTTATGTCTAATGATGTTCCTGAACTCGTTTTTAATTTTTGGGCCACCATTAGATGATCAGCTACCTGAGGGTTTTTTTTTTTTTTTTTTTTTGAGATGGAGTTTTGCTTTTGTTGCTCAGGCTGGAGTGCAGTGGCACAATCTTGGCTCACTGCAACCTCTGCCTCCTGGGTTCAAGTGATTCTCCTGCCTCAGCCTCCTGAGTACCTGGGATTTCAGGTGCATGCAACCACGTCTGGCTAATTTTTTGTGTTTTTAGTAGAGATGGGGTTTCTTTTTCCTTTCTCTTTTTTTATTTATAGAGACGGGGTTTCAACCATGTTGGCCAGGATGGTCTCGATCTCTTCACCTCGTGATCCACCCGCCTCGGCCAAGTGCTGGGATTACAGGTGTGAGCCACCGCTCCTGGTCAAGATGGGGTTTCACCATGTTGACCAGGCTAGTCTCGACTCCTGACCTCAGGTGATCCACCCACCTCGGCCTCCCAGTGTTGGGATTACAGGCAGGAGCCACCACGCCCAGCCTTAGGAAGCTCTTCTATATCCATTTCACATTCACTTAGCCTACAACATAAACAGCACACATGATGTAATAAATGTTCACTCTGTGTACATATACACATACATACATATATATATCTGCAAGAGAAATTCTAATGAGCTAATCATAGTAAAGTTACCCATTTAAGAATGTCCATGTCTTCAATACCATGAGCTTCAATGACTGTTAAGTATATACCAAAAATAGAGGATTTGGCTGCTTAACAATTCAGCATCCGTTCTGTACATGAGAATCTAAGTCATCGATCCAACTAACATGATGTGGCAAGAACAGACAGACTGCAGGGGATGATGGCTCACGCCTGTAATCCCAGCACTTTGGGAGGCCAAGGCAGACAGATCATGAGGTCAGATCAAGACCATCCTAGCTAACATGGTTAAACATCATCTCTACTAAATACAAAAAATTAGCCAGGCGTGGTGGCACATGCCTCAAGTCCCAGCTACTCAGGAGGCTGAGGCAGGAGAATCACTTGAACCCGGGAGGCGGAGGTTGCATTGAGCCTAGATCGAGCCAGTGCACTCCAGCCTGGGCGACACTGCAAGACTCCATCTCAAAAACAAAACAAAACAACAAAAAACAAAAAAACATGAGTAGACAGACTCAGGAGTATCATTTAATTCAAACAACATGGCTTGAAAAGAATTTTTATTTGTTTTGTTTATAGAAATTGTTTTCCTGGGTATTTTAGACTGCCATTCTTTAATTTGGCCTTCATGACTCAAGTAATGAAATGCAAAGATTCTGTCAATTAAAAATGAAAATGCAAGCATTCAAATGCAAATAAATTAACATAAATATCAGCATGTTACCATAATCACATTTTAAAATATCTGCCAGTTGATCAAAAAGTGTAAGTTCACTTTGATCTACAGTATGATTGTTACATTAGTAGTTCCCGGGTTTGGTATGTATCTGCCTGTTTTCTTCTTGACACCTAGACTGTTTCTTTGCCGGCTTCGGATTCCTTCTCATACCATTTTATCTCCAGTGACATTCACAAATCAATTCCTCATCATCTTTCGTTGAGCAAAACTATTTCTCAATTTCATACTTAACAGAAGACTGAAATACAACCCAGAGAAGTTTGTAATCAATTTTACATTAAACCTTTCAGCATTTTTTTGAGTATAAACTGGGGACATTCATAAAACTTGTTAAAAAGAGTTGGGAAAATAAACCTTATCTCAACATTGTATACCTGCTTACATGTATTTGCATTAAATTTATTCCATAAGGAGAAAAAAATGATAGTGTCTAGTTCAATTTGGCTCTCAAGCTAAATGTTTTCTCAGTTTTTCTACTATATCTAAATATTGGGGTTTTCTCAGGCATAATTTTGGAGGATTACATTATGTTCCTAATTATGTATATTTGTCTCAAAAAATGTTTTTCTCTTAAAATCTACTTAAAGGAAAATTCAGCTGCATTTATGTAGTCTGTTAGGATAAAATAATACTGAACAGACACCTTAAAGTGCTAATCAAAATGTAGTCCTTGGATCAGCTGGCAATGACATTAGCTGGGAGCTGTGTAGAAATGCAAAGCCTGTGACGCCACCCCAGCCTTGCTACTTCAGAGTCTCTGTTTCTACAAGCACTCCGCAGGTGATCTGGGGGTCACATTAAAGTTAGAGAAAAACAACTTCAAACTTACCTTTCCTCCTTGTAAACAGACGAACATAGTTTATTTTGTTTTTAGGGACAAATAATGAAAAGTACTTTAGTTTTCTAATTGCCAGACCAAGCCTAGTTGTTAAGATTTTCAAGCTCTTGGCCGGGTGTGGTGGCTCACACCTGTACCCCCAGCACTTTGGGAGGCTGAGGTGGATGGATCACCCGAGGCCAGGAGTTTGAGACCAGCCTGGGGACATGGTGAAATCCCATCTCTACTAAAAATACAAAAAGTTAGCCGGACATGGTGACAGGTGCTTGTGTAATCCCAGCCACTCAGGAGGCTGAGGCAGGAGAATTGCATGAACCCAGGAGGTGGGATTTGCAACAAGCCATTGAACTCCAACCTGGGCGAAACCCCATCTCCAAAAAAAAAAAGAAAAAAGACTTTCAGGCTCTTTACATAACAATTCATTTTGAAAAGGCAAAATGAATTCATACTGTATAAGGTTTTCAAACTAAGTGGTTTTGGTAAAATTAACCCACAAAGTTCAAACAACTTGACAGAAATTTCTTATGTGTATTTTCAGGCACTAGAATATGCCTGTTTAATGTTTAAGTTTTTATATATATATACAATTCTGAAAAACAGGCAACTTTGACAATCTAGAGGCTTTTACTGAAGCTTGGTCACAAAACATGACTTACACTGGCATTAAGTGATTAACAGTCTCTACCCCACTTAAGTGTAACAATTTTCACTCTGCCGCAGAAACTTTAATATATAAACTTGCACAAACTCGTATGTTTAGTTGAGGTCCTGCCACAAACCTCATTGGAGATGTTATGCAGTACATAGCATACCTCCCTAAGGGTTTCAGATTAAGAGATGCCCTTTGTTTTTAGAGTGGTCCTTTAGGATAAGTATAGTTGACAGAGCAGGAAAAGAAACCAAGAAAAGGAAATCAAATCTACCTGAATAAATCTTCATGTTAATAGTGGCTAAATAAAAACAACATAATATGATGCCTTAGAAACAGTAACTGCAGTATGTTAAAAAAGACAGACACAATAAATTGCTCAAACAAGATCTTAGGTTTGGGTTGTGACTGAGAAAAGGCTGAAAAAGAAACTTGAAAATGGCAAGGGGCATCATTTTCTGAAATTTTCCCTTGAGAAACCAAATTTAAAATATAATAAAAAGAGGTATTTCCACAGATATAGAGTAGATCCATCAAAAATAATGTAAATGGCTTCTTTGACCTTTAGATACCAAGTCATAAAAATCATGTCCATAAAAAAATTCAGCCCATATTTCTAAGTTTTCTAGTATGCACCACACAATTATAACATGATGCTATTTATTTACATGATTCTGAAAGAATATGAGTCCCCAGGATCAAATATATACATTTTTAATATTTGAAATATTTACATAATGGAACCATGTCAGGGTTCAAGGGTAAGAACAGTTTTTTCAAATGTCCTCTCAAGGTGTTTAAAAAAAAAAATCCAGTAATTCAAAGCTCACATTATGCTTTTCTAATAGGCCAATCTTTACCTTTCTTTTAAATAAGCACTCAGACATGGGAAGAGTTGCTAATTTGTGTGAAAAGCTGTTTAAAACTTGTTACATTTTCAGGTAATTTTGCTTCCTGGTGAAATTCTGATCTACAACAAGAGAGCCCCAGGAATTTCTCTGAGCACATCATCAGTACATTTTTAAACACTAATGAGCCAAGGTAAAACAAGATATAAACCTTCTATAGGACAAAAATGAAAACAAAAAATTAGTGGTTGGTAATTACCTTGAATGACTTACCTTTATCCTTAAATAAGATGTAAATATAACTTATAAGTTGCCAAGCAGAATACCTATCATGTTTGTAAAACTCTCATTGTCTGTCAATTTGCCCTAGTTTCATTTTTTGTTTTGTTTTAAAGGGGGTTTTCACTTACACTTTTGAAATGAATTTTTTTGTTAAATAAAGGGATATAATTAAACTAAGGACCAATTAGTGCAAAAATGCATTAAATACAACTCTCCAGGATTTTAGGATATGCCTCATTTCTGAGCAATAAAATTAAAGGGGAAAATCACTATGATCCACAGTCCTTTAAAAGAGAAACTGAAGCAGCCAGCTTATTAATAAGGAAACCCCATCCAGTTAGCAGACCATTGCTCACGACACGAGAATACCATGCTATGAGAAACTAACAACCTAATTATACCAGACATTTTGGGTTGGAACAATATAACTTTTCCTTTACAATTCTATTTGTTAGTTAGGAAATGTTTTAAGGACCCCACCAAAGCAAATTAGGGAAAAGAAAGACTTTTACACATACATTCATATGAACACATTCATACAGAAATACAGTAGAAATGGATTGTCTGCTAATTTTTGCATTCTAATTTTAAACTCCATGCCTTCACAAGGGCTTGCCATTTCTAATCAAAAGAGAGTGGGGATGGTAATAGATATGACTGGTGTTTTCAATTAAAATTGTTCATGTTGGTTCCTATACAGTACATTTCAATATTAAGTGCAATTCTGCAAAAGAATTGGGGAGTCATTTTAATATTTACAAGGAACAAATCAGCAGAACAAGATTATATCAGATAGGCTGTGTACAGTAGCTGCGGCTTATAAAACATACCAGTAATTTGTACCTGGTGAGTATAAAGAGAACCAAGGATTCAGATGACTTTACAACCAAGGGAGTACACAGGGCAACAAATTAGAGGACAAAAAAATTCACATTTTCTACAATAAAAAAAAATTACAGATCTCACAATGTCTTCAAAGACAAAGAAAAATTCAAAGTCCTTAAAAGGGTGGTGAAGAAGAAATCTGAAATGGAACACTCTAAATATAAAAAGTTTTACTTCACAAGACCAATTTTCTTGGCTTCTGTTTCATATATCAATAATCTCCACATTTTGACTATAAAAACTTCTGCTTCTTCATCAAGTACCTAAAGAGGAAACAAAAGAGCAACATATAAGAGAAGCAATCATCATCATCTCCCAACAACAGTGACGAGTAGAAAAGTTTTTCATCCACTGACAATAAGCACTTATTACTTAAATGCTAGTTAGGATTGTTTTGGCAGGGGGGTGATAAATGAGATTCTGCATTGTTATTATATAGTTATATATTTAGTTCTTCCTAAATTACTATGTTCTTTATAACAAGTATTTGTTTTCCTTAGGAAGTAATTTTCACTAAAATGACTTAAAGAAAATTTCCCTAGTGTGAGAAATGTATTATTAATAAATATGAGCCGGGGGTGGTGGCTCACACCTGTAATCCCAGCACTTTCGAGAGGCGGAGGTGGGTGGATCACCTGAGGTGAGTTTGAGACCAGCCTGGACAACATGGCGGGTGAAACCCCATCTCTACTAAAAAGTACAAAAATTAGCTGGGATACGGTGGGGAGTGCCTGTAATCCCAGCTACTTGGAAAGCTGAGGTGGGAGAATCGTTTGAACCCAGGAGGTGGGAGTTGCAGTGGGCTGAGATCGTGCCATTGCACTCTAGTCTGGGCAACAAGAGCAGAACGCCAACTCAAAATAAATAAATAGGTTGGGTGCAGTGACTCACGCCTGTAATCCCAGCACTTTGGAAGGACGGCAAGGGGCGGATCACCTGAGGTCAAAAGTTCGAGACCAACATGGAGAAACTACATCTCTACTAAAAATACAAAAATTGGCCAAGGGTGGTGGCACATGCCTGTAATCCCAGCTACTCGGGAGGCTGAGGCAGGAGAATCGCCTGAACCCAGGAGGCGGAGGTTGTGGTGAGCCGAGATTGCGCCATTGCACTCCAGCCTGGGCAACAAGAGCAAGACTCCATCTCAAAAAATAAACAGATGGATGGATGGATGGATGGATGGATAGTAAATTACCAACAACAGAAAAATTCAAAATTCCATGGCTTACTAAACATAAACACTACAATATTTTTGTGATCTACCTTTTATTCTTTTACCTTTACAGATACTGCATTTATACATGTCTGACAAAACTTCCTAAGGAAATCATACTTTTCATAAAGAACACAGTAATTTATGAAGAACTAAATAAATATACAATTACATAGGAATAATACAGCATCTCCTTTATCCCCCAAAACACAACCTCACAAACTTTTTTTTTTTTCTGGAGACAGGATCTCTCATCACCCAGCCTGGAGTGCAGTGGTATGATCATGGTGACTGCAGCCTTGACCTCCCAGGCTCAACTGATGTTCCCACCTCAGCCTCGCCAGTAGCTGGGACTACAAGTACACACCGTCACCCTGGCTAAAACGTGGGTTTTTTTAGTAGAGATAGGGTCTCACTATGTTGCCCGGGCTGGTCTCAAACTCCTGGGCTCAAGCAACCTGCGCACCTCAGCCTGCCAAATTGCTGAAATTACAGGTGTGAGCTGCTGTGCACAGCCCAACCGTACCATCTTAACCAGCATTTATTGTGTATGTGACACTAAAGTAAACATTAAATGAGAATGTGGGTATTTAGTATAGTAAACAGAATAAGCAAATGCAATCATCATCACAGGGCACACATGACTACTGAGTAACAAGTCTTTTTACAGTGACAGACAAATAAATTGTCTTCCTCTCTACTTATGAGTTAGGTTCCTTGTGTCCCCACCACTATTCCTGCCATCATCCCACACACATCTGGCCCTCTACATTAGGACTGCTGTGAGGTGAAATGGAATACCTTACTCCCTTCTAAAGGGGACAGCTATGACTATGCTCCAGGGTACCTCTGCCTTGACAAAATGTGGTCTAGTGTTGCCAGGTCTTCGTAGAGGCAGTTCAGGGTAGGAATTCAGAGTACGCAACATCTAGTCAGACTACATAGGTTCAAATTGCACTTCTTCTATCTTTTACGAGCTATAGGTCCTTGGCTGGGTTACTTAACCTGAGCCCCAGCTCCCTCATCTGTAAAGTGGAGGGGGACACAGCAACACCACAGCAGTAGGTACTAACTGGGAATTAAAAGAGTTGTTATGTAGTTAAGTGCTCTGAAGAGTGTCTGGTATATAACAAGTGCTTAATATGTATCTAGAAGGCTGGGCATAATGGCTCAGTAATCCCAGCACTTTGGGAGGCCTAGGTGGGTGAATGACCTGAGGTCAGGAATTTGAGACCAACCTGGCCAACATGGTGAAACCCCGTCTCTACTAAAAATACAAACATTAGCCAGGTGTGGTGGTGCATGCTTGTAATACCATGCACAGAGGCTGCAGTGAGCCAAGATTGTGCCACTGCACTCCAGCCCAGGCGACACAGCAAGACTCCCTCTCAAAAAATAAATAAATAAATAAATAAATAAATAAATAAGTATCTAGGAGAGGCCAGAAATTTTGATTTCTATAAAAAAATTTCTGTCAGGCTGGGCACAGTGGCTCATGCCTGTAATCCCAGCACTTTGGGAGGGTGAGGTGGGAGGATCACTTGAGATCAGGAGTTCAAGACTAGCCGGGCCAACATGACAAAACCCTTTAACTACTAAGAATACAAAAATTGGCCAGGCGTGGTGGTGGGCACCTGTAATCCCACCTACTTGGGAGCCTGAGGCAGGAAAATAATTTGAACCCAAGAAGAGGGGGTTGCAGTGAACCAAGATCATGCCACCGCACTCCATACAACCTGGGAAACAGAGCAACACTTGAAAGAAAATAAAGAGAAAACAGAAGGAAAGAGAGAAAAAGAAAAGAAAGAAAGAAAGAGAGAGAGAGGGAGGGAGGGAGGAAACAAAAGAAAGAAATTAATTTGTCTCAATTATGGCAATTAATTAAAGAACTTTTAGGCCAATCATGGTGGCTCATGCCTATAATCCCAGAACTTTAAGAGGCCGAGGCAGGCAGATCACCTGAGGTCGGCAGCTCGAGACCAGGCTGACCAACATGGAGAAACCCCGCTTCTACTAAAAATACAAAATTAGCCGGGTATGGTGGCACATGCCTATAATCCCAGCTACTCAGGAGGCTGAGGCAGGAGAATCGCTTGAAGCCAGGAGGCTCAAGTTACGATGAGCCATTGCACTCCAGCCTGGGCAACAAGAGCAAAACTCCATCTCAAAAAAAAAAAAAACTTTTAATCAGATTTCTATGAGCCAGATTTGACCTTAGTTTAAGAACTCTGTTGTAACACTAATTAACATCAGAGTCATACTTCAGAGAAATACAGGCACAAAATGAAACCAAACTTCATTTAATTTACATAAAATGAAGAAAGGTATAAAAAGTCTGACTCTCGTTAAGAGTAAAACAGTACTCACGCTAAAAATTCAGTCTCCTCATTTATTCAAGAAATATTTACAAGGCCCATGAGCTTTCTAGCAGAGGTGTTTGACAACACGAGCTCAATTGGTTTCCTACCATTCTAATCAACAATAAGCCACAAAATGATAATCAACAGGGGTCTAAATATACTCCAAATAGCCACATTAACAGATCAACAAATCTAGATTAACACTGACATGAAATCTTTACTATGTTAGGAACTCTGCTGAGGCCAAACACTAGCACACTGCTTTATTTTAAAAAAACGCCTTTACTCAGGCCTAACTATGACACCCTTTATCCCAAGAAAAAGGGGCTGGAAGTTCGGTCAAGTTCGAATCCAGCCCCAAGGAATGAAACCTATTCATCACATTTCTCCTTTCCTCTGAGGCAATAAAGTTTTCACAAATGTTTTATGAGGCATTCTAAACAACAGCTGCATCCAGCTAGCTAGGCAGCAGAAAAGGAATGTTATCTGGCTTTAGACACCATATAATGCCTGGACACAAAACAGCTCGACCTCACAATCCTTCCTTTTGGTTATAAACCCCACTATGTCCTTCCCTGACATCTCTGGAGGCGGCTGGAGTACAAATTCTCCCAGACATCTACGATTTCATATCATGCTTGATGATTCTTCCTTCCTTGCTCATCTTCCCATTGCTGCCTTCTCACTCTGCCCTTTGGAGCCCTATTCCATTTTACACTGGACACTGACAACTACTTTAGTTAGGTTTTTCCTCTTAACAGAAACCCTCCTCTATCTCTTAGAGCCCTGACACTTCTTAGGGAGTCTCAGGGAGTCTCTCTCTCTTAGTGTCTTAGTCTCCACAGGAATGACTGGTGAATCTTCACTTTGCTTTCTTTTTCCTTTTTACATTTTTCTCTCTGCTTTATATACTGTTTCTTTGTAAAAATAAATAAATAAATAAATAACAACAATTCCATGGAAGTTCATGAGCTCTCACCACCCTATCCACTGCAAGAGCAGCTATCCAGCAAATACTCAGTCTTTCTCCCACATACATGAGTACTCTGGCAACGAGTTGAGTATTTCTCTCCAATCCAACTCCCCAACACCCAGGAATTTCCCATAGCCATACTTTGCACCTTGCCGTCATCTAGAGTGACCTATAACATACAGACTTGAACTTTCTACACTTTGATCATAACCTCTCCTTTCAGTTCTTTTATTACAATTCACCTTCCACAACTTCATTGGAACCACTAGTCCTTAATTCACTCAAACCACCAGCTCTGTTCGGGTATTATTTTCTTCTCTTCCTGACTTGGAGCTCATAGTTCAATCTCTCTCTCAACCTTTACCATCAATTTTCTTCTCCTTTCCTGTCTCACAAAATCACAGTGTTAAATACATGTGACCACTGACTATAATCCCAAATTAAATGCAATAGAATTTGATGTTCCCTGTCAGTCCAACAGATGTTTGGATACCAGCATATATGTACAACTTTGCGCATAAAGAAAGAAATAGTCCTTTACAGGGACATGGATGGAGCCAGAAGCTACTATCCTTAGCAAACTAACACAGAAACAGAAAACCAAATGCAGCATGTTCTCAGTTATAAGTGGGAGCTAAATGATGAGAACATATGAACACAAAGAAGGGAACAACATACAATGGGGCCTACCACAGGGTGAAGGGTGGGAGGAGGGGAAAGGATCAGGAAAAATAACTAATGAATACTAGGCTTAGTACCTGGGTGATAAAATAATCTGTTCAACAAACCCCCATGACACGAGTTTACCTACGTAACAAACCTGCTCGTGTATCCAACTTAAAAAAATGTGTGTGCATATATATATATATATATATATATATATATGCACACACAACCTACATGTCTCAGTTTCTATGGTAATCCCTGTGATGCTTAACCTAATTGCTATCAATGTCATCAGATGCTCTATCTCCTCTACCTCCATCATCGTTTCTACATATCTAATTCAAACAAATACATCAAGGTTTCAGTATCTGAATATGTCTCTCCCACTACTACAGGTCATTTGTTCTACTTACGCTTCTAGCACATTGTACTGGGCATGGGGAAAACAGGAATGGAGCTGGTGGAAAAGAATTAAGCCATAATTTTTAAGTGCTAGGTAATGATTTGTTGCTGTGGATGCCTTTAACCTTTTTAAATGTATATTCAAGTTTGTTTGTTTTTTCTGAGACGGAATCTTGCTGTGTTGCCAGGCTGCAGTGCAGTGGTGTGATCTTAGCTAACTGCAACCTCCTCTTCTCGGGTTCAAGTGATTTTCCTGCCTCAGCTTCCCACTGGAACTACAGGCGCACACAACCGCAACCAGATTTTTGTTTAGTACAGATGGGGGTTTCACCATGTTGGCCAGGATGGTTTTGATCTCTTGACCTTGTGATCCACCCACCTTGCCCTCCCAAAGTGCTGGGATTACAGGCATGAGCCACCGTGCCCAGCCATTCAAGTTTTAATTCAGGCATAAAAAAGATTCTGGAACAAAATTAGGCAGGAAGTGAATCAAATTCAAAAGTGAGTTTTTATAGATGCTGATTAAAATATTTAACAATAGTGCACTTCTGGCCAGGTATGGTGGGGCTCATGCCTGTAATCTCAACATTTTGGGGGACTGAGGCAGGAGGATCACTTGAGCCTAGGAATTCAAGACTAGCCTGGGCAACACAGTGAGACCCCATCTCTATTTTAAGGCAAAAAACTTTTTTTTTAAATTAAAAAAGAAAATAGTGATGAAAAATAGTGAATTTCTAAACTTACCATGGCAACATCATCTAAAATGCTCTGAGGTGAACTATGAGCCATAACCTAAAAGAAACAAATAATTTTCATGTGAAAAATAAACAAAATATTACCAATATAGTCAAGAAATTTTAGGATATTAACCCTCGAATTCAGACAGGAATTTCTTGTGGCTAAGGAACCATTCCATAAATGTTTTAATTTTCAGATTATTACTCTGAAAGAGGCACCAGAACCTGGGATCTTAATCTCTGTATTTGTCTGCAGTCGAATTTTAAGTCAAATTTGACACAAGTTTTAATGCCACAATAATTACAAGTTGGAGAAAAGAGAGGAAATTTACTGTTCATGATATCAAAAGAACACTACTGACAGAAAAATGGCATAGCTATGCCTTTACAGGAATACGGTGCTTCTACTATGTTAACTGTTTATTCAACTTAAGACTATGGTTTTAAGAGGCAATGGAAGGATATGATATGCCTTAGTGGTTAAGAGCATGGGTTTCAGAGACTAGACTCATTATACAGCATAACCAAGACACAATCTCTCCTTAAACCTCAATTTCCTCATATATAAAATGGGTATAATCTTTGTGACACACACATCCCAAGGGTGTTTGGTTGGAAGAAGGTAAAGTTCCTTTTTTTTTTTTTTTTTTTTTGAGATGAGGAATCTTGCTCTTATGGCCCAAGCTGGAGTACAATGGCGCGATCAAGGCTCACTTCAATCTCCGCCTCCTAGGTTCAAGTGAGTCTCCTGCCTCAGCCTCCAAGTAGCTGGCATTACAGGCACTTGCCACTGTGCCCACCTAATTTTTGTCTTTTTAGTAGAAATGGGGTTTTGCCACGTTGGCCAAGCTGGTCTGAACTCCTGACCACAACTGTTCTGCTAAGGGGCCTCCCGAAGTGCAGGAATTACAAGGCGTGAGCCACCACACTTAGCCTTGAGTGAACATTTTATAGAACTTTATTTTCGGCTGGGCACGGTGGCTCACGCCTTGTAATCCCTGCACTTTGGGAGGCCAACGTGGGCGAATCACTTTAAGTCAGGAGTTCTAGACCAACCTGGCCAACATGGTAAAACCCCCCTCTCCACTAAAAATAGAAAAAATTAGCTGGGTGTAAACCAAGCACCACATGTTCTCACTCTTAAGTGGGAGCTGAACAATGAGAACAAATGGACACAGGAGGGGAACATTACACACTGGGGCCTGTCGGGAGGTGGGAGACTAGGGGGAGGGATAGCATTAGGAGAAATACCTAATATAGATGACGGGTTGATGGGTGCAGCAAACCACCCTGGTCCGTGTATACCTATGTAACAAACATGCACATTCTGCACATGTATCCCAGAACTTAAAGTATAATTAAAAAACAGAAAAGAAAAAAAAATTAGCTGGGTGGTGGTACATGCCTACAATTTTAGCTTCTCAGGAGGCTAAGGCAGAAGGATCACTTTATGCTGGGCGTTCAAAGCTGGGGTGAGCCATGACTGCACCACTGTACTCCAGCCTGGGCAATGAATGACAAGACTCTGACTCAAAAAAAAAAAAAACAAAAACAAAAACTAACAACGACAAAAAACAACTAATACCTGCCAAGAACACAGCCTGTCAGTTAATAAACGCTGATTGTTTTTATGATATGAAAGGAATTATTTTGATCCTAACCAAAGAATGGGTAAGTGACAAAGGAGTTGATGGGAAAAGCTACTGGATATGTCTACAGAATCTCAACATAATTCTTCCACCCAAAGATGCTGACACAGCATTCTCAGGGACAGGAAGAGAGAGCACATAATTGGCAGTAGCCGGCAATTCCATCCTCCTTGACCTTTTGAAATACGGTGTGAGGAATCTAAGTGGGATGGAAAGGTTCATTTAAAGCAGACAAATCTGCATTTACTGCAATGAATAAAAACACACCAAAAATAAAAATAATTTTGAAAAAGCAGATATAAATCACTTAATTGAACCTAAACCATCATGTAACTTGACTATAAGATTTTTGCTCTTTATTTTAGAAATTGTCTAATATTTTAATACATAAATGTTGGCATGAAAGAGAATAAAAGACTAACCTTAGAACACACAAAATCAACTAACGTAGCTTCTTCTTCACCTATATATTCTATGATTTTCTTATTAATCCATGGTCTAATTCGACGTTCCATCAGTATCTGCAAAACAAAGCATCGTTACTGAATTAAAGAATTCTATCACATTTATTAAAGCCTCATTTTTGCCGAGACTAAACCATAATGTTAATTCACAAGTTGAACTAAGACAGATATGTATCAAGATATAATCATCTGCTTTTAACTTAAGTCTTCAAGTACCACCAAAAATTTTCAATTAATTTCTTGACCATGGCATTGAGTTGGTGTCAAGATGATCATCCCTACTTATTTGTTATTAATAGAATCAAACGAGATTTTTTTTCTTCTAATGAATTTTTATGGCATATTCTAACTGCTCCCAATAACATGATGAAATATAATTTCCTACTCACAGAATCCACAATAGACCAATCCAGGGGATAAGCAAAGAGCTCAGGTTTGGCTGTAGGGATTTTCTCAATGAGACTCTTAATGTGTTTACGCTTTTCTTCAGTGTTTACGGTGCCTTTGGCTGCATTTTTATCATCTTCACCATAATCCAAGGGGACCAGTTTCCTTTTTCGGGGTACGTCATCACTGTCTTCATCCTCAAATTTGTTAAAGACACTATCTACAGGTAGTTTCTTTCTCTTCACAGAATTAGGCTGACCAGGACTATTGGAAGCACCTATAGTAAAAACACTCTCTTAGCATGGTGACTTAATTTTCAAATGTTTCATTTTATAACCCACCATCCCTCAAAAGTAGTGCAAAACATACTTCCACAAATCTCAGAGAAAGATCCCAACTGTAAAAAATAACTCACTACTCACAAGTGCTAGAAAATTAAACTTTTCACTTCTTCTCAGAACTCGAGGCAGCTGCAGATATAGGAGCACTAGTAAAACTATGAAAACAATCGTGAGCTAGAAAGGCATTTTTTAGTAATCTTCTATCTACCTAACCAAGCACAAATATGTAATTCTCCTTAAAGCACAATACAGGTATTTGCAGGGGTGAAGGGGAGAAAATAAAGGAGGAAGGAAATGCTAACATACCCAGTTTAAGACTTAATCCTATTTTTGGCCTATGCTCCTCAGGTTGCTGTTGATCTGGTGAATTTTCATGAGGAATAATAATACCACAGGGAGACTCATCCCCAGGAGTGTTGGGTGTTGCATTGCCACTGGCAGAGGAAACGGACGGAGCAGAGCTGATGGGCCTCAGAGTAGGTTTAAGACAAGGCTTTTGCTCTGGCTCCTCTTCCTCTTCCATGGGTTCTTCTCGTTTTTCTTCTTTTTCTTGCTTTTCTTCTTCCTCCTCTTCTGATTCTGGCTCTTGCTTTATTTGTGGCTGCCTGCGCCTCTCAGCCTCTTGTTCCATCTAAAACCAAAACAATAATCGATTAACTACAACTCTACAATATTCAACTTGATCTTTTCTTAAAATGTCTTTTTTAAAAGCGAAAAAGCTGGACACAATGGCTCATGCAGTGAGCCCTGCACCACTGCATTCCAACCTGGGCAATGGAGTGAGACTCCGTCTCAATACAAAAACAAAAAAGTCAAAAAACAAAACAAAAATTAGCCAGGCGTGGTGGTGCACCCCTGTAGTCCCAGCTACTTAGGAGGCCGACACAAGATAATCGCTTGAAAAAAAAAAAAAAAAAAGGCCAGAGCAGTGGCTCACTCCTGGGTAACACGGCAAAATCCCATCTCTACAAAAGAGAACAAAGAAGTTACCCAGGCATTCTGGCTCACACGTACGGTGTCCCAGCTACTCAGGAGGTTGAGAAAGGAGGATCACTTACCGACAAGGCAGAGGGTTCAGTGAACCGAGATTCTACCACTGAGCTCCAGCCCAGGCAACAAAGCCAGACTCTGTCTCAAGAAAAAAAACACTGGACACGTGGGCATGGTGGCTCACGCCTGTAATCCCAAGACTTTGGAAGGCTGAGGTGGGCGGATCACTTGAGGTCAGGAGTTTGAGATTAGCCTGGCCAACATGGCGAAATCCCATCTCTACCAAAAATACAAAAATTAGCCGGGCGGCAGGCACCTGTAATCCCAACTACTTGGGAGGCTGAGGAGGAGAATCACTTGAACACGGGAGGCAGAGGTTGTTGCAGTGAGCTAAGATTGAGCCACTACACTCCTGCCTGGGAAGATAAAGCTAGACTCCGTCTAATAAAAAAGACATACATAGAAAACAAAGAATAAGACACCTGCAGGATGTTTAGAATGAAGTTGTAAACCAACTAATACTGATGACTTGCGTAATTAAATAAAAAGTACTAATAACCTTCCACAAAATAGCATGTTCCATGGAGCATAAAATGCATTTCCCTTAAGTATAAATTAAACTGCATCATACTTGGCTTTAAGATGGTGTGGTAACCTTAAAATAAAATCATGTGGATGTTATATTATCTTACCCTCTGGAGCTCTGCATCTGGATCTGGATGCCCTTCTGCCAGAAGGCGTTGCCTGATTTCCTCAAGCTCCTCCTTCTCTCTCTTCCTATCTCGTTCATCTGCTTCCATTTCCTTTTCTCTATCACGCAACCTTTTCTGAAGAGCACTTCCTCTGCAAAAGTGAATGATAAAAGGCCTAATTTAATACTCAGGTCATTGAGTAGTACACATGACATTTTCAACAGCACCTCTTTTCAATACTACAACCTACATGCTAAGAGGTTAAAGAATGTCTTTTTTTTTTTTTTAAAGACAGGGTTTCACCATGTTGGTCAGGCTGGTCTTGAACTCCCGACCCTCAGGTGATCCGCCTGCCTTAGCCTCCAAAGTGCTTGGATTACAGGCGTGAGCCACCACGTCTGGCCTAAGAATGTCTTAATGTTCTGTAGATACAGAACACACAAGAATGTGCTCTATACATGTAAATGTGTAACAAATAAGCATCATCTTGTCATTTATCACTATGTTCCCTTCATTCTTAAAGCCCTTCTAGTAAGTGTCTAAACAAGTGAAATAGTCGCTTTCAGAAGAGGGCTCCCATTTTGTGCCTATTTTACAAGGAATACTTAATAATTTTTGTTTTCCTAGATACCAAGCTAAAAAAATATATAAAGTAGCATTAGCAGCACTAAAAGTTCTGTATCCTCAATTTAAATTAATTCACTTGTAAAAAAATCTCAAAAAGTAGTGCAGAATCAACAGAAAACAGAGATTCTCTCCTATATAGCAGTTCATTATGTCTCAGAATGTTGAAGTTATACATTGCCACTTTATGCTTCTAGTCTTCAGTAATTTAACTGATTTCATAGTATTTTATACAAAGTCAAAATCCTGGCACTCTTTAAATTTAGGCTGATAATTTCAACATTTTAATTATTTTGGCTATATGGCATTAAATTAAATTAAACTAAATTAATCATATCTTCATGTATCATGTCAGACAAACTACAGATAAAATAATATCAAGACACCGTCTATATCCCCAGGGAATTTACAGTTTGGAAGGCAGAACAAAACATGTAATTTTGCCATAATGTGATAAATACTAGAATGAGAGTTATTTGAAAATGCCATGGGAACAAAGAATGAGGGAAGGCAGCTGTCACAACTCTTACTTCACAATAATTTATCAATTTGGAGATGTGGTGAGAGAAGGGAGGTCAAACTGCTAGAAGACCAAAATTTCTAGACAAAGCCAGATAGTTACAGAGATTAGTTGTAATTTGCTATAAAAACTGGACCTAGCAGACAGGTGTGGTAGCCCACACCTATAGTCCATCTACTAGAGATACTGAGGAGAGAGGATTGTTTGAGCCCAAGAGTTCAAGGTTACAGTCAGCTATGATCGTGCCACTGCATTTCAGCTGAGTTAAAACTCTATCTTTAAAAGATTACAGAAAAATTTTAAAAAATCAGACCTATTTACCACACATGAAGAAAAAAATAGTATTATTTGATATAATACTATTATGGGCTCCCCCACTACACAAAAGATGCATAGAAATGTTGATCCTTTTCTGATAGCTCTTTTTCTCCCCCAAAAAAAACAGTGTATCAGCTATAGAAGTAATTACTACATGCAATGTGAAAGTTTCTTGTTTTCTTATTCTACTTAGTAAATCTACATTATCAGCTGTGCAGACAAGGGAAACTATAGTTAATAAAAAACCAAGTAGAACAAACCTTCTTTACCTGTAATATTTGGGGTCATCTCTATCATCATCATAGTCTTCTAAGAATTCTTTTAGTCGTTTGGCTTCTTTGGCCTTTGAGGAAATGAAGAACAAGGTATAAAATTAACATACAAGTATAGTAAAGATTACCCTTCCCTCTTCTGTGGAAACAGGTTTTTCCTAACCAGACATAAACCAAGAGTAAGAGGGAAATTAACAGGAATTTCTCTTCACATAACTTAAAGAAAAACATAGCTGTTTCAATAAAGGAAAGTTTCTCCTGGATCCCAAAATTCAATCCATATTTATCAATGTATAATGTATTCAGCTATTTGGTTTAAATAAACTTGTTGAGCTAGCCTGGGAAATGTTATTTTTACTGTCTTCCACAGAGAAAATATTTTCTAATTTAAGTTGGAGCTGTCTGCACAGTTGCCTCTACAATTGTACATAAAATGTTTTTACTGTAAAATAAGCTAATATATAAAACACTACTCTATGACATAATAAAGATAATACTTTGGTTAAAAAGATTTTTCTTATCACTTTAAATTTAGTTTTCATATACTTCATAATTAAGTATAAATTACATTAGACATTTAAAATCTTTTACTTCTAAGACAAGTCTGAATAAGGGCTTTTCTGAAAAATGCAAACCACATATATACACGATGCTACAATAAATATGCTCTCTGAATATAATCTTCAAAATACAATACCCAAACACACCAACAAAACTGGAGATTATCTTATTAAATGAAAAAAATACGGCTGAACGTGGTGGCTCACACCTGTAAACTTAGCACACTTTGGGAGGCCAAGGTGGGCAGATCATTTGAGATCAGGAGTTCAAGACCAGCCAGGCCAACATGGTGAAACCCTGTCTCTACTAAAAATACAAAAATTAGCTGGGCCTGGTGTCGTGCGACTGTAATCCCTGCTACTCAGGAGGTGGAGGTTGCAGTGAGCCAAGATCACACCACTGACTGCACTCCTGCCTGGGTAGCAGAGCAAGACTATGCCTCAAAAAAAAAAAAAATAGCATATACGTGTGTGTGTACATGTGTGTTTATATGTGTGTGTGTGTGTATATATAGATACACATACACACACACACAATGTATATATTTTAAGGTAGATGATACTACCATAAATAGTTTTTAGAAATGCAGAAATTGCTGTAACGGGATGTTTTAGACCAGATATTTAAAGAAAAAGAGAGAAGAGAGAGAGAAAAAAAAGAAATGCAGAATTTAAAATTTAAATCAGGTACTTCAATCAATTGAAAGGTAATGTCTACCTAACTCTAAGCTGACAGCAAACACTCCATGAGATAACACGAATCTCCTCCCAGGCTGGAGTGCAATGACCTCCACCTCCTGGGTTCAAGCGATTCTCCTGCCTCAGTCTTGAGAGTAGCTGGGATTACAGGCATGCACCACCACGCCCGGCTCATTTTGTATTTTTAGTAGAGACCAGGTTTCTCCATGTTGATCAGGCTGGTCTTTGAACTCCCGAACTCAGGTGATTTGCCCGTCTTGGCCCCACAAAGTGCTGGGATTACAAGGGCTCCCAGCCCAATTTTGTAGACTCTTAAAAAAAAAAAAAAAAAAAAAAATTTGGCCAGGTACGGTGGCTCACGCCTGTAATCCCAACACTCTGGGAGGCCGAGGTGGGCGGATCACCAGATCAAGAGATCAAGACCATCCTGGCCAACATGGTGAAACCACATCTCTTAAAAAAAAAGAGAGAGAGAGAAAAAAATGTTGCATAAATTCCTGACTCAAATATTACTATATGACAAATTTATTTTGATAGTATACAAAAAGATAGGTGCAGCAAAAATTTGAAAGGAGGAAAAAAGATTTTGGTGTACTCAAATTGGCTTGAAATTGCTCAAAATACCTAAAAATTAAATTATGCATGAATGGAGACACTTGTGCATTTCAATTATTAAGTTGCTTGTAGTTAGCAATAACGATATAATCTAGGCCAGGTGTGGTGGCTCACGCCTGTAATCCCAGCACTTTGATAGGACAATGCATTCTAGCCTGGGTAACGAGCAAAACTCCATCTCAAAAAAAAAAAAAAAAGATCTAATCTGATTTTGTACCTGAAAAATCACTTATTTTAGCATAGAATCTTACCATTTCTCTTCTTCTTTCTTCTTCTCTTTCAGCTTCTTTCTCGTATTCTCGGGTTTTCTTTCGTTCTCTAATTTCCCAATTCTTAAGGCGCTAAAAAAATTAAATTTTCAAAGCTTTAAAAATTTATATATAGTGTTCTATAAATTTTTATTAACCTATTAAGGGATATCAAACCTTTTTTTTTTTTTTTTTTTTTTATTTTAAGACGGGGTTTCACCATATTGGTCAGGCTGGTCTTGAACTCCCGACCTCAGGTGATCCGCCCGCCTTGGCCTCCAAAAGTGCTTGGATTACAGGCATGAGCCACCACGCCCGGCCGGGATATCAAGCTTTAAGAATAAAAGCATTTGCTCAATTTACCTCTTGATAAGCAGCTTCTTTCTCTCGGAGTTTTCTTTCAAGTTTTCTTCGTTCATATGCATCTTCTTCATCTTCTTCTCGGTCCCGTTTTTTGTCTTTTTCTCTTCTCGCTCCCGTTCCCTCTCTCGCTCTCTCTCTCGCTCCCGTTCTCGTTCTCGCTCTCGTTCTCTCTCTCTCTCTCTTCCCGCTCTCGTTCCCTTTCACGATCTCTACTTTTTTCTCTAATGCAAACAAAATTTTTTACAAATCTGTCAGTCTACTGTTTTCCTTTCGAGACCAAAGAAAAGGAGGGCAACATATATTATGAAATAAAATAAATCTCAGACCAGAATCTAGCACTTGATTTCCACAGAACTATATAACCTCCTCTACACACATCAGAAAGACTAATTCCAGTCCCAAATCCTAAACTGCATTCATTCTAATGTTGGTGTTAATGCTTACTGGTATGTCGGAAAACAAATACATCCTGAATATAAAATAGTTGTAAGTCATTCAAATGAATGATTAGTTAATGCCCATCATATGATGGAATATTAGTCAATCACATGATGGTGTAAAACTGAAAAAAGGAAAACTATTAATTCCCAAAAGAAACATGAAGCACTAATGAATACATTAAGAGATAGTTTACCTTACTAGTGATCAAGGAGTAAGCGCTGAAAACAGAATTTTGACATGCTGCATGGATAAGTCAGAACTCACAAGTATCAGCACTGAACGTTCTCCAATATTTAAAAATAAGAGTGATAAAATCTAGGCCAGACACAGTGGCTCATGTTTGTAATCCCAGCACTTTGGGAGGGTGAGGCAAGTGGATCACAAGGTCAGGAGTTTGAGACCAGCTTGGCCAGCGCAGTGAAACCCCATCTCTACTAAAAATACAAAAAAAATTTGCTAGGTGTCGTGGTGGGCACCTGTAATCCCAACTCCTCAGGAAGCTGAGGCAAGAGAATCGCTTGAATTTGGCAGGCAGAGGTTGTGGTGAGCCAAGATTGTGCCATTGCCCTCTTGCCCAGGTGACAGAGCTAGTCTGTCTCAAAAAAGTGATAAAATCTAATCCCAGCATTTTGAGAAGCTGAGGCAGGAGGCTTGCTTGAGGCCAGGAGGCATGCTGGCATGTGCCTGTAGTCCTAGCTACTGCAGAGGCTGATGTAGGAAGATCCCCTAAACCCAGGAATTCTAGCTTACAGTGATCTATGATTGTATCACTGCATTCCAGCCTATGCGACCGATCAATCTCAATTAAAAAAAAAAAGGCTGGGCGTGGTAGCTCATGCCTGTAATGCCAGCACTTTGGGAGGCCGAGGCGGGATCACCTGAGGTCAGGAATTCAAGACCAGCTTGACCAACATGTAAAGACCCTACCTCTACTAAAAATACAAAACAATGGTGTTTCTTTTCTTGTCCAATTTTATCAAAAATCTTCAAGTTACATTTAGCCCATAAGGTTTATAAAAAAAGAAAAACACAGTTGTGGTACCCTTCTTCCCTACCCTTGCCACTCCCACTTTCTGGCAGTTTATTTTTCACCTACTTACTTCCCCAGACCCGGGCTCCGCCTCCTCCACAAAGGAGAAGAGACAGCCCTGGCAGTCCTGGTGGCTTTTCCTCACATGTGTGGGACTGTTGCCCAGTGTGGGAGCTGGTTTAAATTCTGATTCCAATTTATAATATCCTTTTTAAAAATTTAAAAACAAGCAAACAGCTACACCCCTCTTCCAGTCCTTCTCCCCAGTTCTTGTGTGAAGCTCCAGCTGATGTTACCACAGTAACATCAGTTAACTGGGCAAGCCCTGATGTCAGTGTGTGTGACTGACCTCTGGCCTGGCCTGCACAGAGAAACCCCATAATCACAGGTCTGTGGTGGCCCTGAAAGGGGGGGCCTGCTAGTCAGGAGGATGCTGTGCACACTGTGTGTGATGAATCTCACCAGAAGGGCTCCTGCAGTCCCAGGTTGGCACTCCTCTCTGCAGCCATTTTAGAAGATTTGCTGGTCCTTGCTGGCAAAGCTACAGCCAGAATGTCCGTTTAAAATTCCCAGCTCATCTGTCACTGAGCTCCATCTGAATGTGCCATGGAGCTTGCTCTCCACTTCCTCTGTGCAGCAGCCCCGCCACAGCCCTCCCTTGGCACACTCTGACCCTTTGCAAGATTGGAATTGGCAGGACTCAGCCAGTTAAAACACCAGTCTGGGGTTGCTGGGGCCCCTTCTGGCCCCTTCCTCCAGAGCAGCCGGCCCAGCCTAGGAACAAGATGGACTTCCCTCTCCCTTTGGACACACAGCCTTTGCAGAGTCAAGCTCCACTTGAAGCTCACTCAGTAATATCCTTTCAATGTGTTTTATATTGTTTTGACTGCCTTTTTTTGTAGAAATAAAAATGACCTTAGAATTTATCATCATCAAAAAAAAAAAAAATTCTCTCATTCCATGAATGCAAATGGTACTCTGGAAGACTACCTGGTAGTTTTATTAAAGTATCAGGAAATAGTGACATCTGTAAAGCCTTACCTTGATCGACTTCGATCCTTATTACGATCTGAGCTCCTTTCTCGATCCCGGTCACGATCTCTCTCTCGATCCCGATCTCGGTCTCTCTCTTTGTCCGGTCACGGTCCCTATCCCGTTCTCGTCTCCCGCTCCCGTTCCTTCTCCTTTTCTCGTTCACGTTCTCTTTCCCTTTCTCGTTCCCGTTCTCGCCTTTCTCGTTCCCTTTCACGCTCCCTCTCTCTTCTCTCCGTTCTTTCTCAATTTCCTGTCTTTCTTTTTCCTTTTTGCCTTTCTCTTCTTCCAGTTTCTAGAAACCAATAAAAGCACTTTTAGAGTTAACTCTGTAGCTCCAGTATTCAGGTATTTCCCGGCGCAATGCCCAATACTGGGAACAAAAACACCAAACCACTGATACATTAATATTAAATACTTGTGGTTTTATGTGACAAATTAAACTGAAGCAATCACAAGACTAGAAAGATTTCGTGCAAAACCATATACTCTACACAGACCAGGAATCTCCAATCTTGGATGCTGGGAGATCGTGTCAGGTGTGGCTGGCCACTCAATGACTATGTACTAACTAAAATGACTACGAAGAAAGTGGTTCGAAATATTTTCTATAAATACAATCACTTGGGTACAACTCAACTCTATCCATTATGGATTTCTGTAAATCCACAAATTTATTAATACTAATTATAACCCCAGACTGCATATTACCTACAGTTGAGGGTTTCAAAGGGCAGGCGGTGCAGAATACCCACAATGCAACTAAATAATCTCTGCCCTCCGATTTGCCCACCCTCCAAAAGAAATACAAGCTAAATTCAACCAACAACTGCCTTATTATCTATGGAAACATTTACTCCCACCATTGCAAGATGGACAACCCACCAAATACAAAAAGTTTGAAAATCACTCACTTCAAGCAAAATATATGTAACTGTAATAGTTTCATTTAAAATATTTAAAAGCAATATACTTATGCCCATTATGCCTGTAAGACAATGAAAATATATTTACAATGATAAATCCATCCTTGGAAGGAACGATTGTGCATTAACTTACAGATGCTGTGCTAGGACATGGATCGCCAACACTGGATTAACCTTCCCTACAAGCTATGTTTCTGGGAGGAAGAGCAAGTACATGGTTCACAAATCAACCAAATAACAAAGTCAGACCAAGTTTGTACCCTGACAAGATTACCAGCGTACCACACGGTTTCTACACAAACTCAGAAAAAAATATTCCAAACAGGTAAAACAAAACAAAACACATTTATCCCTTTTGTTTCATGTTTAGTTTCACCAAAATGAAATTTAAACTGCAACAATAAAATGTGCATTTTTCTTTTCTCAGTCATGTAATGCATTTAAAACAACTTTAAAAAGCAATCTTACCTGTCAGATACTCTTTTTCTCTTCCTCATGGATCAGAGAACTGATAGCAGATTATGAAAGAGAAGCTAATGTATGAGCAATATATTCAGTTGCTGTGCCGGTCTATATAAAAGTAGAATGCAGGCAAAGCCAAAACTGAATACATTGAAATTACAAAGGGATGAAATGAGAAATGACAGAAAGAGGACAGAAACTGACAGCTATTAAAGGGGGAAAATCTCATTTCTGAAATAGTTCTAATGAATATAAAAATTTATATTGTAAAATGAGGCTAGACTATATAAAACTTACCTCAATGGCATACACTTATAAAGAAATTTGTTTATTTCTGAAATAGATACTTACAGAATATTTTAGCTGTTCCAATACTAATTTTTCTTGTAGAATTCCTCAATTTTTAATTCTTATTTCACTGTGCTACTTATATTCAGTTATATAAATAACCATTTGTTTCAGAACTCATTTCAAAAGTTTGGTTCTAAGTAAATGAAAAAGTGAGTGAATCTAGTCCATACTAAATGTTTCCTAAAAGTTTATGATATATATATATATGTATATATACGTATATAAATATATGTATACATGTAAACATATACATGTATATTTTTAAAGACTGGAGAAAGGAAGTGAGGTGAATCTAAAACTATGTAAGAAAGTAATGAAGAGAAAAGGACAGATTAAAAAATCATAAATCTTACCTTATTCTCTCTTCAGACTCATCCGTGCTGTAAATGGACGCCCCCTGCCACGCTGACACCCTGACAGTCTGTGGTTATTTAATAAACTCATACCAAAACATGCAAAGGTTCACTGAGCTCATTTTTTGTTACTGGAGTTTCAAACAACCCTTTTAGCCAAACCACCCAATAAAAAAAAAACTGTTTTTGGTTCTTCATTTTGATTTCTTTTTATTTTTAAAAGACATTCTGAAAATTCAAAACATTTCCTCCAGTGAATAATACTAAGGCAGTGAAATGCCGAACAGATTCTCAAACTTTAAAGCAAATGTATTTTCGAATTTTTCTTAAAACATGATTTTCTCATCATTTACCAATAACATGACAGGGTTTAACAAATAAATAAAAACAAAAGGGGGTAAACCACACACACAATCGTATACCATTTTTAAGCTTGCTCAGTCCTGAATTTGAGTATTATACCTAACCAAAATTATTCAACTAAAATGATTTCCCACAGATCACCTTTTCAACTCTCAAAATTAATTTTGGGAGAGTCGTTCGTGCTTTTAGACACATTTAATTCTTGAAAAAGCACTGTGTATGTGAGTGAGGGCTGGGCATCTGGATAATAAGTGTTCATTGGCATTACTGGTGAATTTGAGATTTTGAAAGCAATGGGAAAATGTAAGAATAAAAGAGAAAATGAACATTTAACATTACACTGAGTTAAAGATCTCTCAGTCTATCAGTAAGAACCAACAACACCTCATTACCTCTAACATCAAAATACATTTCATGCAGCGTTTGCATTGCACCGTCCAAAAGCATCATTTTCAACACCAGCGAACATTCACAGATGCACTGTCATTGAGAGAAGCTTCAAATAGGCAAAACTAGTGAGTGGGATTTACTAGGCATAAATACCCATTTTCAAGCCAGTTACCCCTTTGCACATTTTTCTGAGGGGGCATCCATAAATATAATAAAAAACAGAAGCTCATACTTACATCCTATTCCTTGTTACTTTCCAAGCTGAGAGTTTCATCTTGCATTAGTCACCATATGATCTCTATCATAATGGTGGGGGTCAATGAATAGATTAGCTTTATGGGAATTTACAGTTCTTCCATGCATCTAAAATTTGGTAAGTCTGGTAACCACTGACCTACTTTTTAATATCTCCCCCACTCAACTTAAATCTATACAAATATAAATTGTAAATTTTAATCTCAGCTCTAAAGAAAAGGTTTTCCTAAGATTAAGTTAAATAACTGCCCCCAGAAAAACACTAGTGTATGTTATCCTGCTGCCCACTGAATCTAATTTAAGTCTGACCTTGATGTTTATGTTGAAATCTAAAAATAAAATTAGCTTCTATGCATATTAAAGTGAGATGACTGCAGAATAGTTAGTAACTGAAAAAACTAAGCACAATATGTCAAGGACCACTTTAATATGGTATTGGTTTTCTGTTTCTTTTTTTCTATCTAAATATCAATTAAACCTATAAAAAGCATTTACAACTATATTCTAATTTAAGGTTGATTTTTTTGTCTCTTTGCTTTGGATTCTGTAAAAAGTCTAGATTGGTATTAAGTGAAAAAACAAGAATACTACCTTATGTGTGTCTCTGAATTTGCTGATCTCTCGAGATATCAGGTCTCTTTTGTCTTCTTCCATTTCTATAGCATTTATATCCTCCTAAAAGAAAATCAGCAAAGGAGGGAATGAATAAAGATCAACCCACATCAACATAAAAAGTTAAAGGTCAGACATTCTGTACAGGCCTTAATGAGTAAATAAACAGAACATTCACAATAACAAATCTAACAACCTGCAGTTAAATAGTGAAAAATCAGAGACAAGAATGACAAATCAACAATCAGCAGTAAACACAAGTATTGTCAAACCTACAATTTAAACGAACCTTAGTGATGAGTGGATAAGGGATCAGTGGGGCCACTGGAAATCTGCGGAAAATCTGCGAAAAAATCCACCAAGAATTTTTTTAAAAAAGAAAAACAGAACTCATACTACTCTGCAAAGCAATGCCCTATACGTTTGTGATGTGAACAATACCATACTTCTGTGATGCTTTCTCAATTTCAAATTACTTGAGAGTAAAAGTGATTTCACTCTCTTTACAATAAATCTGATCACACACCACCTCCTCTCTGGAGACTCCAACACCCCAAACAATGGAAATATAGAAGGTGATCTCATAGTAGCAGTGCTTTCCAATCATACCAACAATATTTACTCACAACTCCTGCCACAGAGGAAGATTTAATTATCTCCTCCCAATCCATATCAAACAAATATGTTTAGTTATTTTTCTCCTTTCCCATTAATGAAGAAAGAGGAAGAACAAACTCTATA
This sequence comes from Ateles fusciceps, assembly GCA_036589455.1. Lineage (NCBI taxonomy): Eukaryota > Metazoa > Chordata > Mammalia > Primates > Atelidae > Ateles > Ateles fusciceps. Next base: position 5,689,220 of record JAZHEH010000228.1, on the reverse strand, counting down.
GGCCTCAATTACCCTCCTCCTTACTGACCCTACCAATTACCATTCCTAATAGAATACACCTCATTAGAAAAGTTCTATGACCAAATGAGGAAATACATGCCAAATAATAAAAATGTATTTAGCCACAAAGAAAACTGAAGATGGCCAAAAAAGGCACCGAACTGTAAAATAATGTAAACTGTAACCATGCCTTCATAACTAGTTATAATACATATACTGTGTAGTACTTTTTTATGACATAATGCATGCATATAAAACATGTTAAGCCAGGTGCAGTGGCACACACTCATAGTCCCAGCACTTTGGAAGGCTGAAGCAGGCAGATCATTTGAGCCCAAGAGTTCAAAACCAACTTGGGCAACGTGGTGAAACCCCATCTCTACAAAAAATACAAAAATTAGCTGGGTATGGTGGCACATGCTTATAGTCCCAGCTTCTCAGGAGGCTAAGGCAGAAGGATCACTTTAGGCTGGGTATTCAAGGCTACAGTGAGCCTAACTACGCTACTGCACTCCAGTCTGGGTGACAGAGCAAGACCCTGTGTCAAAAAAACAAAAACAAAAACAAACAAACAAAAAAAAACTACTTCCAATATTTTTGGGATTTGTTATATTAATTAATTAATTTTTGAGACCACATCTTGCTCTTTCACCTAGGCTGGAGTGAAGTGTTGCGATCTCGGTTCACTGCAACCTCCAGCTCCAGGGCTCAACTGATTCTCCTGCCTCAGCCACCCCAGTAGCTGGGATTACAGGCGCCCGCCACCACGCTCAGCTAATTTTTGTATTTCTAGTTGAGACAGGGTTTCACCATGTTGGCCAAGCTGGCCGTGAACTCTTGAACTCACGTGATCCACCTGCAGCAGCCTCCTAAAGTGCTAGAATTACAGGCATGAGCCACCATGCCCAGCAGGATTTCTTTTTCTTACTCTGTTGTGCAGGCTAGACCAAGCTTATGGGCTCAAGTAATCCTCCAGCCTCAGCCTCCCAAATTGCTGGGACTACATGTGTCAGCCACCACTTCTGGCTTCTTCCAGTATTTTTTTTCTTTTTATTGCTCTGTTGCCAGGCTGGAGTGCAGTGGCACAATCTCGGCTCCTGGGTTCAAGTGATTCCCCTGCCTCAGCCTCCTGAATAGCTGGAACTACAGGCGCGCGCCACCACGCCTGGCTAATTTTTTGTATTTGAGTAGAGATGGGGTTTCACCATGGCCAGAATGGTCTTGATCTCTTGACTTCGAGATCCGACCACCTCAGCCTCCCAAAGTGCTGGGATTACAGGTGTGAGCCACTGCGCCCGGCCTTCTTTCAATATTTTTAAAATATTATTTCCTAAGTTTATCCAAAGGAAATAAGTGTAAGAAAACCAAACCTTTTCTTTCAACCTGGACTGCCCACTGTTCAATTAGCTTAGGGTGACAAAGAGATAGCAATCAATTCACTGAGGAGGAATACTTCAAATTGTACTGCTCTTTCAGAAACATCCAGTTTCATGTTCAATAAGTTCAGGGAGGGGGAATGAGACATAGTTTCTAAAGAAAAGGCAGCTAAAAAGTCAGAGAGTGGGTGGCAATCTTCAGTGAATGAGATCTGGTTTCTTGCTTACAGTGGAGACATAACAACCACAGGAAAACAAAGTAAAATTAAAGGCTGGGTGCAGTGGCTCACGACTGTAATCCTGGCACTTTAGGAGGCTGAGGCAGGAGGATCACTTGAGCCCAGGAGTTGGAGGTTCTATATATGTATACTATACATATATTATACATACACATTTGTGTGTACATATTTTACAGAATCCTAGTTTTTAGTATATATAAACCTAGTTTATAGTATATAGAAATCCCAGTATATAAAAACCTAAATCGTGTGTGTGTGTGTGTGTGTGTGTGTGTGTGTGTGTGTGAGATTCCTTGGTGTCTGAGGGGATTGGTTCCAGGAGCCCCCACATATACCAAAATCCACAAATGCTTAAGTCCCTTATAAACAGTGGCATATAACCTATGCACATTCTCCCGCATACTTTATATCTCATATAACCTATGCGAATTCTCCCATATACTTTACAACATCTATAGATTACATATATAGCCCCATAGAACATAAACACGATGTAAATATTCACTAAACTGCATTTTTTTGTTGTATTGCTATTTTTAATTTTTCCCCCTAATATTTTCAATTTGAGGTTGGCTGAATCCACATTATGTGGAACTCACATGCAAAAGTCTCACTATACACATACTCATAAATTTCTTTAATAATATACTTTATTATAAATTATACATATAAATTTATAATTTTATTTTATTATAAATTATATATTATTTATAATTATATATTTTTATAAATATATATTTTTATAAATTATATATTATAAATTATATATATAATAAACTATATTATTAAAGAAATATATGAACATATATATTTTTTGAGATGGAATTTCACTCCTCACCCAGGCTGGAGTGCAATGGCACAATCTTGGCTCACTGCAACCTCCACCTCCTGGGTTCAAGCGATTCTCCTGTTTCAGCCTCCTGAGAAGCTAGGATTACAGGTGCGGGCCACTGTGCCTGGCTAATTTTTGTATTTTTAGTAGAGAAAGGGTTTCACTGCATTGGCCAGGCTGGTCTCAAACTTCTGACCTCAGGTGATCCACCCACCTCGGCCTCCCAAATGCTGGGATTACAGGCATGAGCCACCATGCCCAGCCTATAATACTTTTTGATGTCATATAAAATACTTCCAATATTTAAAACTAATAGTCCTTGTAATTTTTCTAAGTTTATCCCCCTAAAAAAATGAGTTTAAGAGAACCAAACATTTTCTTTCTATCGGTATACTGCTACTTATTTAATAAATCCTATTTATTCTGCTTTCCCTTCAAAATCTGACATGTTATCAGAGCTTAAGAGTGGTATCATAAAAAACAAACTGTAGAAATGATATGTTGTCAGAACACATACGTCCTCCTTCTTTTCCTTCTTCTTCTTCCTGGGATGAGAATCAGATTCCTGTGAGGGGGCATTTAGCTCACTGGAGTATTCACGTATTAAAACTTCAATGGCCCCTTTAATCATCTGATCTCTCCTCTTTGTTTCTTCATCCAAGGCTTCTTCATCGTCATTAGTGACAGTTTCTGGCCTTGCATTCTAAAACAAAAGAGCAAATTCAGGGGAAAGAAAAATCAAGCAGGAAAATAAAAATCATTCTACAAGAAGAGTTAATAAACAAACATGTATTTCTCAAAAACATCTCTGTAGTCCTATTAAACATGGAGATGGTTTTGTTCTTAACATCACAAAACTAAGCTTCATTTATTTTATTTCAGTTTTCCTGAAATACTAGTTCATTTTCATTTTCTTTCCTAATAGCTAAAACACCCTGGCCCCTAAATTTCAGGACTAGCACACTATACAACACATCTGCAAAGCATTCACAATTTTTCAGACTGTTTTGCTCAACAGATACACAAATAGCAATTACTAAATAACTGTATGTAATAGTTAATTCTTTTAAATATATATGAATCAGTAGAAAATTCAGTTATGTAGTAAAATCAAAATACAATTTTAAGTACATTGTGATAGCTACTGCATAGAATAAGCAAAATTACATGTAGATTAAACAAAAACATCAGATTGCTAAATACACAAAAATGCAAGAATCGGGAGTTTAGGGGCTGAAATGATAGCTTACTTCCCATTTGCCTTCTGTAAGTTCTTATAACGCATTAATACCACTTACAGAAACTATATGCTTACAACATTAAGAAGGAACCAAAGTAACTATTTGTAGGACTTTATTAATAATTCTCTAAGAAGTCTAGATTGCTCCCTCCTTGTGGGGAAAAATTATTGGCTTCTAATGTGCTACTTTTCTTGTGCACGCCCCAAAGGTTTTAACAACTTACTTGGTAAACATACACTGTGCACATTTTCAGATACCTACAAGAACCATGTTCATGCGCATGCACATACATGCCTAGGTCTTGGTCATAATGCATGCAACTCTACTCAAGGTGAGTTTCATGCCTTGTGACTCCTTAACAATATAACTTAACAGTAACTTTATAACTTGACCACCAGCATTTGAAAGCTGTCTTAATGGATATATATTCAACAAACATTTCTTAAATTAATTTGCTCAACAAATTCTTATGAGCATACTGTGAGAAAGAGCCTGCACTTAGATGGAATAAAATTCAAACTGAAAAACGCTCTCTTCTCCTCAAGCTATACCACTACAGAGTAAGAGATGGGTTATGTATGACACAAATAACTTCAGTGTAAGGCATTATGTGTTATTATAAACTAACCCCTCTAAGTTACTTTCTCAAACCTGTCTCTTCATCCAATCTTCTAAGTAGCGAATTTCGTACTTAGCATCTTGGATAAGGAAGATGATTTACCCAAGGACTGTAATTAGAACTATTAAATTTACCAACAATATAGCAAGCTACAATTATGGTGATATGTTCCTTTGTTATTTATATTGTGGGTCAAGTGCGGTGACTCAGGACTACAATTCCAACACTTTGGGAGGCCATGATGAGCGGATCGCTTCAGACCAGGAGTTTAAGACCAGCCTAGGCAACACAGCAAGCCCTTGTCTCTAGTAAAAAATAAAAATAAAAAAATTAGCTGAGTGTGGTGAGTCACACCTGTAGTCCCAGCTACTAGAGAGGCTGAGGTGGGAGGATCGCTTGAGCCCAGGAATTCAAAGCTGCGGTGAACTATGATGACACCACTGCACTCCAGCCTGTGTGACAGAGCAAGACTCTGTCTTAACAAAATAAAAAAAAATAATAAATTGCTTCTCTGAAGGTTTTAAATGAGCTGACCCTCCAGTACCTTGGCACTGAAACCTCCTATCTTGAAGCATACAGGGTTATTTCAAACCGTAACACCTGCCTGTTGAGACCTAAACTCAATATATAAAAACACACCTTATTACAAAGCACCCATCTGTTGTTAGCATGTCCGCTATATTCTGAATTCCTTTCCCTCAGCCATTCACGTCTCTATACTTTTCTAAATACAGGGATAAAAGTAGAGTTATAATCCCAAAGGCCTACTTATATAAAAATCCTTATAGCCCCCAGATTTTTGTTTCTACTGTCAACCAAAATTTAAATATCAATATGGCTATTTTACCTGAATTAGAGAGAAAGCATTTGGAATTAACTCATTCACATTTTTAGAAGAAAAGTTTATTAACCCAAAACTTAATGGATTACTAATATTAAACAAACAAACAAAAAAAGCAAAAATAGGCTGGGCGCAGTGGCTCATGCCTATAATCCCAGCACTTTGGGAGACCCGGGCAGGCAGATTGCCCGCGCTCAGAAGTTCTCGACCAGCCTGGGCAACATGGTAAAACCCCATCTCTACTAAAATACAAAAAATTAGCCAGGCGTGGTGGCATGCACCTGTAGTCCCAGCTACTCAGGAGGCTGAGGCAGGATAACTGCTTGAACCTGGGGGGCAGAGGTTGCAGTCAGCTGAGATCATGCCACTGCACTCCAGCCTGGGCAACAGAGCAAGATACCATTTCAAAAACAAAAACAAAAAACAAACAAAAAATAACCTGATCATGGTAGATAATCAGGTTAGAAAGACCACTCCATAGACTGGCAAGTTTCATCTAAAGCTGTATTTCGGGGACATCAGCCATACGATTTTCAGATTTTCTGTTTTCTGCCTTGTACTTCAGAAACCAGATGGCCGGGCACACCTGTAATCCCAGGGATTACAGGGAGTCCGAGGTGGGTGGTTCACCTGACATCAGGAGTTTATAAGACTAGCTTGGCCAACATGGTGAAACCACTTCTCTAGTAAAAATACAAAAAAAAAAAAAAGCTAGGCATGGTGGCGGGCTCCTGTAATCCCAGCTACTCAGGAGACTGAGGCAGGAGAAGCGCTTGAAACCAGGAGGCAGAGGCTGCAGTGAGCCAAGATCGCACCATTGCATTGCCTGGGCAACAAGAGTGAGACTCCGTCTGACAAAAAAAACAAAAACAAAACAAACAAAAAAACACCACACACACACACAAAATCCCCCATATTCAGTAATAATGGGAAGCAAAGAAGCAAAAGGTGAAGAGTTCAGCCATATAGGAAGCTGACAGATCATTTATAATGTTTACATGGCCCACCTAATACAGAGAAATTAAAACTTCAATAGTAAAGCTAGTAGTTGTGAAGTTAAACAGCTCTGCTAGGCTCATTCTTTGGCACTGAGTTCTAGAATCCAAAGTACAAACCTTTTAAAAAACTGAAGCGGCCAGGCTTGGTGGCTCACGCCTGTAATCCCAGCACTTTGGGAGGCCAAGGCGGGTGGATCACAAGGTCAGGAGTTCAAGACCAGCCTGACCAACATGGTGAAACCTCGTCTCTACTAAAAATACAAAAGTTAGCTGGGCGTGGTGGTACATGCCTGTAATCCCAGCTACTTAGGAGGCTGAGGCAGGAGAATTGCCTGAACCTGGGAGGCGGAGGCTGCAGTGAGCCATGATCGTGCAACTGCACTCCAGCCTAGGCGACAGAGTGAGACTTCATCTCCAAAAAAAAAACTTAAGCAAATGCAGAGTTCTTTGTTTTGAGAAAATGTAGACTCAATCAGACTAATTTCCAGACAAAGATGTTCACCTGGAGCAGCTGTTCTCTATTGAAAGATTCTTCTCAGAAAATATCTGTTTCTAGCACTTGACAGTGTCCATTCTTGAATATATGGTTAACAACCACGACTTGTGACACACAAGCAGATATATTTTGTCTCCTATACTGTTTTTGCTGGACAGCCAGAAACCAGTAAGACATGAACTAAATCAGCATGGTCACCTTACACTGAATACTTCTACTACTAAAGGCCAATAAGAAACGGAAAAATAAAGTTACTCCTCTTGTAGTCCCAGCTACTTGGGAGGCTGAGGCAGGAGAATTGCTTGAACCTGAGAGGCGGAGGTTGCAGTGAGCCAAGATTGCGTCACTGCACTCTAGCCTGAGACCTGGCGACAAAACAAGACTCAGTCTCAAAAAAAAAAAAAAAAAAAGAGAGCGAGAGAAAGTTAATCCTACAAATTTGGCAAAACCTAAATTAAAATGCTCAGTCAAGTTGTTTGACAAGGCACCTTATACACGCCCAAAATTCCTCTTAAAATTCTGAATCTGGCTGGGCCTAGTGGCTCATGCCTGTAAACTCAGCACTTTGGGAGGCCAAAGCAGAACTGCTTGAGCCCAGGAGTTCAACACCAGCCTGGGCAACATAGCAAGAGCCCATATCATTAAAAAAAAGAAATAAAATTCATAGGAAGGAATTCAGATAAAAAGAGAAAAAAAACAAAACAGGCATAAACCTCTTTTGAAGCATACAGGGTTATTTCAAACCGTAACACCTGCCTGTTGAGACCTAACTCAATAAAAAAGTTAAAAGAAAATACTGGATCATGAAAAATATGTTGCTCTCCTAGACATATTCATGTTTCCTTTTAAGTCAATGAGAAATACGGAACTAATTGTTTTCTCTTCTGCCTCAGAGGAAAATGCCTAATAAAGCAACACAAAGGGTTCTCAATGTCTCATTCTCCTATCCTCTACTTAAGTAACAGCTTTCTAAACTTCTCCAACTAATCAATGAACAACAAAAAAGAATCATCATGTCATATTTTTATATTGAAAAAGCATGGCTGGCGTGGTGGCTCATGCCTATGATACCAGCACTTTAGGAGGCCGAGGCAGGTGGATCACCTGAGGTTGGGAGTTTGAGACCAGCCTGACCAACATGGAGAAATCCTGACTCTACTAAAAATACAAAATCAGCCAGGTGTGGTGGCAGATGCCTGTAATCCCAGCTACTTGGAAGGCTGAGGCAGGAGAATTGGCTGAAACCGAGAGGGGGAGGTGGCTGTGAGCCAAGATCACTCCATTGCACTCCAGCCTGGGCAAAAAAAAAAAAAAAAAAGAAAGAAAGAAAGAAAAATCATGGTGGTGGTGGCCACCAGTCTCGTCACTACCATCTTCTCTCCTACCCCCAGCCCTGTCCCTCCAATCTCTTACTCTCAGGCTTTCTTCCCTCCCTCCATGCTCCTCTACCCTTAAAAAAACAAAACAAAACAAAACCAAAAAAACATGGTAAATCTCTAATCTACTCCACTATATAGTAATATTTGCCTGAGTTATTTGAAAAAAATTTTTTATATCAGATAGAATGGTTTTTTAACCTATACTGTTGAGTAAAATTGACACTCCAGGAAAATATGCCATGTTTATCCTATGACTACAAGTACCTCTAGGCACGAAGCCAAAGGGCACCCTGCAATACACATAAAACAGAACAATAAATCATATAAGTGATATCTGACAATCATTTTAATTTCATTTTATTGAAAATAATTATTCTATGTGACTTTATTGCATGTTGCTTTGCTTTTTTTTTTTTTTTTTTTTTTTAAGACAGAGTCTCATTCTGTAACCAAGGTTAGAGTGCAGTGGTACGATCTCAGCTCACTGTAACCTCCACCTTCTGGGTTCAAATGATTCTCCTGCCTCAGCCTCCCAAGTAGCTGGGATTACAGGTGTGTACCACCACATCCAGGTAATTTTTGTATTTCCTTTTTTAGTAGAGATGGGGTTTCACCATGTTGGCCACGCTGGTCTCAAACTCCTGACCTCAGGTGATCCTTCGACCTCAGACTCCCAAAGTGCTGGGATTAAAGATGTGAGCCACCACACCTGGTCACACATTGCTTTTCTTGAAGATCAACAGACTTAAAGTGTGGTTACTCTGGCTAAGGTTGATTAGACAAGAAATGCAGGCTGGGCACAGTGGCTCCTGCCTATAATCCCAGCACTTTGGACGGTTGAGGTAGGTGGATTACTTAAGCCCAGGAGTTCAAGGCAAGCCTGGACAACACTGTGAAACCCCATCTCAATAAAAAATACAAAACTCAGCCAGGCATGGTGGTGCAAACCTGTAATCCCAGCTGAGGCAGGAGGATCACTGGAGCCTGGGAATAGGAGGTTGCAGTGAGCAGAGGTCATGCCACGAACCCCATCCAAAAAAGCAAGCAAGCAAGCAAGAAATGCAAAGTCACATAATTGTGCACTTCCTTATTTGTAAAAATATGTATTACAGTGATTTCATTTTCAGAGTTTTTCAGTATAACATTTGCAAATGCTACAACTTAAATGACCTCACAAACTAAAGACTAAACACAAGAAAACAGTGAGTCCTAGCAAATCAGAACACTTTGAAGATATTAAATCCCTACTTTCAAATAGTATACAGTTATCAAAACAAGGCAAACCTGAAAATTCTTATTGCAAATATTTCTGGTTTTTGAGGTTTTAGTAATGACAGGCAATATTGCTGATTTGAAATAAAATATAATTTCCTTATGAAGCAGGGTGAGGACAGTAAGACTGACAGATAAGCAACATAACTGTAACTGTTAATAAACGTTAATTCTATCCTTGCTTTAGGCAAGACACTATACTAGGTGCTGTGGAGGTCCAAGATTAAAGAGACAGCCCCCAAACTTATCACCCTTTCTATTTGTAATCAGAGATGGGGGTTGAAAGAGGATATGGGAATGAGAAGGGTTACAAGGGCCGTGAAAGAGAGAGATATAAACAATATACACTAAAAAGCTATAAACACATTCAGCTATAAAAATCTGCTTTATATGGGAACAAAGGACTTAATTATAAGAGGAACTGACAAAGTCTATATGAATCTAGGGACATGTTAATTATAAGTATGGATAGAGTTTCAACAGGGAGCTTGGATAGGCAACAAAGACATGAGATGCCAGCAAAGCAAAAAGGAAGACTGTAGGGGTACATGCAGTAGTATGTGCAGAGGCAGGGAAAAACGAAGCTAGAAAGGTGGACTGGAGCAAGCCTTGAATGTCATCCTAAAAATATAGGCTTTATGGTCGGGCACAGTGACTCACGCCCGTAATCCCAGCACTCTGGGAGGCCAAGGCTGGCAAATACCTGAGATCAGGAGTTCCAGACCAGCCTGGGTAACATGGGGAAATCCCATCTCTACTAAAAACACAAAAAATTAGCCGGGCATGGTGGCGGCTATAATCTCAGCTACTCGGGAGGCCAAAGCAGGAGAATCGCTTGAACTCAGGAGGTAGAGGTTGCAGTGAGGCAAGGTTTCCCCCACTGCACTCCAGCCTGGGCAACAGAGCAGGACTCTGTCTCAAAAAAAAAAAAACAAAAGGGGGAATGGGAGGATAGGAGGGTTTTTTCTGTAAGAAATTCAAAACCACAAAAAAAAAAAAAAAAAAAAATCCAAAACCATTAAGGATGGGTCTCACATAAGAAGCAAGAGTTTGATAAAATTATACTTATGTTTTAGAAATACAGGCAATGCTGGCTGGGGACGGTGGCTCAGGCCTGTGATCCTAGCACTTTGGGAGGCCGAGGCAGGCAAATCAGTAGCTGGGCATGGTGGCAGGCGCCTGTAATCCCAGCTACTTGAGAGGCTGAGGCGGGACAATCACTTGAACCCAGGAGGTCACTGTGTTATATTCGAGGCGAGATTAAGGGACCAGCACCAAGACAAAAGTATGCCAAATAGCAGGGTTTATTAAGCCGGCGACCACGGAGGACTCGCGTCTCTCCAACCTGTGGCCCCGAATGGAGGGTGTTAAGACTTTTTATACCTGTAGAAATCACTTTGGGAGTCAGGGCGAGAGGTGGGGGGTGGGGGTGAAGGGACACAGACATTTAGGGGTTTTCGTAAATCATCTCCTGGTCAGAGAGGAGGGAGCGGGGCTCCGGAAATTCCAAGGGCTTGAGGACATCTTGCCCCCTCAATTGTTACCTAAGTGGCTTACAGAAGTTAAGATAAGCATTAGTTTGCACATCTTCTGGGCAGTACTGTAAATAACAGATCTTAGTTATTTATTACAGGGCACAGGGACCAGGATGGAATTAGCTTGGGCTGTTATTTTAGTTACAAAGGCTGACAATTCTGGCTGTTACTGGTAAGAAAGGTAGATAGTTTGCAGAGCAAACTAGCAGTTTTATGTACAGAAGCCAAAGGCCAGCAGTTATCGTGAGGAGAGTGGGGCGGCCGTTACAACTTAGTTTAAAACATAGCTTTATCTTTTATAAGATGGTGTTGTTCAGGTTCTAACTCTCGGCCAGCTATAGCACAACTGCACTCCAGCCTGAGCAAGAGAGTAAGACTCCATCTCAAACTCCGGTGATCCACCTGCCTCTGTCTCCCTAAGTGCTGGGATTACAGGTGTGAGCCACTGCACCCAGTGGAAAGCTGTTTCTATTTTGAAAGATAATAAAAGTCTGATGACAGCGATTTTCTGGTTTTGTCTGCGTTGGGCGAAGGTAATAATAAATCTATTTTAGGTTGGTTCAGCATGAGATGCCAAAAAGGAACTAAGAAGAGAAATCAAGGAAATATATACTCAAGTTTTAGCTATGTTTCAGTTTGTTGAGAGGGGGGTAATAATGTATACATTACAATACAATACACAACAATTTCCTTTATTTTAGCTTCACTTAGCATAGCTTGAATAAAGCCCCCAGCTAAGGCAAGTAATCAGACTTTCATTCGTTTTAGAATTGGTGTACTTCTAAAAGAGAGGGCAACTAATAAAAATTGTGTAGGTTGAAATACATTTTGTACTTACTTACAAAGCTGCCTTAATGCATTAGCTCTGTTTGGAATAGTCTGTACCAGTGTTTTCTCTGGCAAGTTAACCTTGTCCAGCCTCCCTTACTACCTTCATCCCAACCTGGAACAAGCAAACCAACAGTCATCCACCCACTATGGGTAGATAAGACTTAAAATAACTACAGACTATAAAATACCCTCCTGCATTTAAGCCACAAGCACATACATGATCATCTTGTGAAGCCCCACATTAGATTCATTTATAATGAGAAGCATTACACTGAAATAGCACAGGCTGGCCTAGAAAAGATAACACAACAGAAAACATACCCCATTAGAAGCTTTCTTCTTTGCTTTCCATTCATCCAGCTGTGCCTTGGTCTTTGCATCAACTTTAACGAGTAGCTTTTCTCTCCAATTTGCAGATCATGTAATAATCTGAGTGCACGGAGAGTAGATTCTGGCTCCTTGTACTCACAGAATCCGAAAGCTAGCAATGGATGGAAAGAATTAGTGAAGTATCAATCCACTTACAAAAGAAAAAGAAATTATATGCAACAGCTGGGGCTGCAGAAAAAAAGGAATTACAGAAAAGCAGAATCACTGGAGTCCAAATGTTATAATACAGACCATTCAATTCATCATTCTACCCCGTCCACCAGTTCCCTTTGATAACCATTTCACTTTTAGTACCCTCAAACAACCAAAGGTGGGGAAGAAAAGAGAAAAACAGAGAAGAAAAATTCAAATCAGAAAAATTGCTACCCATTAGAAGCCCTGATAAACTATTTAGCAGAGTCAGTAGATTTCATTATTAAAAGAAATCAATCGTTTCATAAATTCATCCTATTCAGACTTCCAAATAGCCACAAATAAGAACAGACTGCTGGAACATAACACACTTTTCACCTCTGAGATGTTAAATTACAGAATGAGTGATCTTGTATCCTAGTTAGTCTATTTTGCTTATATCTATTTCCTTTTATAACTAGTCAATCTCACTATTAAGATGACTAACAGAGATAGTAAATCTAAGAAGATCAACCAAAAAACTGAAAATAAAATCAAATAAACCGAAATATACAGTTAATGACATGACACAGAAAAGGACTACCGATATTAAAATAGTAAATTTGACTATAACATTTTCAGTGTGATATACCATAAAGACAAACAGATATGTCCCTCAAAAAAGCACTTTTAGGCTAGGCGTAGTGGCTCACACCTGTAATCCCAACACTTTGGGAGGCAGAGGCAGGCGGATCACCTGAGGTCAGGAGTTTGAGACCAGCCTGGCCAACATGGGGAAACCTCATCTCTATTAAAACTACAGGCGCATGCCTGTAGTCCCAGCTACAAGGGAGACTGAGGCAGAAGTGCTTGAACCCAGGAGGCAGAGGTTGCAGTAAGCTGAGATCACACCACTGCACTCTAGCCTGGGTAACAGCAAGTCCCTGTCTCAAAAAAAAAAAGTAACTTTAAATGGTCATATTTCTGATGATAGTGTCAATGTTACTAGTGTGAAATGTTCTATGTGCAATGTGAAATAGAGCAACTCAGCAATTATTTAATATTCTATCATCCCCAATGGCCTTGAAACTCAGGCAACTCAGTGTGAGGAAAAAGGAGATATGACAGAACAGGCTAAATAAAAAAAAACCTTTTAGTCCTGAATCTGAATTACTGTGCACTGGAAAAACCCAAAAGTAAACACCAAACCACTGTTACAACGAGTGCACCTGGTGCCTAGACCGTGATCTTCAAAACAATCTCCCCTGGAGAAATGGCTGATTCTAAATCTGGGGCAGAAAAACTATTACATTAGATGAGCTTAGAACAACTTGTCAAACCAGATAACAAAGAAGCTGTCAAAGGCATTTAGGGTCATGTCAAAACCACTGGAGATGTAAAGCGCAGAGACAATTTTAAGTTAAGCTTTAATGGTGATAATAACTACAATGAATCCATACTAGACACAGTAACATTAAATATGCTTCAATTCATAAGTTCACAATAATTTAAAAGAAAAAAGAAAATCAGTCATTGTTAGAAAATGCTGAAGATACCAACTCATTAATTCAAGAAAGTCAGGGCATTTATCCTGCCTTTCCTGTTAAATATGACTCTATGCCGGGCATGGTGGTTCAAGCCTATAATCCCAGCACTTTGGGAGGCCAGGGTGGGCGGATCACCTGAGAGGTCAGGAGTTCAAGACTAGACTGGCAAACACAGCGAAATCCTGCCTCTACAATAAGTACAAAAAATTAGCCGGGCGTGGTGGTGAGCGCCTGTAATCCCAGCTACTTGGGAGGCTGAGGCAGGAGAATCACTCCAGGAGGCTGAAGTCACAGTGAGCTGAGACTGCGCCATTGCACTCCACGCTGGGCAACGGGAGCAAAAAACTCAGTCTCAACAACAAAAATACCTCGAAGTAACCAAATAGTAGATGCAGGGGCAAGTTTCTCCATAGAGAAGCATTCTGTTAACATATGAAGATTTGTTGTTCCTCGGTGAAAGAACGACAGAATTCTTCAAAACAGACTACTGATGAATTACTTCCCAATGAATTCATCAACCTAGGCACTGGCAACACTAATGCTATTACATACACAAAAAAGACAATCTCACATGTGTCCACTGATTGAAGAATACTACCTTTATAGTATTCTTGCTATGAGATGCTAGAATAAAAGCATTAAAAAAAAAAAGCACACATTAAGGTTCAACTACTAACCAGTTTACAGAAAATACAGAGGACAAATTCATGGCAAATTATACTACTGGAGCAGCATTTGGCAAAACTCAACTTAACAAATGCTACTGCACAAATGACCCAGTTTCTTCAACAAATAAACTGCAAGGAAAATAAGAAATAGAATAATTTAAAATATTAAAAGTATGGCCAGTTAGTTCAGTTGGTTAGAAGATGGTGCTAATAATAAAATATTAAGGGACTTAAATTGCCAACTAGTTGCAACGTGTGAACTTCATATAGATCCTGAATCAAATGAACTATTTAAAAAACTGACATTTGAGAACAGGCATAGGTCTCATACGGGCTCACGCCTGTAATCCCAGCATTAAGGTAAGTGGATCATCTGAGGTCAACAGTTCGAGACCAGCCTGGCAAACATGGTGAAACCTCAACTCTACTCAAGATACAAAAATTAGCCGGGCGTGGTGGCGAATGCCTATAATCCCAGCTACCACGGAGGCACAGGCAGGAAAATCGCTTGAACCTGGGAGGCGGAGGTTGCAGTGAGCCGAGGTCACGTCACTGCACTCCAGCCTGAGAAATAAGAGTAAGACGCTGTCTCAAAAAAAAAAAAAAAGAAAGAAAAAAGAAAAAAAAAACTGACATTTGAGACATCTGACACGAGACTTCTAATACTGACTGAATATTTACTGATATAAAGAAAAAGAGGCCAGGCATGATAGCTCACTTTGGGAGGCCAAGGCAGATGAATCACCCGAGGTCAGAAGTTCAAGACCAGTCTGGCCAACATGGCAAAACCTCATCTCTACAAAAATTAGCTAGACATGGTGGCACACATCTGTAGTCCCAGCTACTTAAGAGGCTGAGACAGGAGAACTGTCTGAACCTGGGAGGTGGAGGCTGTAGTGAGCAAAGATCATGCCACTACACTCACAGCCTGTGCAACAGAGCGAGACTGTCTCAAAAGGAAAAAAAAAAAAGAAAAATAGTTCGTTTAGGTCTTATAATTTTGTTTAGGTCTTAGAATTATAATAGCTAATATTTTAGATATGTTTTTTAAAAGCCCTTATCTCTAAGAGACACTCGCTAAAATATTTACAAAGAAACTCATGTGAAGGCCCAGCACATTGGCTCACACCTGTAATTCCGGCACTTGAGAGGCCAAGGTGGACCGATCACTTCAGGTCAAAAGTTAGAGGCCAGCCTGGCCAATATGGTAAAACCCTGCCTCTACTAATAATACAAAAATTAGCCAGCCCTGGAGGTGCATGCCTGTAATCCCAGCTACTCAGGAGGCTGAGGCAGGAGAATCACTTGAACCTGGGAGACAAAAGTTGCAGTGAGGCAAGATGGTGCCACTGCATTCCAGCCTGGATGACAGAGCTAAACTTCGCCCCCGCAAAAAAAACCCATGGAAACTCATGGGATACTTGAGATTTGCTTTCAAACAATATAAAGAGGAAGAAACAAGTAAGAGTACAGTTGAAACACAATTAGCCATGAAAAGTACAGATTGCCTTCAAAAGTTAACAGGCCATGGCTGGGAGCAGCGGCTCACACCTATAATCCCAGCACTTTGGGAGGCTGTGGCAGGAGGGATCTCTCGAACCTGGAAGGCAGAGGTTGCATGAGCCAAGATGGCGCCACTACACTCCAGCCTGGGTGACAGACTCCGTCTCCAAAAAAAAAAAAAAAAAAAGTCAACAGGCCATGATTGTCTCTTCTTCTTCTCCCTTACTAAGTTCTAATTGTTCCATCTTGATCATAGAGTCATTTCTTGAGACAAAAGAGATTTTTGGAAGTACGAGAAACCAGTTAAATTGAGCAATTTTAATTTTTTCCTTTCCTGTCTCCTTCCTGTTACCTTTTTCCTTCTTCTTCTGATCTTAACTCTCAGCCAGTATTTTCCCAAACTGCCTTTTAATCCTATTTCAATAAAAAAGATGATAAAGAATGCTAGTAAGTCTCGCTGTTAAAGACAATGAGAGAAAGTCATGCAAAGTGCTTTAAGCACACAGGTTAAAGTGATTTCAACAAATAAGGAAAAAAATGACCTACCTTGAAGTTTTCCCAGAAGCACCTTGTACTCTCTTCCAGCTCAAAACCAAACCACATTTCTTAAAAGAAAACAAAACAAAAAGATTGCTACCATTTAACAAAATAATTTTTAATGTAAAAGCAAAATTATATTTCTACTAGGGGGAAAAACGTAAAAGAAAAAAAACCAGCAACTACATTTGTGAAAATTTCCCCAATTTCCACAAACTTATCACATGAAAGAAATGGACAACACATCATTTTAAGAAAAATATAAATTCTTACTGATTCTTCATTTGCAGAAAATTCTTCACCTTTTAATAAATTAGAAGTTTTGCATCACTACTTACACTACCAAAATAAATACATAAACCTAAGTGCCTAAAATTAGAATGGTTAAAACTATAATAAATTCAAGCAAATATTATAAAGAACCTATAAAGAAATGTTTTGAAACAATATATATATATTTACAGAGGATTTTAACATGGGAATGGCCGGGTGCGGTGGCTCACGCCTGTAATCCAAGCACTTTGGAGGCCAAGGCGGGCGGATCACCAGAGGTCGGGAGTTCAAGACCAGCCTGACCAACATGGTGAAACTCCATCTTAAAAAAAAAAAAAATGGGAAAACGGTTGATATGGTATGCAAAAATAACTTGGGAAAAGAAAATGCAGATACACAGTAAGACTTAAACTATAAACAATGTTTTGTAAAATAAAGAGAAATATTCCAAAACATGAAGGAGGGCAGGTTAAACCATGGGACACTATTATACTTTAAAAATAAAAGCAGCCAGGCATGGGTCACATCTGTAATCCCAACACTTTGGGAGGCTGAGGTGGAAGGACTGCTTGAGCCCAGGAGTTCAAGAGCAGCCTGGGCAACATAGGGAGACACCATGTCTACAAAAATAAAAAAATAGCCAGGTGTGGTGGCACACACCAGTGGTCTCAGCTACTCAGGAGGCTGAAGCAGATGAATGGCTTGAGCCCAGGAAATCCAGGCTGCAGTGAGCTGTAATCATGCAGCTGCACTCTAGCCTGAGCAACAGAACCAGACTCTGTCTCAAAAAAAAAAAAATAAGATTCCACCCAGTTAAAAAAAGAAAGGGGAAGGTGTAGGTGAGAAATCTTCAGAGAACAATAGAAAATGGAAACTTGAAACATGGCATTAAAAATAAATATTCTGCTGGGCGTGGTGGCTCACGCCTATAATCCCAACACTTTGGGAGGCTGAAGCTGGTAGATCACGAGGTCAGGAGTTTGAGACTAGCCTGACCAACCTGGTGAAACCCTGCCTCTCCTAAAAACACAAAAAAATTAGCCAGGCATGGTGGTGGGCACCTGTAATCCCTGCTACTCAGGAGGCTGAGGCAGGAGAATTGCTTGAATCTGGGAGGTGGAGGTTATAGTGAGCCGAGACGGCGCCACTGCACTACAGCATGGGCAACAGAGCGAGACTCCGTCTCAAAATAAATAAATAAATAAATAATTCAGCTGAAGTCTGGAAGGTAAAGTTGAGGACAAATCCCAAGAACCAGTACAGAACAGTAAGAAACCAGCCTGGTCAACATGGTGAAACCTCATCTATACTACAAATACAAAATTCAGTTGGGCATGGTGGCGCACGCCTATAGTCCTAGCTACTCAGGAGGCTGAGGCAGGAGAATCGCTTGAACCCTGGAGGCAGAGGTTGCAGTGAACCGAGATCGTGCCACTGTACCTCCAGCCTGGCGACAGAGGGAGACTCTGTCTCAAAAAAGAAAAAAAAAATTCAGAATGATCCAATACTTCCAAAAATCATCATTAGACGCTGTAACACAATGATGCAACACCTTCAATGTGAGGAAGGTAAGCTTCAACATAGAATTCTGTATCCAAGTAAACTACTGGCCACATGAATAATCAAAATAAAAAGCACTTCAGATTCAGAAAAGTTACCAACCACATACCCATATACAGAGGATGTATCATCACCATATAACAGGAAGCTACTCTGTGTCAACACAAAGCAACACATAGGATCTAAACCATCCAACACAGGAGAGCAATAAAGGGAATACTAGAAAAGGCAGAATAAATCCAACAATAAAAGTAGACTTAGAAGAACCAGAACACATGAGACAAAGGGGCCCGACAGGAGGGGCTCTAGAAAAGAAGGGAAACTGGCTGGGGGCAGTGGCTCATGCCAGTAATTCCAGCACTGTGGAAGTCGAGGCAGCTGGATCACTTGAGGTCAGGAGTTTGAGACCAACATGGTGAAACCCCGTCTCTACTAAAAAATACAAAAATTGGCCGGGCGTGGTGGCTCACACCTGTAATCTAAGCACTTTGGAGGCCAAGGCAGGCAGATCACCTGAGGTTGGGAGTTCAAGACCAGCCTGACCAACATAGTGAAATCCCGTCTTAAAAAAAATAAAAATACAAAAATTATCTGGACATGGTGGCGGGTGCCTGTAATCCTACTACTCAGGAGGCTGAGGCAGAAGAATCACAGGAATCCAGGAGGTGGATGTTGCAGTGAGCAGAGGTCACGCTGGTATACTCCAGACTGTGCAACAGAGTATGACTCTGTCTTGAGCCCAGGAGTTTGAGACCAGCCTGGGCAAGATGGCAAGGTCCCATCTCTACAGAAGATTTAAACAACAACAAAAAACTAGCAAGGTGTGATGATGTACACTTGTAGTCCCAGCTACTCAGGAGGCTGAGGTGGGAGGATCACTTGAGCCCAGCCATGATTGCACCACCGCACTCCTGCCTGTGCAAAGGAGCAAGGACCCTGTTTCAAAAACATATACAACTAACTAACTCATTAATTAAAAATGGCTCACCCATGCAATCCCAGCACTTTGGGAGGATGAGGCAGGCAGATCCCTTGAGGTCTGGAGTTCCAGATCATTCTGGCAAACATGGTGAAACCCGTCTCTACTGAAAATATAAAAATTAGCCAGGCGTGGTGGCAGGCGCCCATAATCCCAGCTACTCAGGAGGCTGAGGCAGAAGAATCACTTGAACCCAGGAGGTTGATGTTGCAGTGAGCTGAGATCACGCCATTGCACACCAGCCTGGGTAAGAGTGAGATTCCATCTCAAAAAAGAAAAGAAAAGAAAATGCAATCATAGCACATGACCTAGTTCTGCCCAAACTATTTACATAACACTTATTAACAATTTTGTCACCTTGTAACACCTGTAAGGAAGCTGGGGGAGACCCTGGCCTTTAACAGTTTAGGCTTCAGCTGCCAGAACACGTCAACAGATAATACTAAAATTATGAAATAAGAACACTAACAAAAAGCACAATGAAATAGGAATGAGGTATCATTTCATAACACAATGTAAAAGTCTAAATAAACACCAACTATTAAAAAAGAGGTATAAGAATAGAAACTTGGACATGACACTGCTGCAAAAATATAATTGGTGTGGCATTATCCTGTAAAGCTGAAGATAAGCATGCCCTAGGACTCAGAAATTACACTTCTATGAGAATATGTGATGAGAATCTTTTCTCATCACATATGAGATGTGTTGTACACCTAGGAAGACAACATTAGCAGTAGTAACATAGCAAAACAGAGACTTCCATAAGCAGACAGGAGCAAACATTTCTACACTCCGGCACCTTCTGACTTTCCAGAATTCCATTAGAGCAGAGTAAGTGCTTGTTCTCTGCAGACCCTGGATTAGGCCCTGTGGCTGCAGTGAAAAGAAGCCCAGGAGAAAACTCAGGAATAAAAATGGAGTCGGGTTTCAGACTGAAATTACCAAAAATGTCATGGAAGTAATAAAACTAGAAACCCGAAACATCGTCAGACCAGTTAATTAAAACTTAGAGAGTGCCCAGGAGATTCAGGTTTCTAAAAGAATAGGAATTTCTTAAATGTAAGAGCTGTGGAACAAGAATCATGAATGGTGTAAAGTAATTGCCCAGCATCTCAAACAGAGGGACATAAGGAGAGCAGGCAACAATGTCTCCAGAGGACGACAGGATTGCAGGACTCATACTGAACTACTCATAAGGTGAACCACAGGTTGAGATAACCCTGGCCTTGTCCTTACAGAGAAACTACACAAGATTCTGGGATACAGATGAAGAATGACATCTTTGCAGGTCCTCTCAGTGCAGACTGTAGTCATTCTTCCAACCTCTTTTCGTGTGTGAGACGAAGTCTAACTTTGTCGCCCAGGCTGGAGTGCAGCAGCACGATCTCGGGTCACTGCAACCTCCGCTCCCCAGGTTCAAGTGACTCTACTGCCTCAGCCTCCCAAGTAGCTGGGATTACAGGTGCCCACAACCACGCCTGGGTAATTTTTGTATTTTTAGTAAAGATGGGGTTTCTTTTTTTTTCTTTTCTTTTTTTTAAGAGATGGGGTTTCACTATGTTGGCCAGGGTGGTCTCAAATTCCTGACCTCATGATCCGCCCACCTCAGCCTCCCAAAGTGCTGGGATTACAGGCATAAGCCCCTGTGCCCAGACTTATTTTTTAATTACACAATCCTTCAGCATTATTTCACTTAACAATATACATGTATCACCAAGATTAAGATCTTAAAAACTAAGGTTAAAAAAAGTGAATCAACAACTTTTACCAAATGTAAACAACTTATTACTGTTCCTGCTCAGAATAAAACTTAAAAACGAAAAATCAGTCAATGCTAAAATAATTGTTTAAGGTTGCTGGGGAAAAGGACTCACACAGTCTCAAAATATTAACCCAAGCCAGGTATGGTGGCCCACACTTGTAATCTCAACACTTTGGGAAGCCAAGGCAGGCAGTTCACTTGAGGGCAGGAGTTCAAGACAAGTCTGGCCAACATGGAGTAACCCCGTCTCTACAAAAAATACAAAAATAAGCCAGGTGTCATGGCACATGTCTGTAATCCCAGCTACTTGGGAGGCTGAGGTATGAGAATCGCTTGAATACAGGAGGCAGAGTTTGCGGTGAGCAGAGATCACACCACCACACTTAGCCTGTGTGACAGAGCAAATCTGTCTCAAAAATAAATGAAATCTTTCACTGGATCATGGACGAAAACTAATACTATTAATGTTATGGTCATTACTGGGAAAATTAAATATGAACTACATGTGCATTAGTTAACAATATTGTATCAACTTCATGTATCTTTTTTTGTTTTAGAAATTCTCTTGCTTGGGCTGGAGTGCAATTGCAAGATCATAGCTCACTGCAGCCTTGAACTCCTAGACTCAAGCAGTTCTCCCACCTCGGATTCTAGAACAACTGGGACTATAGGCGGGCACCAGCACACTCGTCTTTCATTATTTTTTTTAAACAGTCTCACTTTGTCGCCCAGGGTGGAGTGCAGTGGCACGACGTCAGCTCACTGCAGCCTCCATCTACCAGGTTCAAGGGATTCTCCTGCTTGAGCCTCCCGAATAGCTGGGATTACAGGTGCATGCCACCACATCTGGCTAATTTTTGTATTTTTAGTAGAGACGCGGGTCTCACCATGTTGGTCAGGCTGGTCTTGAACTCCTGACCATAAATGATCCACCCACCTCAACCTCCCAAAGTGCCGGGATTATGGGCATGAGCCACAGCAACCAGCCCTATTATTTTTTAATTTTTTGTAAAGATGTGTGTCAATATGTTGCCCAGGCTGGCCTCGAACTCCTAGCTTAAAGAGATCCTCCTGCCTGAGCCTCGAAAAGGACTGGGATTACAACTACAGGCAAAAGCCACTACACCCAGCCAAATTTCATGTGACAGAGGCATTGTGATTATATCAGAGAATGTCCTTGCTCTTAGGAAATACAGGAAGGATTCACAGGTGAAATGTCATGTCACAATTTACTCTCAAATTATCCAAGAAAAAAGTATGTGTGGTACACATGTGTACAAAGTATCTAAACATGTTCACTGATAAATCTAGGAAAAGAATACAAGCGTGTTCACTGTACTACCTTCACCTTTGCTGAAGGATTGAAATTTTTTAAAATAAAAAGCAATCACTGAAAATCTTTCTGCTTAAGTTTAAAATATACAACAATAAAAAAAAATGTTCACGAAAAATAAAGTTTAACTTACAGCTAAGAGTTGTCTTATAAGCATGTCTGAGGCTTTCTCAGAAATGTTACCAACAAAAACAGTAGTAGTGGGACCACAATTTTCATCATTTTCTTTAGTCTTTAAGCCTGGATGATCCTTTCTTGCGCCCAAATGCTTTCCAACCATAGACACAGTCGGTACTAGGACCTGAAGAAAGGGAATAAAAATTGATCTAGCAATTAAATTTCCTACCACAATTAACATTAGGCTGAAAGCCTCAGGATTAAATAAATATATATAGCACATTATTTAAGCTCTGCATGCTTGCATACTTAATCTAAAGCACCTAAAATGCATAGCACATTTCATTAATGCAAACTTATTTGTGACAAGTATACTTCTACTACTAGATTACCTTTCTTCATACAAAAGAAACAAAAATAACCAAGAAAACTTTAAGAGGTAATTTTTATTTTTGTTTTTTATCTTTATTTTTTGAAATGGAGTCTTCCACCTCCTGGGTTCAAGCAATTCTCCTGCCTCAGCCTCCCAAGTAGCTGGAATTATAGGTGTGTGTCACCATGCCAGGCTTATTTTTTGTATTTTTAGTAGAGTCTCTGCCGGGTCTATGTCTTAAACATTTAAAAATTATGCCCTAGGCCCAGCGTGGTGGCTCACGCCTGCAATCCCAACACTTTGGGAGGCCGAGGTGGGCGGATAACCTGAGGCCAGGACTTCAAGACCAGTCTGGCCAACACGGTGAAACCATGTCTACTAAAAATACAAATTATTAGGCTGGCGTGGTGGCATGTGCCTGTAATCCCAGCTACTCAGGAGTCTGAGGCAGGGGAATCGTTTGAGCCCGGGAGGTGGAGGCTGCCGTGAGCCACGTCATTGTACTCCAGCCTGGGAAACGAGAGAAACTCCATCCCTCCCCCAAAAAAGACGAAACATTTAAAATTATCAAATATATCCAGAAGTTTTTTCACAATTGTACTCAGTACCAATATAAAAGCAAATTTCAATTATCCATGCTAATTCTCTGGCAAAATATTCAAATACCCCATAGCACTCTCCCCATATTTTGCATTTTATCAGTTATTTCTGCTATCTTATTTTCCCTTTATGACTTCCAAATTTTCCAGGGAAGAAACACATCTTTGTGACACTGAACTCAGCAAACACCCTCACTAGGCACTGAATAAATAGTGGTAAAACGGGAGAACTGCTCCACCCCTAAATTCTAGCTTTCCCTAAGCCTGAAATACAATGATCATTCCTATGTTCTTTAAAGAGATCAGACATGTCATGTCACATCCTTCTCCCATCTCCCAGGACCAAGATGAGAAAGCAATGAAGAGCCAAAGTCCTAAATCTGTAATAACAAGTATATGAAGAGTCTAGAGAGCAAATGGAAAATCACAGAATTATCCACTTAGGGAGCACACTGTAGGGGCAATTGTATCTATGCACACCTAAGTGAAAATGACACTTACTCAAATAAATGACATATGCTATATGCTCTCATTCTGTCCTTGTTATTCTTTTAAATACTCATAATTTAGCTAAGTTTATCACGCTGTTTAGCTTAAAAGCACTAGCACTACCATAACTCATGATTCCTCCTTTAAGTTGTACTTACAGTTGGAGCAGGAGCCATAATGCTCATTGGTACAGGAATCATTGGGGTCCCTAAGAAAAGAAAAACCACACTGATTATGTATAACTACATTCTGTATCGACTACATGCCAAACAAGTATCTTTACTCATAATTAACAAAAGTAGAAATACAGGACAAATGAAAATGAAATACTGACACTGTCTTATTTTCAAAAGGAATGTGGTATCAGGTTGGTCCATATAAACTTACAAAAAAAAACACTTTGGAAAACAAAATGCTACCTCAACATGCTTTTGACTTAAGGAGCATAGAATTCTGGATAGTTATTTATTCAGGTTCATACAGTTCAGTGATCCTCAAAACCAACATCTTTCACAAATACAGACTGATTTATGGGTGAACAACGGTATGAAAGATCCTTTAAAAGTAAAAATAGTCAGGCACAGTGGCTCACACCTATAATCCCAGCTTTTAGGGAGGCAGAGGTGAGAACTTAGATTGAGCCCAGGAGATTGAGACCTGCCTGCGCAATAAATAGTGAGACCCCGTTCTCCAAAAAAAGGAAAAAAAAAAAAGACTACAAAAAAGTAAAAACACATTGTACAACACTGTGATACAGTTAGTAGCAATGGATATTCTTGAAAATTGCTAAGAGAAAACCTATACTTAAAATCTAGAGTGTTCTCACTACAAAAAAATAAGCATGTAGAGTAATACATCATGTGTTAATTAGCTCAACTTAGTCATTCCACAACAGACCCGTTATTTCAAAATGTTGTACACCATAAATATACACAATTTTGTCAAATAAAGTAAAATAAATCCTTTGGAAGTTGTTTTAAGCATCAAATATGTGGAAATCTAAGAAGAATCTTGTTACACCTGGTTCTTTCATAGAAAACAACAATCATGGGCCGGGCACGGTGGCTCACGCCTGTAATCCCAGCACTTTGAGAGGCCAAGATGGGTAAATCACCTCAAGTCGGGAGCTCGAGACTAGCGTGACCAACACGGTGAAACCCTGTTTCTACTAAAAATACAAACATTAGCCAGGCATAGTGGTACACGCCTGTAATCCCAGCTACTCCGGAAGCTGAGGCAGGAGAATCACTTGAACCTGGGAGGCAGAAGCTGCGGTGAGCTGATATCACGCCACTGCACTCTGGCCTGGGTGACAAGTGCAAGACTCCTTCCACAAAATAATAATAATAACTGTAGTCACAGCTACTCTAGAATTTGAGGCAGAAGGATCCCTGAGCCCAAGAGTTCAAGGCTACAGTGTGCTATTATCATGCCTGTGAATCACCACTGCACTCTAGCCTAGGAAGCACAGCAAAACTCTTATTTCTTTATTAACAAAAAAAAGGGCAGGGAGTCAGGGACACAGTAGTTCACACTAGTAATCCAAATACTTTGGAAAGCCAATACGGGCAGATCACTTGAGCCAACATGGCAAATCCCCATCTCTACAAAAAATACAAAAAATTAGCCAAGCTCGGCCAGGCACAGTGGCTCATGCCTGTAATCCCAGCACTTTGGGAGGCCGAGGCAGGCGGACCATGAGGTCAGGAGATTGAGACCATCCTGGCCAACATGGTGAAACCCTGTCTCTACTAAAAAATACAAAAATCAGCTGGGCGTGGTGGCGTGCGCCTGTAGTCCCAGCTACTTGGGAGGCTGAGGCAGAATTGTTTGAACCTGGGAGGCAGAGGCTGCAGTGAGCCGTGATTGCACCACTGCACTCCAGCTTAGGTGACAGACTTTCTCAAAAAAAAAAAGCAAATCAGAGAAATTTAAAATCTTTTTATAAACCCAATATACTGGAATAAAATTAAGGCACAGATTTTCATTAATCATCTTTCTGAGTCTAAACAAGTGATTAAGCTTACTCCCACCCCCTACCTCCTGACCAGACAGGGTCTTCCCTATGTTGTCCAGGCTTCTTGTTTTGAACTCCTGGGTTCGAGACCCTCCGGCCTCAGCCTCCCAAAGTGGTGGGATTACAGGTATGAGCCACCATGCCCAGCCTATAATTTCTAGAACACCTGGGCTTTGCATCATGATCATACCAAAAAATGGATCTGCCTCAGGCATGGTGGCACACATCTACAGTCTCAGCTACTCAGGAGGCTGAGGCAAGAGGATCAGTTGAGCCCAGGAGATGGAGGCTGCATTAAGTTATGGTTGTGCCAAGCACCCCACACCAGGGAGACAGAGATCTTGTCTCAAAAAAATTTAAAAATTTCACATGCTAGACCATAGGGCTACTGGACAAAAAAAAAATTAAAAAATTAAAAATCCTATCTGCATTATGAGCCTATAAATACATTAAGAAAATCAGGATACATGGACCAAAGAGAAATCTAATGCCCAAATGAAAGTTGCTAGATCACTTTCCTCCTGTAACGATTAATGTGTTTGATGGCTGATAACTAACTTTATTCAGTTTTCTGTAACATTTACTCAATACAATTTCCATTCAGCAAAATTTTTTTTAAAGAAGAAATTTTTTTCCAAAGGGCCAGCTAGAGCCTTTCTGAAGAACTTACGTCTATTTACGGCCCATTATAGAACAACTAAATTACTATGTAAAATCAGTGGATTTTAAGTTACTACATAAACAGGCATGGTGGTTCACGCCTGTAATCCCAGCACTTTGGGAGACAGAGGTGGGATGATTACAAGATCAGGAGTTCAAGACCAGCCTGGCCAACAAAGTGAAACCCCATCTCTCCTAAAATTACCAAAAAAATAAGCTGAGTATGGTGGCATGCACCTATAGTCCCAGCTACTCGGGAGGCTGGGGCAGGAGAATCGCTTGAACCCAGGAGGCGGAGGCTGCAGTGAGCCAAGATGGCGCCACTGCATTGCAGCTTGGGCAAAGCAAGACTCTCAAAAAAAAAGAAAAAAAATCAGTAATTGGCCGGGTGCTGTGGCTCACGCCTGTAATCCCAACACTTTGGGAGGCTGAGATGGGCAGATCACCTGAGGTCAGTAGTTCAAGACCAGCCTGACCAACATGTTGAAACCCTGTCTCTACAAAAAAACCAAAAATTAGCGGGGTGTGGTGGTGAGCTCCTGTAATTCCAGCTACCTGGGAGGCTGAGGCAGGAGAATCACTTGAACCTGGGAGGCGCAGGCTGCAGCGAGGCAAGATCACGCCAGGCTGCAGCGAGGCAAGATCACGCCATTGCACTCCAGCCTGGGCAACAAGAGTAAAACTGCATCTCAAAAAAAAAAAAAAAACCACTTTCCAGATGAGTTTAATACTCAGCCAGAATTAAAAACTACTGCTATAGGAAAATGAGACATCTACATTTCCAGAATGATGCCGACAGACATCTTCACTAACATGGTCACACACCTAACATTTTCCTGAAGTTAGTATCACAAAGACAAAAGTACAAGTTCAACGACAAAAAACAGTATGAACAAACTTACCTGGAGGTACAGGTGGAGGAAATCCTGGAAACTGGGGGGGGTGGGATCCCTGGTGGGAGTGCTGGGATCCCCATGGGAGGACGATTCAAATGAGGGGAAAAGACATTCTTACTGCAGCAGTCTAAAGAAAAAAAAATGACAAATCATTTTATTTGAAAACTTCACAATTTTATACGCTTGCTTTATTTTTATTGACTTTCTCTTTTTTTTTTTAAAGACGGGGTCTCACCATGTTGGTCAGGCTGGCCTTGAACTCCCGACCTCAGGTGATCCGCCTGCCTTGGCCTCCTAAATGCTTGGATTACAGGCGTGAGCCACCACACCCAGCCTATTGACTTTCATTTTTAGAGTATCTGCAAAATTCCGAACTTCTTACCCAAAGAAGTTGGCAAAGACCCTTTTTTCTCTGTTCACTGGGAATTCCTAAAACCTAGATCTTTTCTAAAAAGTTGCCAAAATATACACAATCTAAGTTCAGGATAGACTCCTAGAACCATGTAGAAATAATATAAAGGAAGAAAAAAATTCTGAGGTTCAGTTAATATCCAAAAATATCAAACATAAACGAATCTTTTTAGACCAAACTGAGAATTCAGGTGAGTATCTAATAGTCTTTAAGTGTTCTGATACACTCACTTTTTCTATCTATCAGAATCCTAAGAACTAAAGGTACCAAGTTACAGAGTATTTGTTGATTCAATTCTGGCCACTTCCTAAGGGACAAATGTGTTCATGAACCGCTCAGTAGGGGCGAAATAAACTGACTTCCAGTCAGGTAGTAACCATTCAAATATAAAGAGAATATACAACATTTGACAAGAGAAAAAAGTCATCTTTTTTTTAAACTTAAAAGTAAACCTTGTAATCATTCTTAAATCAAAACTCAAGAATGAGAAGCTAGCATTTGATTTTTCTTTTTTCTTAACAGACGGGGTTTCTTCATGTTGGTTAGGCTGGTCTCAAACTCCCTACCTCCCGTGCCCACCACATTTGATTTTTTAGTTTAATAATAGGCTGGGAACGGTGGCTCAAGCCTGTACTCCCAGCACTTTGGGAGGCCAAGCAGGTGAATCACCTGAGGTCAGGAGTTCAAGACCAGCCTGGCCAACATGGTGAAACCCCATCTCTACTAAAAACACACAACAAAAAAAAACTAGCCGCGCCTGGTGGTGTACGCCTGTAATCCCAGCTACTCCGGAGACTTAGGCAGGAGAATTGCTTGAACCCAGGAGGCAGAGATTGCAGTGAGCCAAGATCACACCACTGCACTCCAACCTGGGCGACAGAGCAAGACTCTGTCTTCAAGTAGAAGGAAAAAAAAAAG
The DNA here is from genome assembly GCA_036589455.1 of Ateles fusciceps. Taxonomy (NCBI): domain Eukaryota; kingdom Metazoa; phylum Chordata; class Mammalia; order Primates; family Atelidae; genus Ateles; species Ateles fusciceps. Next base: position 5,660,414 of record JAZHEH010000228.1, on the reverse strand, counting down.
GAACATATTGGCTGGGCGCGGTGGCTCACGCCTGTAATCCTAGCACTTTGGGAGGCCGAGGTGGGAGATCACCTGAGGTCAGGAGTTCAAGACCAGCCTGGCCATCATGGTGAAACCCCATCTTTAAAAATAAAAAAATAAAAAATAGATAGATAAAAAAGAATATATTTAACTGTTTCACTTAGTTTGTCATGCTAAAGGAAACTTTGCTGTCAAGTGTTAGTATTTAAATATTATCAAAATTAGCCAAGCACGGTAGTGTGCGCCTATGGTCCCAGCTACTTGGTAGGCTGACACATAAGGATGGCTTGAGGCTGAAAAACAGACCACGACCCTGTCTCAAACACACACACACACTTTTTCTCACTTCAAACTTTATTTTCAGCAACACATTTTTTCTTGTTGTTGTTAAGAGACAGGGTCTTGCTCTGTCATCCAGGCTAGGGTGCAGTGGCATGATTTCAGCCCACTGCAGCCTCAATCTCCCAGGCTCAAGCAATCCTCCTGCCTCAGTCCGCCAAGTAAGTGGGACTACAGGTGTGTGCCACCATGCTCTGCTAAATTTTTTTTTTTTTTTTTTTTTGTAGAGACGGGGTTTTACCATATTGCCCAGGCTGATCTCTAACTCCAGAGCTCAGGCAATCCGCCTGTGTCGACCTCCCATCAGCAACATATTTAAGCATCCAGAAGTACTGGAAAACGAGGACAATGTTAGAATGTCCTAGGTTTCCATGCACCAATTTTTTCTTGTAAGTAGCCAAAATAACTGATTCATAATTCCACTAAAATTACTGATTTCATAAACAGGAGATATAAAATTCTCCCATCTGTAACTCCTACTCTGCCAATGAAGCCTAAAACTGCTTAAAGCTTTTTAAAAATATTTGTCTCTACTATTTTCTCTTTTAGAATTGTTTTACCCTTCAGAAGAGAAAACATAAAAAATGTAAAAAAAATCTGGTTAACTCTGCAGAATGAATTACGCTTTTTTCTTGCCCCAATCCCAAGTTTAGTATCTACTGCTGTGTTCTTCTTAGTATCTTTTTACAAACTAACACATAATTTTTGTTTTCCTACAACCATCGTATCATGTGAATTTCTCCCTCATTATAATTGCCATCTCTTCACATCAGTTCATAAAAATTTTATTCCACACTGGAGCCGGGCACAGTAGCTCGTGCCTGTAATCCCAACACTTTGGGAGGCTGAGGCGGGTGGTTCACCTGAGGTCAGGAATTCGGGACCAGCCTGGCCAACATGGCGAAACTCCGTCTCTACTAAAAACATACACAAAAAAAATTAGCTGGGTATTGTGGCAGGTGCCTATAATCCCAGCTACTCGGGAGGCTGAGGCAGGAGAATTGCTTGAGCCCAGTAGGCAGAGGTTGCAGTGCGCTGACATCGCACCACTGCACTCCAGCCTGGGCAACAGAGTGAGACTCCATTTCAAGAAAGGAAAAATCAACAACAGTAGTTAGGTATCAGCGTATATTAACAAAGGTAAAACACAAGATTGCAAGATTGTAAATGTGCTGAGTTTTAAAATAAACTTTCTGTAATACTTTTGACCAAAAACAAAAATTCTAGGGGTTCTATCTCCTTTTAAAACAGAAAGGGCTACTGTCCTACTTACAGAAGCTCTTCTATTATCATTATAACAGCCTATCTCGGCGATTCCTTAGGGTAGTTGGTTTTAATAACTGTTGAATAAACTGATTAATGAATGAGTCAGTAAACAAACTCTGAGGACCTCAATAAACAAATTTATTATGCTAGCTCATGCTGCATACTATATACTAGCAATGGCCCAGTACCTAGCCTTACAATGGTTACAAGACTGGGCATTAATTCATCTTTAGAACCACTTTTCCCCCCACTAGTATTACATATAAATAATGCTTAAGGCTGGGCACCGTGGGCCTCACCTGTAATCCCAACACTTTGGGAGGCTGAGGCGGGCGAATCACTTGAAGTCAGTTCGAGACCAGCCTGGTCAACGTGGTGAAATTCTGTCTCTACTAAAAATACAAAAATTAGCAAGGCGTGGTGGTGGGTGCCTATAATCCCACCTACTCAGGAGGCTGAGGCAGGAGAATCACTTGAACCCAGGAGGCAGAGGTTCCAGTGAGCCAGGATCACACCACTCTACTCCAGCCTGGGCAACAGAGTAAGACTCCATGTCAAAAATAAATAAATAAATCTCTATATTCCTGGTATTTAAGTTATATTTTATGGTTTTTAAATCTGTAATTTAGGCCGGGCACAGTGGCTCACGCCTATAATCACAGCACTCTGGAAGGCCGAATCACCTGAAGTCAGGAGTTCAAGACCAGAGATCAATACCAGCCTCATCTACATGGCAAAACCCATCTCTACTAAAAAATACAATAATTATCTGGGTGCGGTGGCACGCGCCTGTAGTCCCAGCTACTCAGGAGGCTGAGGCAGGAGAATCACTTGAACCCAGGAGGCAGAAGTTGCAGTGAGCCAAGATCACACGACTGCACTCCAGCCTGGGTGACAGAGCAAGACTCTGTAGTTTAAAAAAACAAAACAAAACAACTGTAATCATTCTGCAGAGTTAACCAGATATATTTAATTTTTGTTTATGCCAATATACCCAGTCCATTCACTTCAAATTTTACCATAACATATTCCCCTTTTGTTTGGAGCTGCCAAAACTTGCTTGTTCATAGGATGGACTTCAAAGGTAAAGGGAAAAATACCAATTAATAGCTAATTTTTATAGATATTCCCTTATTCCTGTAAGATAATTGGCCTCTCATGGATATTCAGAAAACATTTCTGGTGATCTTTGATAAATACAAATGTTCACTTTAAACAACCTAAAATGAGATTACCAACTACTTCCTTCAACACAAGTTTATATGTTTTGCCATGTGAAACTGATTGAGAATTTTTAAAATCATATACAAAGCTTATCTGTTGTTACCTATAGATGATAAACAAAATAAATTATAAGATTGAAAGCTGGTATGTACTTTGTAGAAAAATAAAGCAGGTAAGAGAGCTATGGTGTAGTTTATTTTAAATACAGAGATTAGGCCTTAACAAGAAGGTGAAGATTAGAACAAAGATTTAAAAGAGGCAGAGGCAGGAAGCCCTATTCGTATCTGGGGGAAAGAGACTTCCAAGCAAAGGAAAAGACAAAGAGTCTGAGGTAGGAATGATGTGTTTGAGGAAGGCCAATATAATGACTGCAGCAGAATAAATGAAAGTCAGAGATAAATACTGAGTATTACTTATAGAGTGTAGGGCTATGTAGTACACTGTAAACATTTTAGTTTTAACTCTGAATGAGATAAAAAATATTTGAAGAGAAGGCTGGGCATGGTGGCTCACGCCTGTAATCCTAGCACTTTGGGAGGCCGAGGTGGGTGGATCACCTGAGGTCAGGAGTTCAAGACCAGCCTGGCCATCAAGGTGAAACCCTATCCTTACAAAAAAAAAAAATGTATATATATATTTGAAGACTTTCTGACTTGTCACATTTTCACAGTATCATTGGCCACTGTGTTAAGACTGGAAGGGAACAAGATAGAAGCAAGAGACTAGCACAATAATAATATAAGAGATGGCAGCCTGGAACATGTGGTTGTGGTAAAAGTGCTATTAAGCTGTTGGATCCTGCAAATATTTTGAAGGCAGCCAACAGGATTTGCTGAGGGATTGTACAGTATGTGTGATTTAAGACAGAGAGATATAGTTATTAGCACTGAAATTATTTCCACAGCATTTTTTAAAATATTAAAAGTACCTCACTTTCAGAAGCATGTATGAAACTTTATAGCCCAGGATAATAAAAACAGGAACCTGGGCCAGGTACAGTGGCTCATGCCTGAATCCCAGCACTTTGGGAGGCCAAGGCAGGAGGATCACTTGAGCTCAGGAGTTCCAGACCAGCCTGGGCAACATGGTAAAACCCCATCTCTACCGAAAATACAAAAAATTAGCCAGGTGTGGTAGCGTACACCTGTGGTCCCAGATACTCAGGAGACTGAGGTGGGAAAATCACTTGTGCCCAGGAAGTGGAGGTTGCAATGAGCCAAGATCGCACCACTGCACTCCAGCCTGGGTGACAGAGCGAGTCCCCTCAAATATTAAATGAAACAGGAACCTATGATGGAAGCATTTGCTATCTCTAGTGTGGCGGTGGTCACACAGGTACATGCATTTGTCAAAACCCAATGAAATTAATTGTGTGCAAATTTTATCTCAAGAAATTTGGTCTGAAAAGAAACTCTGGGGGCATGGGCTGGGGTTAAAAAAAAAAACAAAACCCTGAAGACCTATCTCCACATGCGTGCACTCTGCTTTTCTTTTTTTCTCTTTACTCTTTCAAACCATTCTTTTTTCTGCACTCTTGAGAATACTGCAAGTATGCAAAATATAGCAAAATACTGCTTATAAGCATTCCTCTATTGCAGACTTACCCAGACAGAAACAAAGTACTTCTCCCAGGATAGATTAGTTTAGACTAGCTCCATCAGTACAGTATGTGCCAAATTTCAGAAATGATTCAGAACAAACTGACAGATTCCCCCTCAGCAAATATTCACATACAACTCACTCATTCATTCAACATCTACTTCCAATTATGTGCCAGGTCTACAGGAATTATTCCTAGAAAAAAGTGTTTTATGCCTAAAGAAGAATGGGAAATGCTTAACAGAAAAACTACTTTTACAGCAAAACTTTTCAGAAGTATGAAAATACTCAACTGTTTTGAAATCTCCAAAAAAGAGCTGATCTTTTTCTGACATTGCCACTTTGTTGTTTTACCATTTTCAGTGTTTAAATGGCAACATAAACACAGCTACGCAGGAGGATGAAAGAGCCCAGGAGTTCTGAGCTGCAGCACTATGCTAATCGGGTGTTCATGCTAAGTTCATTCAGCATCAATGTGGTAACCTCCTGGGATGAGGGGGAACCACGAGGTTCCCAACAGAGAAGGGCAAAACTCCCAAACTGATCAGAGGTAGTGGGATTACCCTGTGAATAGCCACTGCATTCCAGCCTGGGCAACACAGGAAGAATCTATCTTAAAAAAAAAAAAATGCTGGGCATCGTGGCTCATACCTGTCATCCCAGCACACTGGGAGGCTGAGGCAGGCGGATCCTTTGTGCTTGAGTTCCAGACAAGCCTGGGAAACATGGTGAAACCCCGTCTTTACCAAAATACAAAAAACTACCCGGGCATGGTGGTGTAAGCCTGTGGTGCCAGCTACTTGGGAGGCTGGAATAGGAAGATTACTTAAGCCTGGGATACAGAAATAGCAATGATCCGAGATCGCAGCACTGCACTTGAACCTGGGTGAAACAGACCCCATCTCAAAAAGAAACAAAAAAGCAGCACTATTACTATCTATAAAGAAAAAATATATTATTATGATAATATACAAAATTTGGTTAGCCGGGCGTGGTGGCACCTGCCTGTAATCCCAGCTACTCGGGAGGCTGAGGCAGGAGAATTGCTTTACCCCGGGAGGAGGAGGTTGCGATGAGCCAAGATCCCACTGTTGCACTCCAGCCTGGGCAACAAGAGTGAAACTCTGACTCAAAAAATTAAAAAAAAAAAAAAAAAAACTTGGGGTAATGGATGCACAACTTTGTATATTTACTAAAAATCATTGAATTGCGCATTACAGGTAAATTTGATATGTCAATATAGTTCATATAGTTGCCATTTTAAAAAAGGTATATTGGCTGGGTACGGTGGCTCACGAGTGTAATCCCAGCACTTAGGGAGGCCAAAGCAGGAGGATCACATGAGGTCAGGAATTCAAGACCAGCCTGGACAACATGGTGAAACCCCGACTCTACTAAAAATACAAAAATTAGCTGGGTGTGGTGGCAGGCACCTATAGTCCCAGCTACCTGGGAGGCTGAGGCAGGAGAATCGCTTGAATCCGGGAGGTGGAGGTTGCAGTGAGCAGAGATCTTACCATTGCACTCAAGCCTGGGTGACAGAACAAGACTCCGCACCCTCCCCCCACACACACACACACACACACACACACACACACACACACACACACACAAACCAGTTAATGCCTGTGGAAATAGGCATTAACACATGATGCCTGTAAGACAGTGGGACAATAAAAACGTTTCTTCTTAAAAGCCTTTTGGTACCCTACAAGGAGAAGGGAAAGGAAAAGGTCCTTTTATTTCCTAAAGGACCCACTTTAGCAAACAAAAAACAAAAAGCCCAAAGGATGAACTACTTATACCAACAGTTAAATTTACTTTTGTTTACAAAAGTCTTTATAATACATTATCCCATTTAATCTCCCAAATTACCAGGTGCTCTTCACCAGTTGTGTATTATTTTTACACATGAAAAAGCTAACTTGTTCAAGGGCACACAATATGTGGGTGGACACTCCAAGGTCCCCCACTACCCAACGCAAAGGCTGTTTTCGCTCTACCACAATGTCTCTTTCTAGCAATAACATACCAATTACAAAGAGACTTCTTAAGGATTAGTTGTGATCTTGTTCAAAGTCTATTCAGAATACATTTCTTAAATATATTAAGAGTCAGGATTGGGCTCTTACATTTCATTAAAAATTCTTAAATAACAAATTATGTCAATTAATACAGATTTAAACGCTTACTATGTGTTACCTGGATGTTGCACTAAGGATTTTACATACGTTTTTCTCAATCCTCAACCTCAATAACCTATAAGGTGGATACTCCTGTAAATTCATTTTACAGAGAAAGAAAAACCAAAGCTTGAAATAAAAGAAAAAAGAAAAAAAAAACCAAGGTTTTAAGTTAAATCAATTAGAATAGTATAAGATTTACTGGAATCCTGAGTAACTTATGACCAACTGAATGCCTTTCGAGTCCTCTGAATGTTTTTGGAAATAACCTTTAAAAAAATTAAAGTCCATGCTAGTGCAGAGAAGGCAATAAAAAAAAAAAATTAAAGTCCAAAGACAATACGAAATTTGTTTATACACTGCTACCAACGGCCTAATACACAGTACTTCCCACTAATATAGCAGTATGGTGCAAGACAGGTCCAATCTCTTCCCTTCTCTTGGCTCCACTCTGCCCAGTATCAAAATTGGCATTTCCATGGCAATACAAATCCGTATTACATAACTTAAAAATAATCTTCAGAGTCCTACGTCTATTCCGGAAAAACGTATTTTAAAAGCATGATGGAAGACCAAAGAAGAATGAGAAAGTAACATTTAAATGTGGAGCTTAGTAATCGCCTAGAATGAATGGCGATATACAGTTTACCGCATACTCCAACGAGCAAAGGAGAAGGACGGCAAAACTCACGACTATCTTAAGCAAGCCAGCACAATGCTAAATAGGTAGGTATTAGCTCAATTCCAAGGGGGTGGGGCCAGTTTACTTGGTGGCGGGCTCTAGGTGGCCAAAGAAGAAGGGAAAGATATCCGTTGGTGACCAGCACCTCGCTAAAAAGGGTGGGTGGAGGCTAACTTCAAAGCAGAGCCTGGGACGAGTGTGTTCCAGGCCTGAAAATCCACTGTGGGGCTCCGGTAGGCAAGGGGGCTCAGGGGAAAGGCTCCCCAGGGGCAGATCGATCGTTCTGTGGCTAACGTGGAGCCCACAAGGGGCAGAGACGAGTCACTCCGCGGCGGAACGTGGAAGGGAAAGAGAAAGTGAGCGACAATGCAAGACAGAAAGCTCAAGCCGTAGGTCAGCCCTCCACGGGCTCCGGCTGGGCCCACTGGTTTTCAAGGCCGTAAGAGAAGCCGAGAAACCAAGCCTCGTGCCGGCCCCTCCCCCACCCGCCCCCCCCCCTTACCTCTACCCCACCCTGGCGCTTTCGCAGCCACCCCGGCTTTTTCTCCTCCACCAGCCGAGTCACCCGGTCTCCCGGTTTCCACACGCGTTCAGAGACATAAACTCACCCGCCGCTGAGGAAACGGTACTGCCTTCGCGGCCTTCGGGGATCCAGGTTATAAGTGCGCTCCACTGGTTCGAGGTTTCTGCACGCCGCTCGCCCGGGAGCCTGAGTGCCGAGTGCCTACTCGCACAGGCCGCAAACACAGCCGCGCTGCGCGGGGGAGCTGCTGGAGGTCTTCCTTTTGCCCGGCATGCACTGCGGCCGGAGGCGTGGAGCGCGGAACCATAGAGAAGAACATACATAGATCGTCTCCGCTGTTGGCTCTCACTCACCAAGTTGAGACGGAATAACCATAGAGAAGCAGCGTCTAACCACTACTAGAAAGGCCCGAACTGTAAATTATGACCCACCCTGCCATATTTGATTGGAGCCGATTGAATGTTACGACTACCCGACGCCATCTTGAGGTCAAGATTCCTGCCGGGCACCGCGCGAGGAGTGTTTAGAGGATTTCTCACTTTTCGTAGTTTTTTCGGGGCGTAGAACCTTGCTTTGTGATTCATTGAGGTTCGAGGAACTGATAACTGGGCCAGATCTGTAACCTCAGTGTTAAACTCCAAGTGCTGTTACAATAGCTACTCGAGATCAAGAAATAATTGGCAAAAGCTGTGGAAGCTTTTTGAAAAGTAAAAGCTTATGCGTAGTTGTAGGGCCAAAGAAGTGGCTAGAAGATGTTTGAAAAAAACGTGAAAAGTCCTGTAATACTAGTTAACACAACTTTGGTCTGTAATCTAAACGTGCTAAAAGATCTTAGCTTAAGTTAATGGAATGAATAAAATTAATCGTAAATGATTAGGTTATTCAGATTTTGGACCTTAGAGCCAATATCTAGTTATACACCTTTGTTTCTCAACTGCTTGCTTCTCGGAAGGCATAACATGTATTCAGTATAAAGTTATTGCCTCTCTGAGTGCCTGGTGCTGTGTGCTAAGTGCTGGAAGTGTGAAGGCAAATGGAAGTGAGATTTGTTCCTGTCCTGCAGGAACTGTTGACAAGGCAAAACAGGTAACAAACCTTGACCATCGTGTATAAAATTGAAACATACCTACACACTTCCTGCCTGCCTCTCCTACTTAATTTTACTCTAAAGCACTCATAACCATCTTTCATAACATATATTTTTCTTTCTTTTTTTTTTTAAAAAGACGGGGTTTCACCATGTTGGTTAGGCTGGTCTTGAACTCCCGACCTCAGGTGATCCGCCCGCCTTGGCCTCCAAAGTGCTTGGATTACAGGTGTGAGCTACCGCGCCCGGCCCATATATTTTTCTTATTGATTTTATGGTCTGTCCATTTCTACCCCACTAGAATGTGAATGTCAGCAATGCATGGATTGCCTGTTTTGTGCAAAAACAGGTCCTGGTACATAGCAAGCGCTTTGTTGAGTGAAATAAATGATTACCCGGTGGTTCATGCCTGTAATCCCAGCACTTTGGGAGGCCTAGGTAGGTGGATCACCTGAGGTTAGAAGTGGATCACCTGAGCAGCCTGGCGAACATGGCGAAACCCCATCTTTACTGAAAATACAAAAATTAGCCGGGCATGGCGGCGGGCGCCTATAATCCCAGCTACTCAGGAGGATGAGGCAGGAGAATTGCGAAGCCCGGAGGCAGACGTTTCAGTGAGCTGAGATGGCATCACTGCACTACAGCCTGGGTAATAGAGCAAGACTCCGTCTCAAAAAAAAAAAAAAGAAATAAAAAAAGAAAAAAAATGATTACCATATGATGAGTACCAACAGAACACAAAATTTAGTGGGAACACAATTGAGAAAGTATCACTCACTTACAGCAAAAGACATAAACAGAAATTCTCTCTGATTACTCTGTGTCCCTTTTGATTATTAGAAACATTGTACATGAATTTGTGTTTACTTGTGTAATAAAGAGAGTTCTCAGGCAACAATGTGCCCTTAGACAACTTGTTGCTTATGTTCATGCAGCATCCATTCCCCCTGCCTCATAGTAATGACCCTCCAAATTTCTTTTTTTTATTTTTATTTTTAAAGATGGGGTTTCACCATGATGGCCAGGCTGGTCTTGAACTCCTTACCTCAGGTGATCCACCCACCTTGGCCTCCCAAAGTGCTAGGATTACAGGCATGAGCCACCGCGCCTGGCATGACCCTCCAAATTTCTTTTTTTTTTTTTTTAAGACGGGGTTTCACCACGTTGGTCAGGCAGGTCTTGAACTCCCAACGTCAGGTGATCCGCCCACCTTGGCCTCCAAAGTGCTTGGATTACAGGCGTGAGCCACTACGCCCAGCCGACCCTCCAAATTTCTTAAAAGAAACCATCCGGCCAGGCCCAGTGGCTCATGCCCGTAATCCCAGCACTTTGGGAGGCTAACATGGGTGGATCATAAGGTCAGGGGTTCAAGACCAGCCTGGCCAAGATGGTGAAAGCTCATCTCTACTAAAAATACAAAAAAATTAGCTGAGTGTGGTGGTGGGCACCTGTAATCCCAGCTACTTGGGAGGCTGAGGCAGGAGAATCGCTTGAACCCAGGAGGCAGAGGTTGCAGTGAACCGAGATCATACCACTGCACTCCAACCTGGGTGACAGAGCAAGATTCCGTCTAAAAAAAAAAAAGAAACCATTCTTCCACTACTACAGATCCATTTTTTGTTTATTTGTTTGTTTTTCTGAGACAGAGTCTCACTCTGTCGCCCAGGCTGGAGTGCAGTGGCATGATCTCTGCTCACTGCAACTTCTGCCTCCTGGGTTTAAGCGATTCTCCTGCCTCAGCCTCCCAAGTAGCTGGGATTACAGGCCCCCACCACCACACCCGGCTAATTTTTGTATTTTTAGTAGAGACGGGGTTTCTCCATGTTGGCCAGGCTGGTCTCGAACTCCTGACCTTGTGATCCACCTGCCTCAGCCTCCCAAAGTACTGGGATTACAGGTGTGCGCCACCATGCCCGGCCCAGATCCATGTAGTTTGTATAGGAAGTCCCAAATCTAACCAGATCCGGTTAGGACACTGGAGTAAACTTATAACCTAATCAAAACCTGGTAATTTTGTGTCTCCCCTGCTTTTTTTTTTGGACTGGTCACTATTTAAAGCATTTTACAAATATCATTTTCTTTTTTTTTTTCTAATTGCTAAGGGGATTTTAATTTTTTTTTTTTCTTTTTAATAAAAAGACAAGGTTTCACCTTGTTGGCCAGGCTGGTCTTGAACTCCTAACCTCAGGTGATCCACCTGTCTCGGCCTCCCAAAGTGCTGAGATTACAGGCGTGAGCCACCACGCCCGGCCAAATATCAACTTCTTTAATCCTCACAGCGAACCCCTGAAGTAAGAACTATTGTGATACAAGTGAAGAAACCAAGACTTGGAAAGTTAACCTATCAAAGGCTACAAAAATATTAAGTGAGCCAGTGTGGTTCCTGAGTTCATGCTCTGGAACGTTATACTGCTTCGTCCTATAAGCAATAATGCTAAAAAGAAGGGGAGGGGTCTCTATATTTTTCACTTAAATTGAACTTGGAAGAATTTAAACTTGGTATAAATGGGGATGAGAATGAAATAATCACAGAAGAAAGCAGAAATCAGACAGGGTGAGAGATTTTTGACAGTATCAGTTAAGAAAATGGTTCATTTGGCCAGGCGTGGTGGCTCACGCCTATAATCCAAGCACTTTGGAGGCCAAGGCGGGCGGATCACCTGAGGTCGGGAGTTCAAGACCAGCCTGACCAACATGGTGGAACCCTGCCTTTATTAAAAAAAAAAAAGAAAGAAAGAAAATGGTTCATTTATTCCTTTTATTTATTTTTTGGTTTGCTGTTGCTGTCATTGCTTGATATGGGGTCTCCCTTTGTGGTCCTGGCTGGAGTGCAGTGGCGTGATCACGGCTCATTGCAGCTTTGACTTCCCAGGCTCCAGCAATTCTCCCAACTCAGCCTCCCAAAGAGCCAGGATTACAGGCATGAGCCATTGTGCCCCACTGGTTCAGCTACTCCTAAAGCCAGCTGTTCTTCTAGGCTTCTCAGTATGTAAGCCAATAAATTACTTTTCCTAAATCAGTTTTAGTTGTTTTCTGTTCCTTCAATAGAAAGAATTGTAAGTGATACACTTATATACCACTTGTAGAGAACAAACCAAGCCATTCATTTGCAATGCCAATCATCCTTCTTCTATTTTTTTCTTATGAATCTGTGCTAAGGAAACTGACTGTACATAATTAACTTGGGTATTGGTAGCTACATTCTGTGTGCATTTGGATCCTTTCCTCATTGGCCACATCTGACCCAACTAGACAGCAGCATACCAAGTGACCTGTCAGGAGAACTGCCTTAACAGGAAAAACGTTGTTTAGCTGGAACTGAGCAGATCGTCTCAAAACTTGAAACTAGAGCCCAGCGCAGTAGCACACACCTGTCGTCTCAATCATGAGGGGGAAGGATTGCTTGTGTGTGTGTGTGTGTGTCTGTGTCTGTGTGTGTGTGTGCCCGCGCGCACGCGTATGCATGCCCATCATTTATATTTATCTAAAATGCCATTATATACTATATAAATATAATGGCATAATATATAAATATACTACATATAATGTCATTATATAAATAATATATGTGTGTGTGTGTGTGTATATATATATATATATATATAAATATATATATATATATATTACATGCCTGTAATCCCAGCACTTCGGGAGGCTGAGGTGGGCAGATCTCAAGGTCAGAAGAAGAAGACCAGCCAGGCCAATATGGTGAAACCCTGTCGCTGATAAAAATACAAAAATTAGCCGGATGTGATGGCACACACCTGTAGTCCCAGCTACTCGAGAGGCTGAGGCAGAAGAATCACTTGAACCTGGGAGGCAGAGGTTGCAGTGAACCGAGATCTAGCTCCAGCCTGGGGGACAGAGCAAGACTCTGTCTCAGCTTTTTTCGCAATGGGTTTGCCACCAGAACACAGGTGTCGTGAAAACTACCCCTAAAAGCCAAAATGGGAAAGGAAAAGACTCACATCAACCCAGGCGCGGTGGCTCACACCTGTAATCCAAGCTCTTTGGGAGGCTGAGGCGGGCGGATCACCTGAGGTCAGGAGTTCAAGACCAGGCTCACCAATATGGTGAAGTGCCATCTTTAAAAAATAAATAAATAAATAAATAAAAAAGATGGACTGTCTTTCCATTTGGCTGGGCGTGGTGGCTCACGCCTGTAATCCCAAGTACTTTGGAGGTCAAGGCGGGCGATCACCTGAGGTCAGGAGTTCAAGACCAGCCTGACCAACATGGTGAAACCCTGTCTTTAAAAAAAAAAGACTCATATCAAAAGACTCATGTCGTCTTTGGACACGTAGATTCGGGCAAGTCCACCACTACTGGCCATCTAATCTACAAATGCAGTGGCATCAACAAAAGAACCATTGAAAAATTTGAAAAGGAGGCTGCTGAGATGGGAAAGGGCTCCTTCAAGTATGCCTGGGTCTTGGATAAACTGAAAGACGAGCGTGAACGTGGTATCACCATTGATATCTCCTTGTGGAAATTCGAGACCAGCAAGTACTACGTGACTATCATTGATGCCCCAGGACACAGAGACTTCATAAAGAACTTGATTACAGGGACATCTCAGGCTGACTGTGCTGTCCTGATTGTTTCGCTGCTGGTGTTGGTGAATTTGAAGCTGGTATCTCCAAGAACGGGCAGACCCGAGAGCATGCCCTCCTGGCTTACACACTGGGTGTGAAACAACTAATTGTTGGTGTTAACAAAATGGATTCCACTGAGCCACTCTACAGCCAGAAGAGATATGAGGAAATCATTAAGGAAGTCAGCACTTACATCAAGAAAACTGGCTACAACCCCCACACAGGAGCATTTGTGCCAATTTCTGGTTGGAACGGTGACGACATGCTGGAGCCAAGTGCTAACATGCCTTGGTTCAAGGTTGGAAAGTCACCCGTAAGGATGGCAGTGCCAGTGGGACCACGCTGCTTGAGGCTCTGGACTGCACCCTGCCATCAACTCGTCCAACTGACAAGCCCTTGCGCCTGCCTCTCCAGGATGTCTATAAAATTGGTGGTATTGGTACTGTTCCTGTTGGCCGAATGGAGACTGGTGTTCTCAAACCTGGTATGGTGGTCACCTTTGCTCCAGTCAACGTTACAACTGTAGTGAAATCTGTTGAAATGCACCATGAAGCTTTGAGTGAAGCTCTTCCTGGGGACCATGTGGGCTTCAATGTCAAGAATGTGTCTGTCAAGGATGTTTGTCGTGGCAACGTTGCTGGTGACAGCAAGAACGACCCACCAATGGAAGCAGCTGGCTTCACTGCTCAGGTGATTATCCTGAACCATTCAGACCAAATCAGTGCTGGCTATGCCCTTGTACAGGATTGCCACATGGCTCACATTGCATGCAAGTTTGCTGAGCTGAAGGAAAAGATTGATTGCTGTTCTGGTAAAAAGCTGGAAGATGGCTCTAAATTCTTGAAGTCTGGTGATGCTGCCATCGTTGATATGGTTCCTGGCAAGTCCATTTGTGTTGAGAGCTTCTGAGACTATCCACCTTTCGGTCGCTTTGCTGTTCATGATATGAGACAGACAGTTGCCGTCGGTGTCATCAAAGCAGTGGACAAGAAGGTTGCTGGAGCTGGCAAGGTCACCAAGTCTGCCCAGAAAGCTCAGAAGGCTAAATGAATATTATCCCTAACACCTGCCACCTCAGTCTTAATCAGTGGTGGAGGAAGAACGGTCTCAGAACTGTTTGTTTCAATTGGCCATTTAAGTTTAGTAGTAAAAGACTGGTTAATGATAGCAATGCATCGTAAAACCTTCAGAAGGAGACTGGGCGTGGTGGCTCACTCCTATAATCCCAGGACTTTGGGAGGCCAAGGCAGGTAGATCACGAGGTCAAGAGATCGAGACCATCGTGGTCAACATGGTGAAACCCCATCTCTAGTAACAAAATACAAAAATTAGCTGGGCATGGTGGTGCATGCCTGTAGTTCCAGCTACTCGGGAGGCTGAGGCAGGAGAATTGCTTGAACCCAGGAGGCGGAGGTTGCGGTGAGCCGAGATCGGGCCATTGCACTCCAGCCTGGGTAACAAGAGTGAAACTCCATCTCAAAAAAAAAAAAAAACCTTCAGAAGGAAAAGAGAATGTTTTGTGGACCACTTTGGTTTACTTTTTTGCGTGTGGCAGTTTTAAGTTATTAGTTTTTAAAATCAGTACTTTTTTTTTTCTTTTCTTTTTTTTTTTTTTTTTTTACTTTATTCATTTATTTTTTTTTAAGACGGGGTTTCACCATGTTGGTCAGGCTGGTCTTGAACTCCCGACCTCAGGTGATCCACCCGCCTTGGCCTCCAAAGTGCTTGGGATTACAGGCGTGAGCCACCACGCCCAGCCTAAATCAGTACTTTTTAATGGAAACAACTTGACCAAAAATTTGTCACAGAATTTTGAGGCCCATTAAAAAAGTTTAATGGGAAAAAAAAAAAAAAAGACTGTCTCAAAAAAAAAAAAAAAAAAACTTAAAAATGCCAGCTGGGCACAGTGGCTCACGCCAGTAATCCCAGCACTCTGGGAGGCTAAGAAGGTGGATCACTTGAGGTCAGGAGATTGAGACCAGCCTGACCCAACAGGGTAAACCCCATCTCTACTAAAAATACAAAAATTAACCGGGCACAGTGGCACTTGCCTGTAGTCCCAGCTACTCAGGAGGCTGAGGCAAGAGAATTGCCTGAACCCAGGAGGTGGAGGTTGCAGTGAGCCAAGATTTTGCCACTGCACTCCAGCCTGGGCGACAGAGCAAGACTTTGTCTTCAAAAAAAGAAAAAAATTTTAAAATGCCAAGAGCCAGACACCGTGGCTCACGCCTGTAATCCCAACACTTTGGGAGCCCAAGGAGGCGGATTGCTTTAAGCTCAGGAGTTCAAGACCAGACTGGTCCACATGGTAAAATCCCATATCTACTAAAAATACAAAAATCAACTGTGCTTGGTGGCGCACTCCTGTGGTCCCAGCTTCTAAGGAGGCTGAGGCAGGAGAATCATATGAATTTGGGACGTGGAGGTTTCAGTAAGCTGAGATCATGCCACTGCACTCCAGCCTGGGCAACAGAGTGAGACTCTGTCTAAAAAAAAAAAAAAAATTAAAGTGCCAAGAATATTACGAACAAGTCACCATAAATGCAGCATCACACACACATACAAACATGTACACACACAAAATCAATAGACTTAACTTCCCAACTGATTCAGATATTGAAATATTAGATATGGAATATAAAATGCCTACGTATGAAATGTTTAAAGGGATTTTTCTTAGGCTGAGGACAGTGGCTAACGCCTGTAATCCCAGTGCTTTGCAAGGCCAGGGCAACAGGATCACTTGAGTCCCAGAGTTTGAGACCAGCCTGGGAAACATAAGGAGACCCTGTCTCTAAAAAAAATTTTTTCTCTTGGCCAGGAGTGGTGGCTCATGCCCATAATCCTATCACCTGGGAGGCCCAGGCAGGTGGATCACAAGCTCAGGAGTTTGAGACCAGCCTGACCAATATGATGAAACCTCGTCTCTACTAAAAATACAAAAATTAGCCAGGCATGGTGGCACGCACCTGTAATCCCAGCTACTCAGGAGGCTGTGGCAGGAGAATCGCTTGAACCCAGGAAGCAGAAGTTGCAGTGAGCCAAGATCGCACCACTGCACTCCAGCCTGGCAACAGAGTGACATTCCATCTAAAAAAAAAAAATTTGTAATTAACCAGGCATGGTGGGGCACAGGTCAAGGCTTCATGACCCATGATCATACCATTGTACTCCAGCCTGGGTGACAGTGAGACCCTGCCCTACTCTGTAAAATAAATAAATAAATAAACAAGTTAGTCATTGATAGATGTTGAATTTTATGGAATTCTTTTTTAGCAATTGTTGAAATGACCATATTAATTATGAATGATGAAACCTGGCCAGGTGCAGTGGCTCACGCCTGTAATCCTAGCACTTTGGGAGGCTGAGATGGGTGGATCAGCTGAGGTCAGGAGTTCAAGACCAGCCTGGCCAACATGGTGAAACTCTGTCTTTATTAATTAAAAAAAAAAAAAAAATTTAGCTGGGCGTGGTGGTGTGCACATGTAATCCTAGCTACTAGGGAGGCTGAGGCAGGAGAATCTCTTGAACCCGGGAGGTGGAGATTGCAGTGAGCCAAGATTGCACCACTGCACTCCAACCTGGAGGACAGAGTGAGACTCAGTCTCAAAAAAAAAAAAAAAAGGCCGGGCGTGGTGGCTCACGGCTGTAATCCAAGCACTTTGGGAGGCCAAGGCGGGCAGATCACCTGAGGTTGGGAGTTCAAGACCAGCCTGACCAACATGGTAAAACCCCGTCTTTAAAAAAAAAAAATGTGCTCGCTTTGGCAGCACATATACTAAAATTGCAACGACAGAGAGAAGATTACATGGCCCCTGGGCAAGGATGACACGCAAATGCGTGAAGCGTTCCATATTTAAAAAAAAAAAATTAAAAAAAGAGAAAAAAAGTAAAAAAAAAAAAACCACAGCCGGGTGTGGGGGGCGCACACCTGTAATCCCATCTACTTAAGAGGCTGAGGCAGGAGAATCCCTTGAACCCAGGTTGCGGAGGTTGCAGTGAGCTGAGATTGCGCCATTCCTGGGCAACAAGAGCAAAACTCAGTCTCAAAAAAAAATTTTTTTTTCTTTTTTGATAGAGACAAGGTCTCACTATGTCAACCAGGCTGGTCTCAAACTCCATTGGTGAAGTGATCTTTCCCCCTTGGCCTCTGAAATTTCTGAGATTACAAGTGTGAGCCACCACATTTGACCCCCAGTTATATTTATATTTATATATATATATTTTTGAGACAGCGTCTCCCACTGCCACTCAGGACATTTTCCCTCCCCCAAATAGAAACTCCACAAATATTAAGCAGTCATTTCTTGTGATCTACTCCCACAGTCCTTAGCAACCACAAATCCACTTTCCATCTCTATGAATTTGCCTATTCAGGGTATCATAGACTATGTGGCCTTTTGTATCTGGCTTCTTTTACTCAGCATAATGCTGTTAAGGTTCATCCATGGTGTAGCATTTTTCACCACCTCATTTCTTTTTATGACTCAGTGGATACGGGACATTTTATTTATGCGTTCATCAGTCAATGAACATTTGGATAGTTTCAACTTTTTGGCTATTATGAATAATGGTACTATGGACATCTGTGTACAAGTTTTTGTTTTATCATATGTTTTCAGTTCTCTTGGATATATCACTAGGAGTAGAATTGCTGGATCATATGCTAATTCTATGTTTAATATTTTGAAGACATGCCAGTTTTCCACAGCAACTGAACCATTTCCATTCCCACAACAAAATATGAGGATTTCAGGCCGGGCATGGTGGCTCCTGCCTGTAATCCCAGCACTTTCAGAGGCGAAGGCAGGCAGATCACCTGAAGTCAGGAGTTCACGACCAGCCTGACCAACTTGGTGAAATTCTGTCCCTACTAAAAATAAAAAAATTAGTTGAGCGTGGTGGCAGATGCCTGTAATCCCAACTACTTGGGAGGCTGAAGCAGGAGAATGGCTTAAACCTGGGAGGCTGAGGTTGCAGTGAGCTGAGATCGTGCCACTGCACTCCAGCCTGGGCGACAGAGTGAGACTCCATCTCAAAAAAAAAAAAAAAAAAAACAGTCCAGGCACAGTGGCTCAAGCCTGTAATCCCAGCACTTTGGGAGGCTGAGGTAGGTGGATCACCTGAGGTCAGGAATTTGAGTCCAGCCTGATCAATACAATGAAACCCCATCTCTACTAAAAATACAAAATTAGCTGGGCATAGTGGCGCATGCCTGTAATCCCAGCTACTCAGGAGGCTGAGGCAGGAGAATTGCTTGAACCCCGGAGGCAGAGTTTGCAGTGAGCCAAGATGGCACCATTGCACTCCAGCCTGGGCAACAAGAGCAAAACTCTCCCTAAAAAATATATATATATATCATATATATATATGAGGATTTTAATGTGCTCCCAATGTTGCTAACACTTGTTATTCTGTTCCCTCCCCCCCAGTTATACCCATCTAGTGGATATGAAGTAATATCTCATTGTGGCTTTAATTTGCATTTCCCTAAAGGCTAATGATGTTGAACATTTTTTGCGGTACTTTTTGGCCATTTGTTTATTTTCTTTGGAGAAATAAAGACTTAAATCCTTTCAGAGACATAAAAAAAAATCCTTTGTCCATTTTAAAAATTGGATTATTTGTCTTTTTACTATTAACTCTTTTTTTTTTTTTTTGAGACAGTCTTGCTCTGTTGCCAGGCTCCAGGCTGCAGTGCAGTGGTGCGATCTCGGCTCACTGCAACCTCCGCCTCCTGGTTTCAAGCAATTCTCCTGCCTCAGCCTCCCAAGTAGCTGAGACCACAGGTGCGAGCCACTATGCCCAGCTAATTTTTGCATTTTTTAGTAGAGACGGGGTTTCACCATGGTCTCGATCTCTTGACCTTGTCATTCGCCCACCTTGGCCTCCCAAAGTACTGGGATTACAGGCGTGAGCCACCGTGCCCGGCCTACTATTAAGTCTTAAGAATTCTTTATATAATTCCAGAAGTTTTTTTTTTTTTTTTCAGGCAGAGTCTCCCTCTCTCGCCCAGGCTGGAGTACAGTGGCGTGATCTCAGCTCACTGCAACCTCTGCCTCCCAGATTCAAGCGATTCTCCTGCTTTAGCCTCCCGAGTAGCTGGGATTACAGGCGCGTGCCATCACACCTGGCTAATGTTTGTATTTTTAGTAGAGACAGGATTTCACCATGTTAGTCAGGCTGGTCTTGAACTCCTGACCTGGTGATCTGTCTGCCTCGGCCTCTCAAAGTACTGGGATTACAGGCATGAGCCACCAAGCCTGGCCTTATATTCTAGATATTAAAGCCTTACCACATGTGACTTGTGAATATGTTCTTCAATTCTGCGAGTTCTCTTTTCGCTTTTCTACGGTATCCTTTAAAAAAGTTTTAAAATTTGGTTTATTTTTTTGTTCTTTTTGTTGTTGTTGTTGTAGAGACAGAGTCTCACTATGTTGCCCAGGTTGGCCATCTCAAACTCATGGGCTCAAGCAGTCCTCCCTCCTTAGCCCCCTAAAATGCTGGGAATTATAGGCTTGAACCACTGTGTCTGGCCTGCAAAGTTTTCTTTTTTAAATTTTTTAATTCATTTATTTACTATATTTTTTCTTGATTAGAAATAACGGATCTCGGTTGGGAGGGCTGGCTCACACGCCTGTAATACCAGCACTTTGGGAGGCTGAGGTGGGCAGATGGCTTTAGGTCAGGAGTTCGAGACCAGCCTGGCTAACATGGTGAAACCTCGTGTCTAGTAAAAATACAAAAATTAGCCGGGCTTGGTGGGCATACCTCTAGTCTCAGCTACTCTGGAAGCTGAGGCAGGAGAAGCACTTGAACCCAGCTACTGCACTTCAGTCTAGGTAACAGAGTGAGACCCTGTCTCAAGAAAAAAAAAAAGAAGTAAGGAATCTTGTTGAGATCAGCCTGTGCAACATGGAAAACCTGACTCTACAAAAAAAAAGAAAAAAAAAATTAGCTGGGCGTTCTGACATATGCCCGTAGTCCCAGCTACAAGAGAGGCTGAGGTGAAAGGATCCCTTGAGCCTGGGAGGTGAAGGCTGCAGTGAGTTGTGATTACACTACTGTGCTCCAGCCTGGGCAACAGACTGAGACAATGTCTTAAAAAAAAAAAAAAAAGGGTTGGGCGCAGTGGCTCACACCTGTAATCCAAGCACTTTGGAGGCCAAGGCAGGTGGATCACCTGAGGTCGGGAGTTCAAGACCAGCCTGACCAACATGGTGAAACCCCGTCTTAAAAAATAAATAAATAAAATAAAATAAAGAAAAGAAACTGTTGTCTCATCCAAAGTCACAAGAATTTACATGTTTTCTAAGCGTTTTATACTTTTAGCTCTTACATTAGGTGTTGGATGCATTTGAATTAATTTTTGTGTATGTTATAAACAGGGGGTCCAAATTCATTCTTTGCATGTAAATCGTTTTTGAAAAGTCTATTCTTTTCAGTACCATTTGTTGAAAAGACTATTCTTTCCTCATTGAAAGAGTGTGGCACCATTATAAAAAAATCAATTGGCCAGGTGCTTATGCCTGTAATCCCAGCACTTTGGGAGGCAAAGGTGGGCAGATCACCTGAGGTCAGGAGTTTGAGACCAGCCTGGCCAACATCGTGAAACCCTATCTCTACTAAAAATACAAAAATTAGCTGGGCCTGGTGGTGCGCAGCTGTGGTCCCAGCTACTGGGGAGGCTGAGGCAGAAGAATAGCTTGAACTGGGGAGGTGGAAGTTGCAGTGAGCCGAGATCGTGTGCCAGTGCACTCCAGCCTGGGTAAGTCTTTCAGTCAATGAACACAAAGTGTCTTCCTGTTTATTTAGATCTTCTTTATTTTTTTCAACAATGTTTTGTAGTTTTCAGTGCATAAATCTTACATTTCCTTGCTTACACTTATTCATAAGTATATATATATGTTTGATGCTACTGTAAATGGAATTATTTTCTTTTTTTCTATCTATTTATTTATTTGTTTAGAGACAGACTGTCCCTCTGTCACTCAGAATGGAGTGCAGTGGTTCAATCTTGGCTAACTGTAACCTCCACTTCCCAGGTTCAAGTGATTCTCCTGCCTCAGCCTCCTGAGTAGCTGGGACTATAGGCACACACCAGGATGACCAGCTGATTTTTTTTTTTTTTTTTGAGAGAGTCTCGCTCTGTCACCCAGTTTAGAGTGCAGTGGCATGATCTCAGGTCACTGCAACCTCCACCTCCCAGGTTCAAGTGATTCTCCTGCCTCAGCCTCCTGAGTACCTGGGATTACGGGCAGGTGCCACCACACCCAGCTAATTTTTGCATTTTTAGTAGAGACGGGGTTTCACCATGTTGGCCAGGATAGTCTCAATCTCTTGACCTAGTGATTCACCCGCCTCAGCCTCCCATAGTACTGGGATTATAGGCATGAGCCACCTTGCCCATTTTTTGTTTTGTTTTTGTTTTTTGAGACAGAGTTTCACTTTGTTGCTCAGGCTACAGTTCATGGATGGGATCTTGGCTCACTGTGACCTCCACCTTCCGGGTTCAAGTGATTCTCCTGCCTCAGCTTCTGGAGTAGCTGGGACTTCAGGCGCATGCCACCATACCTGCCTAATTTTTTGTATTTTTAGTAGAGACGGGTTTCACCTTGTTGGTCAGGCTGATCTCAAACTCCTGACCTCAAGTGACCCAGTGCCTTGGCCTCCCAAAGTGCTGGGATTACAGGTGGGAGCCACCACACCCAGCCTCCTTTCTGTTTTGAGACAGGGTATCTCTATGTTGCCAAGGCTGGTCTTGAACTCCTAGGCTCAAGCGATCCCACCAGACAGATCAAAACAAGCAACTAAAATTCTGAGTGTAATGTCTGTTCTGCTCCCTCTGGTACTGGGCACTCTTACTATGAACAGAGTCCATCTTCAAGGTCTCTGTTGTGCTTGAACAGGGGGAAGGTCCAGCATAAGTTAAAATGTCACAAAGCTCTTCTATGAAGATACAGCTGTTTTTTTCTTGACTAAGCATTTCCTTGGTTGTGGCAAGCTTTCAATGAATAGCCAGAGTTCTTTATTTTATTTTATTTATTTTTTTTATTAAGACGGGGTTTCACCATTTTGGTCAGGCTGGTCTTGAACTCCCAACCTCAGGTGATCCGCCTGCCTTGGCCTCCCAAAGTGCTTGGATTACAGGTGTGAGCCACCACACCCGGCCGAATAGCCAGAGTTCTGAGAATGATCATCACTTTCTGCCAGTTTATTTATTTATTTATTTATTTTAATTTTTTTTTAGAGATGGGGTTTCACTGTGTTAGCCAGGTTGGTCTTGATCTCCTGACCTCGTGATCTGCCCGCCTCGGCCTCCCAAAGTGCTGAGATTACAGGAGTGAGCTACCGCACCTGGCCTATTTATTTATTTATTTGAGACAGAGTCTCATGCCTGTAATCCTAGCACTTTGGGAGGCCGAGGTGGGTGGCTAACGAGGTCAGGAGATTGAGACCATCCTGGCTAACACGGTGAAATTCCATCTCTACTAAAAATACAAAAAATTGGCCAGGCACGGTGGCTTATGCTTGTAATCCCAGCACTTTGAGAGGTGGGCAAATCACAAGGTTAAGAGATCGAGACCATCCTGGCCAACATGGTGAAACCCTGTCTCTACTAAAAATACAAAAATTAGCTGGGCATGGTGGTGTGCGCCTGTAATCCTAGCTACTCAGGAGGCTAAGGTAGGAGAATCGCTTGAATCCAGGACGTGGAGGTTGCAGTGAGCCGAGCCACTGCACTCCAGCCTTCACTGCAACCCAGCCTGGTGACAGAGCGAGACTCCGTCTCAAAAAAAGAAAAAAATGCAAAAAATTAGCTGGGTGTGGTGGCTCACCTCTGCCTCCCAAAGTGCTGGAAATACAGGCATGAGCCACTGCGCCTGGCCTAAAATCATTCTTACCCTGTGGGTCATACAGAAACAGGTGGCGTGTAGTTTGTCCACCCTTCATGTAGATAAAATAATCTCTGCAGTTCCTTCCAGTTCCAAAATGCCATAATTACTACATGTAAATCGACCTCTCCCCCCAAGTCCATTCAAATGTATTTATCCTACAGCCTTTCCCTAGGGGCTATTTTCTGTTTTTTTCCAGGTAAGAGGTAGATACAGTAACAGGATAAATGAATCATTTTTGGATGCATTTTAGCAGGAATCCTGGAGACTTTGTCCCTGATATCCCTTTAAGAGATTCATTTTGAGGTCAATTTTTCATGGCAAGGGAAAGCTCTTTGAGGTCCTTCAGCTCATCTCTCATTTCTCTGGTTCTAGGCTTTTCCCACTGTTGGCTGCATATTAGAATTATCTGGAAACCTTTGGGGGAAAAAAACAAAAGCAAAACAGAATACTGATGCCAGTCCTAATAAATCAGATTCTCTAGGAGCAGAGATTGGACATCAATTTTTTTAAAAACCCAAAAACGGGCTGGGCGTGGTGGCTCACGCCTGTAATCCAAGCACTATGGAGGCCAAGGCAGGTGGATCACCTGAGGTCGGGAGTTCAAGACCAGCCTGACCAACATGGTGAAACCACGTCTTTAAAAAAAAAAAAAACCCAAAACCTTCAGATAATTTTAAAGTGTAATCAGGGTTGAATACCAATGTGTTTTTCAATTACTTAGAGCCTCTGGTTCTATTTACAAATAGTCACTGTGGTACTTGTTCGTTGGGGGAGATTTTCCTTACTTCCACTCTTAGAGATTATAATTCAGGAGATCTGAGTAGGGTTTAGCAATCTACATTTTTTTTTTCTTTTTTTGAGATGGAGTCTCGCTCCGATGCCCAGGCTGGAGTGCAGTGGCATGATCTTGGCTCACTGCAACCTCCACCTCAGCCTCTGGAATTCAAGCGATCGCCTCAGCCTCCGGAATAGCTGGTGCTACAGGCATGTGCCGCCATGCCGGACTAATTCTTTTTTTTTTTAATCAATTTTGTTTACAAAAAAAAAAATTTTAATATGGAACGCTTGATGAATTTGCGTGTCATCCTTGCGCAGGGGCCATGCTAATCTTCTCTGTATCATTCCAATTTTAGTATATGTGCTGCCGAAGCGAACAAGACCGGCTAATTCTTGTATTTTTTTTTTTTTTTTTATAAGATGGAGTTTCACCATGATGGCCAGGCTTGTCTTGAACTCCTGACCTCAGGTGATCCACCCACCTCAGCCTCCCAAAGTGCTAGGATTACAGGCGTGAGCCACCGTGCCCAGCCAATTTTTGTATTTTTAATAGAGGCGGGGTTTCACCGTGTTGGCCAGGATTGTCTCAATCTCTTGACCTCGTGATCTGCCCGCCTTGGCCTCCTGAAGTGTTGGGATTACAGGTGTAAGCCACCACGCCCCGCCTAGGAATCTGCATTTTTAAGTGGCCCCAGATAATTCTTATTTGGGTGCTATGAAGCCATTACTGTAAGATATAGTACCATAGGTATTATGTTTTTGTTTGTTTGGTTTTTTATTTTCTTTGTATCTTTCTGGTATTATGAATATATGAGTTGGGGACTGGTAGTCCTGTGTTTTCTTTGTTTGATTTTTTTTTTTTTCCAAGATGGAGTTTCACTCTTGTTGCCCAGGTTGGAGTGCAATGGGGCGATCTCAGCTCACTGAAACCTCTGTCTCCTGGGTTCAAGTGATTCTCCTGCCTCATCCTCCCAAGTAGCTGGGATTATAGGCATGCACCAGTACTCCCAGCTAATTTTGTATTTTTAGTAGAGACAGGGTTTCTCCATGTTGGCCATGCTGGTCTCAAACTCCTGACCTCAGGTGATCCACCCACCTCGGCCTCTCAAAGTGCTGGAATTACAGGCATGAGCCACTGCACCTGGCCTCATTGTTTAATTTTTATGGTGATCTGTTAAACATGATTAATGTTCTACACAAATCAATCTATGGCAATAGAAGTGAAAACAGTGGCTCTGTGGGTATTAACTGGGAATGAGCAAGAGGGAAACCTCTGTGGTGCTGGGTATGTTCTATATATTGTCTTGCATGGTGATTACTTAGGGATTATCTATTGATTAATGGATCGGTCAACCATCAAACTGTACTCATAGGATTTAATGCACTTAACTGTGTTTCTTTTATACCTCAACAAAATAAAAAGTAATTCTAAAATGATTTCAGTTCTTATTCCCCCCCCCTTTTTTTTTTCAGACAGAGTCTTGCTCTGTTGCCCAGGCTTGAGTGTAATGGTGCCATCTGGGCTCACTGCACCCTTCGCCTTCCGGTTTCAAGCAATTCCCCTGCATCAGCCTCCTGAGTAGCTGAGACTACAGGCACGTGCCACCATGCCTGGCTAAGTTTTTGTATTTTAGTAGAGACGGGGTTTCACCATGTTGGCCAGGATGGTCTCAATCTCCTGACCTCATGATCCACCTGCCTCGGCCTACCAAAGTGCTGGGATTACAGGTGTGAGCCACCACGTCTGGCCTCTTACTCCCTTTTATTATAGATTGCGCTGTTAGAAATTTTAAATATTAAAAAAAAAAGAAAGAAACAACAACAAAATTAAAAAAAAAGAAAAAATGAAAATAAAAAAAGAAATTTTAAATATTTTATCAAATGTATGAACTAAATATTTGACAAGCCCTTTATAATTATGTTAAGAAGTTTAGAAACTATATAATGGTTGCTTATACCCTTTATGGAGAGTAAAAAAGAAAAAAAAAAGAAACTATATAACGGCATACAATTCTGCATTCTTGGCTATAACAATAATCTACCTTCCTTCCTTCCTTCCCTCCCTCCTTCCCTCTCTCTTCTTTCTTTCCTTCTTTTACTTTTTCTTTTTTTTTGAAAGCGTTTGCCTTTGCCATCCAGGCTGAGGTGCACTGGTGCCATCTTGGCTCACTGTAATCTCTGCCTCCCAGGTTCAAGTGATTCTTGTGCCTCACCCACAGGAGTAGCTGGACCTACAAGCCTGCACCACCATGTCTGGGTAATGTTGGTATTTTTAGTAGAGACAGGGTTTCACCATGTTGGTCAGGCTGGTCTTGAACTCCTGGCCTCAAGTGATCCACCTGCCTGGACCTCCCGAAGTGCTGGGATTACAGGCGTGAGCCACTGCACCTGACCTATGTCATTGATTTCTGCTCTTATTTATTAATTTTCTTTCTTTCTTTTCTTTTTTGAGACAGTCTCACTCTGCAGCTCCGGCTGGAGTGCAGCAGTGTGATCTTGGCTTACTGCAACCTCCGGAGTAGCTGGGTGGATCACCTAAGATTAGGAGTTTGAGACTAGCCTGGCCAATATAGCAAAACCCCGTCTCTACTAAAAAAAATACAAAAATTAGCCAGGCATGGTGGCAGGTGCCTGTAATCCCAGCTACTCAGGAGGCTGAGGCAGGAGAATTGCTTGAATTTGGGAGGCGGAGGTCACAGTGAGCCAAAATTTCCCCATTGCACTCTAGCCTGGGAAACAAGAGCAAAACTCCATCTCAAAAAAAAAAAAAAAAAAAAAAGGCCAGGTGCAGTGGCTTATGCTTGTAATCCTAGCACTTTGGGAGATAGAGGCAGGCAGATGATGAGGTCAAGAGATTGAGATCATGCTGGTCAACACGGTGAAAACCCGTCTCTACTAAAAATACAAAAATTAGCTGGGAGTGGTGGCACATGCCTGTAGTCCCAGCTACTTGGGAGGCTGAGGCAGGACAATCGCTTGAACTTTGGAGGCAGAGGTTGCAGTAAGCCAAGATCACACCACTGCCTCCAGCCTGGAGACAGGGCAAGACTCTCTCAAAAAAAAAAAAAAAAAAAAAAAAAAAATTAGGTGCCTTTCTCCAAGCTGAGAAATGGAGAAAGAAATAAGGTGTTGAGCATATCATTTGAGTTCTAGACTGAGCTTTGGCTAAAACTGTCATCTCCCAGAATGTTCAGTTATGTAAGCCAATACATTTTTTTACTTATTTTTTATTTTTATTTTTTTTTAAAGATGGAGTGTCACCATGATGGCCAGGCTGGTCTTGAACTCCTGACCTCAGGTGATCCACCCACCTCGGCCTCCCAAAGTGCTAGGATTACAGGCATAAGCCACCACGCCCGGCCAGCCAATACATTTCTTTCATTGATTAAGGCAGTTTGGGCCGGGTGCAGTGGCTCACGCCTGTAATCCCAGCACTTTGGGAGGCCGAGGCAGGTGGATCACAAGGTCAGGAGTTCGAGACCAGTCTGACCTACATGGTAAAACCCTGTCTCTACTAAAAATACAAAAATTAGCTGGGTGTGGTAGCACACGCCTGTAATCCCAGCTACTCAGGAGGCTGAGGCAGGAGAATTGCCTGAACCTGGGAGGCAGATGTTGCAGTGAGCCAAGATGGTGCCGCTGCACTCCAGCCTGGGCAATAGAGTGAGACTTTATCTCAAAAAAAAAAAAAAAGGCTGTTTGATTTGTAATTTGTCTTAACTAATGGAAGAAACATGTTGCTCATAGTTCAGCAGGACTTAAATGTAATTTGATGAAATATATTATCATATTTATTTACTTATTGAAACAGGGTTTTGCTCTGTCACCCAGGCTGGAATGCAGTGGCACAATCTTGGTTCGCCGCAACCTCCGCTTCCTGGATTCAAGTGATTCTCCTGCCTCAGCCTCCCAAGTATCTGGGACTGTAGGTGCACACCACCGCACCCTGCTAATTTTTTGTATTTTCAGTAAAGACGGAATTTCACCATATTGGCCAGCCTGGTCTCGAACTTCTGATCTCAAGTGATCCACCTGCCTCGGCCTCCCAAAGTGCTGGGATTACAGGCATGAGCCACCTCGCCCAGCCCATTATCATATTTAAAGATAAATCACCTAGAAGTAGAGTCGATCAGCCATTTAAGTCTAGAAAAAGCTAAGTTCTTTAGCAATACATCGGATTGCCTCTGCATTGCTTGTATAAACATTTGTTGTGGTCCAACATTGTATCCAACTTCCTATTTGAGAGTATCCCCAACTTCCACTCCAGAACTCAAGAGAAAAGATCTTCCCTTTCTCTACTTCCTGTGTATTCAGGCTCTAAACATTTGATCCACGTGACATAATTGGATTCTCCAGCCTAGGATTTTGAATCTTGAAAGAGAGAGGCAGAGAGAAGATGCATAGACAGTTTAGAAATTATTCAGAGCACCATTGCTGTATTAGTTTTTCTTGGTGGGGAAGCAGGGTCTCACTGTCACCCAGGCTGGAGTGCAGTGGTGCAGCTCCCTGCAAACTACACTTCCCAGGCTCAAGTGACTCTTCCACCTCAGCTTTCCGAGTAGCGGAAACTATAGGCCTGAGCCACCGCACTTGCTAATTTTTGGATTGTTTTGAAGAAATGGGGGTTTCATCATGTTGCCCAGGCTGGTCTCGAACTCGTGAGCTCAAAGTGATCTGCCTGCCTCAACCTTCCAAAGTGTTATGATTACAGGCATGAGCCACCACACCTTCCTGCTATGTTGGTTTTATTATTTTTTTATTTTTATTTTTTTAAAAATTAAGACGGGGTTTCACCATGTTGGCCAGGCTGGTCTTGAACTCCAGACCTCAGGTGATCCGCCCGCCTTGGCCTCCAAAGTGCTTGGATTACAGGCATGAGCCACCATGCCTGGCCGGTTTTATTTTATTACTATTCTTCTTTTTTTTTTTTCCGGACAGAGTCTTGCTCTGTCACCAAGGCGGGAGTACAGTGGTGCAATCTTGGCTCACTGCAACCTCCGCCTCCTGGGTTCAAGCGATTCTCCTGCCTCAGCTTCCCAAGTAGCTGTGATTACAGGCACCTGCCACCAAGCCTGACTAATTTTTGTATTTTCAGTAGAGACCAGGTTTCACTATGTTGGCCAGGCTGGTCTCGAACTCCCAAGCTTCAGAGATCTGTCCATCTCAGCTACCCTAAGTGCTGGGATTACAGGTGTGAGCCACCACTCCCAGACCCAAACCAGCATTTTTAAATTTATTTTCTTTTTCTTTTATTTCTTTTCTTTTTTTTTTAAAGACAGGGTTGAGGGGTGGCGGGAGCGGCCGAGGCTCAGGCTTTCCACTCACGGGGCCTCCTTGCTGCCCCAGCCTCCTCCCGCTGCTGAAAGAAAAAAACTAAAAAAAAAAAAAGGAAAACGGTTTCACCATGTTGGCCATGCTAATCTTGAACTCCTGACCTCAGGTGATCCACCCGCCTCGGCCTCCCAAAGTGCTGGGATTACAGGCTTGAGCCACTGTGCCTGGACAGTCGCTATAGTTTTCTAACTGTTCACTGGAATAAAACCTTTTTCCTCCAAATTCCTTTTCAGCGCTTTTTTTTTTGTTGTTGTTGGGAAAGTCTTGCTCTGTCGCCCAGGCTGGAGTGTGTGATCTCGTTGCAACCTCTGCCTCCCAGGTTCAAGTGCTTCTTTTTTTAAAGACGGGGTTTCACCATGTTGGTCAGGCTGGTCTTGAACTCCCGACCTCAGGTGATCCGCCCGCCTTGGCCTCCAAAGTGCTTGGATTACAGGCGTGAGCCACCACGCCCGGCCGGTTCAAGTGGTTCTTGCGTCTCAGCCTCTGGAGTAGGTGGAATTACAGGTGTGTGCCACAAAGCCTGGCTAATTTTTGTATTTTTAGTAGAAACAGGGTTTCACGATGTTGGCCCGGCTGGTCTCGAACTCCTGGCCTCAAGTCCATCCTCCTTGGCCTCCCAAAGTGGTGGGATTACAGGAGTGAGCCACTGCTCCTAAAAATCAAAGCTTGATTTTTCTAGACCTCCTGAGGCAAGTGGGACAGAAGATGAAGCTCAGGACCTGGAGGAAGTGGGACATCTAAATCTGGGAACTCAGTCTACAGTTTCAGTGCAGTGAAATGGGAAGTAATTATATCTTTACCCAACAGACTGGAAAGAAAGATGTCTTGGAAGAGAGAGTTTGTGGAGGTGTGTGTGGGTGGCACTAGACCCATAAGCCAGCCCTCCCAGGGATATGTAGCCCAAATATACATCTCCTGGTGGTCAAAAATACAAACCTCAAATGGTGAATTGTTTCAAGTGGTCTTTCTTTGCAGAAGCAAACACAAATCATCTCTGGAGGAATAAACCTTTACCCTAGGCCTCGAAGAATTACTACAAATATTTTCCAAGGAAAATGTGGCTCATGGTAAAAAAATAACTTAGCACACAAAGAGTGAGAATGAGTAAAGAAAACTGACAAGAGGAACAGATCTGCTAATTCCAATTACCTAGTAAAGGAATAAAAGTAGGTAAATTGAGGTGGCTCGCCCCTGTAATCCCAGCTACTTGGGAGGCCATAGGCAGATGGATCATCTGAGATCAAGAGTTCGAGACCAACCTGACCAATATGGTGAAACCCCCGTTTCTACTAAAAATATAAAAATTAGCTGGGTGTGGTAGTGCACACCTGTAATCCCAGCTACTTGGGAGGTTGAGGCAGGAGAATTGCTTGAACCCAGGAGGTGGAGGTTGCAGTGATCAGAGATCGCACCATTGCACTCCAGCCTGGGCAACAGAGAGAAACTCTATCTCAAAAAAAATAATAATAATAAATAAATAAAGAGAGTTTATTAGGCCATGCATGGTGGCTCGTGCCTGTAATCCCAGCACTTTGGGAGGCCGAGGTGGGTGGATCATCTGAGGTCAGGAGTTTAAGACCAGCCTGAACAACATGGTGAAACCCCACCTCTGCTAAAAATACAAAATTAGTTGGGCTTGGTGGCGTGCACCTGTAATCCCAGCTACTTGGGAGGCTGAGGCAGGAGAATCACTTGAAAGTGGGAGGTGGAGGTTGCAGAGAGCTCACATTGCGCCATTGCACCCAGCCTGGGCAACAAGAGTGAAAGTCCATCTCAAAAAAAATAAAAATAAAAAGAGTTTATTAAACACTATTTTGTTCCCAGGATATGTATATATATAACATATATATACAAATAAAAAAATATAAAATATATATATTTTATATTTTTTATATTTTTTAGACTGAGTTTTGCTCGTTGTTCAGGCTGGTGTGCAATGGCGAGATCTTGGCTTACCACAACCTCTGCCTACTGGGTTCAAGTGATTCTCCTGCTTCAGCCTCCCAAGTAGCTGGGATCACAGATATTCACACTACGCCCTGCTAATTTTGTATTTTGAGTAGAGATGGGGTTTCTCCTTGTTGGTCAGGTTGGTCTTGAACTCCCGACCTCAGGTGACCCCCCTCCGCCTCTGCCTCCCAAAGTGCTGGGATTACAGGTGTGAGCCACTGCATCTGGCCCTAGAAGTTTTTTTAGAAAACAATTTCTCAGCCATGTTTCATAGTCCAATCATTGGCTCTCTGCCCAATATTGAAAATTTAGGGCCACAGTCCTACGGGGTCGTGGGGGTGTCCCCTATTGCTGTGTTGAAGTGCTGGATCTGAGAAGTAGACAGGACAGAGAAGGACTGGAAAAGACAGCTGGGCTCGGGGGACCACGCCACTTTCAAGCGGAGACAGGCGGGGCGCCGAACTTCCAGAAGCGTCTGTATTTATTAGGTACAAGGAAGGGGGAAGGAATATGAGTGAGGTCATCTATAGGCTTAATGATAGGGCATACATAATCACGTGAGTAGTAAGCGAGAGGGCCACCCCATTAGGTCACCTAGTCAGAGAGGTAGGCTGTGTGCAGTAGGGGGCTGTGTGGTGTGCAGTAGTAGAGGATTGTGTACAAAAGGGGGTCCACCCCCATTAGGTCACCAAGGCAAGGAGGTGAGCTGTGTGTAACAAGTGCCGTGTGCAACACTTCTTATCTGGGGGCTGGAGACTTTAAAGGATTCCTATAGAAGGATGCTGTAAACCAATGCAGTGGGAGCTGACAGAGTGTGCTCTTCTGTAAGATATTTTATAGGCGGATGATTAGCCAGCACAGTAGTGAGAAAAGCTGACAGGGTGTACAGCTGCCGTGGCGCAATGACACCAGAGGGATTCTTCTCCCTTGGTTGTTCGTGGGATCTCAGGCCTGAGGCCTACTTTCCACAAGAACTGGATGCAAGGTACTGCTACTCCTTTTCAGGAGGAATAACTCTTGCTCCAAGCCGGGCGTGCAGCGGGTACTGAGTGCTGCTGTCTAGGCCTTGACCTGCCATGTAGCATATGCCCTTTCAGGCAGGGGCGATACTGCCTGGGTCATTGGTTCTTGTCCTGGCCTGGCTCTTTTTCCCATGTACTTGCTTCTGTTCTGTGACTGCTCTAGGCATTCCTCCTACTACAAACTACTATGTGATTATATAGAAAGATTATATAAATCAGCACTAAATGTATTGGTACAGCTCCGACTACAATCCATTATATGATTATATAGAAAGATTATATAAAAATAAGTATGGTTATATATATAAGCTAGATATAAGATTATATGGAACTAAGTATGATTATATATATATAAGCTAGATATAAGTAAGCAGTAAGTTATACTTCAAGCACTAATTGTGCCTCGGGTCTGCACAGCTCTCCTTCCTCGGTGCCCAGGTTGGGGGTGACCCACAGTGAGCCACTGTGCCTGGCCCCCTTTTTTTTTTTTTTTTTTTTTTTTTGAGATGGAGTTTTGCTCCGTTGCCCAGGCTGGAGTGCAGTGGCACAATCTTGGCTCACTGAAACCTCTGCCTCTGGGATTCAAGTGATTCTCCTGCCTCAGCCTCCAGAGTAGCTGAGATTACAGGCACATGCCACCACGCCCAGCTAATTTTTTTTTTTTTTTTTTTTTTTGAGACAGAGTCTCTCTCTGTCACCAGGTTGGAGTGCAGTGGTGCCATCTTGGCTCACTGCAACCTCCACCTCCCAGGTTCAAGCGATTACCCTGCTTCAGCCTCCTGAGTAGCTGGGATTAGAGGCGTGCCCCACCATGCCTAGCTAATTTTTATATTTTTAGTAGAGACAGGTTTTCACCATGTTGGCCAGGATGGTCTCAATCTCTTGACTCCTGATCCGCCCACGTTGGCCTCCCAAAGTGCTGGGATTATAGTTGTTAGCCACCGCACCTGGCCTCTAATTTTTTGTACTTTTAATAGAGTCATGGTTTTACCATGTTGGCCAGGCTGGTCTCCAACTCCTCACCTCAAGTGATCTGCCTGCCTTGGCCTCCCAAAATGCTGGGATGACAGACATGAGCCACCATACTAGGCCTTCAGCAGCTTTTCTAGAACAAGCAGTCAATCTTTGGCAACACAGACCCCGGGCTTTCTTTCAGTGTTGTTTCAAGAAGTGAATAAAAAGTGAAACCACTAAACAAATATAAGGCCATAAAAAAAAAGCCAGATAAATGTTAACCATTAGCCTGTACTGTAGCCTGAAAGCTTATCTGAAAATGTGCCTTGTGTAACTCAAAGATAATTTCAAATTGAGAAGTTCTGAAACCATAGAAGGAAAGGTCAGAAAAATAATAGGTAGGAAAAAAATTCATGATGGGCTTGGAGAATACCCTTGAAGGGTGTTAAGTAGAAACGATAGGAGGCCTTTGTTTTGGACTAAGCTCCTGCACCAGGCCCCAACAAACCTGGCTAAAATAAAAATGGAGTTACCCACGCTAAAGTTCCACCTCACCAAATCCAAACTAAGTTGCTACCAAACCTAAACTAAAGTTCTTAACTGATCTTCGGAGAAATCAGGAAAGAGGGATAAGGATGGCCAATTTCTCAAACAGGCTAGTTTTAATGTTGCATAATAATGAAGCTCCCTCCATGGTAATCCTTACACAAAAGAAGTAGCCTGAAGTAAACTGATGTCAACTAATCAGTTATTTTTCTACTGTTCTGTCTCTCGTCCCCACCTTCCAAGGGAAGTAGCTTAGAAATGACCAATGTGTCAAGGTCCTATAAGACTAAAAAAGAAAGAGAAGAAAGAGGAAAGAAAAGAATGGAAAGAAAGACATTCTTTTTGTTCTTTGCTTTTGCTTCTTTCAACTTTTCTCTGTCTACAAAGCCAACTTCTCCTGCTCAGCTCATCAGAACATTCACTCCATTTCTGGAATGAAGTGTTGCCTGATACTAGAGTCACAATAAACCAATCGAGATCTTAAAACTAAATTCGTTGTAATTTTGTCCTTTGCCAAGGGGGGAAAGACAACAAAAACTTTTCAAGAGTACCTATATCCTCTTATCACTTCTTTCTGGTCGTTTCCTAGTTTTCCTAGTGAAATTGGGTAAGTGGAGACTACCTGTGCTCAGACATTTCTGAGGAAACGGTGTGCAATAGGGTTACTTGAATCTAAATTAATTGACTCGCCATTTCCTACTTATACTAGACATTATTACATCAGTTCTCTAATGTAGCGCCATGCCTTCCCCAGTCACAACCCAAAAGAACGTGCTGAAACCTGGAGGACACCACACTCAATGCAAAAACTCCAAGTCCCGCAATCCTCCGTGGCCTGTCCCCACCGCCTCCTCCCAAGAGCAGCCTCTTTTGTACTGGGAGTTGTAGTTATTCAGAGTCTTCCTTTCCGGGATGCGGGGCGAGAACGTGCCGCAAGGAACTACAACCCCCAGGAAGCAGTGCGCACCCCCGCCCTCTCCCGCGCCGGGCTCCACCTTCTCCCGCTCCTCCCTTTCTGGGCTGCACTGCTCACGCCTTCCTGTTAGTCCGAGCTGGGGAGAAGTTCACTCCGATCAGCTGATCCCAACTGACAACAGGAGAGGAGGAAGCCCGGGAGGCAACGAAGGAGGAGGGTGGCTGAGATGGAGATGAGGATGGATCTGCCGGTGTCCTGAGGAACAGCCCCTGCCCCCACCGGCGCCCTGCGGCCCCTAGACGCCGCCTCGCTGCGGCCGAGCTGCTCCGTGGTGGGATCCCCGGGCCGCCGCTGGCAGGGCAGGGCGGGGAGGGCACGGCCCAGCGCGGGGCGAGTGATCGTCCTGGGGCTCTGGCTGCCCTCGGGAGGAAGGGGGGGGCGAGTGCGGCGGGGGTGGGGGTGGGGTGGTATAAACAATGGATTCGGCTCCGGGCTTTGCCGGCGTGAGGGGGGGAATTTGGGGACTTTCTTTGTTCTTAGCCTCCGCTCCTGCCCCTCGGGTTGTGGCGGTGGTGTCCGGGTGGAAGGAAGGGTGAGGAACCCCCAGTTGGGGAGAGGCGTCGAGGTGGGGGCCCGAGTGGGCAAAATGTTTGCTGGCATGGCCGGGAGTAAGGTGTACTTTTTGAAGGCTGATTTTATATTTTTCTCAACTGTGACAAGTTTGATTTTTGTTTCTGTTTTGGGAGCTGGCTGGACACGTCTGAGGTTAGAGTGTAAATAAGATCTCCTAGTCACTCCCTTCGCCTTCCTTGTTTATCTAAAAATAAGATTGATAGATTGATTACTGTAGGGGTGGAGTGACTACTACACCTTGTTGGGGCCTTGGAATGGGGGTCAAGGCTAGGGGGAATTAGGAATATAATTGTCAAAGTGACAAAAGCCCCTTTCTTGCCCCAGTTATCTTTTTCTCTATTTTGAAGTTATTTTTAAGTTAGGTTTTAAGTGACAAAGAGAAAAATTATTTGTTTTGACTCACTGCAGGCCTGGCTTTGCCATGGGTCATAGTAGAGGAATTGTCTCCTGTTGCTCTCCACTTTTTTTTTTTTTTTTTTGCAGTTAGTGGAGGAAGGGACAAGAGAATCAAAATGTAAAAAAAATTGTTTTTAAACATGAAATTGTTACTATTGTTTCTATGTTTAGAGTCCTCAATATGTCTCTATCTAGAGTCAAAACAATCAATCCAGTTACAAAGCTAACCGGGTCTGCCCAGGTAGTTGATGGATCTAAAGTGTATTAGCATATTTTCATGAGCTTTGTACAGGCCTCACCACTCCTTCCAATTGTGGGATGCATGTGGTGGTCCAGACAGCTGTCCTTCCGAGGACTAATTGCTTAGTGATTTCCATTCTGAATTTAATAACTGAATGAATAGAAAATTCCAGTCTGGGAAACAGAGCAGCAAAGTCTCTTAAATGCCTTGGGCCTAGAGGTGGTGTTTGTTGTCAAGAGCTTTAGCCATAATTTTGTGAATAAATTTTTGTTTTTTTTTTCTGAGGGAGCCTCCGTCTGTCGCCCAGGCTGGAGTGCAGTGGTGAGATCTTGGCTCACTGCAACCTCTACTTCCCGGGTTCAAGTGCGTGAGTCACTGCGCCTGGCCATTGAGAATAAATTTCTACTATCGCAACAAGCCAGTGTAAGTTTTTTTTGTTTTTGTTTTTCGAGATGAAGTCTCACTCTGTCGCCCAGGCTCTGGAGTACAGTGGCGCAATATCTGCTCACCACGACCTCCGCCTCCCAGGTCCAAGCGATTCTTCTACCTCAGCCTCCCGAGTAGCTGGAGCCACAGGCGCCTGCCAGCACACTCGGCTAATTTTTTGTATTTTTTAGTAGAGGCGGGGTTTCACGGTGTTAGCCAGAATGGTGTTGATCTCCTGACCTCGTGATCCGCCTGCTCTGGCCTCCCAAAAGTGCTGGGATTACAGGCGCGAGCCACCACGCCCGGCTTTTTTTTTTTTTTTGGGACAGAATCTCGCTCTGTTGCCAGGTGCCAGGCTGGAGTGCAGTGGTGCAATCTCCGCTCATTGCAACCTCCTCCCACATTCAAGCAGTTCTCCTGCCTTAGCCTCCCGAGTAGCTGGGACTACAGGAGCCCGCCACCACGCCTAGCTAATTTTTTTTTTTTTTTAGTAGAGACGGCGTTTCACCATGTTGGCCAGGATGGCCTCCATCTCTTGACCTCGTGATCCGCCCACCTCGGCCTCCCAAAGTGCTGGGATTACAGGCGGCCAGGCCAGTGTAAGTTTTAAGATCAAGAATGAGATTTCTGGCCAGACACAGTGGCTCACACCTGTAATCCTAGCACTTTGCCAGGCCGAGGAGAGCAGATCATGTTGAGACCATCCTGGCCAACATGGTGAAACCCCGCCTCTACTAAAAATACAAAAATTAGTTGGGCATGGTGGTGCATGCCTGTAGTCCCAACTACTTGGGAGGCTGAGACAGGAGAATCAGTTGAATCAGGGAGGTGGAGGTTGCAGTGAGCCGAGACCCTGTCATTGCACTCCAGCCTTGGCAACAAGTGCAAAACTCTGTCTCAAAAAAAAGAAAAAAAAAAGAAATGAGATTTCTCTGGACAGTTTTGGGCTAGTCTTTAATCACAATCTTTTTTTATTTTTTAAGTTGTACTTCCATTTTTTAGATGAGTGAAATCCTTTTCCTTCCTCTATTCTAGGTATCCCCTGAAATACTGACTTCAAGTTGAATTATATCGAAAAGCTCCTTACCACTTTATTTCATTACCAAAACTTTGTAGCTGATGTCCAACGGATGAACCCACCACCGTGAACCCATCAGACCTCTCAGATAGCCATAAAAGACCCTTCCAAGTTAATTTTGACCACATCTTTGCTTGCACTTTATGGAGGATGAAATCATCAAGCCAAATCAACATTGCTGCTAATACAAGAGTCTTGGAGGCAGCAAATTAAAAATTTGAACATCTGTTTGTGAAGAACTATAACAGGACATTAAAGGTACTCTTTTTTAAAAGTGTTCAGAACCCTGTGGAAGTTTCGTGCAGTCTTCAGACTCAAATCTTTGTCTTCACTCCTGGGGTAAGCTCAGTGACTGTTGTATGGTGGGCGTGTTTCCGTACCAGTGTGAGTATGAGTGCCCAGACTTCCCTAGCAGAGAAGGGCCTGAATCCGGGGCTGACGTGCCAGGAAAGTTACGCTTGCAGTGGGACTGACGAAGCTATCTTTGAGTGTGATGAATGCTGCAGCCTGCAGTGTCTGCGCTGCGAGGAGGAGCTCCATCGGCAGGAGCGCCTAGAAACCATGAAAGGATAAGACTCAAACCTGGCCATGTCCCTTACTGTGACCTCTGCAAGGGTCTCAATGGGCATTCACCAGGTGTACGGCAGAGGGCAATAGTGAGGTGCCAGACCTGCAAAATCAACTTGTGCCTGGAGTGCCAGAAGAGGACTCATTCTGGGGGTAACAAAAGGAGACACCCTGTTACTGTGTACAATGTCAGTAATCTCCAGGAGTCACTGGAGGCAGAAGCGATGGATGAGGAGTCCAAGAGGCAGAAGATGACTGAGAAGGTTGTGAGTTTCCTCCTAGTAGATGAAAATGAAGAAATTCAGGTAAGCACATGGGTATACTGGGATTCATGTGTAGTGGAGCAGATCTGTTGTTGGAAGGCAGTGCTCAAAAACAATGTCTGGCGGGGCGGGGTGGCTCATGCCTGTAATCCCAGCACTTTGGGAGGCCAAGGCATGCAGATCACGAGATCAGGAGTTTGAGACCAGCCTGGCCAATATGGTGAAACCCGTCTCTGCTAAAAATATAGAAAATGAGCTGGGTGTGGTGGGGCTTGCCTGTAGTCCCAGCTACTGGGGAGGCTGAGGCAGAAGAAATGTGAAATACTTGAATCCGGGGGGCAGAGGTTGCAATGAGCTGAGATCTGTTTTGAGACTGTCTCAAAAAAAAAAAAAATAATGTCCAAGAGGAGATCACATTTTAATCATTAAAAGGCAAGACCTTCTAAAGAAGAACGCTGTGGAAAGAAAGTAAAAAAAAATAAATAAATAAAAAATAAATTAAAAAAAAAAAAAAAAAAAGGCAAGACCTTGGCCGGGCGTGGTGGCTCACGCCTGTAATCCAAGCATTTTGGGAGGCCAAGGCGGGCGGATCACCTGAGGTCGGGAGTTCAAGACTAGCCTGACCAACATGGTGAAACCCTGTCTTAAAAAAAAAAAAAAAAAGGCAAGACCTCTGGGGGCTTCAGCTGCATGGAGTCAGATTTAGTTACCAGCTGCATGACCTCTTGCCAAATTACTTTATCTCTCTGAGCCTTAGCTTTTTCATCTATAAAATAGGGGACAGAAAACTAAAACTAAAACAAAATACAATAAAATAAAATGGGGGACAGTGCCTACTTCATTGAGTTGTGAGGATGAAATGAGACAGTGTTTCTAAAGCCTGTTGAAGAATAAATGGTCAGTGTATGGTAGCTGTTGTTAGTACTAATTGTAGCATTATTATTAGGACAAACTGATCGAAAACATTTCAGAACGAGAGCATCCTGGCAAGCTGTGAGTAAATGTTAGTGATGCAGAACTGCACCTATCCAGGGAAACACAAACTAACAGTGGGTCCCATCGGAGTGCTAGGTAATAAGGTATAAACCTGTGATTTCGATTTAGAGAGGCAGGTATTTAAAAAGTGGCCTTTATTTATTTATTTATTTATTTACTGAGACAGAGTCTCACTCTGTCGCCCAGGCTGGAGTGCAATGGCGTGATCTTGGCTCACTACACCCTCCGTCTCCTGAGTTCAAGTGATTCTCCCTCCTCAGCCTCCCAAGTAACTAGAATTACAGGCACCTGCCATCATGCCTGGCTAATTTTTGTATTTTTGTAGAAATGGGGTTTTATAATGTTGGCCAGGCTGATCTTGAACTCCTGACCTTAGGTGATCTGCACACCTCAGCATCCCAAAGTGCTGGGATTACAGGTGTGAACCACTGTAATTTTGCTGTTACTGTTTTGCCTTATAACAACAGCAAAAAGTGGCTTTGTAAAATTTTATTTATTTATTTATTTTTTAAAGAGGCGGGGTTTCATGGTGTTAGCCAGGATGGTCTCGATCTCCTGACCTCGTGATCTGCCCTCCTCAGCCTCCCAAAGTGCTGGGATTACAGGCTTGAGCCACCATGCCCGGCCTCAAAAAGTGGCTTTTTAATAAGGACAATATTCTTTCCCAATGGTCTCCTCATAAATATATATATATATATGTGTATATATATATATATATATATATATATTTATTTTTTTTTTTTTTTTTTAAAGCAGAGTCTTGCTCTGTCACCCAGGTTGGAGCGCAGTGGTGCCATCTCAGCTCACTGCAGCCTCTGCCTACTGGGTTCAAGCGATTCTCCTGCCTCAGCCTCCTGAGTAGCTGGGATTACAAGGTGCATGCTATCACGCCTGGCTAAATTTTGAATTTTTAGTAGAGATGAGGTTTCACCATGTTGGCCAGGTTGGTCTTGAACCCCTGACCTCAGGTGATCCTCAGGTGATCTGCCTGCCTTGGCCTCCCAAAGTCCCAAAGTGCTGGGATTACAAGAGTGAGCCACTGTGCCCGGCTGGTTTCTTCAAATTTTCTTATATAGGTTTCTGATCAGTAGAAGCCAGTGAGGGCATCTGGGAGTACAGAATGACTAAGGGTTATTTGGTTTGAGTCTGAGTTGGGGGAGATGGTAGTGTGTGACAGCTAGGTGAGATTGGGGAAGGGGTGGTATAATGTTTATACTTTCGAATGAAGGTAATGTAATGTCTGTACTTTTCTTTTGAGTGGCCTTTCAAGTGAGGTCTGTTTGAATTCACATCTTTGTTTGCCAATCATTGTATAGCCAAGGGTAAGTGATAAAAATCCTCTCCATTCCTAATCTTTTTGTGTCCTATCAGCAATCCTCTAAACTAGAAGTGAAACTGAGGCACAGAGCTTACATAATTTTTGTGACAGTCTGGCGCATAGTATCCAGTACGGATTTGTTGTGGTCAGTATCACTGGAGTATCTGTGGTCCATTGACTTAGTACTTTTGATAGTGATGGCTCCTTTAGTTTCCAGTTTGGAGGGGGAGTACCTATGTAACTTACCATTTGAGAGGCTCCCTAATTACCCACCTAATATTTTTCTTCTGTACTTTTTTCCTCCTTGGATAAGCTGATGGACGTGAATTACATCATGATTCCTATGTACTTCCATAGTCAGCTAAATACTTTGCTAACACAGACTTTTCTTTATTGGTGTGAGAGGAACGAATAGAGTTATGGAAGAGTGACCCAGATCGCGTTCCGTGTCCCTTGTCAGCAATAATGTCTTCGTTATGGATTATGCTCTGATTGGGCGACACTGTGGACTAAATCTTTTATAAATGGAACACTTGGATTT
This sequence comes from Ateles fusciceps, assembly GCA_036589455.1. Taxonomy (NCBI): domain Eukaryota; kingdom Metazoa; phylum Chordata; class Mammalia; order Primates; family Atelidae; genus Ateles; species Ateles fusciceps. The sequence continues at coordinate 5,619,038 of JAZHEH010000228.1, read as the reverse complement.
TGGATGATTCTTGGTGGTTTTGCTATCAGTTGTCTGTAATGTAAGCTTTTGGAAGGTTATAATTTGGTTGCTGTCACTTTTGTCAAATGAGGGGGAGCTTTGGGGTGAACTAGTAACCCCCATGAATTGCATTGACACCTTTAAAAAGAATGGTTTTTTTGGGAGGACGATGTGTATTTTTTTTTTCTTTTTGTAGCATTGATATGTGTTCCTTAGTTGAAAATTAAGGGCTTAGGCCAGGCGCGGTGTCTCACACCTGTAATCTCAACACTTTGGGAGGCCGAGGCAGGTGGATCATGAGGTCAGGAGTTCAAGACCAGCCTGGCCAAGATGGTGAAACCCCATCTCTACTAAAAATACAAAAAATTAGCCAGGCATGGTTGCAGGCACCTCTAATCCCAACTACTTGAGAGGCTGAGGCAGGAGAATTACATGAATCTGGGCGGCAGAGATTGCAGTAAGCTGTAAGCTGAGATCACACCATTGCACTCCAGCATGGGCGATAGAGTGAGACTTTGTCTCAAAAAAAAAAAAAAAAAAAAAAAAAAGTAAGAGCTTGTACAGAAGTGTAATGAAGAAGACATATCTAACTACCCAGAGATGATACTGGTTTTTCCTCTTTTTTGTGTGTGTGTATTATGTGTATAATTGGATTGTTTGTAAAGATTCTTCCTGCATTTCCTCCCTTCGTGAACATTAACCACTTCCTAGGAAACAACAGTTTTTTTTTTTTGAAACGGAGTTTTGCTCCCATTGCCCAGGCTGGAGTACAATGGTGTGATCTTGGCTCACTGCAACCTCCACCTCCTGGGTTCAAGCAATTCTCCTGCCTCAGCCTCCCGAGTAGCTGGGATTACAGGCATGCGTCACCATGCCTGGCTAATTTTGTTTTTTTAGTAGAGACAAGGTTTCTCAATGTTGGTCAGGCTGGTCTTGAACTCCTGACCTCAGGTCATCTGCTCTCCTCGGCCTCCCAAAGTGCTGGAATTACAGGCGCGAGCCAGTGTCCCCGGCCTGAAATAACAGTTTATTAATTGCAAGCAGCATTGGTTGGGACTGATGGATTAGACATAGACTTCATTCATTTTAGGTGATTTGTTCTCATAGAGTCATAAATGGAGAAATACTTAAAATGTCTAGTTCAGTTATCTGATACTGAATGTTCAAAACAATTAGATGATTGATATAAATCTAGTTTATAAATTAAGCTAGATTGTGAACCTCTGGAGAGCAGGATCGTGTTAAATGGCCTATGTCATGTATAATGGTAAACACATTGTCAGTGCATAAATACTGATTGGTGTTGTCACAGCTCAACTTCAGTTTTGTTTTTATTTTTTTGAGATGGAGTCTCACTCTGTCCTCCAGGCTGGAATGCAGTGGTGTGATCTTGCCTCACTGCAACCTCCGTTATCCCAGGTTCAAGCAATTCTCCTGCCTCAGCCTCCTGAGTAGCTGGAACTACAGGTGTGCGCCACCATGCCCAGCTAATTTTTGTGTTTGTTTTAGTAGAGATGGGGTTTCTCTATGTTGGCCAGGCTGGTCTCAAACTCTGACCTCATGTGATCCTCCTGCTTCAGCCTCCCAAAGTGCTGGAATTACAGGCGTGAGCCACAGCACCTGGCCTCCTCTGTCTCTTTTCTACAAACTTTCCTGAGTGCTCCTCCTTCCAAGAGAGCAGCAGAGCAGCAAACTGACAAGAACTTCCCCCTGTTCCACCCTCATGCTGATTGTTTCTGAGTGGAACATTCAGAGAGCCAAGGGCCTTTTTATGCCCAAAGACTCCTGAAACTGAGGCCTCTCATGCTGAAAGTGTAGGCTGGTAAAGAAGCTCAGTGACCCATGAGTGGTCAGTAAAAGGCTAAGGGAGCGTTCATATGGGGCCGACCCTCCCTGACTTGGGCTCTCTCTGAAATGGGAGCCCAAGATGAGACTCTTTGTCCTTCCCTTCAGCAAAGTCATTGGTGGACATCCTCTCACTGAGACTGCCTCTTTATTTTTTGTTTTGAGACGGAGTTTCGCTCTTGTCGCCCAGGCTGGAGTGCAATGGTGTGATCTTGGCTCACTGCAACCTCCGCCTCCTGAGTTCAAGTGATTCTCCTACCTCAGCCTCTGGAGTAGCTGGAATTGCAGGTGTGCACCCCATCACATCTGGCTAATTTTTGTATTTTTAGTAGAGACAGGTTTCGCCATGTTGGGCAGACTGGTCTCAAACTCCTGACCTCAAGTGATCTACCCGCTTTGGCCCAAAGTGGTGGGATTGCAGGCATGAGCCACATACCCAGTGAGACTGCTTCTTCTTTTTTTTTTTTTTTTTGAGACGGAATTTTGTCTTGTTGCCCAGGCTGGAGTGCATTGGTGCAATCTCGGCTCCCTGCAACCTCCGCCCTCTTGGGTTCAAGTGATTCTCCTGTCTCAGCTTCCCGAGTAGCTGGGATTACAAGCACCCCCACTGCCCCCACCACCCCTGGCTAATTTTTGTATTTTTAGTAGAGACAGGGTTTTGCCATGTTGGGCAGGCTGATCTCAAACTCCTGACCTCAGGTGATCCATACCCCTCGGCCTCACTACAGCCTTGATCTCGGCTCACTGCAACCTCTGCCTCCTGGGTTCCAGCAATTCTCCTGTCTCAGCCTCCTGAGTAGCTGGGATTACAGGTGACCACCACTATGCCTGGCTAATTTTTGGTATTTTTAGTAGAGACCTGGTTTCACCATGTTGGCGAGACTGGGCTCGAACTCCTGTCCTCAGGTGATCCTGCCTCGGTCCCCCAAAGTTCTGGGATTACAGACATGAGCCACTGCGCCTGGCCAAGACTTGCTTCTTTAGAAGACCCATCTTGTAGCTTGGCGGCTTCACTTGTTTACAGTCCCAGAATAGTGCGGCTCAGAATACTGGGACTTGGCTAAAAGAGACATTATTCTAGTGGATTCAGGAATGGAAAATAGCAGGCTGGGCATGGTGGCTCACGCCTGTAATTCCAGCACTCTGGGAGGCCAAGGCGGGCGGATCACTTGAGGTCAGGAGTCTGAGATCAGCCTGGCCAACGTGGTGAAACCCTGTTTATACTGAAAATACAAAAATTAGCTGGGCGTGGTGGTGGGCACTGGTAGCCCCAGCTGCTCAGGTGGGTGAGGCAGGAGAATTGCATGAACCCAGAAGGCGGAGGTTGGAGTGAGCCGAAATTGCGCCGCTACACTGCAGCCTGATCGACAGAGCTAGACTCCATCTCAAAAAAAAAAGAAGAGAGCAGAGGATGCTTTCTTACAATATGAGATTTTGTTTTGTTTTTTGTTTTTATTATTTTGAGATGGAGTCTTGCTCTGTTGCCGAGGCTGGAGTGCAGTGGTGCCATCTCTGCTTGCTGCAACCTCCATAGCCTCAGTTCATGCAATTCTCCTGCCTCAGCCTCCTGAGTAGCTGGGAGTAGCACCTATAGAGGCGCCCCCCACCATGCCCAGCTAATTTTTGTATTTTTAGTAGAGATGGGGTTTTGCCATGTTGGCCAGTCTGTCTCAAACTCCTGACCTCAAGTGATCTGCCTGCCTCAGTCTCCCAAAGTGCTGGGATTAACTCCGTCAGCCACCTCGTCCAGCCATGTATGGGAATTCTTTACCACAAATTGACTGTGCTGGTCTGCCACATTTCTGTGCCATTTCAGTCTTAGGCTTGTCTGCCGTCCACTTCCTTGGCCCTGTTCTTGGCTTCCTGGTCTAGGGTGTAGCTTCCTGGGGCTTGTTCTTTCCTGCTCCTCTGTTTGAGATTGGCTGGTAGGTAACAGAAGGAAATCCTTTAGGAGTTCATTCTGGTCAGTAGGTCATTAGCCAGAGGGATCATCATCTTCCAAACTGTTGAACTTTCCCATTTTTCTGTTCTAATGGCCAGACTCTTCTAATTTAAGGACTAATTTTGGTGCAGTGGCTGGCTGGTTTAGCCCTTTGGCAAGTTCTGGTCAGAACATGAATATATCTATTATTGGTTTCTCTGGTGTCATATAAATGCAACAGAAGAACGTAGATCTTCTTAGGAGCTGTCAAATTAACAAGGAATAGCTGGGTTAGTAGCAGGCTCTCCTCCTCCACCGATGCCGTTATCTGGAAGGAACCCAAGTAAAAGCCCCTTTTGTTGATGGTGGTAAAGGGAAAGGCATTATATGGCATTTACTGGGAAACACAGGGTTGAGGATGACTCAGACCGAAAGAAAGATGAAAGAAACCCTATTATGTGCCTTCAGTTTCTGCTTAGCATCTTGTGAGCTTTCTCAGGCTTGGGATCATTCAGTTTCAACGGACTCCTGGTATTTAACATGGGAGGCTGTTTTGTTTTGGTACAAGGATGTTTAAAATCTGACCCATGTAAGCCATCAAAACCACCGTGAGTCAGCTTTTTAGAGAACCTGTCTTTAACTACTTTAAGTTACCTCCAGTTTCATGATTCCATTTTTTTCTGGCCTGTTAATTTCTTGAAGTGATTGATTTTTCTGTAATTGAGCAGGCATTTGGCTTTTTGAGCCAGGATTAATGTAATAGACATATTTCTTATTAATTTGGCCTTCAGTGTTTTTCTTTGGGTACATCCACTGGCTGAACCACCCTTGAGTTTATCTGGGAGATTATGTATTGCAGATGCACTTCCAATGGCTGGCCAGACTTTTCTGGGGGAGCCTTGCCTGCTTTGGGAGGAGCTCCCATGAGATCATTTCTATCTGAGGTTAGAACTGCTAAATGTATTACCTGATGGGAAGTCAGAAGAAAGATGTGGGAGACCATGAAGAAGGGAAGAAAGGGTATAGAAGTTGCAGGCAAGAAGAACTGGAAAGACCTATGGAAAGAGACACAGAAGCTTTTGGAGCTGGGGAAGGGTGGATGCTTCCTTGGAGAATGTTTTGTTTGTTTTGCCACTCTTTTATTTTTTGTTTTTCTTTTGAGATGGAATTTCACTCTTGTCGCCCAAGCTGGAGTGCAGTGGCACGATCTCAGCTCACTGCAACCTCCATCTCCCGGGTTCAAGTGATTCTCCTGTCTCAGCCTCCCGAGTAGCTGGGATTACAGGCACCTGCCACCACACTTGGCTGATTTTTGCATTTTTAATAGAGGCAAGGTTTCGCCATGTTGGCCAGGCTGGTCTTAAACTCCTGACCTCAGGTGATCTGCCCACCTCGGCCTCCCAAAGTGCTAGGATTACAGGTGTGAGCCACAGCTCCTGGCCCATTTTGCCCCTCTTTTCAGTGACTTTTGGCCAGCATTGAAGAGGCTCTGTTGACTGGTTTATATGATCAGCTTGGTCGTAGCTTGAGTTCTTGGGGCAGAGATGTTTTTCAGCCATACCTAAGCAGCTGACCTCTGGCTTGACTTCACTGGAGGATAATTGGACTTCCAGGTTGCTTCTAAAATTTTTTGTCCCTTCCTGATTTCCTTCTACTTGAGACTAAATTATTGCTGTTTTTCCCAGGAAGTTTGACTCTAGATGTTCGAATACTTGAAAAGAACTACCAGAGCCTGGTTATGGCACGAAGTCACAGACCCTCAGATTCAAGTTAAGGGGCAGCATGATCCTGAGCAATCCAGCATTCAAAGAGTATTCTAGAAATTCCTCTACTTTCCAGCCCAATCCCTTCTGTGTCGTGAATATGTTATCTACGTAGCTAAACTGTCATTTCTCATAACCTTTTCTTTCTTTTTCTTTTCTTTTTTTTTTTTTTTTTTTAAGATGGGGTTTCACCATGTTGGTCAGGCTGGTCTTGAACTCCCGACCTCAGGTGATCCACCCACCTTGGCCTCCAAAGTGCTTGGATTACAGGCGTGAGCCACCATGCCCGGCCAACCTTTTCTTTCAATGCGCTTAATACAGTTTATGTGTATCATTCTACAGCAGTCATATATATTTATTGAATTGTCAGTTGCGTGCCTTGTAAGTTTTGGTAACATCTCGTTTAATTTTTGCAGCAATCCTATGAAGTAGATTGTGTTGTTATCTTCATCGTAGAGGTGAATAACAGAGCCCCAGAGGGGTTGAATAACTTCTTCAAAGTTATCCTAAAGTCAGTGGATGATAGAGTCAGGTTGGTTGAACTGTTAATGGTGATAGTATATCATTACCTCCCCCAGAGGATATAGGGTGTAGACATTTTGTACTGTGTTCATTCATTTATTGGTCAATTATATGTTGATCTCTGATTTTGTGTTAGGCACCGTGCTGGGTTACGGTGGTAAACAACACAGACCATATCTCTGCCAGCACGAAGTACATTCCGGTTGAGGTGTTCAGAGTTGGGAAGAGTGGGAAAACATTAACCGAGGTGGTGGGTGGGAATGGAGGCTTTGAGCAAGAGAAGGGTCGAGTAAATTGCCCAGGGTGTGATTTAAACCTAGTTCTCTTTTCTAGCCTGGTTTGTCTAGCTTAGCTTTTATGGCTAGGTCCCTTTTTAGCCGTCAGAATCATTCCAGAATGAAAGACCATTCTGCTTACTGCCAAGCCTTTACTAGAGCTTACATCTGTTTTCACAGCTGGCCAAATATGGATATGCTATCCCACTTAAAAGGGGGCTATATCTCCTATCCAGAAGCTCCTCAGAAAGTTCCCTTGAGGGTGAGGTAGGGCTTGGGGATGACTCGGTATTTCCAGTATGTCCTCAGAATTCAGCTTTGCCTTGGAAAGCTTTTTATTCAGATATAAATGGATTGCTGAACTGGGTGTGTTGGGTGTGGTCAAAGAAACTGATCAGGGAGCTAAAAATGACTCTTTTTTTTTTTTGAGACAGAGTCTTTCTGTTGCCCAGGCTAGAGTGCAATGGTGTGATCTCAGCTCACTGTACCCTGTGCCTCCTGGGTTCAAGCAATTTTCCTGCCTCAGCCTCCTGAGTAGCTGGGATTACAGGCGCAGGCCATGATGCTCGGTTAATTTTTATATTTATTTATTTTTGAGATGGAGTTTTGCTCTTGTTGCCCAGGCTGGAGTGCAGTGGCGCAATCTTGGCTCACGGCAACCTCTGCCTCCTGGGTTCAAGCAATTCTGCTTCAGCCTCTTGAGTAGCTGGGATTACAGGCATGCGCTACCACACCTGGTTAATTTTGTATTTTTAGTAGAGATGGGGTTTATGTTGGTCAGATTGGTCTCAAACTCCCCACCTCAGGTGATCTGCCCACCTTGGTTTCCCAATGTGCTGGGATTACAGGCATGAGCCACTGTACTCGGCCCTGTATTTCTAGTAAAGATGGGGTTTCACCATGGTGTTCAGGCTGGTCTTGGACTCCCCAACCTCGTGATCTGCCTGCCTCAGCCTCCCAAAGTGCTGGCATTATAGACGTGAGCTACTGTGGCCAGCAAAAATGACTTTTTTTTTAAAAAAAATAATTTCTCTGTGGATCATTTCTGCATAGAAACACTTTTATTCCTGCTGGGACAGGAGAAGAGCTGCAGGCAGTGTCTGTGAAGCAAAGTGTCAGAAGCACCATGGGTGGTTACAAGACATGGAGGGGAATTCCTGATCTCTCAAGTAATGAAACTCTTTGGGACACTGGAGTGGAAGAAAGTGATCTTTGCTCTTGTCACATGTGCTCAGTGTGTTTGTGAGACCAACCTCGTGACTTCAGTGTCTTCAGAAAACATTTGATTGAGAAATGATTGTGTGTGTTTTTTTAAATTTAAAAAATTATAGTTTACCGAACTCCTTCAGAGAAATGATTGTGTTTTATGTGAAATTCTAGCAACATGTAAATGGATAAACACGAAGTATACATGCTCTTTAGGATAGAATGAGAAGAAATTTTCTAAACTTGCTGTGTTGAGGAAACAGGTTTAGTAGAACATTGTGGCCATCGGGGCTTGCTATTGGAATGAAATTTCCTTATCATTTGGGCTTTAAAATAGACTGGTTACTGATCTGTTTGACATAGTTTAGGTAAAATCCTGTGCGAAAATTAGGCCATGGGGCTTGGTGCAGTCGCTCACACCTATAATCAGGTGCTTTGGGAGGCCAAGGAAGGAGGATTGCTTGAGGCCAGGAGTTCAAGGCCAGCCTGGGCAATATAGGGAGACCCTATCTCTATAAAAAATAAAAAAAGTTTAGCTGGCTATGGTGGTACACACCTGTAGTCCTAGCTACTTGGGAGGCTGAGGCAAGAGGATTGATTGAGCCTGGGAGGTTGAGGTTGCAGTGAGCCACTGTATTCCAACCTGGGCAACAGAGCGGGACCTGTCTCAAGAAAAAAAAATTAGAGGAATGTATAATTGTAGTTGGTACAGATTAAATCCTGTTTTCCCAGAGGCCAGTACTGAAAAGACCTTGATGCTGAGCTCCTTTCCTTAAGAGTGTTTTCCAGGTTCTTTGGAGATTAACTTGTACAGTCTCTGTGCTGTGTTGAATTTCCTTCCTTCCAAGGCTCTTTAGTTCCTTCCCCCACCTCTTGGTTTCTCTTTTCAGGTCTCCTTGAAATAAAGCTGGTGTATGATCTTTCATTCTAGAATTATTCTGTGAGGGCTTGGAAAGAATCTCTCGAGGGAGACCATCATCATTCCCTTGCCTGCTTGGGTCAGAGGTTGACTGCTGGAGACTTTTCACTACCATGAACTATGCTGAATTCTAAATTGGGGCTGGGTGCAGTTGGCTCATGCCTGTATTCCCAGCACTTTGGGAGGCCAAGGCAGGTGGATCACCTGTCAGGGAGTTCGAGACCAACCTGGACAATATGGTGAAACCCTGTCTCTACTAAAAATACAAAAATTAGCTGGACGTGGTGGCACATGCCTATAATCCCAGCTACTCAGGAGGCTGAGGCAGGAGAATCACTTGAACCTGGGAAGCGGAGGTTACAGTGAGCTGAGATTGTGTCATTGCACTCCAGCCTGGGCAACAGAGTGAGGCTCCGTCTCAAAAAAAAGAAAAGGAATCGTGGTGGGGGATCATTGAGTACTGTTATATTTCATTTTACAGACTCTTCTTGGAACTCTATACAAAGTAAAGCTTTGTGGGTGAATTGGAGGGAGAGAGAGAGGTGTTGCTAGGTTTCGTAAATATTTTTTTTGTTTTTGAGATGGAGTCTTGCTGTGTCGCCCAGGCTGGAGTGCAGTGGCGCAGTCTTGGCTCACTGCAACCTCCGCCTCCCGGGTTCAAGCGATTCTCCTGCCTCAGCCTCCTGAGTATCTGGGATTACAGGCATGTGCCACCACACCCACCTAATTTTTGTATTTTTAGTAGAGACGGGGTTTCACCATGTTGGCCAGGATGGTCTCGATCTCTTGACCTCGTGATCCGCCCACCTCAGCCTCCCAAAGTGCTGAGATTACAGGTGTGAGCCACTGCGCCTTTTTTTTTCGAGATAGGGTCTCACTGTCACCCAGGCTGGAGTGCAGTGGCGTGATCTTGGCTCACTGCCACCTCTGCCCAGGCTGAAGGAATTCTCCCACCTCAGCCTCCTGAATAGTTGAGACTACAGGCACGTGCCACCACGCCTGGCCAATTTTTTGTATTTTTAGTAGAGATGGGGTTTTGCTGTGTTGTCAAGGCTGGTCTCAAATCCCTGGGCTCAAGCGATCCATCTGCCTTGGCCTCCCACAGTGCTGGGTTTACAGGTGTGAGCCACCACACCCAGCCTAGCCTCCTTTCACATGAAGAAAATGCAGTCAGTGCATGTTAAGGGATTGTTCACTGCTTATCAGTAGAAAAAACAGCCTGGGGCTTTGAGTTCCTCCTCCCAGGAGGACCATTACCATTGTACTCATGTGTAGGCCCAACACATGGACCTACGCACTTAACATACCCCAGGACACTAAATGGCTAAATGGTATTGCCAAATGCAGGCAAGGAGTGTTTTCTTTCCATCCCATATGAGTTATTTATATATATTATGTACATCATTTGGTGGACACTTAATATGAATCCCAAGACATTTAATTCTGTACCTGAATGCTCCCCCTTTCCCTCTTTCAGGTCCCTGCTCTTGAATACTCTGGATAAGCAGTTGCTGTTTTGTGAAGATTCATGACAGAGTAGATTTCCATGGGGGAGAAAGTCCCTAGGCCTGGTCCAGCCGGTAGATGGCTCTTCCAGCAGCCACCCTGACCTCACCTGACTCCTTGCTAGTAGAGCTTGACAGAGCATTAGTTTTGTTTCTCTTGCTGGCCAGCTTAGCAGCTTGGAACCAGGCTGGCTGAGTGACACAGGTCCAAAATGGGCTATTCTGTGTAACTTCTTGTTTCTCTCTGTCGTCTCTAGATCAGTTAGCCCATCACCAAGTTTATGAAATGCTGCTGTGTGTTTAGCCCTGAGGAAGATGTATGGTGGGAAGTATTTAAGGTACCTGGGTATTTAGCAAGGTGCCTGGCGTTTATTCACTCATTCATTCACTCAGCTGCTGCATACTGAGCTCCTCCTTCGTGCCAGGGTGTGTCCTGAGTGCTTTGCATGTAAAGATAAGATAGTCGGCCCTGCCATCATGGCTCTAGTGAAGGGCACTGTCACTGCAGCCAGCATTCAATGAACTGTTAGTATTATCAGCAATATTCAGGCTCTTGATAATGAAACAACAATGATGTCATTAAAAGAATAATGAGTGGTTTACTTTTTTCTTTTTTTTTTTTTTTTTTTTGAGTTAAGGTCTTTCTCTGTCACCCAGGCTAGAGTGCAGTGACATGATCTCAGCTAACTGCAACCTCCATCTCCTGAGCTCAAGTGCCCCAGCCTCTTAAGTAGCTAGGACTATAGGCATGAACCACCACACCTGGCTAATTTTTTGATTTTGTAAAGATGGGGTCTTGCTATGTTGCTTAAGGTGGTCTTGAATTCCAGGGCTCAAGTGATCCTCCTGTCTTGGCCCCTCAAGGCACTAGGATTTGGTTTACTATCTTGATGAGATTATAGGAAACCAAGGTTTATCATTTTCACACTCAGTGGTCTGTGTATTTCTCTGTTTATTATCAAACCAGCAGACTCTGGCAGGGTGGCTTATGCCTGTAATCCTAGCACTTTGGGAGGCTGAGGTGGCTGGATCATCTGAGGTCAGAAGACCAGCCTGACCAATATGGTGAAACTCCATCTCTACTGAAATTACAAAAATTAGCCAGGCGTGGTGGCATGCGCCTTTAGTCCCAGCTGCTCAGGACGCTGAGACAGGAGAATTGCTTGAACCCGGGAGGCGGAGGGAGCAGTGAGCTGAGATCTCGCCATTACACTCCAGCTTGGGTGACAGAGCGAGACTCCGTCTCAAAAAAACAAAAGAAACCAGCAGACTTCTTGAGAATCACCAAGTGAGCACGGTGTTCACGCTTGTAATCCCATCACTTTGAGAGGCTGAGGGGCAGATCACCTGAGGTCAGGAGTTTGAGACCAGTCTGGCCAACATGGTGAAATTCCATCTCTACTAAAAGTACAAAAAAATGAGGTGGGTGTGGTGACAGGTGCCTGTAATACCAGCTACTCTGGAGGCTGAGGCAGGAGAATCGCTTGAACACACAGAAGGCAGACATTGCAGTGAGCCTAGATTGCACCGCCCCGCTGCAGTCCACCCTGGGTGACAGAGGGAGATCCTGTCTCAAAAAAAAAAAAAAAAAAATCTGCAACCTGTTTTATTCTCTGTTGGCTGGAAGATACTTGAGGTGACTACTTTTTGTCACTGCTTTTGCTGGAGTAGAGATAACCTCCTTGGATTAGGAGCTTTAACCCTGGGGTTCTATATTCTGAGAACAGGAGGCCTGAGCATCTTTTGGGAGCTCCAGTCTGGCACCTCACTGGTCACTGGCCCCAGGTCTCTTTCTTTATGGACTGGCTTTTTTTTTCTTTCTTCCCTCCCCTCCTTCTGGCCTGGCTTTTTATAAGGACTGCAGTGTTCTTTAACTTATTAGGAGGAGAATTATGGTAGATGAAGTTTGACCAATATATTAAAAAAAAAACAAAAACCTGGCTGGGTGCTATGGCTCACACCTGTAATCCTAGCACTTTGGGAGGCCGAGATGGGTGGATCACCTGAGATCAGGAGTTCAAGACCAGCCTGGCCAACAGAGTGAAACCTATTCTCTACTAAAAAATACAAAAATTAGCCACATGAGATGGTGCATACCTGTTATGCCAGCTACTCAGGATTTTGAGGCAGGAGAATCACTTAAACCCAGGAGGCGGAGGTTGCAGTGAGCCAAGATCACACCACTGCACTTCACCCTGGGCAACAGCAAAACTCCGTCTTAAAAAACAAAAATGAAAACAAAAATTTTATTGAGATGTGATTCACATACCATACAATTCACCAGTTTAAAATATATATTCAGTATTTTTAGTATATTCATAACGTTGTACAATCCTTACCACTATCTAATTCTGGAATATTTTCATCTTTCCAAATAGAAACCCAGCATTAGCAGCCTCTCCCTCCTCCCTCCTCCCTCCAGCCTCTGGCAGCCACTAATCTACTTGCTGTCTATGAATCTGCCTGCTTGGATGTTTCATATAAATGGAATATGTGGTGTTTTGTGTGTGGCTCCTTTCATTTATCATGTTTTCAAGGTTCATCTTTGTTGTAGCATGTATTAGACTTCATTCTTTCCCAGCCGTGTCAAGCAAATAATATTTGATAGCCAGCTACGTTCATTTCACAAAAATGTTTCCCAACATTTCTGTGCAGATGTTATTAGGTAACAGTGAAATTTGTATTTTTTTTTCTTTTTCTTTTTTTTTTTTTTTGAGATGGAGTCTTGCTGTATCTCCCAGGCTGGAGTGCAGTGGCGCAATCTCGGCTTACCGCAACCTCTGCCTCCCAGGTTGAGGCAATTCTCCTGCCTCAGCCTCCCGAGTAGCTGGGATTACAGGCGCTTGCCACCATGCCCAGCTAATTTTTGTATTTTTAGTGGAGACAGGGTTTCACCATGTTGGCCAGGCTAGACTCAAACTCCTGAGCTCGTGATCTACCTACCTCGGCCTCCCAAAGTGCTGGGATTACAGGCGTGAGCCACCTCGCCTACCTGTTTTTTTTTTTTTTTTTTGAGGCAGGGTCTCATTCTTTTGCCCAAGCTGAAGTGCAGTGGTGCTATTACAGTTCACTACAGCCTCAAACTTCTGGGCTCAAAGGATCCTCCCTCCTCAGCCTCTAGTGTTAAATGTGTGAACCACCACACTTGGCCTTATCTGATTTTTCTTTGATTACTTGTGCTTGTGTTGTCATATCTAAGAAACTATAGCCTAATCTAAAGTCACAAAGATTAACTCCTCTGTTTTCTTGTAAGAGTTTTATGGTTTCAGCTCTTTTTTCTTTTTTTTCTTTTGATAGTTTTAGCTCCTTTCATGGCCACTAAGTTCTTATCCTGACTGAAGCTTCAGAGGATCCTTTGAGCTGTTGGCTAAGGGTGTAGGTGGGGTCTTCCTTTCCTTGACAGTTCAATCAAGGTCCTTGTCCCTGGGAAGCACTTGTTCTTGTAGGTGTCTCTAGTGCTTTTACAGTTTCTATATTTCATGGTCTTTTTTTTTTGAAGGTAACAAATGAAGAGGACTTCATTAGAAAATTGGACTGCAAACCTGATCAGCATCTGAAGGTGGTTTCCATTTTTGGAAATACTGGCGATGGGAAGTCTCACACTCTGAACCACACTTTCTTTTATGGTCGTGAAGTCTTCAAAACCTCCCCCACCCAGGAGTCCTGCACTGTGGGAGTGTGGGCAGCCTATGACCCAGTTCACAAAGTGGCAGTGATCGATACGGAAGGGCTCCTGGGGGGCCACCGTGAATCTAAGCCAGAGAACACGGCTGCTGCTTAAGGTCCTGGCCATCTCAGACCTTGTCATCTATCGAACTCATGCAGACCGGCTGCATAATGACCTGTTCAAATTCCTTGGGGGATGCCTCAGAAGCTTATCTGAAGCACTTCACCAAGGAGCTCAAGGCCACCACTGCACGCTGTGGCCTGGATGTCCCTTTATCCACCTTGGGCCCTGCAGTTATCATCTTCCATGAGACTGTGCACACCCAACTACTGGGCTCTGGTGAGTAGATGGGGTATGGTGTCCATATGGTCAAGCTTTATGGTACCCATAAAGCTTACCTTTATGGGTAAAGGAGGCAGCTATTTGGGCTGCAATAGCAACTTATTGGTAGTGGATTGCCCAAAAAGATTTTGTCCGGAGAAGACAGAGGAAGTGTTTCAAGGAGGGTGGAGTGATGAAACATGTCAAAATTTGCTTATAGGTCAACTAGCATAAGGATTAATTGCCAATTGGCTTTGGCAATATATAAGTCCTTAGGCATCTGGATAAGACCTGAGATGGTGTGGGGTGAAAAGAAAAGCTTGATCAGAGTGTGATCAAGAGAAAATATGAGGAAGCCAGGTATAGTGGCAAGTGCCTGGGAGGCCATGCGGGAGATCCCTTGAGCCCAAGAGTTAGAGATAGCCAGGGCAATATAGTGAGGCCCTGTCTCTAAAAAATACATCAGATTAGGAGAAGAATTACTGTGGTGAGTTTATTCAACTCTTTGAAAGACTTCTATAAAGCAAAGAAGAACAATGAAATTATAGCTGGAGGCTGATGTTTTCAAGGGATTTTTCTTTTTAAAAATTTAAGATGTGCACTATTGCAGATATTTATGTACTGATGGGAATGATTCATTAGAGAGGGAAGAATGCAGATGTAGGCCGGACGCGGTGGCTCACGCCTGTAATCCTAGCACTTTGGGAGGCCGAGGTGGGTGGATCACCTGAGGTCAGGAGTTCAAGACCAGCCTGGCCATCATGGTGAAACCCCATCTTAAAAAAAAAAAAAAAAAGAATGCAGATGTAAGAGAGCAGGAACAGTTGGAGTGATGCATAAGTGGAAGGGTTGGCCTTAGGACCATGGACAGTTCATCCATAACAATGGGAAAGAAAGTAGAGGATATGGATTATAAGATTGTAAGATCAGGATCACAGGCGTGCTCCACCACACCCAGCTAATTGTTTTGTGTTATTAGTAGTGACAAGCCTTCACCATGTTGGCCAGGCTGGTCTTGAATTCCTGACCTCAGATGATCCACCTGCCTCGGCCTCCCAAAGTGCTCGGATTGTAGGTGTGAGCCACCACGCTCTGCCTACTTTTTTTTTTTTTTTTAAATGTCACTCCCTGTCCATGTGCCTGTTTCTGCTTGTGTAGATCACCCGTCAGAGGTGCCAGAGAAGCTCATCCAGGACCGGTTCCGGAAGCTGGGCCGCTTCCCCTGAAGCCTTTAGTTCCATTCATTACAAGGGAACGAGGACTTACAACCCTCCCACGGACTTTTCTGGGCTTCGGCGTGCTTTGGAGCAGCTACTAGAGAATAACACCACTCGTTCTCCCCCCGGCACCCGGGAGTCATCTTCAAGGCCCTGAAGGTCAGTTGGCTTGTGCCCCAAGGGCTTCTCAATGGGGTGCCAGTGGGTGGCGAGAACACTCAGTTCTCCAGCTTTTGTGGTGCTGGTGATTGGATATGTGGGCTGGAAAGAGGTTATAAGAAGCGGAAGCACGTGAATGGAATCTGCATATTGCTAGCAGTGCAAATATGGGAAAGTCATGATTGGTAGTTAAAAAGTGCCAGGTCCTCAGCCAGGAGGAAAATCAGGCTCTTAGAGAATAGGAGGAAGCACTCATTTCTGGTGGGTGTGGCTCGGCCCTGGTGAGTTGTCATGTTGAGTCTCTTAATTGGGACAGCCTTTATGCTTTTCTTTACATTGATTCACTGTTTTTTGTTACCTAAATTTATTTATTCATAGAGGAAACTTTCTGTTATCACTATAAGTGGAAAACTAGTATCACAGGTAGAAATTTTTTTGTGGGGGGTGTTGAGGAGCAGAGGTTTAATAGGCAAAAGAAACAGAAAGAAACAGCTCTCTCTATGTTGTGAGAGAGAGAGGGGGGGCACCTGAATCAGACTTCCCCACAGGTAGAAAATTACCAAGACAAAACACAAAAATTAGAAACACATTAACAATACTATTTATTATATACTAGAGTTCAGAGGACTCTGTATGGATTAGTTCACTTAATCCTTATACCAACTCCATGAGTTAAATTCTGTTTTTTTGTTTTTTCGAGACGGAGTTTTGCTCTTGTTGCCCAGGCTGGAGTGCAATGGCATGATCTTGGCTCATTGCGACCTCTGCCTCCCAGGTTCAAGCGATTCTCCTGCCTTAGCTTCCCAAGTAGCTGGGATTACAGACATGCGCCACCAGGCCCAGCTAATTTTGTATTTTTAGTAGAGACGGGGTTTCTCCAGGTTGGTCAGGCTGGTCTTGAACTCCTGACCTCAGGTGATCCGCCTGCCTCAGCCTTCCAAAGTGCTGAGATTACAGGCGTGAGTCCTGGGCCTGGTCTTAGTCCTGTTATCATCCTCATTTACAGATGAGGAAACTGAGACACCAAGAGATGAAGTAATTGGTTATACACAGTTACTTGAGTGATAGCAGCCCTAAAAAACCCTGGCCAGTTTACTCTAGAGCTCCTTCTCATAACCATGAAGGCTGTACTGCCTCTCACCAAATAAAATCACCTGTTATTCCTTAGCTAGAGACTGTTACGCATGGAGGGTTCTGAGACTGGGGCCTGTTTTTTTTTCTTTAAGAGAGATTTACAGCCAGGTACCATGGCTCATTCCTGTAATTCCAGCACTTTGGGAGGCCGAGGCTGGTGGATCACGAGGTCAGGAATTAGAGACCAGCCTGGTCAACATGGGAAAGCCCCTTTCTACTAAAAATACAAAAAAACAGCTGGGCATGGTGGCACATGCCTGTAATCCCAGCTACTCTGGAGGCTGAGGCAGGAGAATTGCTTGAACCTGGGAGGCGAAGGTTGCAGTGAGCCGAGATCACACCATTGCACTCCAGCCTGGGAGACAGAGGGAGGTGATGTCTCAAAAAAAAAGGAGATTTGGTCTCTTAAAAAGGGGTGGAGATTGGCTGGGTGCGGTGGCTCATGCCTGTAATCCCAGCACTTTGGGAGGCTGAGGTGGGTGGATCACGAGGTGAGGAGATCAAGATCATCCTGGCCAACATGGTGAAACCTCGACTCTACTAAAAATACAAAAATTAGCCGGGCGCGGTGGCTCACGCCTGTAATCCTAGCACTTTGGGAGGCTGAGGTGGGTGGATCACCTGAGGTCAGTAGTTCAAGACCAGCCTGGCCATCATGGTGAAACCCCATCTTTAAAAAAAAAAAAAAAAAAAAAAAAAAATTATCTGGGTGTGGTGGCATAAAATTATCTGGGAGGCTGAGGCAGCAGAATCACTTGAACTAGGGAGTCGGAGGTTGTAGAGATTGCGTCACCGCACTCCAGCCTGGCGACAGAGTGAGACTCTGTCTAAAAATAAAAAGAGGTGGAGATTAAATGAAAGCATAACAAAGTACTTGGTATATAGTAAAAATGTTCAGTGAATGTTAATTTTGAATAATATTAAGGAAAAACTATGAAAAGATTATATTTGAATAATTCATGAAATACATTTCTAGTTATAATTTGAAGTTCAAGTGCACTTTGTTGTGTTGGCTAATAATGTCCTTGTAGTGGCTCAAAGGCAGTCAAAGTGGAAGATTACACTTACGTAATGGAAACATTCTGAAAAGATGCTGAATCAGGCAAAGGGCTGTAAATCTGATCACTGTGCATTATAAGGCAAACAGACCAATGACTGGATTATAGCAGCTCCTTTGCTCTTCTGGAAGCTAACCCAGATTAAACTTTAAATAAAACCATCAGGGAGACTGAGCGCTGTAAACTGTACTTATTGCTCAGGGATTTTTCCTCTCAGGACTCTTGGATGTCCTTCCTCAGGCCAATTTATTACAGGCTTTGAGAAAAATAGTTACACTGAATTCTTCTGAGGTGGGAAGATTCACCAAGGTCGGGAGTTCAATTCACAGCTTTCTGTGATTAAAATGAACCTGGTCTGTCAGGTGAGGTGGCTCATGCCTGTAATCCCAGCACTTTGGGAGGTGGAGGTGGGCAGATCATGTGAGGCTTGGAGTTCAAGGCCAGCCTAGCCAACATGGTGAAATCTCTCTCTACTAAAAATACAAAAATTAGCCAGGCATGGTGGCAGGCACTTGTAGTACCAGCTACTAGGGAGGCTGTGGACAGGAGACTTGCTTGAACCTAGGTGGTAGAGGTTGGTTGCAGTGAGCTAAGATTGAGTCACTGCACTCCAGTTTGGGTGACAGACCGAGACTCCTCCAAAAAAAAAAAAGAACCTGGTCAGCTGGAATTCTGATGATTCTTGGTAACTGGTATCCGCAACATTTCACCGACACCTGATGTTTTCTATCCTCTGAGTTGTAGGGGCCGTGCTGTAGTGAGACGTGGGGTTGACTTCTTTTGTCTATGGGAAGGAGTAATCTGCTTAAGCTTGTGATTTGGATTCTCCACAGCAAATTGTACAATTGTTGCAGTTTACCTAAGTCTTTGAAAAAATTGGTTTTGTATTTTTTTTATTTTTAACATCCTTTAAATTAGACATGGAATGGCCAGGCGTGGTGGCTCACGCCTGTAATCCCAAGTGCCTTGGAGGCCAAGGCGTGTGGATCACCTGAGGTCGGAGTTCAAGCCCAGCCTGACCAACATGGTGAAACCCCATCTTAAAAAAAAAAAAAATTAGGCATGGCTCATTCTCTGATTTTTACTCTAATAGCCACTTTTAAGGTCTGCCTTAGGCAAACTGACCAAGTAGAGTTTTGTTTTTGTTAAAATAGACTCTAACTAAAGTTTTTGTAGTTCACAGCAGTGTGTAATGTAAATGGCTGTCTTCTCCACTTATTTTGTTTTATGCTGCTGTATTAATTTTTTAATTAATAGCCTTGAGTCCTTTTTGAGATAAAACAGTTGGTGTGGGTATAAACAGATACATGATCCATACCAGGAAAATTTGTTTGGCTTCTTGAATCTCCCATTTGTTCTTTCTTTGTTTCTTTTTTTTTGAGACAGGGTCTCGCTCTGTTGCCCAGGCTGGGGTGCAGTGGTGCGGTCACAGCTCACTGCACTCCAGCCTCTCATAGCCACCTCACCAGGCCCCGAGGCTTTTAACTCCGTGCTGTATTCCTTCCCAATAGTTACTTCACTTTTAAAGAGGTCAGAGGATGTGACCATTTTAAAAGGCTCCCGCTACATATTGTCAGTTATATTTGAGTATTTGGTTATTTTAATTAAAAATGAGATGTCATTTAAAAAATTATAAAAGCAGGCCAGGCGCGGTGGCTCACGCCTATAATCCCAGCACTTTGGGAGGCCGAGGCGGGTGGATCACGAGGTCGAGAGATCAAGACCATCCTGATCAACATGGTGAAACCCTGTCTCTACTAAAAATACAAAAAAAATTAGCTGGGCATGGTAGCGCGCGCCTGTAGTCCCAGCAACTCGGGAGACTGAGGCAGGAGAATTGCTTGAACCCAGGAGGCGGAGGTTGCGGTGAGCCGAGATCGCGCCATTGCACTCCAGCCTGGGTAACAAGGGTGAAACTCCGTCTCAAAAAAAAAAAAAAAAAAAATTATAAAAGCAATCCATGTTCATGATAAACAATTCAAGTACTACAGAATGTTTGAGGGTGAATTCCTCTTCCTTCCCCCACCTCCGGCCTATAACTCCTAATACTTTCTCACATATATGTCTAGAAATTTTCATTGTTTTGTAAGCACATGCATAAGTATATGTTTATAATGTGTATGTTTTTCTTCCTGAGTGAATAGGATCATAGTAAAGTTAAATCCTTTTCTCCTGCCCAGTATCCTTTTCTAACTCTGCAGGAAACAGATCCTCAGGTCTCTATTGAATAGGGGAATTAATATTCAATAGTGGAATTGAATATTGAGTTAACTATGGTTATCTGTACTTAGGATTCTGAATAATTGGGAGAACCATTTTGTGGTTGAATTTATACAAGTTTTATGTAATACTATCTTAATTTTTTAAAATAAATCTTTTTAATTTTTAAATTATAAAAAAAAACGGAACGCCTCACTAATTTGCGTGTCATCCTTGCAAATCTCTGTATCGTTCCAATTTTAGTATATGTGCTGCCAAAGCGAGCACTATCTTAATTTTTTTAAAGACCGGGTCTGGCTCTGTTGTCCAGGCTGGAGTGCAGTGGCACCATCTAGGCTCACTGCAACCTCTGCCTCCTCGGCTCAAGCCATCCTCCCACCTCAGCCTCTCAAGCAGCTAGGACTATAGGTACATGCCACGACACCTGGCTAATTTTTGTATTTTTTGTAGAGACAAGGTTTTGCCATGTTGCCCAGGCTGATCTCGAACTCCTGAGCTCAAGCCATGTGTCTGCTTGGCCTCCCAAAGTGCTGGGATTACCAGGAGTGAGCCACTGTGCTCAACCTTTATGTAATGCCTTCTTTAACCTCTGATGTTTAAATGTAGAAACTCTTGATGTTCCAATTCTGTCACATTGGGAAGCATTTATTTATTTTTTAAATCTATTATTATTTTTTTTGAGACAATGTTTTGCTCTTATTGCCCAGGCTGGAGTGCAATTGCGTTATCTCGGCTCACGGCAACCTCTACCTCCCAGGTTCAAGTGATTCTCCTGCCTCAGCCTCCTGAGTAGCTAGGATTACAGGCATGCACCCCCACGCCCGGCTAATTTTGTATTTTCAGTAGAGATGGGGTTTCTCCATGTTGGTCAGGCTGGTCTCGAACTCAGACCTCAGGTGATCCGCCTGCCTCAGCCTCCCAAAGTGCTGGGATTACAGGCATGAACCAACATGCCCCGGTCGGGAAGCATTTATTAGGTATTTATAAAGTTATGTTTTGTTTGGGTGTGATGTCATTATGTCACTGATTATAGAAGTGTGTCCATTGTGAGTCAGGAAATTCACTGCTAGCCCTTGATGACTGGGGCCACCCTATAGATACAATAGAGAGAGCCAGCCACATTGTTGTCAAGGCAACTAAAGTTCAAGATCATCTGGTCTCCAGGCAACCCTTTCCAGACTTGCCTCAAATGCTTTCCTAAGCTTTCTCAGGGTAGGGGGGCCATTTCCTGCCTTTCTCACCCCAGCTCTGGGATCTCAGGAGGAGGAGAGCCCAAGAAACTGGAATAATGTGAGGTTTGGAATTTTTGAACCTGCTAATAAGTACATGGATCAAGTGGTATGTAAAGAAAAGTCAGGACCTGGCATGGTGGCTCACGCCTGTAATCCCAGCACTTTTGCAGGCCAAGGCAGGTGGATCACTTGAGGTCAGAGGTTTGAGACCAACCTGGCCAACATGGTGAAACCCTGTCTCTACTAAAGATACAAAAAAATCAGCCAGGCATGGTGGCGTGCGCCTGTAGTTTCAGCTACTCGGGAGGCAGAGATTGCAGTGAGCTGGGTTCACGCCACTGAACTCCAGCCTGGGGGACAGATCGAGACTCTTCTCCAAAAAAAAAAAAAAAAAAAATGAGATTCTAAAGGAGGACAGTTTCTCCCTACCCTTGCGTGGAAAACATGTTGACCTTGGATTTTTTTTTTTTTTTTAACAGTTACTATTACTTTCGCACACTCTTCATTCTTATAAAGTCTCCTAAAACTTGTCAGGGTTTGATTCATTAGTCAGGTTGTGACTTATGAAAGAGTGAGATGCTTGTTCTCTTACCTAGTATGCAAGAGGATGGGTGACCAGCATCTGAAGCCTGGCTTGCCTGGGAGTTCTCTTTCTTATGTCATAAGAGGTTACCTGTAACCTTGAACAACATAAGTCAATAGTTAATGTGTCTAGGGCAGAGAATGATGGCATATGTACTCTGGCAAATCAGGCTGCAGATTGTTTCACACCAAGCCTTGAGATACTTACAAATGCCTTCGTTTCTCTGAAGAACTTTTAGAGAAGTGAACCAGGTCACTTGGGTTAGAACAGTAAGAACGTTTTGCTGTACTGGATCCCAGTTTCCCATTTACTGGGGGTTGGCATCCTCTGTGAATTCAACCCAGCAGTTGCACTCAGGCAAAATTTGATATTATTTGTCCTTAGGAAAAGCAATATTTAGGCTAGTCTTTCGTTTACCTGTTCAAAAGAAAAACTCTGAAGATAAAAATTGCTATTCTTGACTGGGTGCAGTGGCTCGCTCCTATAATCCCAACACTTTTGGGGGCTGAGTCCAGAGGATTACTTGAGGTCAGGAGTTTGAGACTAGCCTGGCCAACATGGTGAAACCCTGTGTTTCCAAAAAAAAAAAAAAAAAAGCCAGACATGGTAGTGGGGGCCCATAATCCCAGCTTCTCTGGAGGCTGAGGCAGGAGAATCGCTCGAACCCGGAGGTTGTGGTGAGCCAAGACTGCACCACTGCACTCCAGCCTGGGTAACAAAACAGAGTGAGACTCTGTCTCAATAACAAAACAAACAAAAAATAAAACAAACAAAAAATTATTGGGGCATGGTGGTATGCTCCTGTGGTCCCAGCTACTTGGGAGGCTTAGGCAGGCCGATTGCTTGGGCGTGGGATGGTGATGCTGCAGTGGGCTGTGAACGTGCCACTGCACTCCAGCCTGGGTCACAGAGTGAGACTCTGTCTCCATAAAAAGCTCTCTTTTCCCATCAGGAGTCCCCAGAGTGTTGTGTACATATCTGTTTGAGAAACAGCCTGGAGAGTTGTGGATCATGTGGTTAGCCTTAAATTTGAAAGGACCTCTGGGCATGGGATGAAGGAAGCCTAGGGCAGGGCCAGGAGAGGAGGGCAAGGGTTGGTTTGTGAAGGGGGGCTGGTGCTGGGGCACTTATCCCAGCAGTTGTAGTTGAGTACCTGTTAGGACCTTTGCTAGGATTTGGAGGAGGATGCAAAGGTAGGAAGCTGCTTTGACAGTATTTATGATCTGGGCCTGGAGGTGAAATACAGCAGGCCCATAGCTTTGCATCATTGCCTGATTGCTTAATACCGAGTTTTGTATTGAGTACAGCAGGCCTTCAGAGAAGGCAGAGAGTATTGTGGTTGGAGTGGCTTCACTGGAAGAGGTGAGACCAAAAACATCCCTGAAGAATGGGTCACATGTAGAAGTAGGAGAGGGAATGCTGTATAGGAGTGTTAATTTGTTAGTTAATTTGTCTGAGATGTATAATTAATTTGGCTGAGATGTATAGGCCAACTTGTGATATCACTTGCCCTGCTTCTCATTTATTCTCAGCATTTATATATATTGATTCATATGGTCTTTCAAGATCTTCATGTTTTCACTCTTTATCAAAGTACCCCCAAGAAGTATAGGACTTACACATTATTTGTCAGACCATTTTTTTGTTGTCCTAAGTCCACTTGGTCAGCCATCACTGACAGATGGCGTTCTGGGCCTCTGTAGTAGCCTTGTAGGACCTGAGTGAGAATGCCCTCAGGGGAGGTGTGTATCTTCAGTTTGACCCACTCCTTGCCATTGTTCTGGTCCTTTGGCTAACCCGACTCAACATTGATACTATGTGCCTTTGCAGGCACTTGGATTTGCAACTCCTGGTGTTAAGATTACATTGGAAATAGGAAAAGGAACCTTGCGTAAGAAGTTCTAATTGTTCTTTTTTTTTTATTTGAGAGGGAGTCTTTCTGTGTTGTTCAGGTTCAAGTGCAGTGGTGCAATCTTGGCTCACTGCAAACTCCGCCTCCTGCCTTAGCCTCCTGAGTAGCTGGGACTTCAGGTGGGTGCCACCATGCCCATCTAATTTTTGTATATGTAGTTGAGACGGGTTTCACCATGTTGGACAGGATGATCTGGATCTCTTGACCTTGTGATCTGGCCCACCTCTGCCTCACAAAGTGCTGGGATTATAGGTGTGAGCCACCACACCCAGCCCCTCATTGTTCTTAGTTTAAAACCTGACCTGCCCTTTTTCCAAATCTCACCTTAAAATTATCTTCTGCCCTTTTACTAAAGGAAGTAACATCTTGTCCTTTTGTTTAGGCCACCTTCCCTTATTGTCCCCTGAATAACGCCTGTTTCTCACACTGGGACTGGACTGAAAGTTAGAAGCTTGGAGCAACATATACTTAATGATTTTTGAAGTGTGGAAAGCCCCTTTCTGTAATTAGGTTGAGGAATACTTTCTTTTTTTTTTTTTTTTTAAGACAGGGTTTCACCGTGTTGGTCAGGCTGGTCTTGAACTCCCGACCTCAGGTGATCCGCCCACCTTGGCCTCCAAAGTGCTTGGATTACAGGCGTGAGCCACCACGCCCGGCGAGGAATACTTTCAATATCTAGTAATAAGTCAAGATAGGATTAGGAGTGGAAGCTACATTTCAACCTAAAATTTTCAGTTTGTTTTGTGGATATGTTTTCTTCTTGGCATTTATTTTGGCCATTTGCTGTCCTTTGGGTTATGGGTATTTGGGGGTTGATAGGTTGATAAATGACTGCTAAACACTATAATAATTCTTGTTGTTTTTTTTTCTGGTGACATTTTCCCACTTTGAGCTTGTCTGTGGCCTAGTAAACTCCAATTGAGTGCCTGTGGTTATAGCTGGGATAGAAGCTCAGAAAACTCACAGATCACGTCTGAGCTCTGCCGGTGACTGAAAGAGGAGCCATCCTCGTGAGTCTTGGTTTCTTGGTCCCAGCCTCACATAAATGAAATGGGCATTCGTCATTATTTGTGGTGGTCTTGAATAAAAGACTGAGTGGTATGAGGTGTTTATAACCTGCAAGGCAATTAGGGGGAACAGTAACTTTGCTTATCTTGACCTCTTGGGGGAATGGGCTGGTTCTTTCCAAGGTGTCCCATGGTAAGGACTGATGTGAGTTGGGTCAGGAAGGTCAAGGGTAATGAGCAGAAGTTACTGGATTTCCTCTGTGCCTGTGGTGCTTGTACGGTAGCTGCAGTGGGGGGGCCCAAGTGCAGAGCTGTCTACTGAGTGCCATCATATGTCACCTTCCCTCCTTGGCAGGCCCTGAGCGACCGCTTTAGCGGTGAGATCCCTGATGACCAGATGGCGCATAGCTCCTTTTTCCAGATGAGTACTTCACCTGCTCCTCCTTATGCCTCAGTTGTGGGTAAGTCAGGCCCTCCCCACCCCCATACCTTGGGAATAGAGCCTTTGAGTGGTGTTTCCCAGACTTTGGTGTGTATGCAAATCCTCTGGGCTCTTGCCAAATTACGGGTTGTGATTTAAATTGTCCAAAGTGGTGCGCTTGCAAGTTCCCACAAAATCCTGGTGGTCTGGGAACCACACTTTTGAGGTAGCAAGAGCTTCAAGGACACATGGTTGTGAAGAATCTCCTGGAAATTCCAACTGGTATAGATGTGAAATTAACTAGCTCTGATTTGGGAGGTTTTTGGGGCTGAAAACTTTGGGTTGCTTGTTTTTCTGTGTTTCTTTTACCAGGGCATTCAGTCACTTATTCATAGTATTCCAATTATTCAACTGATATTTGAGTCCGTTCCCTGCCCCCTGTGCAAAGCACTATGGGTAGGTATTGGTCCCAGGTGATTTCTTTCACTATTAGGGCAAAAGTGTAGAGCACATTAGAATTTTCTGGGGAGGTTTCAAAATTCTTGAGGCCAGGCACCACCTCCTGGGATTTGAATTTAACAGGTTGTGTATAGGGCCTCTGCATGGGTATGTTTAAGAGGCTCCTCAGAGGAGGATGCTGAGTTGGGGCAGTGCTTCTGAAACTTCCATATGCATATGCATCACCTTGAGATTCTGTTAAAATGCAGATTCTGAATCAGGTCTGGCTGAGGCCTGAGATTATGCGTCTCTGTCAAGCTCCCTGGCGATACCTGTGCTGCTGGTCTGTGGACTGCACTTTGTTAGAGTTAGAGCAGTGATTTGCAAATTTCAGCAAGCATCAGAAAAAGCTGAAGGGCATGATCGCTGGGCCCTGCCTCCACAGTTTGTAATTCAGTAGGTCTGAGGTAGGGCCTGGGAGTTTGCATTTTAATAAATTATTAAATTCTCAGGTGATGCTGATGTTGTTTACGGGGACCACCCTTTGAGGATCACTGGATTAGTCTGAACTGTTGATGGCTATTAAATCAGTCTGGTGACTTGTCTGATGGGCCCCAGGGGATTTAAATGCAGTGTGTGGAAGTCAGATGGCAGTCTCCATGTCCTTAGACAGTTCCTCCCACCTCCCTTCAATACCAAATTGTCTTTGCTCCTACCAGAATAGTGCCCCCGTCCTGCACGCTTGCCCTTCTACAGGAGTAGACCTGACCTCCATCTGTTATGAATGGCCATTTTGCTTTGAGCCCTGTAGGCCACGTGCTGCATGCGGAACCACCTCTAGCCTTGGTGAAAAAAGGACGTGGCTCTTAGATTATACAGCCTGGGCAAGGGAGAACTGAGGATTATCTTGGAGAGTTCAGCTTGGAAAGGGGGAGAGGGATGTTAGCTGCCAGTGTGACTTACCTTCCTTTTTGCACGCCCATGAGCCCAGCACAAGAGGCTTAAGCACTGTTGGATCATTGCTTTCCCATTGTGAGCCTCCCAGGATTTCTGGAACTTTCCCTTTTTATCATAGGGAAATTCTAAAGTCCTGGTCTCTGTTTTTGCATTGTCAGGATGGCAGAGCTCACTGTTCATTTGGAAGGCTTTCTTGTTCAGACCAAGCCTCCCCTTAATGCATTGCCAACTTTTGGGATTGGTTTTCCTTTGCATCTTGGCAGCCTGTTCTTCGTAAACTTTCCATTTCATCTTGTTTGGATTTTCTGAGTTTTCTGAGAGCTGTTCAGGTTTCCTCTCTCTGGTCAAGTTTGTATCTTCTGGCTCCTCCATTTCTGCTGAGGGGACAGGTAGTTTTTCCAAGAAGATTTTTTTTTTTGAGACAGAGTCTCGCTCTGTTGTTGAGGCCAGAATATAGTGGCGTGATCTCAGCTCACTGCAGCCTCCACCTCCTGGGTTCCAGTGATTCTCCTCCTGCCTCAGCCTCCTGAGTAGCTGGGACTACAGGTACCCATCACCGTGTCCAGCTAATTTTTGTATTTTTAGTAGAGTCAAGGTTTCACCATGTTGGCCAGGCTGGTCTTGAACTTCTGACCTCAAGTGATCCGCCCCCCTCAGCCTCCCAAAGTGCTGGTACAGACGTGAGGCATCACAGATGCCTGAGATGTCTTTTTTCCCCTTTGTCCTCACACAAGGGTAGTAGTTGCTGTACCTCTGTAGTGCTGTTGATCGCAAGTGTAACAGAGAGGCACGTGGGTTTCCAGCTACCCTTTCTGTGTTCAGCATCTGAGGCCCAGTTAGTAATCAAAGTCTGGTCTTGGCCTTGTGCCTGGCTCAGGGTCAGACTGTTCTGTGTAAGTGGCACTGGCTTCTTTAGCCATCTCATTGTCAGTCTTCGGGCTTCATTCAGGGTTGGATGTAAGAACAGCATGAATCATGGGAAGGAAGGAGTGCCTCATGAAGCCCAGAGCCGCTGCAGATACTCCCACCAGTATGACAACCGAGTCTATACCTGCAAGGTGAGTCCTCTGAGCTCCTCCCTGCTTCAGCAGCAGGCTTGCTGACCACTCTCTCTCTCTCTTTGGCAAGACCATCTTGGGGCCATCCATGGCTGCATGCCAAAGTATTTGATACTCAAGTGGAATATTTCTGGAACTTCTCTCCAGCTCTAACAAAAAGCATTCACGTGTCTTCATTGGTGTGGGTCTCTTTGTTCACTGTTTTAAGCTTATTTTCTCCTCATTCTGTTGAGCTTTTATGTAAGGGTCATTTACATTGAACATTCATTCTTAAGAGCAGAAGTGCTCTTTAGGAAACTAGTTTTGGATTGTCCTCCTGTCTGTGACAGATACATAATTTAAAGCTCAGTTTTGGGGCCTGGGATAGACACACACTCAGTTCATTACCACTTGGGGCACTGGCTTCTCTAGAGGAATAAACTTTCTTCTGAGGTGCTAAACTGTCTTGAAACTCTCAGCTGGTATGGTTTGTGGAGAGTCGGGATGGATGTGGGGAGTGTGGTGTACATAGGAAAAGCTAGCAGAAGGCTAGGCATGACGGCTCACATCTATAATCCCAGCACTTTGGGAGGCTGAGGCAGGCAGATGGCTTGAGCCTAGGAGTTCGAGGCCAGCCTGGGCAACGTGGTAAAACCCCCATACCTACTAAAAAAGAAAAAACCAAAAGACAAAAAATAAGCTAGCAGAGTGTTCCCCTGTTTCAGGCCTGCTATGAGAGAGGCGAGGAAGTCAGCGTAGTGCCCAAAACATCTGCTTCCACTGACTCTCCCTGGATGGGTCTCGCAAAATATGCCTGGTCTGGGTGAGTTTAAACAATGTGGCTAAAGGTTTTCAGGTGTGTTTGTCTCCCCAGGCACCTGGCTGGGTAACAGTATTGATTTGCCTTCCTTGTAGGTATGTGATCGAATGTCCTAACTGTGGCGTGGTCTATCGTAGTCGGCAGTACTGGTTTGGAAACCAAGATCCTGTGGATACGGTGGTGCGGACAGAGATTGTGCACGTCTGGCCTGGAGTAAGAACTGTCTGTTTTCCTTTATCTTGTGTCGTTCAGTTTTTCGTGTGTAGAATACCGGAACTTGCTTAAAATTAAGGTTAACTGTGAATTTCAGAATGTTAGTGGTTTAGAAAGGCATGATCTGGAGAACTTTTTTGCTCTCTAGACCTTTAGTTGTTTTTATTTCTTCTTGCGTGTATATTAGAAGTACACCTTGAGCCAGGTGCAGTGGCGCGTGCCTGTAGTCCCAGCTACTCAGGAGGCTGAGGCTGTAGGATCGATCGCTTGAGCCCAGGAGTTCTGCGTTGTAGTGCGCTATGCTGATTGGGTGTCCCACTAAGTTCGGCATCAATATGGTGACCTCCTGGGAGCAGGGGACTACCAGGTTGCCTAAGGAGGGGGTGAACTGGCCCAGGTCAGAACTCCAGTATGCTGATCAGTAGGTGGGGATCGCGCCTGTGAATAGCCACTGTACTCCAGCCTGGGCAACATAGCGTGAACCCATTTCTATAATAAGTAAATAAGTAAATAAAGTACAACTTTAAATGAAATACAATAAAAATCTATAGTTTACTCTTTTGGCAAATGAAACATTTTCCCATATTCTACTCATTCATTTTCTATATGTATATGTTTTTATAGATGCAGATAATTTACATGCCTTTTTCCTGCTTTTTTTTTCTCATAATGCTATATTTCTACCTTTTAAAAAAAAAAGCATTAAAATGCTAGTGACTATCTTTGTGTAAGAAAGCCATTTTTTGTTTTTGGAAATTTTCTTGAAGTATATTCTAGGAAGTGGGATTCCTATAGACTCTTAGTGATTTCTTAATTTGACTTTTGAGTTTCAGATGTCAAAAATACAAATCTGCGTATGAGGCAGTGATGTCATGCTTTCATTCCACATTAAATCAGCGTTCACACTTAGCGTTGTCCATAAATCACAACAAATCCAAAACTTTTTTCCTTTCATGGAAAAAAGACAAGTGATTTTTCACTGAGGGAATCATTTTACCCTGTGTCATTGTCCTTGTTTGGTGATTCCTCAAGCCACCATTCGGCCTAGGAATCCTACCTGCAGGTGCCTTCTGAGGTTTCCTGGATCTTATAGGTACCATAAAACTGGAGATTTCCTTATTTTTCTCCTCTTTTTCCCAATTTTCAGGCCCACTGAAATTTGTTATTGTGTGGTAGGTAGGTAGTCTCATTACTGGAGCCCACCTCCTTGGTGTAATGGTTTATGCCATCTTGTCCCAAGGATTTAACATGGTCTTATAGTGAGAACGTAAAGGTGGTTAGATAGTTTATATTCCAGGAAAACAGTACTGCAGTAAGGTACTTTCAGGTTGCATTCCTCACAGTCCTTGAAATTAGGAGAATACAGATGCCTTCCCTGCTGTGTGTTTACTCCTTCCTTCCTTCCTTCCTTCCTTCCTCCTCCCTCCCTCCCTCCCTCCCTCCCTCCCCCCCTCCCTCCCCCCCTCCCTCCCCCCCTCCCTCCCTCCCTCCCTCCCTCCCTCCCTCCCTCCCTCCCTCCTTCCCCTCCCTTTTTCATTTCAACGTACATTGTTATGTACCTTGTGCCCAGAATTGAGCTAGTTACTTTACAAAATACAAAAATGAAAAAGAGTTATTGTCTGGGAGTTCAGAGTTTGATAGGGAGTCAGATACATAAATGGATATTGTACTTAGACACACAGAAATAGGATTCCTAGAGATGTCGAAGTATTAGAAGAACTGAGAGGAAAGGTTCTTAACTCAGCCTGCGGTGCGGGGCCTCCTGGAAGAGGTGTCATCTCCTGTATTATATGGGCTTAGTAAGTCCTGAATTGAACAGCTACATGTCAAGTCTTATGGTCGCTTTGAAGAGAATAAAGCCAGAGGGATCTTGGTCTGTCTGCATTTTTCCCTGCCAGGGAGTTAATGGTTCTGAGTTGGCCACAGTGAGTTTGCAACTCACCAGACATCCCTCTTCCTCCTCCTTTCACTCCCTTCTCAGCATGATGGGAGCCTGCATTTTCATTTTCAGACTGACGGGTTTCTGAAGGACAACAACAATGCTGCCCAGCGCCTGTTGGACGGGATGAACTTTATGGCTCAGTCGGTGTCCGAGCTTAGCCTTGGACCCACCAAGGCTGTGACTTCCTGGCTGACAGACCAGATTGCCCCTGCCTACTGGAGGCCCAACTCCCAGATTCTGGTATGGTGTGGCACGATACCCTTACACCCCTGGCACAGCCCATCCTGCTTAATGCTGCTTTGCCCTGTGCTAAGCTTGCTCTGTGAGGGAGACACAAACATTTCTGCCAGTGCATTGGGCTCTGTGAGTACTGGGAAGGGTGGGAGTTGTTGAGAAGGCCAGTTTCCTCTTTGCTCACTGATTTCCCGTCGTCTTTTCCTGCAAGTATTTTCTCTCTTGGGTTATAGTTTCCTTGTCTGTGGTGGCCAATTAATATTGCTTAGATGTGTGAGGATGCAGATACAGAATCTGCAGGAAAAGGAGCCTTTAAAGGTTATTTAGGGTCATCCTCAGCTTGATCCATTAATGCTACAGCACCCAGAGCAAGAGAACACCCAGCTTCAACCCAGACACTTAGTGAAAGGACACTCGCTGTCCACCAGGCTTCCTTTCCACTCTCAGATAACTCTTACTAGAAAGTTTTGTCCTGCTTGAGCTAACACCACCTGCCTTAGTTTTTGGTTGCTCCAGCTCTGGTCGACTTCTCAGCTGAGCAGACATGTGCGATAACCTACCTGCCTCTCTGCTTTGTTTTGGGCTTGGAACAGAGCTGCAACAAGTGTGCGACGTCCTTTAAAGACAACGACACGAAGCATCACTGCCGAGCCTGTGGGGAGGGCTTCTGTGACAGCTGTTCCTCAAAGACCCGGCCAGTGCCTGAGCGGGGCTGGGGCCCTGCGCCGGTGCGGGTGTGTGACAACTGCTACGAAGCCAGGAATGTCCAGTTAGGTAACGTGGGGCCTGGGAGCTGCAGGGGTGGCGGGGGAGACCCTCCCGTCTTGGCACTGGGAACTGGATGTCCAGATGCCCCAGTCCCGTTCCTAACCACATCTTCCTTGTGAGAGCACTTACTTCGGGTCTTGGCCAGTCAGGCTCTCAGCTCCTTGTTAACAGTGTCCTGTGGGTGCTGTTCCTCAGGGCTCGAGCCTGTCCTGCGTTCTTAGCTGCAGAGGTGCTTCTGGGGGAAGGGAATACACACATAGCAGCTGAGTTCTGAAAAGGCTGCTCCTTTGAGAAGGTTCTAGTTCAGTCTCCTCCTTTGAGAAGGTACTAGTTTTTGCTCCTAGAACCTTTCTGCCTTAAAGAAGGTTATAAAGGAGCCCCAGAAGGTTGCAGATAAAGGACTGACAGATGTCATTGGATTTCAGGGTCTGGGCCGAACTGACCCGCAGCGTAGACCTTTGCAGTGGTTGCCGGACAGCACGGTGGTGTTTGCGTTCAGAATCCAGAAGCGTTCTGCTATTGCTCCCTGAGTTTTCCATTTGGGAGAGGGCTTAGAAGTGACAGCTTTTCCCTTATTATTGTCTATAGATGTTACCGAGGCACAGGTGGATGATGAAGGCGGAACGCTCATTGCTCGGAAGGTGGGCGAGGCCGTGCAGAACACTCTGGGAGCTGTCGTAACAGCCATTGACATACCACTAGGTGGGCCTGGCAGCGCTTCTCTTGGGTGTAGCGGATCTGGGTTGAGGGGTTTCGGGTGCCCTGGGCTGCCACTTTGTAAAGGCTTGCCAACCTAGATAGAGATGGGCGGTAAGGAATCAATTACAAATCACCGTTTGCTTGCTTCTGCTGAATGCCTTAGTAGTTTCGTGTTTATTCCTGGAGGCCATTCTCTCACAGCATCTAGCGCTGTGTAACAAGCTACCTTAAAATGTAAAGGCTTAAAACAACCATCTTGAGTCGGGCCTGTGGCTCGGGCCTTATAATCCCAGCTACTAAGGAGGCTGAGGCAGGAGAATCGCTTGAACTGGGGAGGTGGAGGTTGCAGAGAGCCAAGATCACGCCACTGCACTCTAGCTTGGGTTACATACAGAGCGAAACTCCATCTCAAAAAAAAAACACATTAAAAAAGAAAACAACCATCTTGGATGTCTTTCTAGGTCTAGAAGTCGGGAAGGGTGATTATTCAGCTCCAAGTGGCATTTCCTCTAGTTACTACCGGATATTGCAGGGTGGCAGCTGGAGTGGTCTCAGAGACTCCAAGCTGACCTCACTTACAAGCTGGGTGCCTTGGCAGGGACAGTGAGAAGGCTGTGTGTAGCAGAGCCTCGTCCCCTCTCTGTATTCTCCAGGCCTCTTGAGTGGTTTTTCTGGCACTTAAGAAGCTGGACTTCTTAAGTGATGCCAGGATTCCAGGAGCTAATGTTCGAAGAGACAGGAAGGAGAAGTTGCCCATCTCTTTTTTTTTTTGAGATGGAATCTTACTGTGTCGCCCAGGCTGGAGTGCAGTGGTACAATCTCAGCTCACTGCAACTTCTGCTTCCCAGGTGCAAGCAATTCTCCTACCTTAGCCTCCTGAGTAGCTGGGATTACAGGCATGTGCCACCACGCCCAGCTAATTTTGTATTTTTGGTAGAGATGGGGTTTCACTATGTTGACCAGGCTTGTCTTGAACTTCTGACCTCAGGTGATCCACCTACCTTGGCCTCCCAAAGTGCTGGGATTACAGGCATGAGCCACTGCGCCCAGCTGAAGCTGCCCATCTCTTAAGGCCTAGGATTGCAGACGGGCACCCCTGCTGTCATCTCCTGGAGTCTGCTGCAGTCCAGGGCCTGCCTAGATTCAAGGGAGGGGGCAGGAGTGTCAAAGATGGAAAGTGGGTCAAAGAGTCTACACTGCCTTTAATCTGTCACACCAGCCAAACTGTTAGTAGTTTAAGATTTAAAATAGCAACCCAGCTTTGGATGTATTCAGGATGGCGAGGGGGAGAGGGGAAGGAAATCACCCAGTGCATAGCGGGCTTAGGCAAGGCTGGCCAGGCCTGGGGTAGCGTGGCATATTGTAGGGGAGTGAGCAAAAGTAGGTAGTGATGAAAATGGCCTGGAGCAGCTTCCTCACTGCGGCTCACAGAGTAGCTGATGTAGGAACTGCTGGATTTGCCCAGGCTTCAATCTCAGGTCGCGTCTGTCCTCAGGGGTGCCTGGGAGAGGCAAGGACTGTCCTTGGCTCAGAAGCAGAGCATAGCCTGCAAGCTGTGCTCACCAAGTGCTCTCATCCTGAGCACCCACAGGTGTAGAGTCCCAGGCCAGTGTATCAGGCACGTTCTTTCTTGTCATCCTCATCACAGCTCTGGAAGGTGGGTTGTTAAAGACGAGTAAGCCCCTGAGAGGTTAGCTAACTTTTATTTTCTTTCTTTTTTTTTTTTTTTTTTTTAGATTGAATCTCACTCTATTGCCCAGGCTGGAGTGCAGTGGTACAATCTTGGCTCACTGTAACCTCCACCTCCCAGGTTTAAGTGATTCTCATGCCTCAGCCTCCCAAGTAGCTGGGATTACAGTCATGTGCCACCATGTCCAGCTTTTTGTATTTTTAGTAGAGACAGGGTTTCACCATGTTGGCCAGGCTGGTCTCGAACTCCTGACCTCAGGTGATCTGCCTGCCTCGGCCTCCCAAAGTGCTGGGATTACAGGTGTGAGCCACAGTGCCCAGCCTTAGCTAAACTTTCTTAATCCAGCAGTTTATGATTAACCCATTCTCAATAAAATTGAGATTAGAGTGTCTGACTCCAGAGCCCAGACTTCTTTATAGTTCCTCCAGGGGTTCTTAACACGGCTGCCCCTTCAGTTTAAAAGGAGAGCTTCATAGATGGGAATACCAAGGAGCTAGGTATGCGGGTGCATGCTTGTAATCCCAGCTACTTGGGAGGCTCAGGCAGGAGTTGTCCCAGGAATTTGAGACCAGCCTGGGCAACAGAGTGAGACCCTGTCTCAAAAGAAAAAGAAAGGCTGCGCATGGTGGCTCATGCCTAGAATCCCAGCACTTTGGGAAGCCAAGGCAGGTGGATCACTTGAGGCCAGGAATTTGAGACCACCACCCTGGCCAACATGATGAAACCCCGTCTCTACAAAGATTAGCCAGGTGTGGTGGTGCATGCTTGTAGTCCCAGCTACTTGGGAGGCTGAGGTGGGAGGACTGCTTGAACCCAGGAGGCAGAGGTTGTGGTGAGCTCAAATCATGCTACTGTACTCCAGCCTGGGAGACAGAGCGAGACTCTATCCAAAAAAAAAAGAAAAAGGAAAAGGGAAAATCAGTGCCTATGTTCCAGTCCCAAAGACTCTGATCTGGCTGTGAGTGGTGGAGCCTGGGCATCTGCATTTTTAAAAAGCTCTGTAAGCAGTTCTGTATGCAGTTGGGATTTCAAGCCAGTAAGCATCTGAGGATGCCCTCTTGCCATTTGGAACTCGGGGTATTGGGTTTTGGGTGTCCTGATCATTGTCCCCTGCCATAGGTCTGGTAAAGGATGCGGCCAGACCTGCGTACTGGGTGCCTGACCACGAAATCCTGCACTGCCACAATTGCCGGAAGGAGTTCAGCATCAAGCTGTCCAAGCACCACTGCCGGGCCTGTGGACAGGGCTTCTGTGACGAGTGCTCCCATGACCGCCGGGCTGTCCCTTCTCGTGGCTGGGACCATCCCGTCCGAGTCTGCTTCAATTGCAATAAAAAGCCTGGTGACCTTTAACCCCCGCCCCCTGTCCGAGTCCTTCACAATTCCTTAGGTTCTCAGGGTTAGAAACAGTCTCGCAAGGGAGGCCTTCCTCCTGGTCACCTGCTGTGGTGTGTGTCCTCTCCTTTCCTCATCCCAGGGCCACTTTCCCTCATTGGGGGTGAGCCTGGCGGCTGGCCCGAAGGCGTGAACCCCTCAGGGCAGGGGACGAGCAACTCCCAGCAAAGGGGAATGAACCTGATCCGTTGCATTTATTTCAGTTAAAAATAATGAATATATATGTGTATATATCTCTCCATATATACATATGAAAGGAACTCGGGGTATATCGAGGCTGCTGTTGGCTGCGGAGACTTCGCACGGTCTCCCCAGCACAGGGTGAGGTGGCAGCGGCAGCAGGTCTTCCTCACAGAGCCGAGCCAGGCTCACGGCCACCACGTGGCTGGCGCCTTCTGCTGCTGATCTCGGAGTCTTGGAAGCCTCTCCTGTTCCTGGCGCTTCCCTCCACACCTCTCAGCTGCCTGGGAAGTGAGCCTCCCAGGTCCTTCTTGCCTGAAACAGCCTGAAGGGAATTCTACCTGGGTCTTTTGGGAGTCAAACCCCAATTCTTGGCTGAAGTCTGTTTGTCAGAGACCACCCAACTTAGCGTGCAGGTCACCGGAGTGGGTGGAGGGTCAGAGTTTGGGTCTTCGGCCCTGAGAAGTGGAAAGGCAGGGGCCATGCTGTCCCTTGTCCCCAGGGGAGAGCAAAGAAGGAACTGGGCCTTCCCTGGCAGAGCTTCCTACCCCGGTGCTTCTGTCTCCACTTGGCTTTCACAAAAGGC
The DNA here is from genome assembly GCA_036589455.1 of Ateles fusciceps. Taxonomy (NCBI): domain Eukaryota; kingdom Metazoa; phylum Chordata; class Mammalia; order Primates; family Atelidae; genus Ateles; species Ateles fusciceps. The sequence goes on along the minus strand of JAZHEH010000228.1, from coordinate 5,583,193 downwards.
AGCACCCAGCTCCTCAGTCGCAGCACCCGCCTCCCACCCCCGTCCCCCTCCAGCCCACCATCCGCTTCTGAGTGTCTCACTAGGATTTTCATTGCTTATTTTAAAGTGTCTTAATTCTTCGTTCCCAGACACACAACCCCTCTAGCTCTCGGAGGGGCGATCATGAGAAACCTTCCAGGGAAACAGAGCACAGAATGGACTGACTGTTAAGTTGTTTTTTTAAAGTATATATAAATATTTCAACAGATCATAAAGAAAAAATTTATCTCTTTGGTCCTCGCAAGAGAAAGGAACTGTGGTTTCACCTCAAGAGCCTGGACATCTCTGATTGTCGTGACTGGAAAAAGCCTGTTGTGCTGAAATCCTATCATCATGGTGGATTTGATCTTCAGTGGCCAAACATGAAGAATGAAGCAGAATTCGTGACTGAACTGCTGGGCGGGTTGAGCTTTAGGGAGGTACATGGGCGGTCATTCCTGGTGCGTGTATCAGTGTGACATGAGTCCTGGAGTGTGTTGTCCCTATCAATCAGACCTGCTCCTGCTGCCTCCTGGGGCCCAGTGACTGGGCCCTAGTCTAGAACTGTGTACCATCAAATTCGCCATCATAAAGGAATCTTCCTGCATCTCAACTGTGCTGGCTTTTTCCTCTCACTCCATCAGTGCCTCTGGCCACCGTCTCTCTCCAGCTGATGGTGGCCTTCAGAGGAGAAGCCAAGTAAGGGGCATGTTTCTAGGGTGGTAATATTTTACCTGCAAATACTACAGTCTATTACATTAACAAATAAGAACTTTTTAAAAACCATAGCCAGGTACTCCCAAGCCATGGTCCTGTGGAGTGGATGTCAGTGTCATGACCACGGCCTGCTTCCCCAGCCCTTCGATAGATAGCACGGCCCACCCAGATGAGTGTGCTGACTGGGGCCAGGTCTTCGTGGCCATTATGAATATTCCTTTGTTTAGGGAAGGCAGTAGCTGACGGTCACAGAATTCTCCCTAGTGACTAGAGGGCCCCCGTGTTCTAACTCATCACTTATCCTGTACTTAGAGCTGTTCCTCAGGCCTTTCTGCAGCTGGGGTCGGAGGAGCCGTGGCACTGGCTGAGCAGGGCTCAGTGGTAGTGGTTTCACAGTCTGGGTTCTCCAGGTTTCACTCTGGCAGCTATTGGGTCAAGGTCTGTTGAGGAATCCTCTCGTACGGTAGATAAGAGATGGGGTGTTACCTCCTTATTTTCAGTCTCTAGGTTTAAAATACATATTCTTGGCTAGGCGTGGTCACTCATGCCTGTAATCCCAGCACTTTGGGAGGCCAAGGTGGGCGGATCACTTAAGCCCAGGAGTTCGAGACCAGCCTGGGCAATGTGGCGAGCCAACCCCGTCTCTACCAAGAAAACAAAAAAATCCCAAAAAGCTGGGTGTGGCAGTGCACGCCTGTAATTCCATTTACTTGGGAAGCTGAGGTAGGAGGATTGCTTGAGCCTGGGAGATGCCACTGTACTCCAACTTGGGTGACAGAGTGAGACCCTGTCTCAACAACAAAAACAAACCTATAGGCTGGGCGCAGTGGATCACACCTGTAATCCCAGCACTTTGGGAGGTCAAGGCGGGTGGATCATGAGGTCAGGAGTTCAAGACCAGCCTGGCCAAGACGGTGAAACCCCATCTTTACTAAAAATACAAAAATTTGCCAGGCATGGTGGCAGGTGCCTATAATCCCAGCTATTTGGAGACTGAGGCAGGAGAATCGCTTGAACCCAGGAGCCAGAGCTTGCAGTGAGCCAAGATCCCGCCACTGCACTCCAGCCTGGGCAACAGTGAGACTTTGTCTCAAAAAAAGAAAAAAACCCAAACCTATTGAAATATTATATATTATACATCTGTATTTCAGCTTGATTTTCTCAAACTGAATACTGCATAACCAATCAGCACCCAGATTAAGAGAACACGGCTGTCCTCCAAGAACTCCTGGTCCCTCCCTGCACCAGGAATAACCACTATCCTGACGTAGTAACAGAGTTTAGTCCCCTCTCCTTTTCAGCGATGCCATGTAAAGGCTTTTAATCACTCTCTGGTTTAAAAGACTTGCTCGTAGGTAGAGACAGTGGTTGAACATATCCCTGAGGGCTGTGACTGGAGGTTGCAACTTGGGGCTGAGAATGACGTGGTCCCCTGATCAATGAGACCCAGTGGGATCCTTACACGTCCCTAGGGTTTAACTGCTGATTTATTTGGGAACAGGAAAAGCAAAGAGAACCAATATTTAGGTGCCTGGTGTTATGCTAGAAGCTTCACATGGTTAATTCTCATAACCACACTGGAAGGTGTGCAGTAGTGTTCTCATCTTACAACCTATGACGCTGACTCCTAGAGGATCAAAAGCCCAGCGTGGCTGGGGGACACTCCCAGCTGGCCTGAGTCCCGGCAGGTTTGGACACCTTCCACCACCATCACAGTGTAGAGCTTCTCCCCGTTTTCCTTCCCCTTCACAGCTTGTGAATTCTTTTGCATTTCCAGGTAAGGTCAGTATCTTTTCCTTAAGAGAAAAGTTAAGACTTGGCCAGACGTGGCAGCTCACGCCTGTTAACCCAGCACTTTGGGAGGCCAAGGTGGGGCGGATCACAAGGTCAAGAGAGCAAGACCATTCTGGCCAACATGGTGAAACCTCATCCCTACTAAAAACACAAAAAAATTAGCTGGGCGTGCTGGCATGCATGGAGGTTGAGGCAAGAGAACTGCTTGAACCCAAGAGGTGGAGGTTGCAGTGAGCCGAGATTGCGCCACTGCACTCCAGCCTGGCGATAGAGTGAGACTGTGTCTCAAAAAAAAAAAAAGAGGAAAGAATCAAGGTACCTGCTGGTGTTGTCTGGAAGCTTAGCTTTGATCATTTCCATTGGCTCAGAGGTTCTCATGGCCAAGGGCAGTAACACTTTGTCACTAACAGCAATTTTATCTTTCACTAAAAAGACTCACTGGCTCAAAGATTAAGCAAGTTGGTCTAGCCTATAACATGAACTAAGCTTCCAGTTTTTAAAAATTTTATAGAGATGGGGTTTGCCGTGTTGCCCACGCTGGTCTTGAACTCCTGGGCCCAAGCAATCTGCTGCCTTGGACTCCCAAAGTGCTGGGATTACAGTTAAAGGTGTGAGCCACTGCTCCTGGCCAGCTTCCAATTGTTAAAAAAATTCTGATTGAATGTTAATTTAGCAGCTATATTTGCATTTTTTACTTCAGACCTACCATCATTAGGGAGAGACAATGGAACCTACAATTGTAATCTGTAATTCTTATCATGAATAGGATGTTTTAGCTACTGTACAAAATCTAAGCACTTCTAACTCCTCTCTTTTTTTTTTGTATTTTAATTTTTGTATTTTCAGTAGAGATGGGATTTCACCACGTTGGCCAGGTTGGTCTTGAACGCCTGACCTCTAGTGATCTGCCCACCTTGGCCTTCCAAAGTGCTGGGATTACAGGTGTGAGCTACCGCACCCGGCCAGTATTTGTGGCATTTTTGATAACCCGTGTGTGCCATTGATTGTCATCTCTAGAAGGCTATAAGCAAGCAGGCACTGGGCTAGTTAGCAAGGGGTCTATCACAGCTCAGTGCTGCGGTCACAATCACCTGCTCATTCGATACCTTTCATTGTCACCTGGGGAGTAGGGCAAAATGGAAAACGCTTCAAGGCCAGGCACAGTGGCTCACACCTGTAATCCCAGTGCTTTGGGAGGCCAAAGTGAGTTCTAGATCAACCTGAGCAACATGGCAAAATCCCATCTCTACATAAAAAGAAACCCCCAAACCTCAAAAAGCCAGGTGAGGTGGTGCACACCTGTAATCCCAGCTACTCAGGGGCTGAGGTGGGAGGATTGTTTGAGCCTGGGAGGTCAAGGCTGCCGCTGCAGTGAGCCAAGATCACGCCTGCTGTACTCTAGCCTGGGCGACAGAGTGAGATCTTGTCTAAAAAAAAAAGAAAAATGCTTAGAGACTGTGACATAGTAATCTTTATGACACCACTGGTAACAAGCAAACTGGCCGAAATGCTTAATCAACTTCTTGGCCAAGTTCCTTTTCAAGCAACTTAGACCACATTTTAGGTGCAGTGACTGTTAACCAAGAACAAGCTGTCTCTTCCCCGCCACCGCCGAGTCGTGGAGGCAGAGGCTCAGGTGTGTTCAAGAATTAGCTTCACCTGTAACCTGCTGCCATGGCCCAGAAAGGCATCACTGCTGGAGGTGTCAAGGACCTACCTTAATACTGCTTTGCAAGAGGTCCTGAAGGCCCGCCCTCATCCACGATAGCTTGGCACGTGGAATTCAGGAAGCTGCCAAACCTTAGACCAGCACTGGGTCCATCCTTGTGTGCTGCCCGCAACTGTGATGAGCCGGCCTATGTGGCTGGTGAAGGCCCTTGGTGCAGAACACCAGATCACCCTAATTAAAGTTGATGACAAGAAACTAGGGGAAGGGGTGGGCCACCGTAAAAACAACAGAGGAGAAAACCCCGTAAAGTGGTTGCAATTGTGTAGCAGTTAAGGACCATGGCTAAAGGATGTCATTAAAGAGTTTGTGTTTTATTTTTGAGACAGAGTCTTGTTTTGTCGCTAGGCGCCAGGTTAGAGTACAGTGGCACGATCTCGGCTCACTACAAGCTCCACCTCCCAGGTTCAAGCAATTGAATTCAATTCTCCTGCCTCAGCCTCCTGAGTAGTTGGGACTACAGGCGTGTGCCACACGCCCAGCTAATTTTTGTATTTTAGTAGAGACGGTATTTCACTATCTTGGCCAGATGGTCTCAATCTCTTCACCTCGTGGCCCGCCTGCCTAGGCCTCCCAAAGTGCTGGGATTACAAGTGTGACCCAGTGTGCCTGGCAGGTTTTTTTTTTTTTTTAGATGGAGTCTCTGTCACCCAGGCTGGAGTACAGTGGCATGATCTCGTCTCACTGCAGCCTCCGCCTCCTGGGTTCAAGCAATTCTCCTGCCACAGCCTCCCAAGTAGCTGGGATTACAGGCGCGCACCAACCACGCCTGGCTAATTTTTGTATTTTTAGTAGAGACGGGGTTTCGCCACGTGGTTCAGGCTGGTCTTGAACTCCTGACCTCAATGATCTGCCCGCCTTGGTCTCTCAAAGTGCTGGGATTACAGGTGTGAACCACCGCACCCTGTCCTTTCATGTTTTAATTCGAGGGAGTTTTGCATGTATTAAGTTTTCAAAAACAGATGTTCAAGGAACATTTTTATCTATACTCCGACACATACCCAATTGCCAAATTGTGTTCACAGCTCTCAGAATTACTTATAGATTTAGAATCTCTTCAGAGACTTTTTTTTTTTTTTTGTATTTTTAGTAGAGATTGGGTTTCACCATGTTGGCCAGGATGGTCTTGATCTGCTGACCTCGTGATCCCCTGCTTTGACCTCCCAAAGTGCTTGGATTACAGGCATGAGCCACCATGCCTGGCTAGGACTTGGTCTTAACTGAAGACAAAGGAGGTCCTAAAGGGGCTTTTTGTCCTAGTGGTCAGCTGGAATATGGGAGGAATGTTAAAAGTTAGTTCATTTTTTCTGGTGACACTGTGGCTCACAGCATTTACTTTTAAATGGAAGTGAGAAAACATCCGGGAAGGGAGCACCCCGGATTTGAACCGGGGACCTCTTGATCTGCAGTCAAATGCTCTACCCCTGAGCTATACCCCCTTCACCTATCAGGAGCTCCTTTCTTGTCCACTTATGGTGACTCAATACAATCAAGTTCCACCCACACTAGAGTTCTGGCATGCTGTGTGTTCCAAAGCCCCACCTTCTTAATTATCTATCATCTGCTTTGGCTTTTCCCTTAGGCACTAATAAACTGAGAGGAAATACTTGAAAAATGACATCCTGGGCTGGACATGGTGGCTCACGCCTGTAACCCCAGCACTTTGGGAGGCCGAGGTGAGGTCAGGAGTTCAAGACCAGCCTGACCAATGTGGTGAAAACCCCATCAACACTAAAGATACAAAAAAATTAGCTGGGTGTGGTGGCAGGCACCTGTAATCCCAGCTACTAGGGAGGCTGAGGCAGGAAAATTGCTTGAACCCCAGGAAGTGGAGGTTGTGGTAAGCTGAGATCACACTACTACACTCCACCCTGGGCTAACAGAGACGCACACTGTGTGTGTGTGTGTGTGTGTTTTGTAAACGTGTGTGTGTGTGTGTGTGTGTGTGTGTGTGTGTGTGTTTTGTAAAAACAGGGTTTCCTTATGTTGCCCAGGCTGGTCTGAAGTGATCCACCAGGCTGAGCTCAAGCAATCCTCCCATCTTGGCCTCGAAAAGTGCTAGGATTACAGGTGTAAGCCACGGAGCTTGGTCTTTGCTCTGTACTTGATGGAAATAGCCAGCACTGACCTGGGGCCCTGCTGATAACTGGGGAAGTGCTTTATTGAGGTTGAGTAATATGGCTCCTTATTATTATTATTTTTTTTTGCCAGGAACACGTGCACTTTATTGAACGCGATTGTAGGAAAGTGTGTGAGGGCAAAGGGTTGATACAGGACTCGGCTGGGGGCAGGGCGAGGAATGGAAGTTGGAGTACGTGGGAGACAGGACACGGGCAGAGCCCCTGGCCGGGATGATTCCTCTGGATCTACTGATAGGCTTGCAGAATGAGTATTGGGGTGATGATCAGCAGAATGGTCATGATGATGCCCAAAATCAGGGCCCAGATGTTCAGGCACTTGGCGGTGGAGGCGTAGGCCTGGGCCCCCGGTCAGGTCGCCAACCATCTTCCTGTCCCTAGACTTCACAGAGTAGGCAAACGCTATGAAGCCCAGGCAGCAGGAGTTCATGAAGAGGGTGTTGAACAGGGACCAGACGACATGGTCGGGCACAGAGGTCTCGCTTTGGATGTGGATCACGGTGGATGTCGGGGGCGCAGGGTTGTGGGGCACCCCCAGCACATCCACCTCATGCTCCTCCTTCAGCATCTCATAGTTCGGGGACGGTCGGTGCTGGCGGGAGTGAAGAAGGTTTGGACAGTGTAGTTCATGGTGTCCGGGAAAGACCGGCCGTGGTCGGGTTGCTGGGATGCTTCTCCAATATGGCTCCTTCTTATCCCACTGGCAGGGGAGAACTGAAGCCTCTCCTTTCAAACCTGGCACTCGTTGGTATGACTGCAAGGGCGGAGCCCTGAGAAGCCCTTTCTCCTCTTACCTCCTCTCCAGGGGGAAGAGAAGCTGAGACTAGAGCTGGCTCCTCTGCCAATCCCAGGGGAAACAGCAAACTTGGAGACACAAATACATTTAAAAAATGTAAGATACCATTGAGAGTTCATCTAAACATCTGTCTTAGAAGTTCAGGTCGAGGGCTATGAAGGGAAGAGACGCTGTTAGAACAGAGAGAAGTGGGTGACCTCCCCAAAGATGGATGTGCTCTGACAGAGGGCTGGGGTGTTCTGGCGGCAGCTGAATCTCCCATTGAACCCACTGACCGGTTTCAGACCAGCACTGTAGTGGTCATGCCCAGTCACCTGCTGGAGAGAACGCCCTTGGGGGCAAGGGAGAGAGAGGCCTGAGCCTGTACTCAGCCCACTTCTTGGCCTCTCCACTCCCCCGGGTGTGGTATGGGATGCCAACCAGGTGTAGTCACTGCATTCCCCGTGCCCACAGCCGATCGTGCAATCCTCAAATGGCCCGAGCTTCTGGGCTGCAAAGCCAAGGGCTGGTGAGGCTGACGGAAAGGAGGCTTCCTAGAAGTAAAACCCAGCACCAGGAATAATTGCAGGAAGACCGTGAATGGTTTGTGCTGGGACAGGAGAGACCAGAAATTCTGGGCTTGGCAGAGCTTGCCTTCTCCCACGAGAAATGAGAAAAATCTCACCCTTGCCTTTGAGCCATGTGGAAAAAATGGATGAGATCAAGATCAGCTGGGCCAGATGGTACAAAGGATCATGTGACTAGAAGAGCAGGCCAGGATGGTGGGGTTGGGCTGGGAGGGTTTACCCTGTTAGAAAAATCTCTCACCTCTTCCCCATTGTTGTTAGCCTGGGCCTGGAAAAAGCGCAGGATGTAGCCGTGAGGGGGAGCAGGGGCTTCAGAGTTGGGAAGAACAGAATCTTTATTTTTTTTTTGAGACAGAGCTTTGCTCTGTCTCCCAGGCTGGAATGTGCAGTGGTACAATCTCAGCTCACTGCAGCCTCCACCTCCCAGGTTCAAGTGATCCTCCTGCCTCAGCTTCTTGTGTCGTTGAAGATTACAGGCGCCCGCCACCACGCCTGGCTAATTTTTGTATTTTTAGTAGAGACGGGGTTTTGCCTCGTTGGCCAGGCTGGTCTCGAACTCCTGACCTCAGGTTATCCGCCCCGCCTCGGCCTCCCCAAGTGTTGGGATTATAGGCGTGAGCCACCAAGCCCGACTAGGAAGAGCAGAATCTTAATTCTGGCTCAGCCCTTCTTGCCAAATCACTTTAACTCGAGAAACTTGTTTCCTCAGCTGTGCCACGGGGTTAGTGTGGGGGTGAAAAGTGCCTAACAAATGACTCGTATCTGTAATGCCAGCACTTCGACAGGCCGAGGCCAGAGGATCATTTGAGCCTAGGAGTTCAAGACCAGCCTGGGCAACATAGGGAAACCCCATCTCTACAAAAAATAAACAATTAACTGAGTGTGGTGGTGCACACCTGTTGGCCCAACTGCTCGGGAGGCTGAGGTGGGAGGATTGCTCAAGCCCAGGAGGTCAAGACCGCATTGAGTAGTAATTGTGCTACTGCAGTTCATGCAATCCAGGCTGGGGAACAGAGTGAGACCATGTCTCAAAAAAAAAAAGGCGGGGGGGGCCTGACATACAGTAGTTGCTCATTAACTAGTATTAGGGAGCACTGCGGCACCATCTGCTCGTGTGTATGAAGGAAAGCTGGAAGGATGTGGTCCCTTGGCATCTTCCCCTCAGTTAGGCTTCATTATGGCCCAGGAACCACGATGAGGCTAGAAATGGAGGCAGCACTTGCCTGTCCCTCCCCAAATTCTCCTGTCAAGGTATCTGTTCTTGCCCAAAGATGTGGATGTAATCTACCATCTAGCTATCCCTTCCTGTAGCGCCACGATCCTGAAAGTGGGGAAGGGAATACAGAAGACTGTCAGCCACAATGCTGAGGGGGGACAGTGCAATCTGCCCTGGGGTTTGCTGGGGGGAGAGGGAAGAGGTCAGACCCTTAGGTAACTGGGGCAGACAGGTTAAATATATTTAAGACCTGGGCCGGGCATTGTGGCTCAGGCCTGTAATCACAGCACTTTTGGAGACTGAGGCAGGCGGATCACCTGAGGTCGGGAGTTCAAGACCAGCCTGACCAACATGGAGAAACCCCATCTCTACTAAAAATACAAAAAAGGCCAGGTGCAGTGGCTCACGCCTGTAATACCAGCACTCTGGGAGGCTGAGGCGGGCGGATCACAAGATCAAGAGATTGAGACCATCCTGGCCAACATAGTGAAACCCTGTCTCTACTAAAAATGCAAAAATTAGCTGGGCATGGTGGTGGACACTTGTAGTCCCAGCTACTTGGGGGGCTGAGGCAGAAGAATCACTTGAACCAGAAGGTGGAGGTTGCAGTGAGCCGAGATTGTGCCATTAAACTCCAGCCTGTGTAACAGGAGGGGAACTGTCTCAAAACAAAACAAAAAGCGAAACAAATCAAAAAAACCTATTGGCCCTCAGGGAGGGGCAGTCGAGCTTAGCAGCTGAAGGCTCTGTCTCTGCTTCCAGACAGGCTGGGTTCTAACTCCAGCTTAACCATTAACAGACTTTGAGACCTTGGGCCAATTACACAGCTTTTCTGGGCCTCAGTTTCCCCCATCAGTAAAAGGAGTGTTGCTGTGAGTTTTGTTTTTTGACAGGGTCTCACTCTATTCCCAGGCTGGAGTGCAATGTTGCCATCTCGGCTCACTGTAACCTCCACCTCCTGGGTTCAAGCGATTCTCCTGCCTCAGCCTTACGAACAGCTGGGATTACAGGCATGTGCCACCGTGCCCGGCTTTTTAATATTTTTAGTAGAGATAGGGTTTCACATATTGGCCAAGCTGCAGTTCAAGCTGTGATAGTGCCACTGCACTTGCAGCCAGGGTGACAGAGTGGGACTCTGTCTCAAAGAGAAATTAAAAAGCTTCTCAAAATGTGTACACCATATTATTTTCAAGCTTTAAACACTCATGTTCTTCCTTTTTCCCTCCCCCAGACGCTGGTTCCTTCTGTGGTAAAATTACGAGTCGATGCTGGGTGTGGTGGCTCATGCCTGTAGTCCCAGCTACTCAAGAGGCTGAAGTGGGAGGATCGCTTGAACATGGAAGGCAGAGGTTGCAGTAAGCCAAAATCATGCCACTGCACTTCAGCCAGGGCAACAGAACAAGACTCTGTCTCAAAAAACAAACAAACAAACAAACAAAAATTGCTGGGTGTGGTGGCTCACACCTGTAGTCTCAGCACTTTGGCTGAGGAGGGTAGATCACCTGACGTGGGGAGTTCGAGACTAGTCTGACCAACATGGAGAACCCCTGTTTCTACTAAAAATACAAAATTAGCCAGGCCCAGCTACTAGGGAGGGTGAGGCAGAAACTCGGTTGAACTGGGAGGCGGAGGTTGTAGTGAGCAGAGATCACACCACTGCACGCCAACCTGGGCAACAAGAGCAAAACTCTGTCTCAAAAAATAAAAATAAAAAAATTAGGTTCTCTATAGAATACATTATATTAGGGTACTGGCAGGAAATGGATGGCACATTCAAGTGGGTAACTGAGTCTGCCTAGTGAGGCATCCTGGGGCTGGCAACAGTGAGGTGTGAGGACCAGCTGTACGTCTGGAGAGACAAAATGGAGAGCAGTTGTTGGAACCCAGCTCTCTCTGAGTGCTTTCCAATAGAGGCGGTGGTCTTTGGTTACAGCTCCCCACAGACCAGCTAGAAGGGAGCCGGGGAACCAGTGATCCCCCTCCCTCTCCTCTTGCCCTGTGTGTTCCTGCTGCTGCTTCCTACTGGCTGAACCTACCTGGCTGCTGGGTACCAGGGAACCCTGACCGAGTCCAGAGCAGGGTAGAGATGGAGAAATGATGAGGGCAGAGTGGGTCGGAGGGGCCCAGGGCAGCTCTCCAGCAAGACTATGAAAGCCAGTCCCAGCAGTCCAAGCTTCATGATCTGCTAAGTCATTAACAGAAGCACATGCCACACCATGATTCTTTTCTTGGTTTATTGTTTGGTAGAAAAATAGGCCCGTTTTAACACTGAATAAGCATCTCACAAACCGTTGCTCCTAGATTACAAAGTCAAAGCCAATTTTCTTTGAAAATTGGCTTTTGAATCTGACGTTCAAGTGACCGTAATAGAAACCAGAGCTGCTGTACCTTACATTCTGGAAGGTACCTCAACAAAGGCATGCTAAAGACTGTTTAAAACTTCTCGCATGTAAGAAGATCCGTCTTTCCTTCCCACGCCTTTGGATAATAACAGGAGAATCCCAGTCATCTGCTGTTGAGTTTGAGCAGGTCAAGTTCAAAGATTCCAACTCCAGCCTTCAATATTTCTGCAGAGACTCAGAGAAGTAACCTCCCTCTCCTCTCCTGCTGGCTTCCCCAAGTACAGATGCAGGTCTTCCTGGGACCAGGCACCTACGAGTCAAACCATCTCACCGGTCTCATCACTGGGCTTCTCCAAAGGGCTTTTGGTGGAAGAAGCTTTAATTTCAGTTTTGGCCAATCTTCTATCCTTAGAAAAGTCTTTTTTTGTTAAGAAAAGGCAGGGAGGGTTAACTAAGTTCTAAGAATTCAACAAGAAAAGGAAATAGGTTCCTTTTATGAAAAGGACTTCCAAGCTCTCTGAGCCAGCAGTTGAACTGAAATCACTTTCCTGAGTGTCTCCACACGGAACATTCAGCGCTTTTCTCCTAGCAGCCAGAGGACGGGATCTGTGTACACTGAGTGCCACTTAAAATGCCCTCATTAGACGCAGTAAAAAGCTACTCTTGACTCCCGTAGGTCAAACCCACATGCCTCTGGGCTGCACCCTGCAGAATTAGCTGTAGGAATAACAGTAAAGGTCCTGCCCAACGGCCATGAGCAGCCCCGGTGCGCCCCGGGAGCCCCCCAGCCGTGATGAGAAGGTCACACTGGGAATGTCAGCTTTGGAGGCAGGGTATGGGGAGGGTATGGTTCTGAGCAGGTGGGCATCATGGAGGCTCCAGATTCTTGTGTAGCAGTCCTGGCCCACTAGGAAAGAGGGAAGACACATGGCAGGCTAGTGAGGGAATGCAAAGGAAACTTACCTACATGTGGACGTGGCTTCTCAAGATTCGTCAGGGCTGTGATTTCAGGTGAGCCATAACACAAACTCATTAATGGACAGTATTTCTACAGATAATGCAAAGTTGCCTTGCTGGGCTAGAACAATGATGCCCTGGTTGGCTGTGTGATGCCATGAGTGGCTTGGAGGTATCCTGGCTAATGGCTGGGGATTCTGCTGCTTTTTTTTTTCTGAGATGGAGTCTTGCTCTGTGGTCCACGCTGGGGTGCAGTGGCGCAATCTTGGCTCACTGCAACCTCCGCCTCCCGGGTTCAAGTGATTCTCCTGCCTCAGCCTCCCGAGTAGCTGGGATTATAGGCGTGAGCCACCACGTCCAGCTAACTTTTGTATTTTTAGTAGAGACGGGGTTTCACCATGTTGGCCAGGCTGGTCTCGAACTCCCGACCTTGTGATCCACCAGCCTCGGCCTCCCAAAGTGCTGGGATTACAGGCGTGAGCCACCATGCCCAGCCAATTCTGCTGCTCTTGATGTCAAGGAATGTTCAAGTGTGGGCGCAGCCCACCGAGTCCAGGTGACATGCAACTGATTTCCCCCCATTTTTTAGAGACAAGGTCTTGCTCTGTCGCCCAGGCTGGAATGTAGTGGTGCAATCAGGGCTTACTGCAGCCGTGAACTCCTGGGCCCAAGCCATCCTTCTGCCTCAGCCTCCTGAGTTCACTGGGACTACGAGTGTGTGCCACCATGCCTGGCAAATTTTTTTTTTTTTGAGATGGGGTCTTGCTATGTTGCCCTGGCTGATCTTAAACATCTGGCCTCAAGCCCCCTAAGTGCTGGAATTACAGCTACCATGCCTGGCCTGATTTCCTTTCCATGATATACTAACAAGTCCTGTCAAATTCATTACATCCTCGAGATGGACTAGGTTGACAACTCTTCCCAGAGCTCTTTCTGGTTTAATGGTTCAGTTCCTAAGACCAGTTTAAGTCTTCAGGGCTCCAGTTCCGAGGACTGTGACACACAACACCATGGGTTACGGCAGCCCAGAAACATGATACACACTACTGGAGACCTTCAGCAGGAGAAGAGGACAGGCCTTGGGCAGTCATGGATTTCACATTTGTGATTTTGACCACTTGTGTGACTCTAAGACCAGAAGTGCTACCTTGGCTGAAGCTGAATCCCGGCTATAGTTTATTATTGCAGCCGGCAACTACCTGCATCTGCTTCTCAGCAAGGCTGAGCTCTCTTTATCATCCAGCTCACAGAGCGGTCAAAATGGGTGAAAAATCGACTTAAAAAGGAAGCGAAGTGCTGGTGTGTTGAGAATAGTAAATACGTCTAAGAAAGTTCTCACAAAGTGATGCTTCCTAGCCACAAAAATGTTCCATGGGGATAAGCCCTTTCTAAATGAATACCAGTAAAGGTGACGATTCACAAAGACTGAGAACATACTCTGCAGTCAGGGGCCCTGTTTCAATGTGAAACCCTGAGCTTGCACACTGTCTGATTACACTATAGCCAGTATCATATGTAATCAACTGGTAACTCCTTTCCAGGAGCTTAGCAGCTGGATAGCTGCTCCTAATCTACAGATCATGGAACCACAGAGATGGTGGTAAAGGGGCCAAGAATTTTTTCTCACTCTGTCACAAGGCTGGAGTGCAGTGGTGCAATCTCAGCTCACTGCAACCTCCGATTCCCTGGTTCAAGCGATTCTCCTGCCTCAGCCTCCCAAGTAGCTGGGATTACAGGCACGTGCCATCACGCCCAGCTAACTTTTGTATTTTTAGTAGAAATGGGGTTTCACCATGTTGGCCAGGATGGTCTCAATCTCCTGACCTTGTGATCCACCCACCTCGGCCTCCCAATGTTCTGGGATTACAGGTGTGAGCCACCGTGCCTGGCCAGGGCCAAGAATCTTTACAATGACCATAACTTCTCAGTATCCCCCTGGTGGAAATGCGAGTAGAGAACAGGGAGTCAAGTTTTTGGATAAGATAATAGATGGTGGGATATTGCAGGCCTTATGAAATCGACTTGAACTCCAAACCCAGGCTCTCCAGCACCTCTCCTGCCTGTTTCTGAAGTGATGTTTGCCCACTGACATGGGATGAGGCTGTCCACCTGGTGGACATTTATTTATACTGCTGATTACTAATATATCCAATTCTACTTCCCTCCTAGTCTCCACACCTAACTGTCCACACTCCCCTTGATTCAGTTCTGTTTTGGGGTAACTTTCCCTCTGGTGCCTAAGTTGCTGGGATCGTCCCTAAGAGACAGTATTTGATGGGATGGAACTTCCCCTTCCTTCCTCAAGTACCTGCCATCAGGATTCCTTCTTCCTCGTGCACATGCAGGGGCAGGTAGGCGTACTCGTTCACGTGGCCTTCATACTGCCTTATGCAGTTAGTGGTCCTCAGGTCCCACAGCTTGATCTGTGGAAAGAAGCATGAGGGGCCATCAGGGAGGGGCCAGGAGGACCCATCAGTAGACCCCAAGTGTGAAGCCAGGAAGGCAAGGTGGTCTCCAGTGGCTTGTGCAGGTCATGAAAATCTCCATCTCGAATTCCTGAGCCTTGAAGTCCATCAAAAGCATGTAACCAGGCTGGCTCATGCCTGTAATCCCAACTCTGGGAGGCTGAGGTGGGCAGATCACCTGAGGTAGGGAGTTTGAGATCAGCCTGGAGAAACCCTGCCTCTACTAAAAATATAAAATTGCCAGGTGCAGTGGCTCACACCTGTAATCCCAACACTGGGAGGCTGAGGTGGGCAGATCACCTGAGGTAGGGAGTTTGAGATCAGCCTGGAGAAACCCTGCCCTCTACTAAAAATATAAAATTACCAGGTGCAGTGGCTCACACCTGTAATCCCAACACTGGGAGGCTGAGGTGGGCAGATCACCTGAAGTAGGGAGTTTGAGACCAGCCTGGAGAAACCCCGCCTCTACTAAAAATATAAAATTGCCGGGCACAGTGGCTCACACCTGTAATGCACTTTGGGAGGCCAAGACGGGCGGATCACAAGGTCAAGAGATCGAGACCATCCTGGCCAACATGGTGAAACCCCATCTCTACTAAAAATACAAAAATTAGCTGGGCATGGTGGTGTGCGCCTGTAGTCCCGGTTACTTGGGAGGCTGAGGCAGAATTGCTTGAACCCGGGAGGCGGAGGTTGCAGTGAGCTGAGATCGCATCACTGCACTCCAGCCTGGTGTCTGGCGACAGAGCAAAACTCTATCTCAAAAAAATAATAAAAAAAATAAATAAATAAAAAAACAAATAAAAATATAAAATTAGCCAGGCATGGTGGCATATGCCTTGTAATCCCAGCTATTAGGGAGGCGAATCGCTTGAACTCAGGAGGCGGAGGTTGCGGTGAGCTGAGATTACGTCATTGCACTCCAGCCTGGGCAAGAGAGTGAAACTCTGTCTCAAAAAAAAAAAAAAAAAAAAAAAAAAAAGGCACGTAACTAGAGAATCCTTTTCACTTTTGTCTAGTCTAGATTAGGCTCACATGGGCAGCAAAGCAGTCCCCATGCAGGGCCTACAAATCCCTGGGTCTTCAGCTACCTTCCCTTGCCTGGGGTCTTGATAATGAGGACCTCTTCAGCAGAACCCCTTCACCTGGCAGGGCTCCATGTTCCCCTACCTTTCCAGCCATGTCTGACGCCATCAGGCATTGCTCGTCTTGGAGAATCCGCACAGAGGTCACTGCTGAGTCATGAAACAGGCGGGTGGCCTTCCACCCCTTGCCTTGATTTCCGCAACGCAGATCAATGGCAAAGATCTCCCCCAGAGCGGCAGCCATTAAACAGCAGAGGAGCCTGTGGAAGGAGGGACTGCTCGGCGTGCGGCCACCATGACCTCCCCTCTGAGGCTGGGCAGGGCAGGTCCTCCCGATATAACCCCTCTTCAGCCCCTGGGTCAGACGGCGTGATTAGACACGTGCTGGTCAGGGTTTGGGTCTCAATGGAATTGGAAGGGAAGATGATTCCTTGTTAGTGGGTAGAAGAACCAGACCCCATGTGTCCTCCTCATGGGTAGCATGGAGGTCCTAGGAGCTGCCCCCTGCGCTGTCCCCTTTGGCCTTTCTCTCTGAAGTCCCAGTCAGAGATGGCATCCCCCGTCTCCACCAAAACCAGGTTAGCAGATTCCTTCACTTTTAAGGAAAGATGGCATTTTCTAGAGGAAAGTCCTTAAATTATAGTAATAACCAGAATTTTGATTTTTTTTTTTTTTTTTTTTTTTGAGACCGAGTCTTGCTCTGTCACCTAGGCTGGAGTGCAGTGGTGTGATCTCGGCTCACTGCAACCTCCACCTCCGAGGTTGAAGCAATAATCCTGTCTCAGCCTCCCGAGTAGCTGGGATTACAGGCGCCTACCACCGTGCTCAGCTAATTTTTGTATTTTTAGTAGAGACGGGGTTTTACCATGTTTGCCAGGCTGGTCTCAAATCCCTGACCTCGTGATCCACCCACCTCGGCCTCCCAACGTGCTGGGATTATAGGCGTGAGCCACTGTGCCTAGCCTGATTTTTTAAATTTATAAAATATATAACTTGAAAGCTGTGTATGAATTGGTATTTAGGGTATACATTTTAAAAATGGTTTGTCCTGGTGGGTAAATCCAAGTACCCAAGAACTGCTCACAATTCTTTTCCATGAGAGGTTGTTTAGAATGACTCAGGCCAGCCTTTCTGGATCAGTCAACTTTTACTCGGCTCAGACACACTTACAGAGGAACCCACTGATCCTTTCTGATGCTCTTTTTCCCTGTCAAGAAGGACTAAATGGCACACAGAGGAGTCCAATTTCAATCCGCCACATTTCCACGCGGGGCAAACTTTATATTCTGCCTTTCCCAATCCAACCAACCATGATAGCAAACTGCTGGGCCAAGACATCACTGCTGGTCCCAAAGGACTGCCGGTGTCCCGTCACCACGTTGGTCAACAGGACCCGCCGAGACAAGCCTGGTGGAGACAGAGATGGGCTGGTGAGATTGTGTCACACAGTATAGGGAGAGCAACAGCTAGATGGGGTTTTGAGGTCTGTTAAATTCTCTTCTCTGGGCACCTGGGGAAACAGGCTCACCTGTACTGAAGCAGTTATTTGCTTGGATATTCAGGGACCAGGCACAGGACCAGGCACCAGGGATCCGGAAACTGCAGAGCATGCCAGGCCGGTCTATTCCTGCTAAGGGATCGGAAAATGTAAAGTGGGGCTGCCGTCTAGGCAGGCCAGGGACCACCGGGTTCAGAAAACATCCAAATATGCCATCGCTGCTCAGAGGGTCTATCCCTTTGGCCCCATTCTGGGTTTTGTGGTTGCAAAAGAGGGCGACTCAGCTGGGATGCCTGGCTCGCAAGCGGTCATTCTGAAAATGAATGTATGTAACATTTCTCAGTAGTCATGTTCACAGTACTAATACTACTGATAATCCGGGGGGGTAGCATGCTGTCACAGGTTAGGTGGTTCCAATCCTCCATCACCTATCAGCTATGTGCTCTCAGGCAAAGTGTGTGTGTGTGCGTGTGTATATGTATATGTGTATATACATACACACTTTTTTTTGAGACAGAGTCTTGTTCTTTTGCCCAGTCTGGAGTGCAGTGGCGTGATCATCGCTCAATGCACCCTCATCTTCCCAGGATCAAGCAATCCTCTCATCTCAGCCTCCCAAAGTAGCTGGGACCACAGGTGTGAGCCACCACACGACTGCTTATTTGTTTGTTGTAGAGACTGGAGTCTTGCTATGTTGCTCAGACTGGTCTTGAACTCCTGGGCTCAAGCAATTACCTTGGTCTCCCGAAGTGTTGGGATTATAGGCATGAGCCACCATGCTTCGCCAAAATATTTTTTAAAATAAACTTTTACATTGATAGAACGTACAGATTGTAACGATAGAGTTCAGTGAGTCATCACAAACTATAGCCATGTAACCACCACCCGGGTTAAGAAATAAAACAATCCAGTATCCCAGAGGCCTCCCTCATGTCCTTTCCCAATTACTACCTCCCCAAAGGGTACTGCGAGCCTGACTTCCGACACTAAAAGTTAGTTTTGTAAGGCAAATTCTGAAGCTGTCTCAGTTTCCTTGTCTGTAAAATGGTAAGAGAGACACACACCTGCCTCATAAGCTTGCTGTGCAATGAAACACCAGGCACTGGGCTGAGTGTGTGTGACCTTGTTTAACTCTCCAAGGATGCAGGCTGGGAAGGCCTTGTCTACTTCAGAGAGGTTCGACATTCCATTCAAGTTGGCAAGGCGTGGAGCTGGGATTCGTGCCAGGTCTGCCTGAAGCCCACACTCTTAAGAGGCCCCTCACCCTTGTGTTATTGATCCTAATTTTCTGATAGACTGAAAATGGAATATCCAGAATTATGTCAGGAAGGAGACATCTAATTGCCTTAATCCAGGCCCAATGTGAAGTATCCCTGATAGCACCTGTCATGCAGGAGCTCCAGAGGTGTTTTCTGAAAGATGTGCACAGGCATCCAAATCAGTGTTCTGATCTCACCTTGGTTTACATACACGTTAAGTCTACCCCTGGATGCTGAAATGACTGAAATGGCCCAAAATGGGTGAAATGGGGCAGATGCTGTAAAAAAACACATGCTTCTGGTACCCACCCTGGGACAGGCCTAGGACATCCTCCCACAGTGCCTCTGCAGTGGCCCCACCCTCCTCTCTAACCATCCCCCACACAGCTCTCGGGAGGCAGAGGACAGGTTTCTTCAAAGGAAGAGAACCCTGTACCTGGGTGACTATTGACAAACAGTGATGCTGGGAGCAGGGTGGCACAGCCTGGAGTCTCTGCGAGTCCCATGAGGCACAGCCTGGAAAAAGCTGTTAAGGACAGTCAAGCACAAGGCTCCCTCTGGGAGGAAGCATGGACATTTACCCTTCAGAAGGTTATATAGCACAAAGCAGGACAGAGAGTAACCCCCAACGTCCAGATGGAATATGCGTTCACACTGTCCATATTTAGCTTCAGAATTTTTTTAAAGGGCAAAAAAATCAGACACAGTTAAAAGCTGGATGTGGTGGCTCCTGCCTATGTAATCCCAGCACTTTGGGAAGCTGAGGTGGGAGGATCACTTGAGCCCAGGAGTTCGACAGCAGCCTGGGAAACATGGCAAAACCCTGTCTCTACAAAAAATACAAAAACTAGCTGGGCGTGGTGGTATGCGCCTGCAGTACCAGCTGCTTGGGAGGCTGAGGTGGGAGGATTGTTTGAGCCTTGGAAGTTGAGGCTGTGGGGAGCTGTGATCATGTGACCGCATTCCAGCCTGAGTGACAGAGTAAGACCATGTCTCAAAAATAAAATACAATAAAAAAACCAAAAAGCCCTCTCTGATCCCCTCCCTAGGCCAATTCTCCCTTCTCCTCTGCCCAGAGAGAACTGCTCTTCTCAAATTCGTATAAGTTCTTCTAAGCCATTCTGTATTTCCACTACATAATTTGTCAATAAACAATATAAAGCAGCATTCATTAATACAGAAATGCATTGCACAGAATATCTTACTACCAGCCCTTAACATTTCTGCTTATCTGAATGGATACAAGGTGACAGCTCACAGCTATTTTAATTTGCATTTCCCTGACTACATGTGGGTGTCTCTGTTCACGTGATCGTAGTCATTGGCTTTCCCTCTCTGAACTGCCCCTTTATACCCTTACCTACGTGTGTGTCTTCTGACTGATGTGGTTCCTCTCCTTTCCCTCTCATAGCCAAACATCTCTCCAGAGGAGCCTATATTCATTCTCACTTCCTTGCCTTTCTTCCACTGAAATCCAGGCCTGATCCTCACCTTCCCAGAGAAATGTTCTCACCACAGCCTTCAACGAGCTCCTGGTTTCTAAATCTGAGGGCAACGTTCCAGTTCTGCCCTATGGCCATGTAGCCTGATTTCTACTACATACTCCTTAGCCTCAACCCACCCCTCTCTGGGAGGTCTGTCCTGGGCCTTCTCCTATCACAGGATGCCCATACTAGAACCTGCGCCTGCCTCTCGCTGCCCGCCCATCTGCTCCTGCTGCCTCAGTTCACGCCCTCACCGCCACCCTTAGCCTTGCAGCAGCTTCTGTCTGAGGACTTGCTCTCGCCCGTCTAGCCCCCACAAAATGTCACCAAAGGAATCATTTTCAAAAATGACTCCATAATCACAACCCCCTGGGACATCCCCACAGCCCTGAGTGAGAATTCAGTCTTGAAAGGACCTCCTCCCTAGCCAAAGACATGAATATCAAACTGCTGCGAAATATAGTAAGCTTTCTCCCAACTCTTCCTTCGATTAGGAGTCCCTGGCCTCTTCCTGTCCTTATGGCTCTCACTCCAGGAAGGCTGCTACAGTCCCTCCTGCATGCGGCTCTCCTCCTGAACTGATGACTTGTGGAGCTGCCTGTCTCTAGCTCCTTGCGACTGCATGTGCTCGACAGGTGTTGTCTGAATGATCACACACATTCCCCACTGGAAAATGCAAACATCTGAAAAGCAATCAGGTAACTTTAAAAAATCTTTTTTTAAATTTTATTTTTATATATTTTTTTGAGATGGGGTCTTGCTCTGTCACCCAGGCTGGAGTGCAGTGGTGCAATCTCGGCTCACTGCAACTTCTGCCTCAGCCTCCTGAGTAGCTGTGATTACAGGAGTGCGCCACCATGTCCAGCTAATTTTTGTATTTTTAGTAGTGACGAGGTTTCACCATGTTGGCCAGGCTGGTCTCGAACTCCTGACTTCAAGTGATTTGCCTCAGCCTCCCAAAGTGCTGGGATTATGGGTATGAGCCACCATGCCTGGTCATTTTTTTCTCTCTCTTTTTTTTTAAGAGACATGGTCTCTCTCTTTTGCCCAGGCTGGAGTACAGTAGTGTGATCACAGCTCACTGCAGTTTTGAACTCTGGGTCTCAAGTGATCCTCCTCCCTTAGCCTCCTGAGTACCTGGAACTACAGACATGTACCACCATGACCAGCTAACTGAAATTTTTTTTTTTTCAGAGAGGAGGTCTTGCTATATTGCCCAGGCTGGGTCAAACTCCTGGCCTCAAGCAATCCCCTCAAAGTGCTGAGATTACAGATGTGAGCCACCATGCCTGGCCAGCTAACATTCTTGACCATCTGAATGTGATATGTATGTGACATGCCGTTTTGGGTGTTAAGCACCAAGTTAAGTGTCTCCAGGATAGAGAGGCTGCTGAAACTGTAAATGAGAACACCGTCGCCAAATAAACTTATTTTGCTTCTGGGCTTGGAGGGCAAGGAAGTGAAGAAAGTGGGATGTGCACTTTAGTTACTGTTGCTGAATCCCAGCTTATTTATACTCAAATTTGTGAGTACTTATGGGGTCAGGCTAAGATTCAATCCTTTGACAGGCCACATGGTAACTAAGGGCCCAGTAAGTGTAGAAAGAATTCCATCTAACTTCCCACCACTCTTGCGGGGAAAGTGCAGAGTGCAGGTGAACAAGATACCATTTTTCTAAAGGGAAAAAGTTCTCTGAACTTTCGAAGCAGCACAAAAAGTCTTTAGCACAGGCCAGGCACTGTGGCTCATGCCTGTAATCCCAGCACTTTGGGAGGCTGAGGCGGGCGAATCATCTGAAGTGAGGAGTTCAAGACTAGCCTGGCTAACATTGTGAAACCCTGTCTCTACTAAAAATACAAAATTAGCTGGGCATGGTGGCGGGTGCCTGTAGCCTCAGCTACTTGGGAGGCTGAAGTGAGCTGAGATCGCGGCACTGTACTCCAGCCTAGCTGACTAGAGTGAAACTCTGTTTCAAAGAAAAAAAAAAAATCTTTAGCACAAAAGCCCGAAGATTACTAGAAACACAAGCCACGCGTCCCTTTAAGCCCCAATTACACGGATTTTTTTCTTCCCCCTCCTTAGCCCACAGAAACATGAGAACACCATGCTGTTTTACAAGACTGGAAGTGAGAGCGAGATTCCTGTTTTTTCTCTGCAGAGCTTGGCCTCTTTGGCCCTCTAGATTATCGTAGTAACAGGTGGTCGGTCTCATCAGCCTACAGAACCCCGTCAAATGAAAGCCACATAAAAATTCAATTTAGAGAACACACATAGCTTCTATGGTGCCTTACATAAATTTATAATCAGGTTGCTAATGTACTTTAGGCTTTAAAACCCTCTGGAATGTAAGCTGGGTGTGGTGGTGCATACCAATAGTCCCAGTGACTTGGGAGGCTGAGGCAGGAGGATCGCTTGAGCCCAGAGTTCTAGGCTGCAGTGAGCTATGACTGCACCACTGCACTCCAGCCTGCGTGACAGAGCAAGACCCCGTCTGAAAAAAATTAAATAAAAACCAAAAAACTCCTTTGATATAGAGTGCTGTGAAACAAATAAAATTTTAAAAAAGACTCTGATTCAGTTATTTGTTGAGGACCAATGAAGTGCCAGAAACTGCTAGATGCATTCACAGGATTTAACTAATGTTAATCTCACGACAACTCAAGAAGTAGGTGTTAAGTACAATAAATGGTCACATCGTTTCCAGAATACACTGTTTTTTCTTTTTTTTTAGACAGAGTTTCACTCTTGTTGCCCAGGCTGGAGTGCAATGGCATGATCTCGGCTTACCGCAACCTCCACCTCCCAGGTTCAAGTGATTCTCTTGCCTCAGCCTCCCTGAATAGCTGGAATTAATTACAGGCACCTGCCACCACACCTGGCTAATTTTTTGTATTCTTAGTAGAGATGTAGCTTCTCTATATTGGTCAGGCTGGTCTTGAACTCCTGACCTCAGGTGACTCAGCCTCCCAAAGTTCTGGGATTGCCAGTGTGAGCCACCGTGCCCAGCCTGGAACACATTTAACATGAGAATGAACGGAGGACAAGAGTCATTAACATGTGGCTTTGGGTGAATCAAGTCTTGTGCCCCCAGAGGTCCCAGAGGCCAGGGACCATGACACTGTACTACTGTGCTCCCATCAAAGTGACTGCTTGCTCTTCAGGAAGGCAGAGACTAGTGTAATGAGTGCTCTATACAGCTGTTGCTGGCAGGAACCTGATGCCCAGAACCTACAGACCCATGTCCACTGCCAAAGGAACCCCGTCTCTGACCCAGCCCTCCTGACCACTGCTTTCCTGCCTGGCCTCAGGAGGAGCCGGGCTTCCTCCCCAGGGCTGTGCTGATCCTTTCCGCTTTGCTCCTCTGCTACCGCACCAGCTCTCCGGCAGGAATACTGGGTCTGTGTAGTGAACGCAGAGCCTCTGTCACACGCCACAGTGGTAGAGTGGGCTGGCTCTGGAGCCAGACTGACTGAGTTCCCATGTTGTCTCCACACATGGATGTGAAGGTCCAGACAATGTCTGGCACACAATGACATCAATGTCATCTTGAGAAACTGCCATGATGGAACCTCAGCTGCTTCTCTGTGCCTCACGGGTGTCCTTGTGTTCTACCCAGGTACGCTGCTTTTTTCTAAAACGTGAGACCTAAATGCACAAGGGCCCGGCCCTCTGGTCACTAAGATGCCATGTCACAAAGCCTACAGATGCCCGGGTCCACATCAGGGTGTGGCCTGCCCACCAAACCTCTTCCTCTGCCAAAGGATACAGAATATGGGAATCCAAGTGATTCAGCGAGGCCCAGCACACTGAGTTCACCTGGTAAGGAAGCACACAGGGAGATGGAAAGTTAAGCTACAGTAAAATGCTTTCCTGTGGAATAACCTGTGGGGGACACGGCTTCTTTCTTCAGGTCTTGCTCCTCTTCAAATGGGCTGGAACAAGCATTGTGAGGGCAGGGCACTGCGCAGGATGGGAAGTAACCCCAAGCCTGCGCCCTTCAACAGTCCCACAGGGAGACATTTGGTATATCTGGCATACCCTCTGGATAGGGCTGAATTCTCTACAATGGCAGGAGATAAGCCTAACTCTGAAGGTGTATCTTTCTTCACCCAGAAATCATTCTTTTTTTTAAATTTCGGGGGCCGTCAGCACGGCCCCCCTCGCCAGAGGGTCCATTGCAACCATTTTCAACCTGTATCCATCTTGTGGCTTATGTCCCAACTGAATAGGAAGTCATAGCTTCTCACAGATGCCGCCATCACCCCACTGCAACTTAAAGGCTGCTCCCTAGACAGCAAGCTCCTCTTACTGACTGAAGTCTCAGTGCCGGCCGCAGACTGGCTGGATGGCGCATCACTTTGACACACAGGGCAGGACCCTCCCATCCAGGCCACGGTCACTGTGGCCCATGTCCAAGGAACTCTGTGCCCTGGTGTGGGCCCTTTCAGATCAACTCCTGGACCCCTGGAGGGACAGTCTTGAGGACCAGTTAAAGAAGCGCTGCTTCAACCTACCCTGACCATCTAATTTCATTTTCTTTTCCAAGACAAGAAACTCCTGGGGCCCTTTTCTTTCCCTATGGGTTCTCAGCAACTAAAAATCCATTTTTTGAGACAGGCTCTCGCTGTTACCCAGGTTGGGGTACAGTGGCACGACCAGGGCTCACTGCAGCCTTCATCTCCTGGGCTCAGGTGATCCTCCCGCCTCACCTCCCCACTGGACCCCCAAGTAGCTGGGACTATGGGTACGCACCACCACACTCAGCTAATTTTTTTTTTTTTTTTTATAGAGACAAGGTTTCACCACGTTATGTTACTCAGGTTGGTTTGAAACTCCTAGGCTCAGGTAAAAATCAAGTCTTGTGGGTAAATGAGGTAACCATCTTCTGCCCCTCTTCCCAGTTGCTCTCCACCCTAAATTTGGCCAACTACCCCAGGGCCAAGCGTGCAGCAAGGCTACAGGGATGGGCACTGTACCTTCCGGTTGGTGAAGTAGAGGTTTTCGTGCATGAACACCTTGAGCGTGGGGGTCTTCAGACTCTGCAGGTTGATGATACCATACTTGGAGCCTCCGACTTTGACATCATTCACTGTGAAGAGCCGGTCACTGTTGGTATCTGCCTGGAGAAGGGAAGGAGGCATTGGGTGACCTCCCAGGCTGCGCCTGGTGGGTTGCCTAAGGGACCTGCCCATCTCTCCTGGCCCCCATGCTCTGTGCATTTTCACTAGGTGAGAGCTTCTCGCCATGAGTGAGTGTGGAGATGACCTCACCTTCCCCAACTCAGTGTAGCCAACTCTGGGCAAAGCCAGCACATGTCTGATCTAATAATTCAAGAGGAAGGATGAGAATGGCAATGAGGGGACATGGCCAGAAAGTCTGAGCTCTACACAGGGACCTCACTCAGAAGCGGGTTTGAAAGAGTCCCAGTATCCACCCAGAGGAATGTGCCATGTGCCATCATGAAGGCTGTGCAGCAACAAGAAAAATGCTAGTTCCTATTACACAGGCACGATTTTTAGCACCATGGAAAAAAAAACATCGCATTGAATACAATGTGCAATAGAAAAAGACTGCATTCAGATGTAGGCTATATTTTTTTTGTTTTTGAGATGGAGTCTTGCTCTGTTGCCCAGGCTGGAGTGCAAGGGCATGGTCTCAGCTCACTGCAACCTCCACCTCCCAGGTTCAAGTGATTCTCCTGCCTGAGCCTCCTGAGTAGCTTGTATTACAGGTGCTCACCACCACGCTGGCTAATTTTTGTATATTTAGTATTTTAGGGTTTCACCACGTTGGCCAGGCTGATCTTGAACTCTTGACCTGGTGATCTGCCCGCCTTGAGCTCCCAAAGTGCTGGGATTACAGGCATGAGCCACTTCGCCTGGCCGATGTAGGCTATTTTTTTTTTTAATTTGAGGTCCCTGTGTAGAGCTCAGACTTTCTGGCCATGTGTCACTCTGTTGTCACCCAGGCTGGAGTGCAGTGGCATGACCATAGCTTATGATACCCCTGCTCCTGGGCTCAAGTGATCGTCTCTCCTCAGCCTCCTGAGCAGCTAGAACTACAGGTGTGAACCACTGTGCCTGACCACTTTTATATTTTTTGTAGAGATAGGGTCTCACTATGTTGTCCAGGCTGGTCTGGAACTTCTGGCCTCAAGTGATCCTCCTGCCTCAGCCACCCAAAGTGCTGGGATTATAGGTGTGAGCCACCATGCCTGTCCAAGGATGCAGCTTTTTTTTCTGAGAGGGAGTCTCACTCTGTTGCCTAGGCTGGAGTGCAGTGGTGTGATCTCAGCTCACTGAAACCTCCGCCTTCCAGGTTCAAGCTATTCTCCCACCTCAGCCTCCTGAGTAGCTGGGACTACAGGTGTGCACTACCATGTCCAGCTAATTTTTTTTATTTTTAGTAGAGATGGGGTTTTACAAAGTTGGTCAGGCTGGTCTCAAACTCCTGATCTCAAGTGATCCTCCCATCTCGGTCTCCCAAAGTGCTGGGATTACAGATGTGAGCCACTGTGCCTGGCCCAATTTTTTTTTCTTTTGAGACAGAGTCTTGATCTATTGCCTAGGCTGGAGTGCGGTGGCACCATCATGGCTCACTGGAGCCTTGATTTCCTGGGATCAAGTGATCCTCCCACCTCAGCTTCCCGAGTAGCTGGGAGTACACGCACACACCACCATGCCCAGCTGATTTATATTTTTCGTAAAGACAGAGTTTACCTGTGTTGCCTAGGCTGGTCTTGAACTTCTCAGCTCAAGTGAACCACCTGCCGAGGCTTCCAAAAGTGCTGGGATTGTGAACCACTGTGCTGGATGTGGGCTATTTTAAGCTTTTCTTTTCTCATTTTAAAACATGATGTGGTTAACAGCTATGTCAAAGCAAAAACTCCACATATTTATGCGTTTTGCATATATTAATACAGATCCACACACAGGTGTGGACGTTGGTTTTGGTGAAACGGCACCAACTTTGTAAGTTTCCTCAGGAAGAATTTATGTTCCCAGAATTATTGAGACTAGACTCAGATCTGAAAAACTGCTCCCCCAGGTGGCAAGCCACTTTCCGACCCTGCGGTCACACCGGCCAGCCAGAGTCACTGTAACTTTGGGTGGTGGGGAAGACCTACCCCATGGAAAGCCTGGGTCAGGAGAGATGAAGCATGAGGGTCGGGGTGTCCAGGCTTGTGAGCAGCGGCCTGTGCATCACCAGACCCCACACACCAATGACCCCCACCATCCCCACCCGGTTTACCCTAGCGAAGGGGCTCCTGAGGGGAACTCACCACAAGAGAAGATTCTACTCATTTGTCAAACCATATCCCCAAGCATACATGGAGAGAAAAGCCACATGGGAGAATGTGGGCCCGGCCCCAACACCCCTCCCATGGCAGGGCCCCACTGTGGAGGTCCCTGGGGCAGGAGGATGCAGTGTCAACCTCTAGGGTCAGTCTGGGGCATCGGCCTCCAGTCCTGCCAGCAGATGACTGAGTCCAGGTGCTCCTGCTTCTGTGTCCTCCTTTCACTCTCCCCTGGCTTTCACCTCAGCCTCCAGGAAGGACAGAGCTTGCTGGGCAGGCCCTGCTCTTATGTGACCATCGAGGGGTCAGGGTCTCTTTGTTTGCAATGGACCCTCTAGCTCTCTGCCAACATTTCCCGGGCACCTGGGTTTAAGCGGCTGACCCTGGCTTCCAGCTTGGGTCCAACCCAAACCAGAGACCTTTTACCTGCTACAAATGATGTGATGGAGGAGTGTTGATGGGAGGTGCCACTGAGGCCGGGGGCAGCCAGCAAGGGAGTCCTACTCTGTAGTGACCAAAGGTACACTGGGCTGCAGGTTTAGCCACCAAGTCCTGCCCCAGTTTAGGAAGAATGAGATGCTCCCTGGTCCACTGTGAACCTTTTCAATTGCATATACAACACAGCCAAGGAGAAGTTACTGTGTAAAGTTTCTTAGTCAAGATGTGGCTGGGTCCGGGCTCTACTGTCAAATGACGGGAACTGAAGTGGGGGTGACGACAGTCACCGCACAGCCTGCCCTGCTAGCTCAGTATCTCCCAGTGGGTAGCCAGCAGGCAGGTGTAAATCGTACAACCAAGAAGATGCCACCTGCTTTCACAGCAGTTGGCTTCTACAGAGCCAGGCAACACTAAGCCACAAAGTGTCCAGAGGGTGGCAGCCACATCCTAGACATCCACAGGCACCCCCCTTCCACTCACCAGTATAAGGTTAAATCGGTCACTTGCCAAGGCGGAGGGATCCAAGCTCTGAATCTGAACCTTTTTCCTCTCCATGCAGCTGAGACGCAGCTCGTGGGCTAAACTGCAGAAACAAAGGGTGGGGGCATGGATGCTGTGCTGATATCCATGAAGATTCGGGGGTCTTTGCCCTTCCCTGCCTGCTGAAGCCCATCTCTCCTCGTCAGCCTGCTCCACAGTACTTCTCAGCAATGGAGCTGAGCAAGATCCCAAATTATCTGAATTTGAGTTTCCCCACAGAATGCTCAGGAAGATGAAAATGAAGAACTGGGTGGCCCATTTGCAGAGTCAAAGGGTGGGAGTTAGAGGGAGTTGTGTCTGCATCACCCAGTACAGCGCCTTCTCCTGAGATGACGAAAGTGCCGGAGAGGAAACAATGGGCTGGAGGGCACTCCGCTGCTGGGCAGAGCCTCTCTACATGAAGGATGAAGAGGAACAGATCTCACGAGATTTTTAACTCTTTCTGTCTCAGGAGGAGGAAAATAGAGAAGGGGCCTGCCCTGCCTGATACCCACAGTGTTTCTGGCCTTCCCTGAAGGGGCAGTGCTCCAAGGTGCAAGGACTGTGTCCCGAGTAAGCCGCCTCAAGTGCAGGGTGCTTCACTTGCCCATGTACAGTGGGGGCAGGGGACACAGGGTTGGAATCTCAGGTGTTGGAGTCAGTTCCCCACTTCTAGCTTTACCTTGAGCAAATCGCTCCACCCTGACCCTCAGCCTCGTCAGGAAATGGGGGAAGTACTGGCCTATCTCACATGGTTTTAGTTAGAACATCGTAAGTACTTTGATAAAGTTTAGTACATACACATCCATTTAATGCCCTATTTTTGGTGATAACTCATTAGAAGGGGAAGAGAAGGATGCAGAAATGTCATGGGAATGAAGTTGTAGGATCTTCTACTAGAATGATTTATGAGTAACAGGGTAAACGTCTCTGCCTGCGTCCCCATCCTCTCTCCCTAGCCTCCTGCAAGAGTCCCTCTCCTTCCCTCTAGAGAGAGAACAGCTTTCTCAGGGTGGGTTTCAGCAGCAGAAGGCAGGGTGTGAATTGGAGCCCTCAACTGTGCAGACGCCTCACGGGGTAGCCACATTGTCCATTGATTGGATTCTTGGACCATGAAAATAAGAAACAGGAGAAGAACATTCATGAAGAAAATGTAAGAATGAGGTATTGTCTTACTGGCAATAATTGCTGACGTTGAGAAAACCCAGCTGGCTTTTTCGTAGCATGGAAGATGCATTAAATCCCATCCTGGCAATCTAGATTTATTACACAAAAGAGAACAATTCAGTGAAGATTTGTTATGGGATAATGGAGAATATGTTTTTAGTTCCATAGGATGCAATGAAGGAAACAGGTACTAAACTGGCAGAAATTATATGCCTAAAAATCTGATGGTGTCCTCTCTAAGTCTCCTTTCCTTGTCAAGAGGAAAGGCCCAGCACAAGAAAGTGTGAGTGGGAAAGTCTGCTTATCAACTCTGCCCAAGCTCCCCCATCCACATACACCCGGGGGTCGGAGCCACCAGGCATGTGAGTGTAGCAATGGGACTGGAAGCAGGTCTGCACCGCTCTACATTCCACCCATGGTGACCCAAGGCTGGAACTTTCCGTTCCATTGCCTACCTTGACAATAAAATATCCAGGCATCTAGATCTGTTGTCAAAGATGGCCTGTACTCCAAACCATGCCTCCTGGTCTTCTCTTTAAAACAGACAGTTGGGCTGGGCATGGTGGCTCAAGTCTGTAATCCCACACTTTGGGAGGCTGAGGTGGGCTGATTACTTGAGGCCAGGAGTTCGAGACCAGCCTGGCCAACATGGCAAAATTCCATCTCTACAAAAAAAATACAAATTAGCTGGGCATGGTGGTGGGCACCTGTAATCCCAGCTACTCGGGAGGCTGAGGATCACTTGAACCCGGGAGTTTGGAGGTTGCAGTGAGCTGAGATGGCACCACTGTACTCCAGCCTGGGCACTGAGTGAGACTGTCTCAGAAAAAACAAAAAACAGTTACTGAAATTATATCACACTGCCTTCCAATATTCCTTCAGGAAAGACAAAATGTTAGAACTGCTGAAGAAGGCCAGATGTGGTGGCTCACACCTGTAATCCTGGCACTTTGGGAGGCTGAGGCGGGCGGATCACCTGAGGTTATGAGTTTGAGACCAGCCTGGCCAACATGGTGAAACTCCATCTCTACTAAAAATACAAAAATTAGCCAGGCATGGTGGCACACACCTGTAGTCCCAGCTACTCGGGATGCTGAGGCAGGAGAATCGCTTAAGCCTGGGAGGCAGAGGTTGCAGTGAGCTGAGATTGTGCCATTGCACCCCAGCCTGGGCAACAGAGACTCTGTCTCAAAAAAAAAAACAGAAAAAAAAACTGCTGAAGAAACGTAGCAAACAAGAAAAGGGGGATGGGAGGAGGGGCTCTTGGCTGTTCTTATTCTTGTCTTCATCTTCCTGTCAGGGAAAAGCAGGGGCCACACCCCCTTAAGTACGTCTGCTAAGTGTGGCGGGGCATCTCACTGGCACCCTTTCAACAGCGGATAGACGGGTGCTGGCAGGAGCAGAGAGGACAGGGGACAAAGGGGTGAGGAGCCCACCTTTTTCTGCTTGTCCTCTTCCTCGAGCAGCCGCAGTCTCTTGCTCTCCATTTCCTTCTGCCGGATGCTCTCTTCGTGAGGGGGTTGCAGTTGTTATGTCCAGGGAGCAAGCGGAAGTAGCGTTTCTTTTCAGGGTCGAAGTAAAACCCAGGAAGCTCTTAAGACAAAAAAATTAAATGCACTAATTTCAACCACTGTGAACTGACCATCTGAATTGGGTGCCCAGCGGCCTGTCCCCGCCCCTCATGGCTGCCCGTCTTTGCTGAGAGTGGGGGATGAGCTGCCTTGTCAGGGAACATCCTGGACTGTGCTCAGTGCTGGGGGAGACGCTGTGCCTCAGGACCACCATTCCCGACACACCCAGCTCCTTCCCCCAGTGTTTCAATTTGCTCCTGGAATTCCTTCAAAACCCAGAACAGGTCTCAGTCTTCCCTGTGCACAGGGGCCAGGAGTCCCACCCAGCAGGTGGCCTTACCTGGCACAGAGGAGGCCCCAGCTGTGCCAGACGAGGTTGATGGAGACTCGTCATCACGGTTGCCAGAATCTTGAGCGGGCTGTGCTGCCCGGGAGTTGGACCTGTTGACACACAGCTGTGTTCACTTGCAGCCTAGGGCTTGAGCTCCAGTCATCCTGACTCGGGGTCCATTCGGGCAGTTCTGCAGCCTTCACCTCTGATCTCTGACTGTTCTGATTACTTGAAAAGCACTGATCCCCTCTTGCAAATACAACAAAATAAGGGCAAGGTTTTGGTTTTTCGTTCTTTTTTCTTTCTTTAAAAGAGGATAGATGTCACAGTGATTCCCTCTTCTTACCTCCTCACTTGAGCATTTTGTGAGGTCTTTGGAATTTTCTAGATAAAAAGGAAAAATAGAAATTTCTGCCAATAAGAATTTTACCAGTTGGGCTCATTTGTCAGCACAACAGCAGTGACAAGGCCAGGTGAATTTCATTTTTTATTGAATTCAGTAGCACAAAGAGTTTAAATTTTACTTGACTACCGAATCTTACAGATAGACAAACTGGGCTTTGGGGGACAGAGGTATTTAGCTCAGTAACACTGGGATAGAGCCATGGCTAAAACACTTGATGTGTAAATCCACAAGTAGCTTCTGTGGCAATTATAGGCTGAAGGATGTAGTACAGGTGTGTGCCTCTGCACTGGCTAATTTTTGTATTTTTAGTAGAGACAGGGTTTTGCCATGTTGGCCAGGGTGGTCTCAAACTCCTGACCTCAAGTGATCTGCCTGCCTCGGCCTCCTAAAGTGCTGGGATTATAGGCATGAGCCACCACACCCAGCCTAGCCAACTTTATTTTAAAAATACATTTAATGTAGCCTTGGCCTGACGTGGTGGTTCACGTCTGTAATTCTAGCACTTTGGGAGGCTAAGGCAGGAGGATCACTTGAGCTCAGGAGTTTGACATCAGCCTGAGCAACACAGTGAGACCCTGTCTTTTTTTTTTGAGACTGAGTCTTGTTCTGTTGCCCAGGCTGCAGTGCAGTGGTGCAGTCTCAGCTCACTGCAACCTCCACCTCCCAGGTTTAAGCGATTCTCCTGCCTCAGCCTCCCGCGTAGCTAAGACTACAGGCATGTGCCACCATGTCTGGCTAACTTTTTGTATTTTTAGTAGAGGTGGGGTTTCACCATGTTAGGATGGTCTTGACCTCCTGACCTCCTGATCCACCTGCCTCGGCCTCCCAAAGTTCTGGGATTACAGGCGTGAGCCACCATGCCTGGCGAGACCTCATCGCTTAAGTAAATACATAAATTTAACAAAGCCTAGTGTACAGTGTTTTTAAAGTCTACACTGGTATACAGTAATGTCCTCAGCCTTATGCTCAGTCATTACTCACTCACTGACTTCCAGTCCTGCAAGCTCCATTCACAGGAAGGGTCATATACAGGTACACCATTTTAAAAAATCTTATATACCCTATTTCTATTGTATCTTTTCTATGTTGAGATACGTAAATACCACTGTGTCCTGACTGCCTCTAGTATTCAATACAGTCACATGCTGTAGAGGTTTGCAGCCCAGGAGCAAATGGCTACACCATATGGCCTAGGTGTGTAGCAGGCTGTACCATGTAGGTTTGTGTTAAGTATGTGCTACAACGTTTGTATGACAAAACTCCCTAACAACATATTTCTCAGAATGCACCCCCCATCGTTAAGCGAAGCATGAGTGTATATCCTTGTCCAAGACTTAGGCTGAATTAATAAAATTTGGTTTCCACAAAGGTATTTTCATAAAAAGTCTATAGAATGGAGAAACGGTTTTCCAGTTGTATCATATAACATCTACCTCTAGCCTTATGGCTGATGCTCTGGCCAGAAGTCATGGTCACTTAGGAAAGAACAGAGGGTGGTCCTCTCTTCTCACCACTCAGTGCGGTGGGCTGACCCACCACAGCAACCCAGGGCACGTCAGGAATGCAGGCTCTCCTCCGGACTCCCTTAGACCCACGGAATCAGCATCTGCATTGGATGAGCCCCCAGCGAGCTCCAGGCCTGGGAGCGTGTGACATGCCACATGTACAATGCCAGAAGCACACCGGGCAAAAGTGGCTTCCCAGAGCGGCACACTTGCCTGTTGTCAGAATCACGGAGTCTGAACCAACGGTTCTGCTGGTGGCTTCTCCCACGTCTTCTCCTACTCTGCCAGCTACTTTTATTCATTTCACTTCCTAAAACAGAAACACAAAAATGACATATATCTCCGTGTGTGGGCACGGGTTTTTCTGTTTGCTTCTTGACAGCTGCTTCATGCTCAGCACCAGCAAGAGGCTGGCCCATCCTGGGTTACCATCAGATTTGCTGCACCAAGCCTTACCTGGAAAGGGATGCCTCCACCAGCACTTTACCAACATCCTTCCCACTTCCTTCCTGTCACCCCTAGTAGACCACACAGTTCCCTGACCCACAGAAATGCTGCCAGGCATGAATCCCCTAACTTCACTCCCTTCCACAAATACCTGCCTTTGCTAGCTGTCTCCTTCCTTGTCTTGGACAACAGGGGTCACTGCTCCTTTTCCAGGCAGACCCATCCCACCTGGCTGTTGATCTCATTCCTTCCCAGGAACTGCAGACATCTGTTCCCAAATACGTTAATGTCTCCTTCTTATCTCAGCTTAAAAACATGCCCAGATTTTTTCATTTGTATATGTTCCATTTCTAATCCAAAAAGAATGGGAATCTTCTGAAAGAATGGTCTACATTCACGAATTCAATATCTTCATCTCTCAATATTCCTCAACCCACTGCAGTCAAGCTCCTCCCTCCTCAGCTTTCTGCTAAAATGCTCTTGCTCATCATCACCTACTTGCCACAATGAGCGGTCTCTTTTTAGCCCTTATTCCTGCAACATGTGACACCAGGAAGCTACATTCTTCCTTTGACTTCTGTAATATCTTTCTCTTGGTTTTCTTCTTGCTAAATCAATCCTTTGCTCATCTCTCCTGGGTCACCCAGCCCATGTGTGCTTTC
The DNA here is from genome assembly GCA_036589455.1 of Ateles fusciceps. Lineage (NCBI taxonomy): Eukaryota > Metazoa > Chordata > Mammalia > Primates > Atelidae > Ateles > Ateles fusciceps. The sequence goes on along the minus strand of JAZHEH010000228.1, from coordinate 5,548,789 downwards.
CATTGTTCTGCCCTACATCCTCTTCTTTTCATACTTAACACCATCTCATCCACCAACGCAGCTCCAGCTCCAGCTCCAACCCTAGCACCCCTGCTGAGCTACAACTTCCTATGCTGCTTCCTGTCTATTTCCACAGACCCAACAGGTTCAAAAGTGAGTTCATGATTTCTTCCTAACCCCCGATCTGCTCTTTTGCCTGTCTACATTTCTCTTCTGAAAATAATATCCCTGCCAGGTGCAGTGGCTCACGCCTGTAATCCCAGCACTTTGGGAGGCTGAGGTGGGTGGATCACCTGAGCTCGGGAGTTTGAGACCAGCCTGACCCACATGGAGAAACCATGTCTCTACTAAAAATACAAAATTAGCCGGGTGTGGTGGTGCATGCCTGTAATCCCAGCTACTTGGGAGGCTGAGGCAGAATTGCTTGGACCCGGGAGGCAGAGGTTGCAGTGAGCTGAGACTGCATTACTGCACTCCAGCCTGGGCAACAAGAGTGAAACTCTGTCAAAAAAAAAATAATAGAGGGATCCAAGATGGTCGATTAGGAGCAGCTCACGATTGCAGCTCCCAGTGAAAGCGTGGACGGTGAGTGGATGCCGCATTTCCAGACGGATTTTTATGGCCCACAGACCAGGAGATTCCCAGGCGGAGGAGCCCCACGGGCCACCAGTGCGGCTGTTTGCCCCGGAGCAGCTGTTTTGCCGGCGCCCCGGCATGCCGGTTCTCCATACAAAATACACGGGGGTCTGGGCACCGTTTTAGCTGGCGATTGGAGTTCCGGGAAGGCAGAGTCGCCCATTCATCTGATTAAAAAGGGGACTGAAACAGGGAGCCAGGCCAGGAGATGCCCGGGCAAAAAAGCGCCACGAATCTCAGCATCGCTGCTGGCGCAGTGGGTCACCGCACGGGAAATCACACAGACCCCGGCGCCTTTTCAACAGGCGACTGGAGCACCTGGGAGACAGTCCACCATTCAACTAAAAAAAAAAGGCTCTGAGGCAGGGAGCCAGGTGATCAGGCTCGGCTGGTCCCACCCCACAAAAAAACAGCAATCGGAAACGCTCTGGATTGAGAGTTTCACAGCAAGCACAGCTGAACCCGGGACTGTCCAGCTCTGTGGGGGAGGGGCGTCCGCCATTACCGAGGCAGTCCACCACTACGGAGGTAGTTTGCCATTGCTGAGGCAGCCCGCCACGGCCAAGGCAGTTCTAACTACACCCGTATAAATACGACTGCAGGGAAGTTCACAGGGCAGCTGGGCGGAGCCCACAGGTAGCTCAGCAAAGCCTCTGCAGGCAGTGACTAGGCTGCCTCCTCGCTGGGCAGGGCAGCCCTGAAAAAAGGCAGCAGCACAACGGAAACTCATAAATAAAGCCCTAACTCCCTGGGACAGAGCACCTGGGGAAAAAAAGGGGTTTATGAGTTCTGCTACAGCACACTTAAACGTACCTGCCCAGCAGCTCTGAATGAACAACATAGGTCACAGCTTAGCACTTGAGCTCCTATAAAGGACAGACTGTCTCCTCAAGCAGCTCCCTGACCCCTGTATATCCAAAGAGTCACCTCATAAAGGAGAGCTCAGACTGACATCTGGCGGGTATTCTTCTGGGACAAAGGTAGCAGAAGAAGAAACTGGCAGCAACCCTTACTGTTCTGCAGTTGCTGCAGGTGATCCCCCAGGCAAGCTGGGCCTGGAGTGGACCTCAGCAGTCCTACAGCAGAGTGGCCAGACTGTTAGAAGGAAAACTAAGAAACAGAAAGAAATAACTTCATCATCAACAAACTGGACGTCCATTCAGAGACCCAATCTGAAAGTCAACAACTACAAAGACGACAGGGGGATAAATCCACAAAGACGGGAAGAAACTAGCGCAAAAAGGATGAAAACATCTGAAACCAGAACGCCTCTCCTCCTACAAGGGATCACAACTCCTCACCAGCAAGGGAATAAGACTGGATGGAGAATGAGTGTGATGAATTGACAGAATCAGGCTTCAGAAGCTGGGTAATAAGAAAACTTCTGTGAGCTAAAAGAACATGTTCTAACCCAATGCAAAGAAACTAAGAACCTTGAAAAAAGATTAGACGAAATGCTAACGAGAATAAACAACTTAGAGAGGAATATAAGTGAATTGATGGAGCTGAAAAACACAACACGAGAACTTCGCGAAGCATACACAAGTTTCAACACCCGAATTGACCAAGCAGAAGAAAGGATATCAGAGGTCGAAGATCAACTCAATGAAATAAAACGAGAAGGCAAGAGTAGAGAAAAAAGGGTAAAAAGGAATGAACAAAGTCTCCAAGAAATATGGGACTATGTGAAAAGACCTAATCTACGTTTGACAGGTGTACCTGAATGTGACGAAGAGAATGAATCCAAGCTGGAAAATACTCTTCAGGATATTATCCAGGAAAACTTTCTGAACCTAGCAAGGCAGGCCAATATTCAAGTCCAGGAAATACAGAGAACACCACAAAGATATTCCCCAAGAAGAGCAACCCCAGGGCACATAATCGTCAGATTCACCAGGGTTGAAATGAAGGAGAAAATGCTAAGGGCAGCCAGAGAGAAAGGTTGGGTTACCCACAAAAGGAAGGCCATCAGACTCACAGCAGATCTCTCAGCAGAAACCCTACAAGCCAGAAGAGAGTGGGGGCCAATATTCAACATCCTTAAAGAAAAGAACTTTCAACCCAGAATTTCATATCCAGCCAAACTAAGCTTCATAAGTGAAGGAAAAATAAAATCCTTTGCGAACAAGCAAGTACTCAGAGATTTCATCACCACCAGGCCTGCTTTACAAGAGCTCCTGAAAGAGGCACTAAACATAGAAAGGAACAACAAGTACCAGCCACTCCAAAAACATACCAAATGCTAAAGAGCATCAACACAATGAAGAAACTGCATCAACTAACAGGCAAAACAGCCAGCTAGCATCAAAATGGCAGGATCAAATTTATACATAACAATATTAACCCTAAATGTAAATGGGCTAAATGCCCCAATCAAAAGATACAGACTGGCAAATTGGATAAAAAGCCAAAACCCATCGGTGTGCTGTATCCAGGAAACCCATCTCATAGGCAAGGATACACAAAGGCTCAAAATAAAGGGATGGGGGAAGATTTACCAAGCAAATGGAGAGCAAAAAAAGCAGGAGTTGCAATTCTCTCTCTGATAAAATAGACTTTAAACCAACAAAGATCAAAAGAGACAAAGAAGGACATTACATAATGGTAAAAGGATCAATGCAACAAGAAGAGCTAACGATCCTACATATATACACACCCAATACAGGAGCACCCAGATACATAAAGCAAGTTCTTAATGACTTACAAAGAGACTTAGACTCCCACACAATAATAGTGGGAGACTTTAACACTCCACTGTCAATATTAGACAGATCAACGAGACAGAAAATTAACAAAGATATCCAGGACTTGAACTCAGACCTGGACCAAGCAAACCTAATAGACATTTACAGAACTCTCCACCCCAAATCCACAGAATATACATTCTTCTCAGCACATCGCACCTACTCTAAAATTGACCACATAATCGGTAGTAAATCATTCCTCAGCAAATGCAAAAGAACAGAAATCATAACAAACAGTTTCTCAGACCACAGTGCAATCAAGTTAGAACTCAGAATTCAGAAACTAACTCAGAGCCACACAGCTTCATGGAAATTGAACAACTGGCTCTTGAATGTTGACTGGATAAACAATGAAATGAAGGCAGAAATAAAGATATTCTTCGAAACCAACGAGAACGAAGACACAACATACCAGAATCTCTGGGACACATTTAAAGCAGTCTCTAGAGGAAAATATATAGCAATAAATGCCCACATGAGAAGCAAGGAGAGATCTAAAATTGACACCCTATCGTCAAAATTGAAAGAGCTAGAGGAGCAAGATCAAAAAAACTCAAAACCTAGCAGAAGACAAGAAATAACTAAGATCAGAGCAGAACTGAAGGAGATAGAGACACAAAAAACCCTTCAAAAAATCAATAAATGCAGGAGATGGTTTTCAAAAAGATCAACAAAACAGACCACTAGCAAGATTAATAAAAAAGAAGAGACAACAATCAAATAGATGCAATAAAAAACGATAAAGGGGGATATCACCACAGATTCCACAGAAATTCAAACCATCATCAGACATTATTACAAACAACTCTATGCACATAAACTAGTAAACCTGGAAGAAATGGATAAATTCCTGGACACTTGCACCCTCCCCAAGCCTAAACCAGGAAGAAGTTGAAACCCTGAATAGACCAATAACAAGGGCTGAAGTTGAGGCAGCAATTAAGAGCCTACCAACCAAAAAAACCCTGGTCCAGATGGGTTCACAGCCGAATTCTACCAGACATACAAACAGGAGCTGGTACCATTCCTTCTGAAACTATTCCAAACAATCCAAAAAGAGGGAATCCTTCCCAAATCATTTTATGAGACCAACATCATCCTGATACCAAAATCACGCAGAGACTCAGCAAGAAAAGAAAACTTCAGGCCAATATCCATGATGAACATAGATGCAAAAATCTTCAATCAAATACTGGCAAACCGATTGCAACAGCACATCAAAAAGCTTATCCACCATGACCAAGTAGGATTCATCCCAGGGATGCAAGGCTGGTTCAACATATGCAAGTCTATAAACATAATTCACCACATAAACAGAACCAATGACAAAAACCACACGATTATCTCAATTGATGCAGAGAAGGCCTTTGACAAAATTCAACAGCACTTTATGCTAAAAACTCTCAATAAACTAGGTATTGACAGAATGTATCTCAAAACAATAAAAGCTATTTAAAACAAACCAACAGCCAATATCATACTGAATGGGCAAAAACTGGAAGCATTCCCTTTTAAATCTGGCACTAGACAAGGATGCCCTCTCTCACCACTCCTATTCAATATAGTATTGGAAGTTCTAGCCAGAGCAATCAGGCAAGAAAAAGAAATAAAGGGTATTCAAATAGGAAAGGAGGAAGTCTAACTGTCTCTATTTGCAGACGACATGATTGTATATTGTAAGACCCCATTGTCTCAGCCCAAAATCTCCTGAAACTGGTAAGTAACTTAAGCAAAGTCTCAGGATACAAAACCAATGTGCAGAAATCAGAAGCATTCCTATACACCAATAATAGACTTAAAGAGAGCCAAATCAAGAATGAACTGCCATTCACAATTGCTACAAAGAGAATAAAATACCTAGGAATACAACTAACAAGAAATGTAAAGGACCTCTTCAAGGAGAACTACAAACCACTGCTCAATGAAATAAGAGAGGACACAAACAGATGGAGAAACATTCCATGTTCATGGTTAGGAAGAATCAAAATCGTGAAAATGGCCATACTGCCCAAAGTAATTTATAGATTCAACGCTATCTCCATCAAGTTACCAATGACCTTCTTCACGGAACTGGAAAAAACCACCTTACTTCATATGGAACCAAAAGAGAGCCCGCATAGCCAAGTCAATTCTAAGCAAAAAGAACAAAGCGGGAGGCGTCACACTACCGGACTTCAAACTATACTACAAGGCTATAGTAATCAAAACAGCATGATACTGGTACCAAAACAGAGATATAGACCAATGGAAGAGAACAGAGGCCTTGGAGGCAACACAACACATCTACAACCATCTGATCATTGACAAACCTGACAAAAACAAGCAATGGGGAAAGGATTCCCCTGTTTAATAAATGGTGTTGGGAAAACTGGCTAGCCATGTGCAGAAAGCAGAAACTGGACCCCTTGCTGACACCTTACACTAAAATTAACTCCAGATGGATTAAAGACTTAAACATAAGACCTAATACCATAAAAACCCTAGAAGAAAATCTAGGCAAAACCATTCAGGACATAGGCGTAGGCAAGGACTTCATGACCAAAACACCAAAAGCATTGGCAACAAAAGCCAAAATAGACAAATGGGACCTAATCAAACTCCACAGCTTCTGCACAGCAAAAGAAACAGTCATTAGAGTGAATCAGCAACCAACAGAATGGGAAAAAATTTTTGCAATCTACCCATCTGACAAAGGGCTGATACCCAGAATCTACAAAGACTAAAACAGATTTACAAGAAAAAAACAAACAAGCCCATTCAAAAGTGGACGAAGGATATGAACAGACACTTTACAAAAGAAGACATACAGAGGCCAACAAACATAGGAAAAAATGCTCATCATCACTGGTCATTAGAGAAATGCAAATCAAAACTACGTTGAGGTACCATCTCACGCCAGTTAGAATGGTGATCATTAAAAAAATCTGGAGACGGCTGGTCCGAAGGTAGTGAGTTATCTCAATTGATTGTTCACAGTCAGTTACAGATCGAACTCCTTGTTCTACTCTTTCCCCCTTCTCACTACTGCACTAGACTAGTCTAAAAAAAAAAAAAATCTGGAGACAACAGATGCTGGAGAGGATGTGGAGAAATAGGAACACTTTTACACTGTTGGTGGGAGTGTAAATTAGTTCAACCATTGTGTAAGACAGTGTGACGATTCCTCAAGGACCTAGAAATAGAAATTCCATTTGACCCAGCAATCCCATTACTGGGTATACATCCAAAGGATTATAAATCATTCCACTATAAGGACACATGCACACGAATGTTCATTGCAGCACTGTTTACAATAGCAAAAACCTGGAACCAACGCAAATGTCCATTGATGATAGACTGGACAGGGAAAATGTGGCACATATACACCATGGAATATTATGCAGCCATCAAAACGATGAGTTCGTGTCCTTTGTAGGGACATGGATGAACCTGGAAACTATCATTCTCAGCAAACTGACACAAGAACAGAAAATCAAACACTGCATGTTCTTACTCATAGGCGGGTGTTGAACAATGAGAACACATGGACACAGGGAGGGGAGCATCACACACTGGGGTCTGTCGGGGGAAATAGGGAGGGACAGTGGGGGGGTGGGGAGTTGTGGAGAGATAGCATGGGGAGAAATGCCAGATACAGGTGATGGGGAGGAAGGCAGCAAATCACACTGCCATGTGTGTACCTATGCAACAATATTGCATGTTCTTCACATGTACCCCAAAACCTAAAATGCAATTAAAAAAAAAATATCCCTGCCCCTGCAGCCCCAAAATTTGTTTTGTTTTGTTTTGTTTTTGAGACTCAGTCTCACTCTGTCACCCAGGCTGTCACCTACTCTGTCACAATGGTACCATCTTGGCTCACTGCAACCTCCGCCTCCTGGGTTCAAGCGATTCTCCTGACTCATCCTCCTGAGTAGCTGGGATTACAGGCATGTGCCAGCATGCCCGGCTAATTTTTGTATTTTTTAGTAGAGACAGGGTTTTACCATGTTGGCCAGGCTGCTCAAGAACTCCTGGCCTCAAGTGATCCACCTGCCTTGGCCTCCCAAAGTGCTGGGATTACAGGCATGAGCCACCGTGCCCGGCACCAAAAGTTTTATCTTATTCATTGTCCTGAACAATGGCTCCTGAACACCATGTGTGGGTTTCCCTATGGATCAGTTATACTCCAGCTGAAGACTACAGTTGTATTTATTAATAGTTAAGTTATAAGCCGAAAGGCACAGGAAGGGGAAGCATGTGTGGCCAGGGTTAAGACTGGTAGGAAAATGGCTGTGTGTGGTAGTTCATACCTGTAATCCCAGCACTTTGGGAGGCTGAAATGGGAGGATCGCTTGAGCCCAGAGTTTGAGACCAGCCTGGGCAACATAGTGAGACCCCATCTCAAAAAAAATGAAAACGACTGATAGGAAAAATAAGCCCTACTGACATAAAGCTTACTATTATTATCAACTCTATAAAAAGGTCAAAATTTCTTGGTTTACGTTCTGTATATGAAATGATTCTAATTTGTTTTAATTATGTAACAATGCATGAATACAGCAAGGAACACATGAATTGGTGAGTCAAAGACTTCAGATCGCTCACAGGAGGCAGGACTGTGTCCGATTCACACCATTATCCTCAACAGGGGGCTGTACAATCAGCAGGATGCAGCTGATGATAAAATCACTGGTGAGTGCTAATCTGGGCCAGGGAGAACATGTGTTCACTCCTAACTCATATAGCACAGGTACAGACACTGTAATCCAGTAAGGGAGTCTGCCAACATCAAGTGGTATTGCTAGCAAGGTCAAGCAAAAAGCATTTTAAAGGCCGGGCATGGTGGCTCACACCTGTAATCCCAGCACTTTGGGAGGCCAAGGCGGGCAGATCACCTGAGGTCAGGAGATCGAGACCATCCTGGCCAACATGGTGAAACCCTGTCTCTACTAAAAATACAAAAATTAGCTGGGTGTGGTGGCGCATGCGTGTAATCACTGCTACTCGGGAGCCTGAGGCAGGAGAATCACTTGAACTCAGGAGGCAGAGGTTGCAGTGAGCCCAGATCATGCCACTGCATTCTAGTCTGCGTGACAGAGAGAGATTCCATCTCAAAAAAAAAAAAAAAAAAAAAAAAGTCACACTAATAGAAGCCTTCAAAATACAGAAAAAGTTTAAAGACTAGGACAAAGACAGTATCTTTCTAGTACTTTTAAGAAGACTGTTCAGGGGTCGGGAGTGTCTTCCCCAAATACAAATGCGGCTGACTGTCTTAGGCTGCTTTACAGTCCACGCTTGCACTCATCACTCTGCCTGCCTGTGTTTCTGCTCCCATCTCATACTGGATGTGAGGTGAGTTCTATAAGGCAAACATCCTACCTTGTTATTTTTTCTGTTCCTAGCGTCCATGACCTAGTTGATGCTTAGTAAATTTTTGCTGAACTGAAGCAAAGCCAAACAAAACCTGTGGCTACTTTAAATCCCAGGCAGCTTCTTTCTTTCTGGCTTATTTCCATTTACTATCCCGCACACAATTACAGAGTGCCCACTCCATGTCAGGCACTGGGGAGTGGACAAAGGTAATAAGCTGTGCTCCCTGGCCTCGAGGCACTGATTGTTTAATGTGGGAGACAGATGCACAGACCAACCCCTGCAGTATAGGATAAGCATTAAGACCCAGGTCTCTCCAGGTGTGGTGGGAGAGAAGGGAGTGACTCCTCCACATGCATGGGCCGGAGGAGTTGGGGGGAGAGAGCTAAGTACAGTCTGAAGAATGAAAATGCCAGGCAAGGTAGTGGAGCGGGGGGGCCTGCAGGCCGTTGGTATGGTCAGAGTCTGAAGCTCAATAAATGGGGGGGGATGAGCCTGCAGAGGCTGGCAGGGCACAGTCACGAGGACTCTGGGTGTGCGGGGAGTGACATGATTAGATCTGCTAAGAAGGGTGCCTGAAAGGCACCGCATGCTGAAGAAGGTGACAGAACTGCAATGGCGGCCCAGGTGAGATGAACTCACTTACATATCATGGACATGGTACTTGGGAGAGCAGAACCTGGATTTAGATGTAGGCGGCAAATTTCATGGGAGAGGTGGAGAGAGGGTAAGTGAATAACTGGTAGAGCCATGAGCAGGGTGACTAATAATAAAGGAAGAACATTTTAGGGAGAGGAGAGAGTAAGTCTGATTTTGAACACATCAATTTCAAGATGCAGGCAACTGGGAAATAAAGGTCTGAGAACACAGAGAGAAACCGAGCCTAAAGAGACAGATTTGAAAGCAATCAGGATACGGTGACATGGACTGGGACAAATGGTATCCAGTGGTAATGGTATACAGTGAGAATTCAATTCAAAATTACAGCCAATTTTATCCAATGATAATGTAAAACCCAGTACGCATCATAGTTTGTAGATCAGTGCTTCTTAACAAGGACCATTTTGCCCACCGGGGGACATTTGGCAATGTCTCGAGACATTTTTGTCTGTCACAGCTTGGGAGGCAGAGGGGTAGGCTGCTACTGGCACCTAGTGGGTAAAAGCCAGGGATGCTGCTAACCATCCTACAGTGCACACGACAGCTCCTATACATTCTTCAGCAAGAATTATCCAAAGCTGGATGCAGTGGCTTACGCCTGTAGTCCCAGCTGCTCGGGAAGCTGAGGCAGGGGGACTGCTTGAGCCTAGGAGTTCAAGACCAGCCTGGGCAACATAGCAAGATCCTGTCTCAAACAAACAACATTAAAAAAAGAAAGAAAGAAAAAAGAAAGAATTATTCAGCTGGGTGTAGTGGCTCACACCCGCAGTCCCAGGTGGGAGGATGGCTTGGGTCCAGAGTTTGAGACCAGCATGGGCAACATAGCAAGACTCCATCTCAAGAACAAAAACAAGAGTTACCTGGCCCAAAATAGTGCTAAAGTTGAGAAACACTGTTCTATGTAGGAAGCGCTCAAAAACAATTTGCTGGTAACATGCTGCATTTAGCACCTTTGGAGCTGTTCTACAAGGTACAGATATTAAAATCAGGTGTGTTGCAGAAGGTTAGGTTTGGCTTTGTCTTTCAGAGACTCTTTTAAGTACCTCAAGGCATAAGGAATTATAATTTTTCTTCTTCTTTTTTTTTTTTTTAAGGTAGATACGGGGTTTCTCCATGTTGGCCAGGCTGGTCTCAAATTCCCGACTTCAGGTGATCCACCCACCTCAGCCTCCCAAAGTGCTGGGATTACAGGCGTGAGCCACCCCGCCTGGCCAAGAATTATAATTTCTAAGAGACTACTATTCTGCAAAGACAATGTTAATTTCAAACAACAAATAAACACAATTTGGTTTTTTGGAAAATGATTGGACAATATTTATCAAGTAACTTATAAATGTACATGCTTCCTTCTGGGAACGGATCCTATGAAAAGAATTCCAAGATATTTACTACATTTTTCCAAATCATTTTATAAGGCCAGTATTACCCTGTTACCAAAATCAGACAAAGATATAGGAAGAAAATTACAGGTGAAGGCTGGGTGCAGTGGCTCACACCTGTAAGCCCAGCACTTTGGGAGGCCAAGGTGGGCAGATCGCTTGAGGTCAGGAGTTCAAGACTAGCCTGGCCAACACAGAATGAAACCTCGTCTCTACTAAAATACAAAAAATGAGCTGGGTGTGGTGGTGCACACCTGTAGTCCCAGCTACTTGGGAAGCTGAGGCAGGCGAACAGCTTGAACCTGGGAGGCAGAGGTTGCAGTGAGCTGAGATTGTGCCACTGCAGCCTGGGCGACAGAGCCAGATTCCTTCTCTCAAAAAAAAAAAAAAAAAGAAAGAAAGAAAAATATAGGTCAATATGTGTTATGAATATAGAGACGCAAAAACCCTCAACAAAATGCAGGCAAGCCAAATCCAGGAACATATAAAAAGGATTACATACCATGACCAAGTGGGATTTATCTCTGAAATACAAAGTTGGTTCAACATATGAAAAATCAACCAATGTAATACACCATATTAATAGATGGGGGAAAACCTCACATGATTTTCTCAAATGATACACAGAAAAAGCACTGGACAAAATGCAACATCCTTTCATGATAAAAAAAATACTCAACAAACTAGAAACAGAAGGGGTAGTTTCCTCAACCTGATAAAGGGCATCTACAAAATACCCACACCTAACACCATGTTTACTGGTTAAAGACAAAGTTTTCCCTCTATGGCAAGAACAAGACAAAGATGTTGGTTCTCACTACTTCTATTCCAACATTACAGTAGAAGTTTTAGACAGGCAACTACGCAAGACAAAGAAATAAAAGGCAAACAAACATGATCTTACATACGGAAAATCCTAAAGAATCCACCAAAAAGCTACTGGACCTAATAAATGAGTTCAGCAAGGTTGCAGGACACAAGATCAGTATAGAAAAACCAGTTGTATTTTTATACACTAGCAATGAACAGCCTGAATATTAAAGAAAAATTACATTTACAATGGCATCAAAAAGAATAAAGTACTCCTCTGGTCCTGCTCAGGATCATTACAGAAAAAGTACTTAGGAATATATATATACATATATATATATACATATATATATACGTATATATATGTATATATGTATATATATATATATATATACATATATATATATATACATATATATATACATTTTTTTTTTTTCCTTTCTTTTTTTGAGACAGAGTCTTGCTCTGTCACCTAGGCTGGAGTGCAATGGCATGATCTTGGCTCACTGCAACCTCCACTTCCTCAGTTCAAGCAATTCTCCTGTCTCAGCCTCCCGAGTAGTTAGGACTACAGGCACCCACCACCAGGCCCGGCTAATTTTTGTATTTTTAGCAGAGATGGGGTTTCACCATATTGGTCAGTCTGGTCTCAAACTCCTGACCTCAGGTGATCCACCCGCCTCAGCCTCCCAAAGTGCTGGGATTACAGGCATGAGCCACTGCACCTAGTCAATTTAGGAATATATTTAACAAAATAAATGTATGGTGTGTACACAGAAAACTATAAAACACTGTTGAAAGAAATTACAGATTTAAATGCAATCCCTGTCAAAATTTCAACCCCATTTTTTGGAGCAATGGATAAATGGATCCTAAATTCATATTATGTGAGAGAGCCAGAATATTCAAAACAATCTTGAAAAAGAACAAAGGTGGGAGGACTCACACCTCTCAATTTCAAAATTCCTGACAAAGCTACAGTAATCAAGACACTGTGTTACTAGCATATGGATAGAAATATAGATCAATGGAGTAGAACTGAGACCAGAAATAAACCCATATACCTATTTATGGTCGACTGGTTTTCATCAAGGTGCCAAGACCATCAAATGGAAGAAAGAAGAGTCTTTTCAACTCCTGGGACATTTGAATATCAAACTGCAAAAGAATGAATTTGGATGCCTACTTTATACCATATGGAACAAAAACAAAGAAAACTAGATCTAGATCTAAAACTATAAAACTCTTTGAAGGCAACAAAGTATAAATCATCATGATATTGATTAGGCAATGATTTCTCAAATATGACAACGAAAGTGCACACACACAATATATATATATATATAGATACATACATACATACATATAAATTGGGCTTCATCAAAATCAAAAACTTCCATGCATCAAAAAACACTATTTAGGGCCGGACACGGAGGCTTGCGCCTGTAATCTCAGCACTTTCGGAAGCTGAGGCGGGCGGATCACTTGAGGACAGGAGTTCAAGACCAGCCTGGCCAACATGGTGAAACCGTCTCTACTAAAAAGACAAAATTAGCTGGGCGTGGGGCGGGCACCTGTGGTCCCAGCTATTTAGGAGGCTGAGGCAGGAGAATCACTTGAACCTGGGAGGTGGAGCCTGCAGTGAGCCAAGATTGTGCCACTGCACTCCAGCCTGGGGATGACAAGAGCAAAACGTCATTAAAAAAAAAAAAAGTTACCCAAATAGCCAGTTGGCACATGAAAAGATACTCAACATCATTAGTCCTTAGGTAGACGCAAATCGAAGCCACAGTGGGATATCACTTTCTCAATTTCATTTTATTTACTTATACGGCAACCTCCATTTCCCGGGCTCAAGCCGTCCTCCTGCCTCAACCTTGGAGTAGCCGGGACTACAGGCACGCACCACCACACCCGGCTAATTTAATAAAATGTTTTTGTAGAGACGGGGTCTCCCTTTGTTGCCCAGGCTGGTCTCGAATTTCTGCCCTCCAGAGATCCTCCCGCCTTGGCGCAGTGGTGGGATGACAGGCGTCAGCCATTACGCGCTCGGCAGCCATTCTGAGGTTTAACACAGAGAGCCAGTATGCGCCCAGCGACTGTGTATATATTGTACAGAATATGTGGACCACCCTCTATAAAGGTCCATGCACGAGGAGGTCGGCTTTCTCTCGCAGTCTAGCAGTTTTCCACACAAAAGCGGCACACATTTTTGCACACGTCTCCAAAATGCTGTCCGGATTGGGAGCCCGCAGCTTCCGGAATTACAGGCTCTTCCCCGCCCCTCAGTGCCCCATTCCAGGCCTGGCCTCAACAGGCCCAAGGCGCACGCCCAGAAAAGGCAGGGGGGTGGGAGTGGCGTGCTACACCCAGTAGGGGGCAGCCCCGGGCTTCCACGCCATCAGTGCTTCCGGGTCGCCTGGGCTTCGCCAGTGTTGGGACCCCGCCACCGGCCAGCCCAGGAGCCGAGTGTGGAGGCTGGCCTCACCTTCCCCCGGGAAGTAGGCCCGACAGCACAGGGGGACAGTCCAGCCTCAGCATGCCAAAGCTCAATGGGGAAGAGGATCCACCTCCCCACTGGGCTCTCCAGTTTGGGGGTCTCGGAGCTGTTCTGGTTTCCAGGCTGAGCCTCACCATCTTGTTTAGCACATGGTTAGGGGCCCTAGACTGGGGCCCAATAACCGGGGCTCAGAGACTCTGGGGGGAGTCCTGGGGCCGCGGGGGTTGCTTCTTGGGCGGATGATACTGTTCTGGAATTAGCCAGTGGTGAAGGTTGCACGATCTTGCCAATAATAATAATAATAATAATAATAATAAACCCCACGGGATTGAACACATTTTAAAAAGTGAATTTTAGGGTATGTGAACTATATATATATATAAAAGGATGTTTACTACACCATGCTATAATAGTTAGAATGAGAAATATCCTAGATAGCCAACAACAAGGGAATTCTCTAAGAGTCTGGCTCATGCCTCTAATCCCGGGAGCCCGAGGCGGGCGGATCACGAGGTCAAGAAATCGAAACCATCCTGGCTAACACGGTGAAACCCCGACTCTACTAAAAATACAAAAATTAGCTGGGTCTGGTGATGCGAGTGCCTGTAGCCCCAGCTACTCGGGAGGCTGAGGTAGGAAAATCGCTTGAGTCCAAGAGGCGGAAGTCACAGCGAGCTGAGATAACACCACTGCACTCAAGCCTGGAGACAGAGCAAGACTGTCTCAAAAAAAGAAAAAAGAGTCTGTAGACTAGTGAGCTGTAGAGTGCAAAACGTTAATGCCACTGGTTTGTAAAGCTAAATACAAAGTGGCTTCTACAGCCCGGGTGGTGGCTCACACCTCTAATCCCAGCACTTTGGGAGACCGAGGTGGGAGGATAGCTTGAGCCCAGGAGTTTGAGACCAGCCTGGGCAACATAGTGAGACCCCCGTCTCTACAAATAATTTTAAAAATTAGCTGCGTGTAGTGGAGCGCGCCTGTATTCCCAGCAGTCCCAGCTACTCGGGAGGCAGAGGTGGGAGGATCACTTAAAGCCAGGAGATCCAGGCTGCAGTGAGCCATAGTCGGGCCTCTGTACGCTGGCCTTCGTGAAAGGGCGGCCCTGTCTCTAAAAACCATTCAGTTAGGAGTTGTTTACTGTAAAACAACAACATTTTAAACGGTTGACTTAAAAAACAACAATGTCTTCTGGTAACCTTTATTTAAGAAATACTTCAGGCAGCCGGCTTTGTACTAACGTCCAAACTGAGTTGTTTTTTTTTGAGAGGGAGTCTCCCTCTGTCACCCAGGCTGCAGTGCAATGGCGCTATCTCGGCTCATTGCAACCTCTGCCTCCTGGGTTCAAGGGATTCTCCTGCCTCAGCCTCTCGAGTACTTGGGATTACAAGTGCCCACCACCACATGTGGCTAATTTTTTATTTTTAGTAGAGACGGGGTTTCACTATGTTAGCCAGGATGGTGTCGATCTCCTGACCTCGTGATCCGCCTGCCTCGGCCTCCCAAAGTGCTGGGATTATAGGCCCGAGCCACCGCACGGGACCTGAGTTGGTATTTTCAATCCTATTTTACAAATGAGGAAACTGAGGCTTAGAGGGCTAGGTACCCTATCCAGCATAAGTTAAATGGTCCTACCACCTCTGTTGGTAGGACCCCCAGGCCTGGTTACTCACAGGACACCACTTCAACTCTAATTTCCATGGTTATTTAAAACCAGAGTTTGTGACTTTGGAATTCTTTCCTCTAGAAACCTGTAGCCTCAGTTTTCTTTACTTCTGGTTGCGCTGCTGGGGTCACAAGACAATGTCTGTAGACCACCATGGTGAAAGGTGTCATGGTTTCTGAAGTCCCCGGCAAGCCCGCGAGGCGTGGAACAAATGCAGGCTCCACCACTTACTAGTTTGTGCGCTACCCCCCACGGACAACCAAACTGCACCCCTTCCTGCGTCTGACAAACACACATAGGGCGGGTGCTGGGGAAAAGTTAGTGGCTGTGAAGCCGCCAACACAGGGCCAGCCACTTCGTAAGCGTCAGTCACGCCTTAGCTATTGTTATGCAGACCTGAACGTTCACGGGTGACAGCCGCAGGGCTCGCAGCCCAGCCACCGCCAGGTGTCGGGTGAGGCCTTCAGCATCAGGGCTTAGAAAAACGCTTAGAGAAACGCCGTCAGTGGCGACACTTGGGGTGCCCTCCCCCGCGTGTTTACGGCTGCAGTGTTCATCCGGCCGCAGGGCCCTGCGCGCCCCAGAACACAGCGCCCCCGAACGGGCGGAGCGCGCCGGCCCAGTTGCCACCCAGGCCCGGTAGTGCTGGCGTTCCACGTGCTCGCCCCTCCCCGCCCCTCCCCGCCCCTTTCCCCGGCCTTCCTAGCTGTGCCGGTCTCCCCACCCCGAGCTCTGCAGCGGGAAAGCGGCAGCCCTCGAACCGACGCCAATAGTCACCCCAGGCAGCACAGTCTTACCTGTTCAGAGGGTTCCTTCCGGATGCCCCTCGGCGTTAGCTCTGCAGGAGTTGGGCCAACTTGTGCAAGGACCCGGAAAGACCAAGGTGTAGCGTCAGCCAGTTAGGTGGATTCGTCTTTGGTGTTGTAGTAGCCAATAGGGCTATAGAGGCCTTCCTTTTCTTCTCACTGGACGCGGCTTCTGTCTATCAACGTCAATAGGAGCAATCATACGGAGAAGGTGGGATTAGGGCTTCGGCTCCTCCCAGGCCTGGCCTGTCAGCGCCGGATGCACGTGGAGGCGGGGCCAGGAGGGCCTAGGGGCGGGGCCAGGCGCACGTGGGGGCGGGGCCGGGGCCGCTCCCTGAGCGCCGAGCTGTCGGGAGTTCTTTTCCTGAGCGGCCGTGTCCTCCTCTCTCTGCAGGCTGATCCGGCCCTGGAGAAGTCCTCTCGCTGTGGTAGAAAGAGCGAAGGAGTCTGAGGCGAGGGACAGAAGTAACGTGATGTTACGACAGGTGGTGATGTCTTCGGCAATGGCCTCAGGCGGCGGAGACCGCTGCCCTGGGTCTGCGGGGTTCAAGGTGTAGCGGAGCGATCCCTGACCATGGAACTAAGAGTCCTCGGTGCTGGCTCCAGTACTGCTCCTGTTTGCTGTGGCACCTAGGGCGAATCTCTTCCCTTCTCTGTGCCTTGGTTTCTTATGTTGAGAGAAGGAATCTGATCTATCATTCTCAGGTCCTCTCCAGCTCGGAGTTTGTTCACACCACCAGTATTTCTAGAATGACCTATGTGTGCTGTGCCTGTCCCGGGTATCAGCTGACGGTTATGAGATCTTCTGAAAGGAAAACGGAAGCCTCTGATGGGCTGGTGGCCCGGAGACAGTTTGTGAGGACAGCTGAGTTCACAGAGCCAGGCTTGGTGGGGTCCAGCAGCAGGCCTGGGGCGTCATGCGGCTCCATAACCTAGGCCCCTGCCCGTGGTTGGACCCGTTTTAAAGCAGGCGGTGGGGTTCACCCATTTGCACGCTGTGTGAGGGCATTTCAGCCCATAACGAGGAAGCTAGGATTTCAGGCTCAACTCCTGGCTCTGAGGAGTTTGTAGATAAGTGCAGCGTGTAGAGGTGGGTGGGAGGATGAGGAAAATGAGAGAAGTGGGCATAGTCAGAATAAAGGACCGCTTCATGAAACTTGAGCGGCCTTGAAGAGAAGGCAGAGAGAAATTCTAGCTGAAGGAACAACGCGGCTAGAGGCCGGTTCAAGCTGGCTGGATGGGAGGGGAATCTTGGAAGCAAAACTCCAGCAGGGTGGGTTGGGGCTTGGTGCCGCAGGAATTGACAGGGAAAGAATATAGTCAGGTCTGGTGCAGTGGCTCATGCCTGTAATCCTAGCACTTTGGGAGGCCAAGGTGGGTGGATCACTTGAGGCCAGGAGTTCCAGACCAGCCTGGCCAACCTGGCGAAACCCGTTTCTACTAAAAATACAAAAAATTAGCCAGGCATGGTGGCCGGTGCCTGTAATCCCACTTACTTGGGAGGCTGAGGTAGGAGAATGACTTGAACCCAGGAGGCGGAGGTTGCAGTGAGCGGAGATTCCACCATTGCACTCCAGCCTGGGCGACAGAGCAAGACACTGTCTTGGAAAAAAAAAAGTAGACAATGGGAGGCTCTGAGAGTTTGAGAGTTGGTAAGTGACAGGACTAGAGCTGTGCTTCTGGGAAATCACCATGAAGGGGGTTGGGAAGAAGATTGTGGAAGTCAACTGGGAGACCCCAAAGGAATTCATTGCAGCAACAGTCTTTGTGAAAGATAGTTAGGGCCAAACCAGGGTGGGGGTAGCCAGGATGGAAGGGAGGTGCAGATGGGAGGCAGGATTCAGAGGGAGAATCGGCCAGACTTGAACTCTGGGGGAGGAGTCAAACTGGCTTCTCCATGCAAGAGGGGGAACACTGGAGAAAGGCAGCAGGAGGACTTGGCTTGGGCTTGCTGAGGGAATGAGCGGCTGGCAGCTGGCCAGCAGGCTCTGTTGAATGTCCTTGGAGGGGACAGGGAGGTAGGCATGAGATATACCTTGGGAACCTGCAACACACACAGGGAAAAGATTAAAGAATGTTTGCAAATCAGTGCACAAAGGAAGCTTGCTGGGCGTTGGGCAAGTCATGAGGGATTCCAACCTCAGTTTCTTCACAGGTTAGAATGAGGCTAAGACACCTACTGAGGAAGGTGGTGAGGAGTAAGCTCTGATGATAGAGTACCTCACCCAGGACTTGGTGCGCAGCGCCCATTTGTAAAAAATAGGCACAATCCAGTGTTTGTGATTATCTAGTAAGTTTTCTGTTTTGTTTTTGAGACGGCATCTCGCTCTGCACCCAGGCTGGAGTGCAATGGTGATCTCAGATCACTGCAACCTCCGCCTCCCAGGCTCAAGCAATCCTCTCACTTCAGCCCCCCAAGTAGCTAGGACCACGGGTGCATATCACCACACCCACTAAGTTTTGTATTTTTTGTAGTGATGGCGATCTCTCTATGTTGCCCAGGCTGGTCTCGAACTTGTGAGCTCAAGTGATCTGCCCACCTTGGCTTCCCAAAGGATTGGGATTACAGGCGTGAGCCACCGCCTTCCGCAAAACTCTCTATACTTCTTTGTATGATTACATGTTCACTAAACTGCTGATGACTGACTCCATTATGATTTTGGAAAAGAGGGAGCCCTGGGTAATGGGCAATTCTTTCAGCCTCCCAAGTATCTGAGATGACAGGCGCCTGCCACCACATTCAGCTAATTTTTTGTATTTTTAGTAGAAACAGGGTTTCACCATGTTGGCCAGGCTGGTCTCGAACTCCTGACCTCAGGTGATCCGCCCGCCTTGGCCTCCCAAAGTTCCAGGATTACAGGCATGAACCACTGCGCCCAGCCTTCAAATACTAGACTTTTTCATTCTTTCAAACTATGTTTTTGTACCCATTAGCCATCCCCCACATCTCCCCCATCCTCCAAAATAGAAAATATAAATGTTAATTTAAACAGATCAACATTTGTTTAAATCAAGTGCAAGAGTTGTCCTTTTTTTAAAAAACAAAACAAAACAAAACTTTTTTTCTTATAGAGACAGGGTCTTGCTATATTGCCCAGGCAGATCTTGAATGCCTGGCCTCAAGTGATCTTCCTGCCCAGCCTCCCAAAGTGTTCAGA
Organism: Ateles fusciceps; assembly: GCA_036589455.1. Taxonomy (NCBI): domain Eukaryota; kingdom Metazoa; phylum Chordata; class Mammalia; order Primates; family Atelidae; genus Ateles; species Ateles fusciceps. Next base: position 5,529,081 of record JAZHEH010000228.1, on the reverse strand, counting down.
TTACAAGTATGAGCCATTGCACCCAGGAGGAGTTGGCCATTTTAAGAGGTGACTTTTACGTAAGTTGCCACAGGAACTAGGATGCCTGCCAAATTTCATCATGGAGACTAATCCAAAATAAAATCAATACAAGAGAAATGTAATTAACATGCCCATGGTGGGCCACGTAACAGTGCATCCAGAGCCTAGAAAAAGGAGCATTTTCATCGGTATTCAAGTGAATGCCTTGGCCACTGAAAATCTTTATCTAGAATAATTCTCTAGTTCCTTTCCTAACCTAATGAAATACCCAACAAAATTCTCTACACCTCTTTGTATGATTACATGTTCACCAAACTCCTGATGACTGACTCCATTATCATGATTTTGGAAAAGAGGGAACCCTGGGTAATGGGCAAGAATATTCTAGACATCAGGAAGTTACATGTCTCAATAATTAACTGATCATATTGGTGTTTTGTGTACTTGGGTAGACAAACAGTTTCCAAAGATCTGGTCTCAATAACTTAATACATAACATGTTGGAACGCATAAACCCGAGGACAAGATTTTGCCTCTAAAATATTAGTTTTAGCTGTTTAACAGCCTGACCAATATAACAGTTAATAATGCATAATAGGCTGGGCATGGTGGCTCATGCCTGTAATCCCAGCACTTTGGGAGGCTGGGAAGGGCAGATCACTTGAGGTCAGGAATTGGAGATCAGCCTGGCCAATATGATGAAACCCCGTCTCTACTAAAAATACAAAAATTAGCCGGGCGTGGTGGTGGGTGCCTGTAATCCCAGCTACTCAGGAGGCTGAGGCAGGAGAATCGCTTGAACCTGGGAGGTGGAAGTTGCAGTGAGCTGAGATCTCACCACTGCACTCCAGGCTGAGCAACAGAGTGAGACTCTCTCTCAAAAAAAAAAAAAAAAAAAAAAAAAAAAAGCATAATAATCTAAGAAAAGAAACAGAAAAGCGCAAAGTGAAAAAATACCCAAATTATCTGTGATAAATCCATCCTTCCAAAAAAACCACTGTTAATATTTGGATGTGTGTTTTTCTAAGCATGTGTTTGTTGTAACTGTTTATGTCCTTCAGTAATTAATTCAACAAATATTTATTGAGCACTTGGAATGCCAGACCTGTTCTAGGTGCTGGGGATGTAAGTGCATTTTTTTTTTTTAATTAAGAAGATTATTTTTGAAAACAATCACAAACTAATAGAAAACTTCCAACTACAGAATTTTTGTTTTTCTTTTCCTGAGGATAAGTACTGACTTGATACGTCATTAGTCTGGAATACTTTTAGTTTGTAGTTCCTACAGACATGGGCATTCTCCTATGTATTCAAAGTATAACCATCAAAATTGAAAAATTGACATTGATACACCACTGTCACCTAATCTTCAGCTCCATTCAACTTAATTCAATTGAACTTAATCTCCACTTCATGGAAATTGGTATTTAGAAGCCAAGACCTGAGTGCTAAGTGTGCTTATTGCTATTAGGGTATCTTGTTCCAAGGCCCTCTCCATGGTTACAGTTGGGAACACCCACCCACCCACCCCCCACACAGTTACATCTATATTTATTTGTACATCTGTCTACTCACGTATCTTGAAAACCACGAGTTTACACCAGTATCTCCAATTCCAATGCATCACTATAGGGCTGATTCTAGTTTTCTCCCTTTCTGTGTTTGTAGCTTCTTCTCCAGGAGTGAGGTTCTCATTATTTTTATTTACTTTTTTGATCAATCCCCTTCTACATAGACATCTCCTCTCTCTGCTTCCACCCCCTGCCCAATACAGATGTCCTCCTTCCCCACTCAGGCTCTGGAAACCTAGACTGGGAAACCCTGTACCCTTTACCCACAAGGATGCCTTCCGCAGTCTTCCTGGGCTCCAACATTCCATGTGTGGATACAGTTTTGGACAAGGCAGACAAATTCCTTGCTTTCAAAGAGCTTACATTCCAGTGGGGGAGAGAGACAGAAAAATAAAAATGAAATAAAAATAATAAGTGCAATGACAAGACAAGATGATGTGATAAGAAGTGACTGAGTGCTACTTTGGGTCAGGTGACTATTCTCTTTTTGCTCCCCTGTTCCCCATCTACTCTACATCTTCTTTGGCCTGCTGTGTGCGTATCTACAAAATGCATTACCTGGACTCCTCTGCCGCCAGCCTTCTAGTTGAGTTCAACCAGTGAGAGACACCCGTAGTAGATAGGTGGGTGGGTGGAGAGAGAAATGAGGATTTTGCTTGCTCCTTCCTTGCTTGGAAATATGTTTTCTGGCCTCTCGTCCGGGAGCCAGAAATTTCATTTCCTCCCCTTGCTCCTTTGAGCCTCTTGGTGGTCACAGCTTCCCACTCTTGCTAGCCCTTGGGTGCCCCAGTGGTCTTATTTCTCTTCATCTTACCTAAACTGTTAATAGTTCTTTTGAATTAGCTCAGTTGGATGCTGTTTCAGAAAAGGGCTCTTTAAGGTAATTACTTTATTTGTGTTGTTTAAACAGTATGTTGTGAATAATGCTTTTTTGAGGTCAATAAGTATTCTTACACAATGCGATTTTCAAAAGTGCAGTCTGTTAGTCAAGAAAGGTCACTATTAGCCAGGCTTGTCTTTTTAGATCAGAGTGCAGAACGGATTATCTTCTTGTCCTGTCCTGGCCTGATGGCTAAGCATCTTAAATTGTGAATTAAAGACAGAGCACGTTGTAGTGACTCTACCTCCCCAGGCATCTAGATTACCCAAGTAATGTAATTTGTCGCTTGTTTATGGTACAGAACTGTGTTTCCTTCAGCAGGCTTTATCCTTGGGTGTTCATTTCTCCATTCCTTGCCATAGAGAGGGAGTCTCAGTCTTAGAAATCAGTGAAACCTTTTCTTGGACACAGAGACAAGCCATTGGAAGGGGTGGTGCCAAGAACTGTGCTTTAATTTGGAGGATTCGTAAAATAATTTTTACAGCTTTTCCCCCCTCTCTGTTAAACATTTGCAAATTTGGGCTCTTCTCCAAGGAGAGTCTAGACTGGAGAATGAGGAGGCTTTCACAGGAAGAGTACCTTGCTAGAGCTTTCATGAGCATAATTCATGTCCTTAGCAAGATAAAAGAACATTAAAAGGCTGTGCATTTCTTTCTGTGACTGACTTTGTTGGTGTCAACAGCTTTATAAACACAGAAAGCTATAGATTAAGAGAAGGAAAATCCAGCAGAATGAAAGCAGGAAAAAAAAAGAAAAAGAAAAAAACTTGAGGCATGCAATTGTTGGAAATGTTACTGCCTCCCTGGTTTCTTCTGCATTTGAATTTCTGTAGAACTCTGATAGGAGGATTGCCTTTAGGGGACACAAGGAAGGGAATTGGGAAGAATTCAGCTTCCCTTTAGCCCTAGGAAACTACAGAAGGACTTGAAGGCAAGCTGAATTCATCAGAAACGGTGTGTGTGTGCCTGGGGAGACTTTTTGAGAATCATATGAGAATGTTGTTCTTGTCCCCAGGAGAGGGCATAGGGACTTTGAGGGCATGAATCTTTCTTGCCTTGTGTTTTCTGGGATCACATCCATATAAAATCAGGTAAACCAAGAAGGCTAATGTAAGCAACCTCCTCAAATTGTGTCCTCCTTCCTGCCCCGTCTCCCCAACCCCACCTCAGGTGAGTCAACACCCTTGGGGCCACATGCTTTCACAAATTAATTTATTCCTGTTCTGTCCCAAATTTGAAGATGTAGTCTCCTGTTATGCATTAAAGGAGATAATTTGAAGCACCGTGACTTCATCCTTCCAGATTAGAAAGGCGTTACACCATAGGTAAATGAGAAAACCTATTTGGAAGTGTTTTGCATGTTGGAAGGAAGACATTTTATATACATGTAATTATTGTTAACCATTACCCAAAATATAGCCTGGGGGGGGCCAGACTGCATGCTGTGGGGGGCGCTTGGCCTGTATTTGAATTCCTGTTCCTTTGCAGTTTAACTGTCTGATCTTGGGCATATTACTCAACCTCTCTGGATCTGAATGCAGAATGGATTACCTTCTTATCCTGTCCTGTGTGTCCCCAGGACAGCCTCGGTTTTCCCATCTGAAAAGTGAGGAATTCACCTCAATGTGAGGATTAAATGTACTGAGATTATACAACAACATAGAACAGTATGGCCCACAGTGAGCACTTGAGGACACAGTGAATTTGAACCCAGAAGGATGCATGATAACCTTCTTCCACAGACATAGTGAGAATCACAGCAGCTTAGCTGTAAAAGCTAGCAAAGTGTCAGAGAATTGCAGGGGAGGGGGGTTTCCAGGCATCTGTTTTCGCACTCTGAGGCATGGGTATAATTTCTCTACTCCTCTGAGGAAGCAGCTCTTTGAGACAAGGCTAAGATTCAGCCACGGTGTGTGCTATTGCAGAAGCTTTAACCACCTTACCCTACGGTGGAGGTTTCAGCAAAATAAGCTTCTCTTTCTGTAAATGGCTTCTCACCATTGGCTCATTTTCTGAAACCAAATAAACATTTGTTTCCACTAGCCCCATAGTGCTAGTGCCACTATTAATGAGCGGCAGTGTTGTCCATTGCTGCAGAAGTCATTAGGGAAAGTCTGGTAGAGCTCTGTTTATTACCAGGGGAGGTGTCAGAGGCAGAGAAAGCACAGCTGGGGCTTCCAGGCCCCAGCAGATCACACAGTGCAGGCAGCCAGAGCAATCATTCTTAGACTCATGAAGTCAGGACATAAATTCCAAGAGGAATAAGAATGGGTGAGATAAAGGAGTTGGGGGTCTATAATCCAGAGTCATTTTTCAGATCTCTGAAATTTCAAATAAGGTTAGATGGTGGTGCAATTTAAAGCACACTTCCTAAGGGGGTCACAATTTGAGTAATGCATTTTTAAGGAACAAGCTAAGCTTTGAGCTGGTTTCCTTGTCTGTGATTGTACTCTCTGGTGCTCAGTAAATATGCACCGTAGGTGTTTCGGATTGGCCAAGCCATCAGGGAGATCTTCAGAATGAATAGGGTCCGTCAGAGTGCAACATGCACAGAATATATATTGTGACAAAATCCACTGGCTCCTTAACTCTAAGATCAAACCAGTCCCTGCAAGCACACTGAGATTGTGCACAGGTAGTTGGTTGGCAGAGAATACTGAATTTACTTATTTATTTATTTTATTTTTTTCTTTTTTTGGGACAGAGTCTTGCTCTGTCACCCAGGCTGGAGTGCAGTGAAGTGCCATCATGGTTCACTGCAGCCTCAACCTCCCAGGCTCAAACCATCCTCCCATCTCAGCCTTTTGAGTAGCTGAGACTCTAGGTACGTGCCACCATGCCCAGTTATTTTTTTTTTCTTGTACAGACAAGGGTCTCACTATAAGTTACCTAGGCTGGACTTGAACTCCTGGGCTCAAGCGATCCTTCTGCCTCAGCCTCCCAAAGCGCTGGGATTACAGGCGTGAGCCACCATCTCAGGCTGAATTTATATAGATAATGAGATTGCTACAGAAATATGTGCTTCTTAGAACTTGCTTCAGGCAGGCTGGCAATCACAAAATATTTGTTGGTGCTGGTTTTAGATAAGGTTGCTTTTGGCTGGATGAGATCGGTATTAGTTTGATAGGACTGCAATAATAAAACACCACAGACTGGGTGGCCTTACACAACAGAAATTTGCTTTCTCAAAGTCTGGGAAGCTAGAAGTCCAAGATCAAGGTGTTGGCAGTTTGGTTTCTTCTGAGGCCTCTCTCCTTGGCTTGTAGATGGCCTTTCCTCTGTGTGTGAGCATCCCTGCTTGTTCCTCTGTGTCCACATTTCCTCTTCTGTATAAGGACACCAGTCAAATTGGATCAGGGCCCAGCCTAATGACCTCCTTTTAACTGAATCACATCTTTATTTATTTACTTCTTGAGACAGAGTCTTGCTCTGTTGCCCAGGCTGGAGTGCAGTGGCATGATCTTGGCTCACTGCAACCTCCACTGCCTGGGTTCAAGCAATTCTCCTGCCTCAGCCTCCTGAGTAGCTGGGACTACAGAGGCGTGCCACCACGCCCAGCCAATTTTTGTGTTTTTCGTTGAGACAAACACAAAGTTGGGAGTTCGAGACCAGCCTGACCAACATGGAGAAACTCCATCTCTACTAAAAATACAAAATTAGCCAGTTGTGGTGGCACATGTCTGTAATCCCAGCTACTCAGGAGGCTGAGGAAGGAGAATCGCTTGAACCCAGGAAGTGGAGGTTGCAGTGAGCCGAGATGGTGCCATTGTACTCCAGCCTGGGCAACAAGAGCGAAACTCCGTAACCCCCCCCCCCCAAAAAAAAAGAGACAGGATAATGCAACAGGTCATTTGAATTGGTTTATTTTGTTTTCTAGAGGATATTATTGGAACAATTTGCAAAACTTGAACGAGTCTCTAGATTAGATGGTCATGATGTATAGTGTTAATGTCCTGATTTTGGTGTTTTTATTTTGGTTATGTAGGAGGATGTCCTTGTTTAAAAGAATTATAGACTAAAGTGTATAAGAGTGATGGGGCATTATGTTGGCAGTTTATTTCCAAATGGTTCAAGAAAGCAAGGTGTTCTTTGTTCCAGTCTTGAAAATTAATGTTTAAAATTATTTCAAATTTATAAAATTATCTAGACAAAAAGAAGATAAAATAAAGGTATTTTACAAAACAAAATGGACAAACAAAAACTGAGTGTTCATTACCAGCAAATCCACTAAAGGAAATTCTAAGGCAGGTTTTTTTTTTTTCAGGCAGAATGAAAATAATCTCAGATGGAAGGCTGGAGAGAAATGAAGGAACATATAAACAAATGGAGAACAAAGAAAAGGGTAAATGAATGGGCAATATACAAGAACATCGACTGCAGAGTTTTAAAATACATGACAGAAAATAAGTTGGGTAGGAGATACGTAAAGTTAAATATTCTTTTTTTTTTTTTTTTTGAGGTAGAGTCTCACTCTGTCTCCCAGGCTGGAGTGCAGTGATGTGATCTCTGCTTACTGCAACCTCCACCTCCTGGGTTCAAGCGATTCTACTGCCTCAGCCTCTGGAGTAGCTGGGATTATAGGTGGCTGCCACCACGCCTCGCTAATTTTTGTATTTTTAGTAGAGATGGGATTTCGCCATGTTGGCCGGACTGGTCTCGAATTCCTGATCTCATGTGATCCGCCCGCCTTGGCCTCCCAAAGTGCTGGGATTATAGCCATGAGCCACCGTGCCTGGCCTAAAGTTAAATATTCTGAAAATTGTTTGCATTTTTCTGGGAGGAAGGTAAATGTACTGATTACATTATATTTTAATAAGCCAAAGATGCATTTTATTTATTTACTTTACTTTAAGTTCTGGGGTACATGTGCAGAACATGCAGGTTTGTTACATAGGTATACATGTGCCATGGTGGTTTGCTGTACCCATCAGCCTGTATAGCATTAGGTATTTCTCCTAATGCTATCCCTCCCCTATTCCCCCCACCTCCAACAGGTCCCGGTGTGTGATGTTCCCCTCCCTGTGTCCATGTGTTCTCATTGTTCAACTCCCACTTATGAGTGAGCACATGCGGTGTTTGGTCTCGAACTCCTGACCTCAGGTGATCTACCCGCCTCGGCCTCCCAAAGTGCTGGGATTACAAGGGTGAGCCAGTGTGCCTTGCCTGTATTTTCTATAGATTAAAGAGATAGTTTTAACCTAGACTAGATGCCAAAAGTTATAAAAGATAAACATATTTGACTAAAAACATTAAAAATATTTTACAAGTGATACCATATACAAAGTTACTGGGCAAATGATAGTAACTGTAATGCAGATGGTAGTCAGAGTTAATTTCCATATAGTTAATTTTGCAAATTTCAGCTCCTATAAATTGACAAGTTTAATATTAAATAATACAAGTAGATATTTTCTATTGCTTCCCAACAGAAAAATGGGCAACAGATATGGAGAGAAAATTCACAGAAGTCCAAATGTATCCAACAGCCGTATAAAAAGGTGTTCAAATTTCTTGGCAGTCAGGACGGGGCCACTGGCATTACCTTCATTAAACAAGAACAGATTGGGGCCCCTTCCTCTGCATTCAGCACAGTCAGGATGCCTGTCTTTGCAAACCCTTTGTGGGTCAGATTTCCGCCCCATCATACTATGCACAAACTGCACAGTGTATGCAGTGGCCCAGATTCAGAGAAATGCAAATGCATAATGAGACATTCCTTTTTATCCATTAAACTGGCAAAAAATTAAGGAGTCCTGATACCTGCTGCCAGAAGGACTGTGGGGGTGACATGTGCTCCATCCATTGCTAGTGCTGCTGTAGAGCTTTCTGGTCTTTTTTTTTGGAAGGCAGTCTGGCAATATCTATTAAAATTAAAAATACATGTTTCCCTTGACCCCAGAATCCTACTCCTAGGAATCTATTCCATAAAATAAAAGTGCTTATTTGTACGGACATGTGTGCAAGAATGTTTATTGCAGCCTTGTTTGTAGCTGCCAAGAACCGGTAACATGGTGAATGGCCATTAATCAGGGAATGGCTGAAAAATTAAAATATATTAGTCCAAAGAATATTATATGGCCATTCAATGGCATGAATGATAGCCTTACCAGATGTCTGAGAGATTTCCAAGAGATACCGGTGAGTGAGAAAAGTAAGACGCAGAATGAATGTGATATGATTCCATCATTGTAAAAAAAGAACAGAAAACCTCTCTACATGTGTCAGTGTATATGAAAATGTATATAGGTGTATGTGTATGGTTACAAAGGAAAATATATACAGATGCACCCTAGGTTGTTGTTAAAGTTGGAGGAGAGAAAAAGAGAACAGTTGTTTGTAATAAAAACAGCAAGTATGCTATGATCCCATCCATGTAAAACTGTGGCGTGTGTGCATGTGTGTGTACATACATGTGTACATAAATACACCGCAAGAAATCTACCTCATTTTTACTGGTTAAGATGGTGAGATTTTAGGAGACTTTCATTTTCATGATTGTATCTTTATGTATTGTTTCAATTCTTTTTTTTTTTTTTATTGAGACAGAGTCTCACTCTGTCGCCCCAGCTGGAGTGCAGTGTCGCTATTTTGGCTCACCGCAATCTCTGCCTCCTGGGTTCAAGGGATTCTCTTGCCTCAGCCTCCAAAGTAGCTGGGACTAAGGCACATGCCATCACACCCAGCTAATTTTTTAATATTTTTTAGTAGAGATGGGGTTTTGCCATGTTGGCCAGGCTGGTCTTGAACTCCTGACCTCAGGTGATCCACTCACCTCAGCCTCCCAAAGTGCTGGGATTACAGGCATCAACTACCACACCCAGCCATATTGTTCTAATTCTTCATAATAGATGTTAATTGTTTTTATGTCCAGGAAAAAGATGAAATTATTTTCACATTGAAAATAACATAAAAACGAAAACCAAATAAACATCAAACTTCTATACCAATAAGCCTCAGTAATGTATACATTTTTATTTTATTTATTGTTGGCTTGAGGGGGGCTCAACTGGAGAAAGGGGTGAAAAAGAATGAACGATGGGAACACCTATTGCTCTGAAGTATTACCTCCATTGCAGATTGTGGGGCAGCTGGGAAAAGGTTTAAAGTCACACATATTTTATTACTGCCCATCTCTTTGATGGCTTTACTGTGTCAGCAGAATAATTTGCTGCTTTAGGTAAACTTGGAGTCTCGCTCTGTCACCCAGGCTGGAGTGCAGTGGTGTGAACTTGGCTCACTGCAACTTCCGTCTCCCGGGTTCAAGTGATTCTCCTGCCTCAGCCTCACTAGTAGCTGGGATTATAGGTGCTTGCCACCATGCCCAGCTAATTTTTGTATTTTTAATAGAGATGGGGTTTCACTATGTTGGCCAGGCTGTCTTGAATTTCTGACCTCAAGTGATTCACCCACGTCGGTCTCCCAAAGTGCTAGGATTACAGGCATGAACCACTGCACCCAGCCTTAGGTAAACTTTAAAAAACTTTTAGTAGAAATTTGATGTTTTGGTATTTGTTTTTTTCCCTTCGGGTATGCACCATGGTAAACTGGTTTGAAATTCTCCACCCTCCCCAGAGGGGGAATGTCAAGGTGGCAGAAAGGCCAAGAGAGGAAAAAGAAACAGTAAAAAAGGAAAAGGAGGAGCTGGGAATGGTGGCTTACATCTGTAATCCCAGCACGTTGGGATGCTGAGGTGGGAGGATCCCTTGAGTCCAGGAGTTTGAGACTAGCCTGGGCAACATAGTGAGACCTTGTTTCTACAAAAAATGAACAAAATTAGCCAGGTGTGGTGATGTGTGCCCATAGTCCCAGCTACATGGGAGGCTGAGGTGGGCAGATCCCTTGAGCCTGGGAGGATGAGGCTGCAGCCTGGGTAACAGAGTGAGACCCTCTGTCTCAAAAAAAAAAAGGAGGCTTCTCCTATAGTAGGGGCACTAATGGTTGCCTTCTGCTTCAAAGGTATGTGTGGTTTTATTTGTCTGAGAAAAAGGTTTCTTCTCTGCTTTTCAGATAGCTAATGAAAATAGCATTGTGTGATATGACAGACCTGGTGTTGTGAATTTTAGATTTGAGAGTAAAATTCATTTTTGTGTTTTGAACTTGAAAGAAGAGATATTTGAATCCTTTTATAGTTCATCAGCGTGATGATTGGGTTTTCACGTGCTTGTGTGAGCTGTGCTCCCTCAAACCTTGTTATGATGCTGGCATATTACCCATCTGACGTGAAAAAAAAGTTCTTTGGACTGGAGTTTAGAGATTGGCAAACTCGTTGACCTAGTTTTAAGTGGAGGCTGCTAGTTACTATAAGTTTGCTTCTACAGTCATCCTTATATTTCCTGCCAGTAAAATGGGGATTTTGAGAGTATGTCTGAAGAGTTGATTAGAGGCTTACACAGGCTCATTCAGATAAAGCAATTTAGAACAGTGCCTTCGCCTTCACTTGGGAAGCACTATTCAGTATGGTTTTTATTATGATGATGAATCCTTTCTCATTGGTTGGGCTTAGCTGTCTGCTTGAACAGGAAGCACCTTATACAATTTTTTTTGGAAATGGTTTATAATGTAATAGAGGGTATTGATAAAGTTTAAGATTCTGAGATATTGTCTAAATTACTTTGTGCATAATACTTCACCCAACACTGTGAACTTGAGGGCACTAAATTCTATTTGATGGCAAAATTCAGCCAGTGGTAACTTACAGTCAAATTATAATGAGATTTAGGGATTTAATAGGATGTGAAAAATACTTTTGATTTCTTTAAATAAATATGTATGTGTGTGTGTTTTTGAGACAGGATGTCGCTCTGTCACCCAGCCTAGAGTGCAGTGGCGTGACCTTGGCTCACTGCAACCTCTGCCTCCCGGGTTCAAGTGATTCTCCTGCCTCAGCCTCCTGAGTAGCTGGGATTACAGGCATGCGCCACCACACCCAGCTAATTTTTGTATTTTTAGTAGAGACGGGATTTTGCCATGTTGGCCAGGCTGGTCTTGATCTCCTGACCTCAGGTGATCTGCCCGCCTCGGCCTCCCAAAGTGCTGGAATTACAGGCGTGAGTCACCACGCCCGGCCAATGTGTTTTACAATAAAATCAGGCACTGTGGATTTTCTATGTGCGATAGGACAAGTAGGAAGTTGAGCTCCATGGATGTCTAGCAGATTCCATCAGGAATGTCTCTTTCTTTTTCTTTTCTTTCTTTTTTTATGAGATGAGGTCTCCCTCTGTTGCCCAGGCTGGCGTGCACATCACGATCACGGCTCACTGCAGCCTTGATCTCCTGGGCTCCAGTGATCCTCCCGCCTCATCCCTCTGAGTAGCTGGGATTACAGGTGCAGACCACGACACCTGGCTGATTTTTGTGCTTTTTATACAGACACGGTTTCGCAGTGTTATCCAGATGGTCTCAAACTTCTGAGTTCAAGTGATTACCCTGCCTCGGCCTCCCAAAGTGCTGGGATTACAGGTGTGTGCCACCGCACCTGGCCAAAAACATCTTTTTCTAATAATTAAAAAAAGGGCCTTTTATGATATAATGTTATGAGGATGAATTAAGCGGTATTGCTATTGGATTTTTTTTTTGAGGTTTCAATATTTTATTCAAGTTTCTTTTAAGTGATGTTAATTACAGCATTTGAAGAGGAGGATCTAATTCCACACAAAATGGAAGACTCTAAAGTGTACCCATTAAACTGCTAAAAAAACAAATTGAGTGGTGAGAATACAACAGAAGTCCAATTTAGATTCTGAGTGTTGTCACCGTGTGATTGCAGTCACACAGACTCTTCCGAGCTTATAGCTGGAGCTCCTGGAAGCTATTTCATACTCTCGTGCAAGGGCAAAAAAACAGCACAAGAAGGAATAAGTCCTGAATTATTGGCTTCATCACATCCACCCTCTCCACCCCAAAATGGCACAAAGAAACAGTGACCACACCCTGCAGACCTTTTGGTATAAAAGAGGTGACGATGAACTGGGGTGGGAGCTATTGGATTTGATGTATCCATTTCATGTTCCAATGTCCCACCACCTATTTGACTTCTTCAGTTCTGCAATAGGAATGCTGGAGGGCCATTACCATCCCTGCACCTCCTCCTCTCTTCCTCCTGGGGTTCTGGGTAAGGTATTTTGACCCACCTACTGGGAGAGCACTCTGGGTGTTGGAAGGTTAGGAGCCATGAAAAGAAGGCTGGAGAAGAGAACCCCCTCATTCTTCTACATTAGCTGCGAGCCTGCAAAGGAAACCCCCTGCAGGGCCCCCAGATTTTAAAAGCGCCCTGGTGAGTAATGACCTGGTGAGTAATGCTCCTGCAGAGCACATGCGGGACTCTGCCCTGTCCCCCACCTCTTTCCTTGTAGTCCTTACTTAAAATAGAAACCAGTTAAATATGGTAGCCAGCTGGGAGCCTGACTTTCTACTCCTAATGCCTCACTTTTATAATTTTTTTTTTTTTTGCAAAGTGAAAGCAAGGTTATTAAGAAAGTAAAGGAATAAAAGAATGGCTACTCCATAGACAGAGCAGTTCTGAGGGCTGCTGGTTGCCCATTGTTATGACTATTTCTTGATAATATGCTAAACAAGGGGTGGAATATTCATGCCTCCCCTTTTTAGACCATATAGGGTAACTTCCTGACATTGCCATGGCATTTGTAAACTGTCATGGTGCTGGTGGGAGTGTAGCAGTGAGGACGACCAGAGGTCACTCTTGTTGCCATTTTGATTTTGGCCGACTCCTTTACTGCAACCTGTTTTATCAGCAAGGTCTTTATGACCTGTATTTTGTGCTGACCTCCTATCTCATCCTGTGACTTAGAATACCTTAGCTTACTGGGAATGCAGCCCAGGAGGTATCAGCCTCATTTTACCCAGCTCCTATTTAAGATGAAGTTGCTCTGGGTCACACGCCTCTGACACCACGAGTTCAAGACCAGCTTGGGCAACAGAGCGAGACCCCATCTTTCTTGGGAGACCAGGTCCTGCTCTAGTGGCTGTTCTGCATGCAAAAGTACACCCAGGCTCAGCCTGGCCCCTTGGGATTCACCCCACTTTTAGAAATGTTTAGTAAGTTTCAGGGTGCTTGGACCCCCTCTCCTAAAGGACATTGTGTGGGGGGACAGATTGCACCCCTTTTCCAGCAGCACCATGTGCCCTTGATGCATTTAAGGCATCTGTTCTCCCTTTATTCTCCTGATCCCAGAAAGAAGATTGGGAATAATGATTTGCATTTTCAGTCTGTGTTCTGAGTACCTGTTTGCAGAGTGTCGGAGGCATAAATCTGTCTGTGACTTCTGGGACAAATGAATAGTCATTTGAAATATCAGCCATGGGTAAGTGTGGCCTCTGGGGTGTTTCCACAGGGCAGGGCAGGTCTAGGTTTTTGAGGCCATTCTGCCAGATGTTCAACTTCAGGTATTTAACCATTCAAAAAAACATAGATATAGGCTACAGGTACAACAGGGCACTCACAGAGGAAGAAGCAGAAGGTGTTGTAGGTTTCATGAGCAAAGAAAGTAGCGTGGTTTGCAGTTTTATTACAGCTGTAAGTGACAGAAAGAAAATAAACGAAAGTGGCATGGTGCTTGTCTTACATTTGCACAGGGGTTGCACAGGGTGTGTCTTTCCAAGTTCTTGCAGCAGGGGAGAAGACCGGTTCTAAAGCATTGATAGCTATCCCAGCAATCCGTGCACTCTGATCAAAGTAGATCACTGCATGCTAAGGCTGTTTTTTAATTTTTTAATTGTTTTCTTCTCAAGCCTTGCAATCCTTCTGGGCAAAACTGGAATGGCTTGGGAATGCTTAGATTAGTCTGCTGAATCTAAGTTTCTTGCAACAAAAGAACTGGATGGCAAACAATTTGAGGTTAAGTGTGTGAGGTTAATTTTTTCTTGTGCTCTCAGTGAATAACTGATCTGATGCAAAAACAGTTCTGGCTATGGAAGTGGGCATGTTCCCCCACCACCTGATTCAGCATAGGAGAGAAATAAATGAAACGTGTTTTACTGCTCTAATGGTATGCAGGATCATAGGTAATCTTTTCTTAGAGGAAAGTCTCCGCTCCCCTCAACTTTGCAGATGGACTCACCAAAGCTCAGTGAGGAAAAGAGGACTTACAAAGAGGACTTACTCTTTTTTTTTGTTTTTTGAGACAGAGTCTCACTGTGTCATCCAGTCTGGAGTGAAGTGGCACAATCTCTGCTCACTACAACCTCCACCTTCTGGGTTCAAGCCATTCTCCCACCTCAGTCTCTTGAGTATTTGGGACTACAGGCATGTGCCACCAGGCCTGGCTAATCTTTGAATTTTTGTATTTTTAGTAGAGATCAGGTTTCGCCATGTTGGCCAAGCAGGTCTTGAACTCCTGATCTCAGGTGATGCGCCCGCCTTGGCCTCCCAAAGTGCTGGAATTACAGATGTGAGCCACTATGCCCGGCCAAGAGGATTTACTTTTGTTAAAGCATGTACATTTTGGTTGATCCGGTGGAGTAATTTCTTTAATTTCAGCTAGGTATCTAGCCATGGTTCTTACTCAACTATGTCACTCAGAAAGTATCCTAAGATCTGGCTGGGCACAGTGGTTTATGCCTATAATCCCAGCACTTTGGAAGGCTGAGGTGGGCGGATCACGTGAGACCAGGAGTTGGAGAGCAGCCTGGGCAAATGGTGAAACCCCGTCTCTACTAAAAATACAAAAATTAGCTGGGCGTGGTGGCAGGCGCTTGTAATCCCAGCTACTCAGGAGGCTGAGGCAGGAGAATCACTTGAACCCAGGAGGCAGAGGTTGCAGTGAGCGGAGATCGTACCATTGTACTCCAGCCTGGGTGACTGAGCGAGACTCTGTCTCAAAAAAAAAAAAAAAAAAAGTATCCTAAGATCTAAGCAGTCAGTTTTCATTGCTGCATCAGTTTGACAAGTGATGTATTCTTTACATGTCAATATCTGGATGGGGCATTAATGCAAGATTGTCTGCCATGGACTTAATTGCCATTCACTTTCTTTTTTTCTTTTTCTTTTTGTTTTTTAGGCCTCTAGGAATAGAGCATAACAGTTTGTATTACATATTTCAAAACTCCTTTACTAATCTAATTGGATCATCAACTATATCTCTGTTCTGGGTAACCACAGATTTTCAAAATCGTACATAGATTTATTCTGGAAATTTATAGATATGGAGAATATATATGCTCCTTTTTTTTTTTAAAGAAAGAAAAAGAAAAGAAAAAAGAGAGAAAGAGAAAAAGAAGGAAAAAAGAGAATGAAAGAAAGGGAAAGAAGAAAAGAGGGAGAGAGAACAGGAATCTTGCTCTATTGCCCAGGCTAGAATGCAGTCTAAAAATGGGTATTGAAAAGCTCTTTTATACTAATAATTGTGTTATACAATGGACACAGGAAGGAATAAGGGAGGAAAATAACAGACAAACAGCCAACCAATATTTCATTTAAACCTATGAAATGCTATGCAATTGCTGGGGGAGTGATTTACTCCCAACCATGTGGTCACTTTTAGAATAGATGTGATGTGTTACTGAAGAAAATGTATGTTTTGTGGATTTGGAGTAGAGAGTTCTGTAAATGTTTATTAAGTTTACTTGTTCGAGGTCTAAGTTCAAGTCCCGGGTATCCTTGTTAACCTTCTGTCTCATTGATCTGTCCAATATTGACAATGTGTGTTAAAGTCTCCCACTATTATTGTGTGGGAGTCCAAGTCTCTTTGTAAGTCACCAAGAAGTTGGCCTATGTATCTGGGTGCTCCTACATTGGGTGCGCATAGACTTAGGATCGTTAGGTCTTCCCATTACATTGATCCCTCTACCATTATACAATGTCCTTCTTATCTCTTTTGGTTTCTATTACTTTAAAGTCTATTTTATCAGAGACGAGAATTGCAACTCCTGCTTTTTTTAAATTTTTTTGCTCTCCATTTGGTTGGCAAATCTTCCTCCATGCCTTTGTTTTGAGTCCCTGTATATCCTTGCATGTGAGATGGGTCTGGATGCAGCTTACTGATGGGTTTTTTGGAATGGCTGATACTGGTTGTTCCTTTCTGTATATAGTGCTTCTTTCAGAAGCTCTTGTAAAGCAGGCCTGGTGGTAATGAAATCTCTGAGTACTTGCTTGTTCATAAAAAATTTTATTTTTCCTTCACTTATGAAACTTAGTTTGGCTGGATATGAAATTCTGGGTTGAAAGTTCTTTTCTTTAAGGATGTTAAATATTGGCCCCCACTCTCTTCTGGCTTGTAGGGTTTCTGCTGAGAGATCTGCTGTGAGTCTGATAGGCTTCCCCTTGTGGGTAACCTGACCTTTCTCTCTGGCTGCCCTTAGTATTTTCTCCTTCATTTCAACCCTAGTGAATCTAATGATTATGTGCCTTGGGGTTGCTCTTTTGAGGAATATCTTTGTGGTGTTCTCTGTATTACCTGGAGTTGAGTATTGTCCTGCCTTGCTAGGTTGGGAAAGTTTTCCTGGATAATATCCTGAAGAATATTTTCCAGCTTGGATTCATTCTCTTCGTCACATTCAAGTACACCTATCAAACGTAAATTAGGTCTTTTCACATAGTCCCATATTTCTTGGAGACTTTGCTCATTCCTTTTTACTCTTTTTCTCTAATCTTGTCTTCTCGTTTTATTTCGTTAAGCTGGTCTTCGACCTCTGAAATCCTTTCTTCTGCTTGATCAATTCGACTGTTAAAACTTGTGCATACTTCGCGAAGTTCTCATATTGTGTTTTTCAGCTCCATTAATTCACTTATATTCTTCTCTAAATTGTCCATTCTCGTTAACATTTCGTCAAACCTTTTTCAAGGTTCTTAGTTTCCTTGCATTGGGCTAGAACATATTCTTTTAGCTCACAGAAGTTTCTCATTATCCACCTTCTGAAGCCTAATTCTGTTGATTCCTCACATTCATTCTCAATCAGGCCTTGTTCAATTGGTGATGAGGCACTGCAATCCTCTGTGGGAGGAGAGGCATTCTGATTTCAGGTGTTTTCAGCCTTTTTGCGCTGGTTTCTTCCCATCTTTGTGGATTTGTCCACCTGTTGTCTGTGTAATTGCTGATTTTCAGATTAGGTCTCTGAGTGGACGTCCAGCTTGGTGGTGGTAAAGTTTTTTCTGTTTCTTAGTTTACCTTCGGCGGACGCCCCTCCCCCAGAGAGCTGGACCTTCCCGGGTTCAGCTGTGCTTGCTGTGAAACTCTCAATCCTCAGCAGTTCCAATTGCTGTTTTTTTTTATTTTTGTTGGGTGGGGAGGGACCAGCCTTCCCCTGTGGCGACCCACTAGGCCGGCTGAAACAGCGGAGTTAAGATTTGTGGCGCTTTTCTGCCCGGGAATCTCCCGGTCTGGTTCCCCGCTTCAGTCGTTTTTCAATCAGCTGAATGGGAGACTCTGCCTTTCCAGAGCTCCAACGCCAACCAAAGGGCACTCAGTCCCGCATACTCTGGACTGAGAACCGCCGCGCCGGGGTGCCTGCGGACGGCCACGCCGGCCAAAAGAGTCGCGCTGGCGACCCGCGGGGGCTCCTCCACTGTGAATCTCCTGGTCCGCGGGCAATAAAAATTCGTCTGAAAATGTGGCATCCACTCACTCCGCGCTTTCAGTGGGAGCTACAATCCTGAGCTGCTGCTAATCGGCCATCTTGGATCTCTCCTTGCCATTCACTTTCAACAAACATCTCATGAATACCTACTACGTTCCAGAATACCTACTATGTTCCTACTATGCGTGACAGAAGGACTCGTTTGTGTCATATTGGTGCCCTTTCAACCTTTTCCTGTCTCGCAGGTATCCATGTAAATACTGCTGTTTGGCAATTTCTAGAGCTGGAACCCAAGAGGGTCTCCCAACTTTATGACTTTCAAAGGGTGGCATCCCCCGCTAACGGACACTAGAGGGCGCCCAATTGCCAGTAACAAATTTGGGCGCTGGGATTTAGGGCACTGTTTCAAAACTGGTTTTACTCTTTTCAGTAAAAAACAGTTGCAGAACTCCATCCTCCTCCCAATGGGGCATCAAAGGAGCAGACACTCTAATGTGGACTAGACGTTGGTTTCCATTAAGATTTGCTTTCTTCAAACCCAGGCTTTTGGAATATCCCTGAGAACAGTGGGTAACTTGCTAGTAACTGCATATCCTGGTTGTTGCATTTAATCCCATCCTGCTGTCATCCACCACAACCCTATCAGACTGACTCCCTTCTAAACCCCAAAGGGCCTCAGACAGACCAATCCGGCTCTCCTTTTGCTTTCTGTTTTGTCTAATGCCCTTTTTTTCTTGAATACAAGTAAGCCTTATCTCCCATTTTGGCCCGGGACTGTCTGGCTACAATGGATTTGTTTGGTCGCATTTTGTTAACTCAGACTCCCTCTAACTGCACCATTCCTTGTTGTCTGTTCTTTCCCTTCTTTGTTCCTCTTCAGCATCAACTAGTTCTTTATTTTATTTGATTTTTAAATTTTTTTTCTCAAAGCCACTGTAAATCAACATCAACCAGTTCTTAATCTTGCATTTTTCTATCCAGGAAGAAGGGAAAAGTATTTATCAAGTGCTGACTACATGTCAGTTACTCTTCCTTATGTCGCTTACACTATCACTTGGAGAAGCTGGTATGAATAGCCCCATTTTCCAGATGAGTACACTGAGGCTCAGGGTCAAGTCCCCTGCCAGAGGTTGTGTACCTTGGAAGTAGTCAAGGTGGAATTCAGTTCTAGGGTTTTTGGATTTTGCTTTCTCTGGTACCACCTTCCTTCCTTAGACTTTTATATTATTTAGTATTGTCATCAGTGCTTCCAATCATATTCCTTTTTTTTTTTTTGTTCCTTGGTTTTATCACATGAAAGTTTATCCAAAATTCATAATTCATGATCAAAACTAGCTAAAGACATTATAAAACTGAAAAAGGACCTCAATTCTGGTGGAATTGTCCCTACTACCCTCATTATATCTCAGAACTTAAAAGAAACCCAAATTTGAGATAGGAGTAGCTTTGGTCATGAAGTAAAACAGGTTCTCCGTTCAGCCCACATTGTGAGACTTCACTTGAGGAGTCACTCCAGAGCAGCTAATATGCAATATTTTTTTTTTTCTGTGTTGCTTTATGGCTCAGGCTGGAGTGCAGTGGCGTGATCATGGCTCACTGCATCCTCAGCCCCCGGGTTTAAGTGATCCTCCCACCTCAGCCTTCACACTTCATATAAATATAGAAGCACTAAACTGAAAATTGAATCTCTTCTAACAAAGTTCTAAAGGAGAAAATAGTCATAGAAATTTCTGGCATTTATTATTAGTAGAGAATTTTTAAAAACAACTTAATTGAGATATAATTCATGTACTATAAAATTTACCCATTTATAGTGTACAAAGCTGGGCATAGTGGTGTGTGCCTATAGTCCCAGCTACTGGAGAGGCTGAGGGGGGGAGGATCCCTTGAGCCCAGGAGTCCAGCTTGGGCAACATAGTGAGACACTGTCTCTAAAAACAAGCAAGCAAACAAACAAGCAAACAAACAAAGTACCCGGTTCAATAGTGTTTAGTATATCCAGAGATATGTGCAGTCATCACCACAGTCAATGTGAGAGCATTTTCATCTCCTTGGGAAGAAGCCCTGTATCCTTCAGCTGTCCCCCTCCTATTCCCACACACTTGCCAGCTCCAGCCCTGAGTACCCACTAATCTCCTTCCTGGCCCTGCGGATTTCCATATTCTGGAATTTCATGAGAATGGAATCACAGAGCGTGCGGTCTTTTGTGACTGGCTTCTTTCACTTAGCATAATGTTTTCATGACTCATCCATGTTGTAACATGTATCAGTACTTTATTCTTTTTTATGGCAGAATAATGTTCTCTTGTACTGCTGCACCACCTTTGCTTTATCTATTTGTCTGCTGGGTGACGTTTGGGTTGTTTCCCACCTTTTGGATATTGTGAATAATGCTCCCATAAACATTCAGGTCCTGTTTCTTTGTGGACATATGTTTTTATTTCTCTTGGAGATATACCTAGGAGTGGAGTAGCTGGGTCACATGGTAACTCTAGTTGTTTTTTTTAATTTTGTTTTTTTAATTTTTTTTTATTATTTTATTTTTTATTTATTTTTTAAAGGCAGGGTTTCACCCTGTTGGTCAGGCTGGTCTTGAACTCCCAACCTCAGGTGATCCGCCCGCCTTGGCCTCCAAAGTGCTTGGATTATAGGCGTGAGCCACCACGCCCGGCCTGGTAACTCTAGTTTTAATAATTTGTGGAACTGCTGGACTGCTTCCCCAAACAGCCGGACCATTTTACAATCACAGCATCAGCATATAAGGGTTCTGATTTCTCCATTTCTCTATTCTTGATAACAATTGTTATTTTTTACTTTTTGATTTTAGCCACCTAGTAGGTATGGAGTAGATTTTTTTTGTGAATAGAGACAGAGTCTCACTAAGTTGCCCAGGCTGGTTTTGAACTCCTGGCCTCAAGCCTCCTTCCCTGTTTTGGCCTCCCAAACTGTTGGGATTACAGGTATGAGCCACCAGTCTGGGCCTAGATTTTTTTTTTAAGTTGGGAGGGATTTATATCACTAGATTTAGTAATTTGTTCTTTTACTTATTCTTTCAACTACCAATGATTAACCATGTCCTAGGCCTTGAGCCAGACTGTGGAGATTTCAAGGTGTCCTATCTGGCTCTACACCTTGTGGGGTAGGAAACTGAAAATGAGATGTACCAAAATACAAGCATTTTAATAGAGCCCCGCATAACACTCTGCAAAAACCCAAAGCAGGAAGTGCCTAACTTGAGATCCATTTAATCCAAATAGGTTTAGATTTAAGCTGCTGAATGGCTAAGATTAAAATATTTACTATCAGCTTTATCAAAAGCCTTTCCAGAAACATGGTGGCTTTCAGAGTCACTGTTGATGAGCCCACTTGTGTCTAGAAAATAGCCTTCGTTTTCAGAATTGTCCTTGAGTTCCAACTATTACAATATGGCGACTATGCAAATATTTGTCTGTTGTACATGGAAACAATAATTTGTGTTATCCTTTGATTGGTGAGAACAAAGAGCATCTGATGACTTTGGGGATTCCAGGTACAGAAAATAAATTTCCTCTGCTGCTTAGGTCTTTAGTAATCCACTTTTATTGGATTTTTGCCTTTCCCCTTCCCAAAACCAATTACTTCCATTTTGTCCCTTCTCTCAGCAGTCCCACCTCACTGATTTTCCCTGCTCCATTTCCTCTATTTTTATTTTCTTTCGGGTTCTCTGGGCTGTACCTCTGTCCCAGAACCCACTGGTGCATCGACAAAGTTGTCCTCAGCCTAGCTGCCCTGTTGGCTTAGATGCATTTAGAATGCACTGGGCCCTCTGTGGACCTTAGGAACGTTTGCTCACCTTCTTCTCTTTTCCTCTGGAGTAGAATAAA
The DNA here is from genome assembly GCA_036589455.1 of Ateles fusciceps. NCBI lineage: Eukaryota > Metazoa > Chordata > Mammalia > Primates > Atelidae > Ateles > Ateles fusciceps. The sequence goes on along the minus strand of JAZHEH010000228.1, from coordinate 5,507,216 downwards.
CATGGAGGTGAGGTCCTTTTGCAACTATACAGGCCAGAGTTCATTGCCCGAGGCTGCCAGATAACAGAAAACACCTGCTTTAATTCAGCAGGCCTCTGTCTCCTTTGCCAGAGTGGGGGACATTTTAGGTTCCATGGCTTCCATCCATCTTTCCTGCTGCGGTCACCTATTTTTATATGGTGGTGTAAATATCTGCAGAACAACAAGACTTAATATGCCCTCCTGTGCTTGGCTTGAGACTTCTCCTGGATGATTCCTAATGACAGAGTAGAAGCCTGAGGTCATGTCAGTGTTGTGAGTGAGGGAAACAGGTGCCTGGGAGTGTCGCCGCACTTAAAGCAACACCCTGTAGAAAGCCCTCTTTGGGGGCTTTGAGGCATCTACCTTTGCAGATGAAAAAAGCTTCTCTATCCAGGAAATGGCCAAGGGGGTGCATTTTCTCTCTTCACATGTGTGTATAGTTTTAGGGGAATTTTGTTCATGCATGTCTTGGTCACTCCCCATGGTGGTAACAAGGGACAGTTTTTTCTCCTGTCCCATTCTGTCCCTGTCTGCAGGAGGCCTTGCCAGTTGCTTTGACTTAGGATAGAAGAATTACCAGGATTTCAGATATGGTGTCCACGTGGGTGGGCTGAGGGAGGACTTGGAAAATGTGGACTTGGCAGATAGAGGGGAGGGTGAGAGGGAGAGAGGAGAGATAGCTATCTTTAAAAAAATAGACCTTGTGAGAGTGCTGCAGCCAGTGGTTTTATCAGGAAGGAGACCCAAGGCCCACTTGAGATGGTCTGGTGTTAGTGAGGGAGAAGGGGCTGGGGCTGGTCTTTAAACTGTGATTACTCTGTGAGATTTGAGTGGAGAAAGCTCCTGTGTAAAAATATCCCATCTGCTGGCTTTCCTGGTGCCTGAGGTTCTAATCAAGCCACTACTTATGCGTGTGTGTGTCTGTGTGTGTGAGACAGAGAGAGTGTGTGTGTGAGAGTATGTGTGTGTGTGTGTGTGTGTGTGTGTATCTTATGAAGTCTTAATCCTTTCCTTGTGTAGGTTTTGAGGTGTCCCAGAATTCCCTCTTAAAATGCAACCACCCAGGAGAGAAACTCCTGTAAACCAATTCAGAGCGTGTCCTAAGGGGAAAGGGGGGGCATTAGAGGAAGGGAATTTGGAAGACACTGAAGGTGGAGTCCATAGAGAAAGGAAAGCTGGCACTGTTGCGGGGGAGGGGGATAGTCAAGAGAATCTCAGCCCCTCACAGCCTCAGCCTGGGTTGCCCACCATTCCCCCAGGGGGATAGATTTATACCAACATTAGGGGAGGGTTTGGGATGGTGGATTAAGGTCTTCCAGAAAGGCCAACCCCTGCCCTATGACAGGAAGTCGCAGTGCTTCATTGACCTCCAGCCCTCAGGCCTTGGCCTTGACTGTGCATCTCTCTAGCCAAGACCGAGCTGACTGATGTCCATTCCCAGGAGCATCATCCTGGGCCCCTCCTGTGTCCCTCAAGCCCACAGCATGCTGGTCACCATGTCCTGCATTCTACTTCCTTAGAAGCCACTGTTTCTGCCCTGTATACCTCATCCTGGCCTGCCACAGCCCCTTAACAGGTTCCCAGGCCTCTAGCTCAGCTTCTTCCAATCCACGGTCATGCTGCTGCTGAAGTGAACTTCTAAGAAAGTCAGATCTCTTCATTTTCACTCCTAGCATAGAATCTTTCAGTGTTGCCTGATTGCCTCCCAGATGAAACACATTTCTTAGCAATGGATCCCGCTCCTTGCTTCTGCTTTCTCTGTCTCACTCGTCCCCCCTGCAGAAACTACCTTCCTGCCAGAGGGATCCCTTGAAATCACAGTGCCCTCTCGAACTTCCCTGAAGGTGCTGCCATCTCTGTGGGGGACACCCTTTCCTCCTCCAGGTCATTTGGGACTTAGCTCAGGCATCACCTCTTCTAGGAAGACGATCCTGACCTTCTGTGTTCTGGTAGGTGCTTCTCCTCCAGCCCACAGTGCCCCGAGCTCTGTGGCTTCCTGATTCTGCCTTGTAACTGCCTTCTCCTCCTACCCCACCTCTCAAATATGATCCCTTTAAAGTAGGAGCTTGGGGGTTTTCTTAGGTTTTTCTGTACCCCAAGGCCCAGCAGTAGATAATCTACAAATATTTGTTGTATGAATTAGCTGTTGCTAGGTTATGGTTTTGGTGTGGAAAACCCTTCACACCTTGGCTTATTTCTAAGAGCTCCCCAAGCAAGGCCCAATTTAAATATGACCTTTTCCTTGAAGCCTTTCCCTTGCCCAGTGTGAGAGCCACTCAAGAACTTCTCCTTCCCTCCACTGACATTCTTTGACATGTATCACTTCTCCTTTGTTTTATACAAATCTGTCAAAATCTCAATACCTTGAAACCTTGAAAACCCAAAGGAGTGAATGCACTCAACAAACACTCAAGGATGAAACCTTTGGGGCACCAGGCCAGGAAAAGAAGACCGGCTGGGCAGGCTACTGCTTCCTCTTAAGTCACATCAAGTAATTGTTCTGCTTGCTTGTAGGGTTGGGCCTACTGTCTTTATTCTTTCTCCAGATGGATGGAAATTGCTTTTTGAGGATTGTTTCCATGTCTGGTTTATTTTTATTTTGCCAACTATGCCTAGCACAATGCCTCCCTTAGAGAAAGCCTCCAGTGAATGAATGAATGAATGAATGAATGAAGTTAGCGGGCAGCAGTAAACATTGATTCTATTTGGCTCTGCCCTGAATTATGAGGTTTCAAAGGACTACCCCAGGAGCATCTCCCATACTGATATTGATTGTGTGTGTGTGTGTTTGTACTCACTGAGATACTGTGAAGAGCCTAAGAATTCCTCTCCCCCACATTTCCCCAGGAAAAGAGAAAACTAGATTGCAGTTCTGATGCTCTCTTTTCTTCCAAAGAATTCATCTTCCTCTTCAGTTCAGTGCCTGGAGAACATATCAGAGCTGGTTCTGGATCTCAGGGAGCCAGCACAGCCAACCAGCTGCTGAGGCCATGGCTGGTTGTTCTGCGGCTGAATGGAGGGATTGAGGGTGAGCTTGTTCTTGCTTTTAATTCCCATGGGACTTAAAACTCCGTCAGCTCTTGGAGCCCATTAGGAAATGCATTTGTTTCGGATGGCTTTCGTGGCACACGTCCTCTTTCAAATGAACTCTTTGGCCGTTTGGAAGTCCTGTGTCTCCTTCCCTTACGTCTCTCTCACGTTTATATGTGCCTTTAAAAAGTCAGTTGGAAAGGTTGGCACTTGCTACAGAAATGCCATTCTTTCCTGCTTGTGGATGGGTTTCTTCTCATAGCTTTGTGTCATTTGCTGAAACATCCCTCAAACTTTTTAAGAATAAAGAGATGGGGGCTGGGCACGGTGGCTCATGCCTGTAATCTGAGCACTTTGGGAGGCTGAGGCAGGCGGATCACATGAGATCAGTAGTTCGAGACCAGCCTGGCCAACATGGTGAAACCCTGTCTCAACTAAAAATACAAAAATTAGCCATACATGATGGCAGGTAACTGTAATCCCAGCTACTCGGGAGGCTGAGACAGGAAAATTACTTGAACCCAGGACGCAGAGGTTGCGGTGAGCCGAGATTGCGTCGCTGCACTCCAGTCTCAAAAAAGAAATAAATTAAAAAAAGAGAGATGGGTGTCTTTTTGGCTTAGGTTCTTGGGTCCTTGGTTGTGCCCAGTGTTCCTTCAAATGGATGGCATTCAACAAATACTTGAGCTGGGCTAGGGTTCACTGACATCAAGGCTGAATTTGAGAGGGCTAGGCTGGATGAATTAATATGGTTGAGAATGGTCCCCACACTTCTTTCCCTGGTGATGTAAACTTCTTATATGTTTTTATTGTACAGTGCAACACTGTACAATAAAAATACAATGCCAGCCACATGTGCGATTTAAAATTTCCTAGTGGCCACATTAAAAAAAGTAAAAATAAATAGGTGAAATTAGTCTTTAAAATATATTTTCTTTAATCTAGTAAATCCAAAATATCATTTCAACATACGATCAACGTAAAAATTATAATGAGATATTTTCCCATCTATTTGTCCTAAGTCTTTGAAATCAGGTGTATTGTTTTACACTTACAGCGCATCTCAATTGGGAGTAGCCACATTTCAAGTGCTCAGTAGTTACCTGTGGCCCATGGCGGCCTATATTGGACAGTGAAGCTCAACATTCTCCAGGTGGGATGAGGAGGTGATTATTCCGGGGCCCCTCTGCTCTCCAAATTAAGCTGCCTAACTAGCTAAATCAAAATAAAAGAGATGGAGTACAATGAAGTGTATTCAAATATATAAGGAGCTATAGAGCTTTAGAAATGGGATTTTAGGCTATGGGTGCAGTGGCTCATGCCTGTAATCCCAGAACTTTGGGAGGCTGTGGTAGGAGGATCAGCTGAGTCCCAGAGTTTGAGACTAGCCTGGGCAATGTAGTGTGACCTGGTCTGTACAAAAAATTAAAAAATGAACTGAGCATAGTGGTTTGTCCTGTGTTCTTAGCTACTTGAGAGGCTGAGGTGGGAGGTTCACTTGAGCCCAGGAGTTTTTTCAGTGACTTATGCTGAGCTATGTTTGTACCACTGCACTCCAGCCTGAGCGACAGAGCAAAACCCTGTCTAAAAACAAAAAACAAACCAAAAAAACCAAAAACAACAACAAAAACAAAACCCAGCACTTTGGCAGGCTGAGGCAGGTGAATCACCTGAGTTTAGGAGTTTGAGACCAGTCTGGCCAGCCTGGCCAGCATGGTGAAACCCTGTCTTTATTAAAAATACAAAAAATTACCCAATGTGGTGGCAGGCACTCGAAATCCCAGTTACTCGGGAGGCTGAGGTAAGAGAATCCCTTGAACCTGGGAGGCGGAGGTTGCAGTTAGCCCAGATCGCGCTGCTGCACTACAGCCTGGGTGACAAGAGCAAAACTCTGTCTCCAAGAAAAAAAAAAAGGATTTTAAAAGCATTTTAGTATCACAATCAGCAAGAGGCATTTTTTAGGGTTATGCAGTTATGTGATGCCTCATTGAAACGTCATTCCTATTTATTATTTTATTTTCATTGTCCATTTGCTCATTTTTCTTGGATTAATGAGTTTAGAAAACTAAATGTGATTGCTAATTTCACTTTCTATTGTGTCTTGTTTTTTCCGGATTCCCTACATTCCATATGCCATAAGGAAAGAACTAATTTTCTCTGTAAGAAATAATAATCAACATGGATTGAAAGCTTGCTGTGTGTCAGACACTTGACATGTATTACCTCATTTAATCCTGGCAAGTAAATATGCCCCAGCTAACGTAGCTGGTAAATAGTGGACTCAGGCAGAGAGATTCCAGAGCTCATACTTCTGCCGTGTATAGCACCGTGAAGTTGCCCCAGAACTGTTAAAATTCTCCAAAACTCTATTTAAGGATACTGTCTTCTTTAAACACGCCTGGTCTATGCCCCTTTGCTTTTGAGCATTCTGGTAAAAAAAAAAAAAGAAAAAAAAAATCTTTGTATTTTAATCTAGAATATAAACACTAAAGTTAAAATAACTTTTTAATGTTAAATATAACTATTTAAAAGTCGTAACTGTATTGATAGAGTTAAAATGACAATCCCCCTGGGTTACAAAAAGCAAGGCTGTCCTTTTTTTTTAAAGAACTGTCTTTAATTCACTATTTTCCAATTCAGTCAATAAATCTGATCTGACATTTTCAAGTTTGTCAGGTAGTTAGAGATTAGGCTGGTTTCTGCAACCAGGCCTTAACGAAATTAATGATACATACATGCTTAGAGTATGTGTTTTCTTTAATACGTAATATAAATTTGTTTTTCCTCTCTTTCCTCATTAAATTGTAAATCTTGTTCAGGGCAGGCTCTGCATTTCCTACTTCCTTCATCAGGCCGCACGTTTGAAAATATGTTGTCCTCTTCCATCTGAATTGTTGTGTCTTTGATACCTCAAAGAGCTTGGTAGTGGTTCTAACTGATACTTCAAACTCATACTTCTTGTGTCAGAATATAGAGCTTGCTTTTTAATGATATCAAGGCCCATCTAAAGCAAAGCAAAGGCTTTTGAACCAATCAATCCCTTGCCAAACTAGTAAAGAAGGGATTTTTCAAACTTTAATTTTGGAAAAAGGAGATAACTGTAATCTCTGCCAAGATGCTCTGCAAAGAATTTATGAAGGAATCTCTAGAACTTGATTCTGCTTATTACATAGGCAGAGAGGAGTTAAAGATTTCAAATCTATTACAGCGATTCAGCCATGTTCTGTTTATCTGTAAATCTAATAGTGTATGTAGTTTGAACTCTTAAAATTCTGGAATGTTTATTTTGTTTTATTCATTGTCTTGAGAGGAGCAAAAGGAAGTGAGAGGGCATAGCTTTGAAGAACTGGCAATTTGGCAACTTCTCTCCCCTTGTCGCCCCTCCCCCACTATCTTAGCTATTTGACCTGATTAAACAGCTTTGGAATGGTAGCCAGACTTCTGTATGCTAACGAGGCCCCTGCCTTATTCGCGATTTAATGTGATTTCATCCACCCAGAGCTTCCCGGTGCCCAGTGGAAGCCTGAATTCGCAGAAGTCTCCCAATTTTGTCAGGGGCTCGCCAGTGAAGAGTCCACACTGACTTGAAGCAGACACAGACTCTCTGGAAGCCTCGGGTCACATCAGATTATTCATTAGCAAATTCTTTCCACCTTTTATCTAGGTAGTGAAAGATGACGCCAGAATCGCGTGGCCACTCCTCTAAAGGGACTCTGACAACACCCAGTCCAGGTTCTACAACTTCTGCCTAGGCACTTGCCTCCTAGTAGCAGAAAGTTTCTAAAGGTTGTCTTAAGTCCTCCCTACCTCTAAGCCTAAAGGTCAGAGCGCCAGGTCCCACCAGCGAGCAGGAATCTGAGCATTTTGGAAGTTTTTGGCGTAGGGAGGGGGGAGGACAGAAGGGGAGGTAGCGGGGGGACCGCGCAGAGTGACCCCCGTGCACGGATTAAGGAAAGCCCTGGCTGCAGAAGGGAGCGAGCCTGACAATGAGACATTCCAGCGGGAGGGGTGAGTTGCTGTCCTGGAGTCGCCAGGAACAGCAGCGGCAGTTCCGAGAAGCGAGAGAGGAAGGTGGCTGAGAGAAAGAGAACACTTCGGGAATAATAATATTAAAAAGCCGCAGGACCCAGAGCATTAGCAAAACGGCAGAACACGTGTAGTAATTTGTTACACGAAACGGCAGTCTTCCAACTTTTGCACTGAAACACGGGGATTTACCCTTTGGGGGATTAAAAACGTTGATAAGCAAAGCCAAAAGCTAATGAATGGGATTCAGTGGTTTGCTGGCAATATTTAAATATTTCTGTCCAGGAGTCCAAACTCTCTGCAGTTATTTAGAAGAGTAGGGAGTTAAACCAAACTGTAATACTTTCCCGTGCGTCTCCGCTTTCCCCAACCCGAAAGGGAGCTGCCAGCGCGGTACTGCCCCTTTAAGACCTGCTTGCTCTCGGGCTCTACAAAAGGGAGTGACCTCTGGGCTTTGACAGCTCCCCTAATAACTACCACCGCGCAGGCCCCGCCCACCTGGCGACCAGCCGCGCCGATTGGCCGGCGGGCCGGTATCCCGAGCTCTGATTGGCCCGTCGCTTCCCCTAAGCGAACCTTTAGAACTCTGAGACAGACAATATTCTGTTACATTGTAGCAAAATGGCGACTGTCATTCACAACCCCCTGAAAGCGTAAGTAAGACTAAAAAATGTACATATTCCGCGTGGTTTCAATATGAAAAAAAGGCGCCTTCTGCGTGGCGAGCGCTGCCAGTGCATCGCGCTTGCAGGCGCCTCCAGCCGCGGCGGGGCTTCTCTCTTCTTCAGCTCTTACTTCTTCATCTTCTTTTTTCCCCCAAAGCGCAGATACGTCAGGAGATGCAATTAACAAGAAGAAAATTGTTACATTTGTGTTCCGCTAAATTGCAGAGAGAGCAAGAGCTGAGCGAGAGCGAGGGGTGGCCGGCGGAGGAGCCTGGCACTCGAGCGCTCTACAACAGGGGGGTCGCGGCAGCTCGGGGACTGCGCGGTCCCTGGAGTCCCCCGCCTCGCGGGCAGCGAGCGCGGCTCCCGGGGCGGCCGGGCGGGGGCGAGTGCCGGACAGGGGCCGTCTTGGTGCACTTGGCCGAGCCCCGCGCCCCCGAGCCCGCGGCCCCCGCCCCGCCGCTCGGTCCGCGGGGTCCAGCGGACGGACCGCGGCGGCTTCGGAGTTTGCAGGGCGCTCTCCGCCTTCCGATCGCTCGCGGGGAGTTTGTGCAAACCTTCCGGAGTTGGGAGCACCGCAGGGGAAGCGGCGGGTCCCGGACGTGCTGGGGCCCAGGTGGTCGCCCCGGGCTTTCCCTAGCAGCCCCCGGATCTCAGAGGCGCTCCGGGCGATCGCGCGTGTGTCTACGTGTGTTTGCGAGCGAGCTGGCTGTAGTGGATTAACGACTCGGGTTAACTTGGGGCGGATTTGGAGGCAGGGAAGCCGCAGGTCTTATGAATGGTGTTCTCACCACTTCTGGGTGAGGCGCCGAGGCGGGCGGAGAGGCGGTTTGGGGCTCCTGGCCCAGGGGGCAGCGTCTGCTCCCGGCTGGGCGAGGGGCAGGTGCCTCTGGCCGCCTCGGGGAGACTTTGAGCGCTTGCCCAGATCCTGGACAGAGTGGGGCGGGCCGGGCGAGGACTCGCGGGGGCCAGCCGCGGGTCCAACAGCCAGTTTCTGCCTGTCTGCCTTCCTCCTCCTTTTCATCCTGGCTTCCTTCCTTCCTTTCTTCCAGTCGGTGGAACTGTTAAGCCGCCAAGTCCGCTCGCGATCGCGGAGCCAGGGGTGGCCTCGGAAACTAGTGTTGCTCTGAAAGGGGTGCTATTGGGTGCTGTCGGCAGAGGGTGGCTCCCTCCGTATCCGAGGTGGGCTCGGGGTCCGCGCCCCTTCGACCAGGACTTACCCGCCCGGACGAAGCCGCAGGCGAAGGGGGAGAGGGAGGTGCGGGCCGGGTAGGGGGCGGTTCATGCCGAATTCTCGCTGGTGCGTGGCCACCGTCGACCCTGGTTCCTTTAATTCAGCGCATCCACGTCCTTACCCCTGGCTACTCCTGGAGTTGAAAACCAGGTTCGCTCTGGGGGGGCGGTAGGAGGGGTTCTAACGCAATGGAATGCACAGGGAGAATCGGACGTGTTTGCACCAGCTCATCGCCCACTAGAAATAAGGAAAGGGGTAGAAATGCCCCAGGTTTCAAATATATTTATATGAAAGTTGACGTTAAGAGGACGTTGGAAGCTGAGGCTGATCAGATAGGAGCTCCTGGCTTCAGTTCTGGCTCGGAAGCTCGGATATGCTGCACTTGAACGCCACAGCGTTTCACCCAAGAAAGAAAATGTTTTATGGCAGAATAAATGGGCGTAACTTCGCCGCATCGTCGCTCCCGGGTGCTTTCGCTGCAACACCGCTGATGCTGTTTTTACGGAACCCACAAATGATTTGCAGTTTCCCCATTTCCAACCGAAATCACATAACCGGGCTAATGCCATCTGGTAAACTCAAGTTAGAGAATCTATTTCACATGTGCACCAGGTTTGTTTCCTACTGGGAAAGCCGTACCCTAGTTACCCCGGGAGCCCGTTTTCGCGCGGGCGGGCGCAGTATCTCTAAGCTTCAGGGTTCCCTAGCTCGCTCTAGGGTTTTTTTGGATCACAGCAGGGTGCGTGTTTGGGGAGGGAGTCTGTGTAGGATGAGGTTAAGGGTTGGGGAACGGACAGACGCGGTAAAGAGGGTGGCGGAATCCCGGCTGGTTAGAGGAATTAGTTCTGAATTGTACTTTGTATAATTAGAAACAGTTGCAATGTGATGTATTTGTAATTGTGTCGCCACACACATGCACACATCAGCATACACACAACGCCCCTGCCTGCTTTTTCTAGGTGGGAGTTGAGTGGTCATTTATAATTAGCCGTTTCTTTCTGCTTCCCGACCCCTTTCCCTGGGGGGTAAAGGGGTGTAAACAATACCCCGGAGCAGCCAAGCCACTCGCACCCTGGACAGTTTTTAACAACTCCTAACGCGGGAGCACACACGTTATTGGGAGACGGACACCATCTGCCTTTATTTTTTTAAAAAACAACTTGTTTAATAAAACATCTTATATATTTCATTTGTTTTTAAAAGTTACTGATCAGGGAACAATACACATGTGAATAAATTATGCATGGGATAAATTAGAACAAAGTACAGAGACACATCAAGCCGAAGGGATGGTGGGGGTGCAGGGAGGAGGGGGGAGCGGGGGAGAATGGTTTGGAGAGCTATGTTTTTATCCTCCTGTGTCCCTCCTGACAATGAAACAGAGCTGAACGACATTAGCATTTTCTCTGTAAGCGTTCCGAGTCTCTCTCTTCCCTCCTAAAAAAAAAAAAAAAGCCAACACCACCAACGCCCCCTACAGAAAATGGTCACACAAAGGTTTCCTCGGGATGGGGGTTAAAGTGATGGTAGTTAATGTGCTGGGAAGAAATAAGCTCAGTTTTCCAGCAGCACCTATGCAGGGCTCTGCCTACACTGAGTCTGGGCTATTTTTCACTGTACTAGCTTTTTCCATGTGGGACATTCAATAATTCAATTAGCTGGGGTGATGGGATGGCACAAATCTGAATCTCATTGCTTTGGGGTTTTCCTTAGGGTCCCAAGCTCCTGAAGCCACATCTCCTCTCTTAGCAATTTGGCTTTCTTCCTGCTGGTCTTTGATCTCCCCCTCAACTCCCTTTCTCTTTCTTCCTTGTTGTACCCTTCACCCCCTTCCTCTCTGAAGCTGACAGCCTGGCTTCTCTCTCTGTTGTCGCCTTTAACATCTTATTACTGCCCAACAGGGTGTTAGAGGCAGAAATAGGAGCCGCCTGCACTGATCAGATCACAAAGGGGACACGGCAGGTGGCCCCCACAACCAAGCAGTCACATCTGGACAAATAGAATTCAAAAGCACTGGTGGACATGTATGATGTGTAAATGCGTATTACATGTTATTTAATTTAGCAGCTACATTGTCTAGGAAAGATGTATGAGAGTTACCCTCATTTCTTATATCTGCAAGCAAGATAAGGCCCATGTAGTGAAGTAAACACATGCAGGTAACATAAATATGGATTTGATAAAGGCCTGCGTGTAGGTTAGTCACATTCTGGTTGATTTCTCCATACCTGGGAAACACAATGCTTTTATTATTATTAATTTGAGGCAGGGTGACTGGAGAATTTCTAGGTTGGGTGTCATGGTCTTTGCTCACTGCAACCTCCGCCTCCCAGGTTCAAGCCATTCTTGTGCCTCGGCCTCCAGAGTAGCTGGGATTACAGGTGCGCACCACTACACCTGGCTAGTTTTGTGTTGTTTTAGTGACAGCTGGTCTCAAACTCCTGGCCTCAAGTGATCTGCTCGCCTTGGCCTCCCAAAGTGCTGAGATTACAGGTGTGAACCACTGGGTCTGGCCACATAATGCTTTTAGTATACATTTGAATCTTAATATTCTAGTTCAGATAAGCCACTTTCCCCCAAATCTGTAATCAGTACTTTAAACAACTTATTCTTGTATTAAGTTATCAAAACCCTGGTTGGTATACATTTAACTGAGAATGTCTGCCACCTTCTGCCAGACTTGATTATACACATATATATATCTATTATTGTAACTGGCTACTTAGAAACAAAATAACTGTTATTATTATTAAATTCCACATAAGCCAACAGGGCTTTACCGTAAGTAATTATTTATAAAGAGACTAGTAAACTATTTTGTCATGCTTATAACTGTGAACACACACATACATGTAATTGTATTAAAACTTTCTTTTGTAAGCAGTTAACCTTGCTTGGAGGCATATGTTTATATCCCTGTTTTGTTACTAAGAACACAACTCTGGGAGAAGAAAATAAACTTACTTAGCCAAGTCAAACAGCAGGTCATGTGCGCAGATGAACCTCAAATCTAGATTTCTTTGTACATTCCATGATCTGTATTAGTGTATTCTAATCTAAAGTGGTTTTGTGCACGTGAAAGTTAGAAGCCAGATCTCACTCTTGCTGTGGCACTCAGTTTAGATATCAGAGGGAAGGGGTGGGGGTCACATTCCTGGTTCTAATCGCCTCTTAGCTCTTTCTGGTGGGGTTGGGGGATGTGGATAGGTACTAAGTAGACAGCATTGAGGCCGGGACTTTGTGAACTTGCTGCCTTTTATGGACATTGCTTTAGTCTCTTATGAAAAAGGACCCTCAGACGTTGTAAGCCAACAGATTCCTAAGAACCTGTTCTCCATCTGCTTCTGCTTACCACTATAAAAAAGCCCTAAATTCTCCAAACTTCATTAGCACACATTATTTTTTCAGTGGGATAAATGTCTGCTTTTGATGAGACACCTATGATGGAGATTAATGTCTGCGAGAACCCAAGTGGAGGCAGTCACAGGGTAAACCTCTGAAAATAGCCTGGCCTGCAGGCCTCCTGGGAGACGTCGGAGACTGCGGGTTGAATGGGAGCTGCCTAGTCCCATAAGGTGGGCTTGAATTCAGAGACATCTGAGTTGGAGACTCCTCATCCGCCTCTTTTTGGAATCATGCAGGTAGCTGGAATTTGGATACATCTGAAAAAGACCACAATGTCTAAAGCTGTTTCAGAGCCATCTGTTCAGATCAATGCAAAAAATAAAATGCCATGGTCAGCATGTTTTGTTTTGAGCATGCACCAGAAAAAGAATGGAAACTGAGGCTGTTTCGGTTTTCTAAGGCAGCTATGCTGACAGCAGTGGCCATGGGGGCTGGGTCATAAAAAGGCACCAGCATCCAGGCCTGTTTATTATCCCAACCTCTGCAAAGTAACTTTTGTGGTTTTTGAGTGTTTTGAAAGTCACTAGAAAACAGGAATGTAGCCAAATGTGGCAAACCTCTGGCCAAAAAATCCCACAACCACTGAAATATTTTTTGCCCAGCCACGACCCAACAGGGGTGTTATGTAAGCCCTAATTTTAAATGGTCTTTAAATATGAGGGCATTTAACAAGGAAAGATAGAGAGTGGCCTAGGGTAGGGGGAGGACGGGGGAGTGGATAAAACCACTATGTGGTCTGGAACTCTGCAAAGATTATTGTTGAACTGCAAGAGAGACTGATAGTATGATCCACTGCAAATTCCAAAGTTTTCTAGTTGTTTGAGTGACTGGGGGAGAGATGAGGTGTTGTAGTGTTTTTGTAATTTGTTTTTCTTACTGGTCCGGTTACTGGTGTTTCACAGTCTGTCAAACCATATGGATGAATGGAGCTAGCATCATAAAACTGTCACTGAGGGAAGGTTTTTGAAGCCGGTGATTTGCATTAGAGTTTTAAAAGCAGTGGTTAGGAGGTGTTAGTGGGGCGGGGGGAAGAGGAGCAGACTGGAGAATTTCTAGGTTGCATGTTTGTGAATATTAGTGTGGCAGACAGTGGCAAGGGAAGGGAGAGAATCCCTGAGGAGGCTAAAATTTAGGGGCAATGTGTGGAAGCAGGGAGGGGTGAGGAGATTAGGCTCAGATCTCCTAATAATGAGGTTCAAATAGTCCACATTGAGTCCTCACCAACCAGGCCTCTGTTCTGAGCCTGCAGAACAATGCTGGCACATGTCTAATCCCCACTTTGCACCCTCTCCTCCCTCTCTGAATCCGGGGACTGTGGTCATCTCAGGTTGCTGTGAAAAGGTTTTTTTTAGTTGTTGTTATTCACCTTGAAAATCTGCTGTTTGAATTATCTGCCACTGGAAACTACACCAGAAAGTTTTTCCCATCCTCACACTTTCACCTGCTATTGATGAAACCTGTCTCAGCCTCTTTTCCTCTTCCGTGTTCATTTCTGACCAGTGGCTGATTTTTTTGTAGTCTTAGTGACTTCAGAGTAATGGAGAGAAAAAGCCCTGGGAGAGGAATCCCAAGCCTTGAGTTCTGCTTCCAGAGCTACAGGCAACTAGCTTGTGATCTCAGACACAGGACTTCTTTGAGCGGCGTATTCCTTGTCTTGATGACCGTGATGCACTTTGATTCCCAAATTTCTTTTCAAGCCAACGGCTTCCTGGCTCTTATTATGGTGAGTTAGGACAGGGAGGACAGTTAGGGGCCAGAATTCTGATTCTTTCTTATTTTTTATGTGTGGCTCTGAAGAGAACTTGTTAAGACTGGAGACTTCCACAGTTTCTTTCTCTCTCTCTCTTTCTTTCTCTCTCTCTTCTTTCTTTCTTTCTTTCTCTCTCTCTCTCTCTTCTTTCTTTTTATTTCTGTCTGTCTTTCTTTTATTTATTTATTTTTAATGGAGCCTTGCTCTGCTGCCAGGCTGGAGTGCTGTGGCACAATCTCAGCTCACTGCAACCTCCACTTCCTGGGTTCAAGTGATTCTCATGCCTCAGCCTCCCAAGTAGCTGGGATTACAGGCACACACCACCACACCCAGGTAATTTTTTATATTTTTTAAGTAGAGTATACATAACATAAAATGCACCATTTTAGCCATTTTAAAGTGTGCAGTTCAGTGGCATGAAGCCATTTATTTTTAATCTTTAGCAGAGATGGAGGTCTCACTATGTTGCTCAGGCTGGTCTTGAAATCCTGGCCCCAAGCAATCCTTCCATCTTGTGTAACCATTGTCACCATCAGTTTCCAGACCCTTTTCTTTCTTTCTCTCTCTCTCCTTTTTTTTTGAGACAGAGTTTCGCTTTTTGCTTAGGCTGGAGTTCAATGGTGCCATCTCAGCTCACCGCAACCTCTGCCTCCCTAGTTCAAGCAATTCTCCTGCCTCAGCCTCCTGAGTAGCTGGGATTACAGGAATGTGCCAGCACACCTGGCTAATTTTGTATTTTTAGTAGAGATGGGGTTTCACCATGTTGGCCAGACTGGTCTCGAACTTCCAACCTCAGGTGATCTATCCGCCTGGGCCTCCCAAAGTGCTGGGATCACAGACATGAGCTACTGCGTCCAGCCTTCTTTTTTTTTTTTTTTTAAGATGGAGTCTCGGTTTGTCACCCAGGCTTGAGTGCAGTGATGCAATTTTGGCGCACTGCAACCTCCACTTCCCAGATTCAAGTGATTCTCTTGTCTCAGTCTCCTGAGTAGCTGGGACTACAGGCATGCCCCATCACACCCAGCTAATTTTTGTATTTTTAGTAGAGACGGGGTTTCACCATGTTGGCCAGGCTGGTCTCGAACTCCTGACCTCAGGTGATTCACCCTCCTCAGCCTCCCAAAGTGCTGGGATTACAGGCATAAGCCATAGCACCTGGCCGCCCAGACCCTGTTTATCATCCCAGAGAGAAACTTTATATCCATGAAAGTATACTGTTCCATCTCCTCCTTCTACCGTTTCTGGGAACCACCATTCTGCATTCTTAGCATTCCATATAAGGGAATCATACAATATTTGTTCTTCTGTGTCTGGTTTATTTCACTTAGCATAATGTCTTCAATGTTTGTTCATCCGTGTTGTAGCATAGTCAGAACTTTATTCCTTTCTATGGCCATTGAATGGATAGACCACATTTTGTTTACCCAGATACCTGTTGATGGACATTTGGGTGGTTTACCTTTTGGCTGTTGTGAAAAATGCTGCCAGGAACATTGGCATACAATTATCTGAGTCCCCATTTTGATTTCTCTTGGGTTTTCACTATGCCTAGGTCCCCCTTCATTTTTGGACTGTAAAATCTAGGGACTAGGCCAGGCCCATGCCTGTAATCCTAGCACTTTGGGAGGCTAAGTCAGGAGGATCGCTTGAGCTCAGGAGTTGTAAACCAGCCTGGGAAATGTTGTGAGACCCAGTCTCTACAAAAAAAAAAAAAAAAAAGCCGGGTGTGGCGGTGCCCACCTGTGGTCCCAGCTACTCAGGAGGCTGAGGCAGGAAGATGGCTTGAGCTGAGGAGGTTGAGGCTGCAATGAGATGTGATCACACCATTGTACTCCTGCCTGGGTGACTGAGCAAGACCTAATCTCAAAAAAAAAAAAAAAAAAAAATAGGGGCTATGTTTCTATATAATACAAGCATTCTCCACCCTATAAACTAAACAAACAAAAACCCCAAACTTAATAGTGTTACAGAACTCAACCTCTCTGCCTCTCCCTCCACTGGCATTCCATTGTTTTTTGGGATAAATGTACTGGGAACTGGGAACCCAGAGACTCATACTTCTCCCCATTCCCAGCCTTCCCCCTCACATCCCCCCTTCCCTGGAGGGCAGGGACTCATGATTGGGGGTTCAGGGTTTGGGTTTGAGGTAGTTCCAGGGGCTGTAGCACTAGCAGTTACCTGGTGAGACTTGGAGTGAAGACTCCCTAGGTGGATGGAGGTGTGACATCTGACAACAGGAGGTGGGCGGAAGCATGGTGATGGCAGGCCAGCTTGGGGGCAGGAGTTAGCAAGTCAGGCCTGTCCTTCCAAACAGCCAGGAGAGCTCATATCTCCCTTCTCCTCCCTTCCCCTGCCCCCAGCCTGGCTTCCCCAAAGCGGCCCACATGAAATAATGGATGTGGAAATATTTCAGAAGGTGGAAAGTGCAAATGTGAGGTGTTACTATGAGAACTAAAAAGTTTCCTGTAGCTGACCGTGGCCTCCTTGGAGAGTCAATAATACCTACTATATTAAACATTATTGTAAATATTAAAAGAAAAATAAATGTTTCTGGCGTTACCCATCACATCTAATCATTGTTTCTCAGGAAATGCAAGGCCTACTCATCCAGCTGTGTGTAAACATCCCCTGGGATCGCAGTGGGATTTTCCCATTGTCTGGGTTTGAAATAAGTGACAATATGAGCACAGGGGAAACCCCTATTTCATTTCTGGTCATCAGCCCTGACCTGAGTTCACCCACCAAACCAGAGGAAGCAGAAGCATGGTGGGTAGAGCAGGGCACTCTTCTGGGAACTTGGGTTTTGGGTCCTCACCTGGTCTCTGGCTCCTCCTTTAACTGAGATTACCGAGGGAGAGAGAAGCAGTGGAGGCAGGGCGGGGGCTTAGATCCACTTGTGAATAAGGAGGGTGAGCTGTTGGCATTGGCGGTCAGCGGCAAAAATGGATTTTTTCTTTTTTTTTTTGAGACAGAGTCTTGCTCTGTCGCTGAGGCTGGAGTGCAGTGGCGTGATCTTGGCTCACTGCAACCTCTACCTCCCAGGTTCGAGCGATTCTTGTGGTTCAGCCACAGGAGTAGCTGAGGTGAGTGCCACCACACCCAGCTAATTTTTGTATTTTTAGTAGAGATGAGGTTTCACCATGTTGGCCAGGCTGGTCTTGAACTCCTGACCTCAAGTGATCTGCCCAGCTGGGCCTCCCAAAGTGCTGGGATTACAGGCATGAGCCACCCCACCCGGCCAGATTTTTTATAGAAAAGTAGACCAGACAGCATTGCGGTGGGGGTCAGATCTCAGAGTTGTACACATCTCGGTTGCCAGCTTTGGAAATGGTTCCGATTCAGTCTTGCTGCAAAGCTACAACTTTCTTTTTTTCTTTTCTTTTCTCTTCTATATTTTTTAAAGATAGGATCTCACTCTGTCACCCAGGCTGGAGTGCACTGGTGCGATCACAGTTCACTGTAGCCTCAAACTCCTTGGCTCAAGTGACCTCCCACCTCACCTTCCCAAGTAGCTGTGACTACAGTCGTGTACTGCCACACCTAATTTCTAAATTGTTTATAGAGATGGGGGTCTCACTGTACTGCCCAGGCTGGTCTTGAACTTCTGGCCTGAAGTGATCCTCTCATCTGAGCCTCCCAAAATGCTGGGATTACAGGTGCAAATCACTGCACTTGGCCCTACAACTTTCCTTTACAAGAGCAAATTAAGCAAAAAACGTCATCCCTACTCCTACTGTCCTCAACAGCAACTCTCGACACATCTTTGGCTGCCAGTTGAGCACAGTAAGAACTGTCTCATCCTCTTTGGAGTTCCTTCATCCTGTAAACAACACGGATTGCCTGCCTGCCCCTGAGACCGAATCAGCATAGTCCTCTGCCTCCCTCTGTACATCGAGGAGCTTCCACTCCAATAGAGACTTCTGATCTGTCTGTTTCTTCTAGACCCTTGTTTTTTGGCAGGGCAAAGTAAGTGCTAGCAAACCAGGAGGCTGACTGCTGCCCCCAGATTTTCCTAGGAAAACCATATAGGCGAGGGGAGTGGGGGAGAGGGGAGGCAATGTGGTGCTGGTGATGTGGGGGAGGGCAGGGTGGATGGGGCAGTGGGAGTGGAGAGAATATATTCTCTCCTGCTAATTATTTTCCCTGAGGACTTAGCCAATGCAGAACCATCTATTATCGTGGGAGCGCTCTATGGTGGTTCTGCCTGTGATGAATGCTAAGTGGAAACAAGCAAGAAAAATTAACAGGCGGCTGCTTCTGTCCACCTAATTAAAATGCATATCCAAATGCATAATTCCTTATGTTTCCCCATGCACACACTCCCCTTCCAATCCCAGTTCTATGGAGGAGAAAAAAAAAACCACTTTCCCCCAATCATTTCTCTTGATTATATTTTCATCAAGGAAGAACTGGAGGGAGGGTTTCCCTTAGAATAGAGAAGGGCCTGTTCTTCTAACGCTTCTGAAATAGCTGGCTTTTGACTGAGATGGAGCCCCAAATTTTGGAGCTCTTTTTCATTTTAAACACAAAAACTAGCTGCAGAAAAAAGGGAGAAGAAAAGAAGTAAAAAAGAATGAGAAAGAGAGTTCCCAGCATTTCTGCTGACCTTTTAGATTTGTGTTGAAAGTCTGGCATGGATCAGCAATGCCAATTCTGAAGGTCTTTTCTATCTGCTCGTCCTCTTCATTACTTTCCCTGACTCTGCACTGCCTTCTTTGGTCTCCCAAATAAACATAAGCCAAGTTTTATAGGGAGATTTTAGAAGACGTAGACACATCTACCTTTGCAGATCAGGTATAGAGACAAAATGCCAAAAGCTTCCACATCTGGGGACAGTATCAGAGGTGCTGATGTCACAGTCACATTGTTTGAGTCAAACAATACCTCTTCATCCTTATGGTCCCCACCTTCACTTACCCAGCCGATCATTTTCTCTCTCTCCAAAGAATAACTTTATTCAGTGGTCATAAAATATTTAATAAAACATGAAACTTAAGTCACTGTGTTCAATTTGCCATCACAGCCGTGTCAGTGGCAGACCCCCTTCCCCCGGCCGGCCCACCCCCTCCTGAAGCCCCTTGCCTGCCTTCCACAGCAGCCCCAGCTGTTGATTTATCAGGGCTGGCCGGCTCAGCAGTGCATGGAGATTGCTTTTAATTAACTCTCTTCATTTTTCCCAATCTTCAGGGAGCAGCAGCCCTTTAATGATTTTAATATTTTATTTGGATTTATATCCGCCTTATTTGTTGTTTGACTTCGCATTTGTTCTTCCTGAATCGCCTCCAGACTGATATATTTATTTATTTGTCCCTTTTCCTACTACCCTGAAGACCGTTCCAGAGAATGGATTGTGGATTCCAAAGAAGGCCGTCTTCCCAGGCTTCCCACTGTTCATAGGGAGACTAGCCAGTGTTGACCTGGGATATTGGCCTGTGATGGTTTGGATTAGAAACTTTGTCTTGGGAAACCCAGTCTCACCTGACTCTTAGCTCAAGGAGTTTCTGAGCTTTGCATTTTTTTTAAAAAAAACAAAAAACAAACAAAAAAACCACAACAACTCTGAATTTTAGAAAGTGAGATCTCTGCCTCTTTCATGCCTCTGTAAGGGAGTGAGTTGCCTTGGAGAGTTGGTTAAAAACTGCTTCGCCTGTTTCACTGTTAATAGTAGTTTGAGGCCTGTCATCCGGCTCACCCCAGCCTTACGTAGTTCAGTGGGATGTTTGGAGCTGCAGGAAGATGATGGCTTTCGGGAAGGACTGGATGTAGGTTCAGTCGTCTTCCTGCTGCTTTACGCACCTTTAGGTGTGGCTGGCATCTGCTCAGCAACTGCTTGGAAGAGTAGCCATAGGTATGATCTGAAAGAGGAAGTGAAGAGGTACCAATTGCCTTCTCTCCTGGAGGCCGCCTTCTCCTTTAACCCTCAGTTCCCCTTCTCATGCCTACTCCCCCAGAGGTGGGAAACACACAATCATCAGAACACCTTCCAGCCAGGTGCAGTGGCTCACACCTGTAATCCCAGCACTTTGGGAGGCTGAGGTGGGCAGGTCGCTTGAGTCCAGGAGTTCAAGCCAGCCTGGACAACATGGCAAAATCCTGTCTCTACAAAAAATGGAAAAAGTAACTGGGTGTGGTGGTGCACACCGGTAGTCCCAGCTACTCGGGAGGCTGAGGTGGGAGGATCACCCGAACTCAAGAGGTTGAGGCTGCAGTGAGCCGTGATTGTGCCACTGCACTCCAGCCTGGGCAACAGACCCAGTCTTAAAAAACGAAAAACAAAAAACAAAAAACCAGCACCTTTGTATCTTTCTCTTTCCAGCCTAGCTTTGGCTGCAAAGTCTACTCCTTACCCCACCAGCCCCAGAGAGGCCTGACAGACAGACTCATGAGGGGGCTAGTTTTGGAACTAGCTTGTCCACAAAATGCCCTTTTTGGCATCTTGGTTTGGTGATGTGTCTTCAGGGTTACTCGTTGCTAGGCAACTGCCAGTTAAAGTTTGTGCCTGATCTGGGGACTGCAGTGAATTGCCCTGGGTGACCTGAATCCACATTTAGGGACTCCAATTTACAATACTGGCTCTAGGAATGGGTGGCAGAGAAGACATTCTTCCATGCGCCTTTATGGAAAGAGTTACTGGTTTTTAAAGTCTAGCCCAGAGCCTGGCACACAGTCAGTACACACAGGTCTTTGTTTTGGTGGCGCAAATGGTGACTCCTTTCCGTCTCCTTATCCTGGAATGCTTTTCTCATTCCTTTAGCTCTGCCGGTTATTGAGCTGTATGCAGGAGGCAGACAGGGAGAACTGGCTTCTATACCTCAGTCTAGTGTGCAGGCTACTCAGTCTTGATGTGTGTTTCTTTTTCACCTTTCTTTGGCAATCACAGGCCCTTTCAAGAATCCTATGAACGTTGTGGATCATCTCCCCAGAAAATAATGCATATAGGTATGAACATCTGCCTATGGTTTTATGGGGCTCAGAGACCTGGAAGAACCCATCTTTGGATGCCCTGGAGGCCCATGGGCTCTAGGATAAGAACCTCAGCATGACAGACGTGTGTGAACTTGTTAGCCTGAGGGGTGCTTTGTGTTCCTGCCCAGAGAGATAGCTCCTGTCATACGTTCCCCTGGTGTCTCAGCTAACTGCTGTGGCTCCTCAGGACAGCTGGTTTGATTGTCCTCCACCTCCACCCTGCCTCTGGGTGAACTTGACCTAGGTGCCTACTCATCTTCCAGGTGGTTTAAGTGGCCCCTCTCCCTGGTGGAGCCCTTGCTGACCCTCAGGTAGAATTGACCACACCTGCCCTGGGCCATGCCTGGCCTGGGCCATGCAGTCCTGAGTGTAGTCTTCTCTCTCAGCTACTGAAATAGTTGACTGTAGTTAGTTAGCAGTAAGGGCATGGAAGGCAGGGGCAGTAGCCACATGTGCCTTTCTTTTCTTTCTTTTTGTTTTTTTTGGAGATGAAATCTCTCTGTGTTTCACCCAGGCTGGAGTGCAGTGGTGTGGCTCACTGCAACCTCCGCCTCCTGGGTTCAAGCGATTTTCTTATCTCAGCCTCCCGAATAGCTGGGACTACAGGCACACACCACCATATCCAGCTAATTTTGTATTTTTAGTAGAGATGGGGTTTCACTATGTTGACCAGGCTGGTCTTGAATTCCTGACCTCCAGTGATCTACCTGCCTTGGCCTCCCAAAGTGCTGGGATTACAGGTATGAGCCACCATGCCTGGCCACATGTGCCTTTCTATCGCTAGGACTCAGCCTAGCAGGCATGTAGGAAACGTGGGGAATAGTTGAGGGAATGAAGCCTGCAGGCAGGCACCCTGCTCTGTGGCCTTTATTTGCTTCTAGCACTTTAGAAAGTTGATATGTTTCTCATTCTCTCCCTTGATAGCAGGAGTTGAAAAAGTCAAAATTCTTCCCTAAGAGGCTTCAATTTCAGGAGTTGGGAAACGGATACAGGCTTGGCCTTGCTTGCATGTGAGATGTGCATTTATGACACATGGCAGCCTTGCTCATTCTAGCCTCTTGTTTCTTGGTCACTTTATCTAAAAAGCTTGGCTTTCTGCCTTCGGTCTTGGGAAGTAAGACCTTTGTTTGCTTTGCTTTGCTTTCATTCAGGGGGAGTAAGTAACCTCTGGCTTATGGATAGCCACTGATAAATCAGCTCCATTTTTATTCCATCCTCCTCTATGCTTAGCTGCGTGTGGGATTTCCTTTAGCCTTGTTTATACTGGAAGATTCTTTTTTTGCTTTTGAGTTTTTAAGAAAGAAAAGACCAGAAGATGCAAAACACTGTAATGGTTTAAACTCAAGGCTGGGATCTGGAGAACATCTATTGTCTGCTCCATGAAGCTTTAGTCTAGTTTGAGTTGGCCCTCCTTGGGGGACAAAGCCAGAACACTCTTTCCTTCCTTTGTGCCCCTTCAGTGCTTTTTGATCAAGGTGCAATTCATGGGGGAAAGGAGAAAGATGTAAATAGTGAAGGAAGGAAGGGGACGAGGGATCAGAAGGAAACCTAGGCTGTTTTTGGATACATCTTCTTTGAGAGAATACCTTTTGTATACTTTCACAGTATCAAAGCTTAGAGAGAGAATGACTTTCCCTACGACTCAGTGTCCCAATCCAGTATAGCAGATAACTTCATTCAAAAAGGATGAACTTCATTCATCCTCCCGACAGGATGTCCTGGGGGCTCACTCGAGGCCCTTTCTCTCTCGTATTGAGAGAGATAAAGATACCAGCGTATCATTGTAACTTTTGTATGTCCTCTTATGGATTTTCCACCCTCCCAATAATTTTGTGTTAGGGGCTTTTGGGAAGAGGGTACCTCCATGAAGAAGCCTGAAGGAGGAAGAGGAAGTCCCAAGGTGGAAATGGACTCCCAGAGTCAAGTTTCAGTTCAGATCCTGGTCTGGATGACATTCTTCAAACTTGGAAAGCCAGAGAAAATGCTGATGGTGTACAAATATGGGCTGCAGGAACAGAATTGTAGAAAAATGCTTGTTAACTCAGAAAGGTAACATTGCACTAACAACCTACTCACAAAGGTAAGTCTCCCCTCAATCCCAGTTCAGGACAGAGGGTGACACAGGGCTGTCCAGTTCCTGGTGCTCATTTTCTCTCTGGGCAGCCATCCCAGTATAACAGATACTTATACATATTCTGTCCTCATTTTATCTAATTATACATGTCTCTGGGGGATGGGAAACAGGTTTGAACCATCCAATTTTAGGTCACTTATGCACAGGGTAGCAGGGATGAACGCAAATCTGTAGAGTTCTATGAGATTTAGGAAGTTCTCATAGTTCCTCGGTCCAGAGCACACCGGGGGGGGGGACATTGTTTGTTGTCTCAGGGGCTGAAGATCCCAGCGAGGGTCGGAGGGAGAGATGGAGGCTGCCTGGTTTGTGAGTCTGAATTCCGAAACCTTTTTGAGACCTTGCTAGCTCTTTCTATCCTTGGAGTAATAGGATGCTTGTTTTATTATTTTATAATCTGCTGCATGAAGAGGACCCAATACTATTGGTCCCCATCCTGAGGGTCATTTGTTCTCATCCCTTACCTGCTTGGAATGTGTTCTGTTTTCCGAGAAATATAGAACAAAAGGTGCTCCCGCTCCTGACTGGTGGAACGGTCTTTATTACCTGATGTCGCCCTGGGTGTGCGCCTCATTTGCTACCCAGAGGAACTGGTCTGGATGGTATGAAAGCTCCACAGCATCTCCACCTCTCTCCAAAACCTAGCCTTGGGCAGCCTGCTTTCCTGCCATCTCACCTCCAGGCTTTCCTGTAGCTTTTCAAATCCTTGGAAGAAAAGCCTTTCGTTTTTCTTTTGCTTTCTGCTGCTGATTTCATTTTTTGACTCAGAGCTAAGCTGCCCCAAGGTCCTCAGAGCCTTGAGTTTGCACCTCCAGCCTAGGTTTCCTTCTGATCCCTTGTCCCCCTCCTTCATTCACTATTTACATCTTTCTCCTTTCCCCCATGAATTGCACCTTGATCGAAAAGCACTGAAGGGGCACAAAGGAAGGAAAGAGTGCTCTGGCTTTGCCCCCAAGGAGGGCCAACTCAATCTCATGAATATGGGAGTGGGGCGAGGGAAGAAGGAAAAGGACAAAGCTTACAGGCAGCAGAGCCTGCATTTGTGAGGGAAGCAGCAGCTCGCGAGGTTCCAGGTGGTGAATGGCTGCGCTACGCGATCAGCCCAGGTCACCAGGGGTCCCTGAAATTGGAAGAGAGACAGCAGTTCCTGTGGTTGGGATGTGAGGGGATGCTTCAGAGGGGAGCTGAGTTCAGAAGGACAGTGGGATCTGGGCAGGCTCAGGAGGGTGAGGCTGGGGAACTTTAGGTACAAGAGGGAAGTGAACAAAGATGTGAGGCATTGGAGGTATTCCTTCCGGGATGTCCTTCGTGTCTGAGGGAAGGAAGTCCGGATGGGAAGGTCTGCGTGGGGGAGAGCACGCAGATCTGTTTGACTGGTTGGGAGTAGGTGGGGGTGTCGGTGATCAGAAGGGAGAAATGGGAAATCAGCCTGGTCCAGGTTGGTCTGAGTGGAGCCCCATTTGGCAGTCAAGGCCTGGGGGAGACTCATACACCTCAGCGGCCAAAAGAGAGGCTCCAGGGGGGAGGGGAGCATTACCATCCTGTGTCCTCCAGCAAGGGGGATCGTCTCTCTCCCGTCCTCCCCCCTCACTATGGGATGGAACTGGACCCCATCCTTGGTTTCTTTTGTTATGCATTTTGGATACTTTCCAGGGCACCTCCCAGAGCAGGTGGGGTAAGGGAGACACCCTGAGGGACCCACACTGCTATTAGCCATCAATCCTGTCAGCTACAGGGCAGCTCTGTCCACCTGCAAGGGTGGATTTGCAATGTTGGGTAGAGCCCACTTGAGCGGTGGACCCAAATGTCTTCTTCCCTTCTGCACTTTAATCCTCATTCACTTCTTCTTCTCCATCTTCTCCTTCTTTTCAACAACCACCACCACCACCAATAAATGGTGTAAATAAAATATACAAATCCAATCCAAGGAGGAAAATGTAAATGCCAGCCTGTGTAGCTTACAGTGTGGTGCCCTGAGGATCAGTTTCATGATTCAAATGGAGGAGAGTGAGGCTGCAGGTTTCTAAGGCAGTGGGTTTCCTTCTGGGGGGGATCGGGGTGGTTTATTCTGATGGTAGTGCTGCCCCATTCCCACCCCAGGCACCCCTGCCACTGGTGCAGCTGTCTACCTGCGTGTTCTGGCCACTCCCTCCCAGAAAGGCCCTGGACCTATTAAGCTAGCTTTCACGGGAGGCTGGGGGTTACACAAGTCCTTGGGGTTACAGAGAATTCCTTGCACGCTTTGTAAGCCTTGTACACTTTGTAAGCTCAAACACTCCATGGTGGGGGGGCAGGAGGCTGGGGAGCAGTTGCTGTGTCACCCATGGCTTGGGTGCAAGCTCTGGAGCCAGAGAGTTTGGGTTCAAGTCCAAGCCATATGACCTTGGGCAGGATTCCTAACCTCTGTACCTCAGTTTCCTCATCTGTAAAGTAGGACTAATAGTTTCTGCCTTTATAGGGTTGTTGGAAGAATTAAACAAGTTAATGTATGAAAAGCCCTGAGAAGAGTCGGCACACAGTATCCCTTTTTTTGAGATAGGATCTTGTTCTGTTGCCCAGGCTGGAATGCAATGGTGCAGTCATGGCTCACTGCAGCCTTGACCTCCCAGACTCAAGCAGTTCTCCCACCCCAGCTTCCCAAGTACCTGGGACCACAGGCATGCGCCACCATACCCAGTTAATTTTTGTATTTATAGTAGTGATATGGTTTGGCTGTGTCCCCACCTAAATCTCAACTTGAATTGTATCTCCCAGAATTCTCAGGTGTTGTGGAAGAGACCCAGGGGGAGGTAACTGAATCACCGGGGCTAGTCTTTCCTGTGCTATTCTCAGTGAATAAGACAGTGAATAAGTCTCACGAGATCTGATGGGTTTATCAGGGGTTTCCGCTTCTGCTGCTTCCTCATTTTCTCTTGCTGCCACCATGTAAGAAGTGCCTTTTGCCTCCCCACCATGATTCTGAGGCCTCCCCCAGCCATGTGGAACTGTAAGTCCAAATAAACCTCTTTTTCTTCCTAGTCTCAGGTGTGTCTTTATCAGTTGCATGAAAAAGGACTAATACAGTAATTGGTACCGGTAGAGTGGGGCCTTGCTGAAAAGATAGCCGAAAATGTGGAAGTGACTTTGGAACTGGGCAACAGGCAGAGATTGGAACAGTTTGAAAGGCTCAGAAGAAGACAGGAAAATGTGGGAAAGTTTGGAACTTTCTAGAGACTTGTTGAATGACTTTGCCTTAAATGCTGACAGGGATATGGATAATAAAATCCAGGCTGAGGCAGTCTCAGATGGAGACGAGGAACTTGTTGGGAACTGGAGCAAAGGTGACTCTTGTTAAGTTTTAGCAAAGAGACTAGCAGCATTTTGCCCCTGCCCTAGAGATTCATGGAACTTTGAACTTGAGAGAGATGACTTAGGTTATCTGGTGGAAGAAAATTTCATTTTTTTAGATGGAGTTTTGCTCTATTGCCCAGGCTGGAGTGAAGTGGTGTGATCTCGGCTCACCACAACCTCTGCTTCCTGGGTTCAAATGATTCTCCTTCCTCAGCCTCCTGAGTAGCTAGGACTACAGGAGGCTGAGGCAGGAGACATGCCACCATGCCTGGCTAATATTTTTGTATTTTTTTTTTTTTAAAGATGGGGTTTCACCATGATGGCCAGGCTGGTCTTGAACTCCTGACCTCAGGTGATCCACCCACCTCGGCCTCCCAAAGTGCTAGGATTACAGGCGTGAGCCACTGCGCCCAGCCTGGTTTTGTATTTTTAGCAGAGACGAGATTTCACTATGTTGGCCAGGCTGGTCTTGAACTCCTGATTTTATGATCTGCCTGCCTCGGCCTCCCAAAGTGCTGGGATTACAGGTGTGAGCTGGGATTACAGCCGTGCCTGGCCTGGTGGAAGAAATTTCTAAGCAGCAAAGCATCCAGGATGTGACTTGGGTGCCGTTAAAGGCGTTCAGTTTTGTAAGGGAAGCAGAGCATAAAAGTTTGGAAAATTTGCAGACTGACTATGCAATAGAAAAGAAAAACCCATTTTCTGGGGAGAAATTTGAGCTGCTGCAAAAATTTGCATAAGTAGCAAGAAGCCTAAGGTTAATCCCCAAGACCCTGGGGAAAATGTCTCTAGGCCATGTCATAGACATTTATGACAGCCCCTCCCATCACAGGCCTGGAGGCCCAGGAGGAAAAGAGGTTTCATAGGGTGGGACCAGGGTCTCTGTGCTGTGTGCAGCCTAGGGACTTGGTGCCCTGTGTCCCAGATGCTCCAGCTGTGGCTGAAAGGGGCCAACATACAGCTCAGGCTGTGGCTGCAGAGAGTAGAAGCCCCAAGCCTTGGCAGCTTCCATGTGGTGTTGAGCCTGTGGGTGCCCAGAAGTCAAAATTGAGGTTTGTGAACTTCTGCCTAGATTTCAGAAGATGAATGGAAATGCCTGGATATCCCAGCAAAAGTTTGCTGCAGGGGTGGGGCTCTCATGAAGAACCTCTGCTAGGGCAGTGCAGAAGGGAAATGTGGGGTTGGAGCCTCCACACAGAGTCCCTCCTGGGGCACTGCCTTGTGGAGCTGTGAGCAGAGGGCCACCATCCTCCAGACCCCAGAATGGTAGATCCACCAACAGCTTGCACTGTGCACCTAGAAAAGCCGCAGACGCTCAATGCCAGCCTGTGAAAGCAGGTGGGAGGGAGGCTGTACCCTGCAAAGCTACAGGGTGGAGCTGCCCAAGACCATGGGAACCCATCTCCTGCATTAGTGTGACCTGGATGTGATACCTGGAGTCAAAGGAGATAATTTTGGAGCTCAAAAATTTGACTGCCCCACTGGATTTCAAATTTGCATGGGCCCTGTAACCCCTTTGTTTTGGCCAATTTCTCCCATTTGGAATGACATACTCCCACTGTATCTAGGAAATAACTAGCTTGCTTTTGATTTTACAGGCTCATAGGCAGAAGGGACTTGCCTTGTCTCAGATGAGACTTTGGACTGTGGACTTTTGGGTTAATGCTGAAATGAGTTAAGACTTTGGGAGATTTTTGGGAAGGCATGATTGGTTTTGAAATGTGAGGACATGATATTTGGAGGGGCCAGAGGCAGAATGATATGGTTTGGCTGTATCCCCACCTAAATCTCAACTTGAATTGTATCTCCCAGAATTCCCACATGTTGTGGGAGGGACCCAGGGGGGAGGTAATTTAATCATGGGGGCTGGTCTTTCCTGTGCTATTCTTGCGATAGTGAATAAGTCTCATGAGATCTGATGGGTTTATCAGGGGTTTGCGCTTCTGCTGCTTCCTCATTTTCTCTTGCTGCCACCATGTAACAAATGCCTTTTGCCTCCCCTCCATGATTCTGAGGCCTCCCCAGCTACGTGGAACTGTAAGTCCAGATAAACCTCTTTCTCTTCCTAGTCTCAGGTGTGTCTTTATCAGCAGTGTGAAAATGGACTAATACAAGTAGAGACAGGGTTTTGCCATGTTGCCCAGGCTGGTCTTGGGCTCCTGGCCTCAAGCCATCCACCTGCCTTAGCCTCCCAAAGTGCTGGGACTACAGGCATGAGCCACTATGCCCAGCCTCATTACCCTCTTAATGGATGTTTGCAGTAACCCTGTTTTTCCTTCTGTAAAATGAGGAGACAATGTGATATTTTCCTTACATTGGCATCTTTAAGAAAATGAAATAAGTAGGAGAAGCGCTGGTTTTCTTAGAAGAAAGAAGTTCTAGAAATCTATGGCGTTATTATTTTGATCAATTTATTTTTTTTACTCTTAGAACAAATGTGTAGAAGAGTCTTTAAGAAAGATTGATCTATGGCATGCTTTGTCCAGGAGCCCAGCTTATTGCGTACTAGTTAATTGGTGCTGATATTGGGTCCTTCTGAGAAAGAACAAGAATTTCACAGATGTGGAAACACAGCACACAGAGGCGAAGTGTCTCTGTAAGGTGACTAGACTCGGCCCACGATTCCATTCACGGCTGCCTCCTCTAAGGGGAAGGAGACTACTTCTTGCCTGGATAAGCTCTTCCCTTTCCACAGCGAGAAGAGGGCTTGGAAATCCTTTAGACCAAAGGGACTGAGAATTGACAGTTTGTCCTCCAAGTTGGCCCAACCCACTTTGTCAGGGTGGTAGGAAACAGGCACCTTGCTCATCCATGACCCTCCTGTGCTGGTTGGTGTATGTGTGAGTTCCCAGCACATGCTTTTGGTAGTCAGGGATCTGTGCTTGACAAGCTGGCATTCCAAACTCCAGATCTTCCAAACACCAGGCCCCTATGTTATTTTTAACTGTCCAAAGTTTTTTCCACGTGGTGTAATTGATGGTACTCAATAGCCGAGACAGAGAATCTAAACTTCAGTCTGTTTTGCATCCCTTGAATGGGCATGGGTCTGATAACCAACCAGAAAAACACTCGGTTT
This sequence comes from Ateles fusciceps, assembly GCA_036589455.1. NCBI lineage: Eukaryota > Metazoa > Chordata > Mammalia > Primates > Atelidae > Ateles > Ateles fusciceps. The sequence continues at coordinate 5,477,582 of JAZHEH010000228.1, read as the reverse complement.
TACGAATTGACTGCTCTGAATCTTCCTGCTCACCCTACTCCCCACTCATCTCTAGGGAAAAAAAACAAGCTCAAAGATAACCTGAGTATGCCTGTTTCTGTGGCTCCAGATAGGAGGGGGGAAGATCGTTTCTGTCTGTGACCTTCTCTTCCCACCTCTCTTTCTGAGTTCTGATAGTGAGAGACTAAGCCACATTTTCAGGAGATAACAAGAAGGGCATTGAGGAGGTTGGCACTCTTTCTCTCCCAGCCCTCTTTTCAGTCCCCACATTCCTTAGGAGGTAAGCCAGTTTCTCCCGGTCCTTCCTCTGGGGACAGTCCCAGAGAGATGCTGTTATTTGGGACAGCCTGAGATCTTGTGGTATCCAGTGACCGCCATCCGTTTGACTGTCCAGAAGATTTTCAGTGGCCGTGACCAGGAGAAAGTGCACCGTTTCACACTGGCCTGTCATTTGCATTGTGGATTTTTCCAGTGTGTGTCTCACTTTTCTGCTTCATCCATGTCTCCCTAGACCACAGTGCACTGGGCATTTATGCTGTGTTAGTTGAACACATACAATGTACCAGCTACTATGGCCCTGGCTACATAATGGTGAGCCAAACCAACACAGATCCTGTCTTTATGAGCTTATGGTCCTCTTGGGAAGACAGATGTTAATCATATAATCAAACAAATGTATAAGTAAATGTGGGATCTGCATTAGGCTGAAAAGTTCAGGAAGATAGAAGGGTGTAGGAGGGGGATCTGTTCTGGTCTGGTGCATTGAGGGACAATTTCCTTGAAGAGGAAACATTTCATCCCAGGCAGAGGGAATGGCATGTGCTCAGGTCCTGTGCGTGTTGGGGGACCCATGGAAGGCCACTGTGGCTGCAGTCCTAGAGAGGGATGAGATCATAAGAGAGGTCAGGAGAAGCCCGACCATGCAGGATTCTGATGGAGAATTTTGAGGATTGCATACTTTATCCTAAGAGCAGTGAGCAGCCATGGAAGGATTGAAGTTAGGAAAGTGACTTGATCCAATGCACTGTCTAAAAATTTCCCCTGGCCATGGGGAGATTTAGTGATGGACCCGGGAAGGTCGGGATGAATGGGTTTTGGGGAGGCTTGTCTGGGTGAAATTAAAAAAATAAAAATGAGATAGGCGCATCGGCAGGAAGGATAAGGTATTAGCTGGAGAAGGCTTTGATGATGGCGCATTCCCTTTAACTGCCTCTCTTCTTCCTGTCATTCTGATGGACACTCCCTGCTCGCTCCTGGGAAGTTCTCTGTGCTGTGGGTAGATTGTTTTCCTCCCAAGTAGAGTTGAGCAGTTTGCCTCCCTCTGCTGTTCCTTTGGGTTTCTCAAAGTGTCCTCTGAGGATTACCTGCAGGAGGGGCACCTGGGTGACTGATGAAGAGGTAGATTCCTGGGGCCTCCCGCTGGAGCCACTGAATCAAAATCCCTGGGGGTGAGGCCATGCAATCCGATTCTCATGCCCTGGAAAGTTTGAGCACCATTGTTCTTCCGAGCTCTGCATATGCAACGACAAAGGTGATGATGCTTTAAATGTGTGTAGGGTGGTTATAAGGGGACCAAGTGCTTCTGAGACAAGGTGATCTCCTTTAGGCCCCTCAAAAATGCAATTGAGGAGACTAGGGCTCTGGGAACTCGGGCATCCTAGTTGAGACCATTACAAAGTGATGGAGTTGGTGAGACGAGAGAGATGTCTGACTCCTAAGCACTCTTTGTCCTTCTTCCTTCCTACCTCTTTCTCCATTGTGCTAGGTTAAAAAGGCATTGAATCTTACGATGTTCAGAGGTAGTTCCTTTAAAAAAAGATCAGTACCTTTTTGAGGGCTCAAAAGATCCATACCCAGTTAGTACATGAAAGAGTGGAATCAGGTGGGTTTATTGCTGTTATTATCACTTCTTATGGCCAGGTGTGGTGGCTCACACCTGTAATCCCAGGATGTGGGAGGCTGAGTCAGGCATATCGCTTGCGTCCAAGAGTTCAAGATCAGCCTGAGCAACATGGTGAAACCCTATCTCCATAAAAAGTTACAAAAAAATAGCCAGGCATGGTGGCAAACACCTGTGGTCCCAGCTACATAGGAGACTGAGGTGGGAGGATCACTTGAGCTGGGAAGGTGGAGGTTGCAGTGAGCCAAGATTGTGCCACTGCACTCCAGCCTGGGTGACAGAGTGAGAAACTGTCTCAAAAAAAAAAACAAAAACAAAGACAAAAACAAAAAGAAAACCAAACCAAACCAAAACAAAAACAAACCCCAAACCCAACTTATTGTGGAAGATATCAAGCCTATACAACAGTAGGTAGAATAGTATAAAGAACCCCCCAAGTATCCATACCCCAACTGTAATAGTCATGGGGGGGTGGGGCATCTCTTCACTTGTTCAGACTTTGCCACATGATTGAATGAAACACCCAAGAGGAGAATGGGCAGAGGGAGACAGAGAAGCCTTCAGAGTACCCCAGACAGCTATTGGCCAGAGAGAGCAAGTTCTTTTGACCCTTCTGTTCCCCAACAGTTCAGCTCATAGGACAGCTAGTGCTTGAAATAATAGATCTAGAAACCACCTTAGACACCATGGGGGGTCTTCTTCACTATCTAGACACGACACCAGAGGTCTGGCATGGCCTGGGATAGTCCTCAGGCCTCACAGTTAATAAGAAGGGGAGCCAGACCTGGGATCAGGTTCTCCAGTGCAACTCATCTCCCTTACTCGTCATAGATGTGCTCAACATTTTTTGCTCGAATTCCCCAGCATTGAATCTTACGATGTTCAGATGTAGTTCCTTAAAAAAAAAATCAGTACCTTTTTGAGGGCTCAAAAGATCCATATCCAGTTAGTATATGAAAGGGTGGAATCAGGTGGGTTTATTGCTGTTATTATCACTTCTTATGGCCAAGTGTGGTGTCTTACACCTGTAATCCCAGCACGTGGGAGGCTGAGTCAGGCATATCACTTGAGTCCAGGAGCTGTAGCGGAGCTGTAGGAGGCAGAACTCCTATAAAAAACTGTTACACCTGTAATCCCAGTACTTTGGGAGGCTGAGGCAGGAGGATTGTTTGAGCCCAGGAGTTTGGGAACAACCTGGACAACACAGTGAGACTGTCTCTATAAAAACTATTTTATTAAAAATAAAAGCTGTCCTGTTAAAATACCAGTATTTGGGCACCTAGGCCTTTGTTTCCTCCTTGTAAGACCCTTGAGGTAGCCTGGAGAGTTCATGGTTTGGCTAGAAAAGAACATACTTACAAAATGAGTACCAGTGGGCCGGGCGCAGTGGCTAATCCTAGCACTTTGGGAGGTCGAGACTACCCTGACCAACATGGTGACACTCTGTCTCTACTAAAAATACAAAAAAATTTAGCCAGGTATGGTGCATGCCTGTCTGTAATCCCAGCTACTCAGGAGGCTGAGGCAGGTGAATTGTTTGAACTTGGGAGGCAGAAGTTGCAGTGAGCTGAGATCGCACCGCTGCAATCCAGCCTGGGCAACAGAGCAAGACTCTGTCTCAGAAAAAAAAAAAAAAAAAAAGAAAATGAGCACCAGTGGAGGCAAGATGGGCTACATGCCCAATCTCCCTCCGCTTCGCCTGTCCTAAAAGTCTGGAGGTTCTAAGGCAGCCTATGACACAATCGTGATTTAGACAATGAGTGACATGAAATTTCAGGGAAAGAAGAAATCAATTTCACTGGCCAACTTTTTGATGGAGACAGGGCTTAAGGGGGTCTTACTGTGGGCAGAGGTTAGAAAGCTGATGAGAGGGGATCCTTACCTCTGAGAGCGGGAAACCAATCTCTCAGCACAGCACACCAACTAGAAATTGTTTAGCACCTCCTATAGTGGAAGGCTCTGTACTTCACACTGTGGGGATATTAAGAAGTCGAGGCTGCAATTTCTATTCTCCAGGAACTTTCTGTCTCTTTGAGGGACAAGACATATATGGAATGCTAATAGAAGTTGAAGACTATAAGACTTTAAGATGGAAGTTGACTTTTAAGATAAGCCCGAGGAGGAATGCAGTGGAAACCAAGAGACGAATCACAAAGCGGGAACCTAGGAGCAATATTAATGGCTTCATGTCCGGTGTCTTCTGTGTGTGTGGCCACGTGCTGCCTGCTGCAGTAACTGCATCATTACACAGCAGCCCTTTAAAGTGATGATCGTACTCGTTCTAGCTACCGTCAGGTGAACACCGATACTTTGCCCAGCAATCTGTGCCATGTGCTTTACATACACGGACTCATTTAATCACCCTAACGCCCCTAGGAGGCAGGTAATATTAACTTTTTTGTAGATGAGAGAACTCCAAGGAGTTTAAGCAACTTGCCCAAGACTCCATGGGTGGTAGCAGTGGAGCAGAGGTGGGGGACCTGAGCCTGAGCATTCAAATACTGTTGGGTTCAGAAAGGAGCAGTGAGAACACCAGCCAGGTCATTGGGAGAGAGAAGCTGGACCGGTCACGAAGGACCTGGTTATAAATACCTGGGTGAAAAGTTTGCCGCCGATCCTGCAGGTGCTGGGCAGTTACTTAAGATCTGGCAGGATGGATGTTGAGGGTGATGAATTTGCAGGATGGCTTGTGCGGGGAGGCTGTGGTGGGAACATGGACTGAGGCAACCGTGGTCTATGGAAGGGGTGGTGGTGGGAATGTGCCTGGTGAAAGCAAGTAATGAAAACCCTCACAGTCCATCAAACTGAATTAAAATCAAATCAACAAACTGGCAAGCCCATCTCATACAAAGTGGAGGTAGAGCTTCCACATCACTACCAGGGCATTAGTGCTGCTTTTTTTTTTTAATCTTTTTTGTGACGGAGTCTCACTCTGTCACCCAAGCTGGAGTGCAGTGGTGCGATCTCGGCTCACTGCAATCTTTGCCTCCTGGGTTCAAGCGATTCTCCTGCCTCAGCTTCCTGAGTAGCTGGGACTACAGGTGCCTCCCACCACGCCTGGCTAATTTTTATATTTTTAGTAGAGATGGGGCTTCACCATATTGGCCAGGTTGGTCTTGAACTCCTGACCTTGTGATCTGTCTGCCTCGGCCTCCTGCAGTTTTGGGATTATAGGCCTGAGCCACCACGCCCAGCCTCTTTTTAAAATTTTAATTCTGTTTTGAGACTGAGCCTCACTCTCTCACCTAGGCCGGAGTGCAGTGGTGCCATCTCAGCTCACTGCAACCTTGGCCTTCTGGGCTCAAGTGATTCTCCTGCCTCAGCTTCCCAAGTAGCTGGGATTACAGGCACACACCACCACACCCAGCTAAGTTTTGAGTTTTTAGTAGAGACAGAGTTTCACCACGTTGGCCAGGCTGGTCTCAAACTCCTGACCTCAAGTGATCCGCCCACCTCAGCCTCCCAAAATGCTGGGATTACAGGCATTAGCCGCTGTGCCTGGCCTAGTGCTGCTGTCAGTCCAGTGGCAGGGACATAAAGTGTCATCAATCTGTGAGGCCTGTGAAACAGGCACGTGCTGTGCGCGGATGGCTCCTGACCTCCCTGTGCTTTCAGCCCTCAGTGAGGTCCTTGGTGCTCCATCGTAATCTCTTCTCACCCTTTCCATTTCTTCCTGTGGCGGAAAGTAGTCCAGTGTTTTTTCATTTACCTCAAAACTATTTCCATCTCCCTGCTTTCAGCCCATGATTTCACCCCAGATTTGTTCAAGAATATCGAAGCCATGAAGCAGGAACTTTGTCGTCATCCCCCGTTCTCTGCCTCGTCGTGGCGAAGCCACCTCTTTATACTTCCTGGCCCACTATGTCTAAAGTTGTCCTCGCATCACGCTCCCATGACTGGTTTTATTTTCTTCACAGTGCACACAGTATCAGAAGTTATCTCTACGTATTTGTTTGGCCACCTTTCTTTTGTTTGCCTTTCCTCTTGGATCATAAGTTCCGCGAGAGCACAGACCTTGCCTGTCTTGGGCACTGCACCGTCCATAGTCTCCAGCAGAGTCAATGCCTGGGACCTGGCATGGGCTTAAAAAGATAAATGAATGAGTGATTCCTATGGCCCCAGCCAGCACCCATGACTCAACCTCCCTCTCTCCTCCTGCTCATTCTACTGCCTGGATGTCCTCTCGCACACTTCCATCCTGAATGAGTCGAACTTCTTCCCTTAAAGCTGCTTATTCTCCTTGGAGTTCACTGTCATCTAAGCAGAAATCTGAGTGTCATCTTTGGCTCCTCCCTCCCCCTCGTCCTGACTTACACTTAGTTCCGAGTCATATTGGCTTAACCTTGGAATGTCTCTGGACTCTGTCCCCTCCTCTGTTCACCTCCCATTCAGGCCACACTGTGGCTGTGGGGACACTGGCAGGAGCTTCCTTGTTGACTTCCCAGCCTGCAGTGCTTCTCCCACCAGGCCACTTCCCACAGGAAAGGCATTGCACAGTTCAGTTTCTTTATACCTTTGATGGCTCCTACCGACTATAGAATGCATCCATCCATGCATTCATCCACCCACCCACCCACCAGCTAATTACTGAGTGCCAACCTGGGCAGCACCATGCACAGTGCCAGGGTAGAGAGCTGAAAGCTCATACTTTGCTTTCACATCAGTTTTCTTTTCTTTTGAGATGGAGTCTCCCTCTGTAGCCCAGGCTGAGATGCAGTGGCACAATCTCGGCTCACGCAACCTCTGCCTCCCGGGTCCCGGGTCAAGCCATTCTCCTACCTCAGTCTCCCAAGTAGCTGGGATTACAGGCACGAGCCACTGTGCCCAGCTAATTTTTGTATTTTTTAGTAGAGACAGGGTTTCACAATGTTTGCCACTCTGGTCTTGAACTCTTGACTTCGTGATCCACCTGCCTTGGCCTTCCAAAGTGCTGGGATTGCAGGTGTGAGCCACTGTGCCTGGCCTTCTTTTTTTTTTGGCAGGGGTAGGGGGAGGAATGGAGTTTCACTCTTGTCACCCATGCTGGAGTGCGATGGCTCGATCTCGGCTCATTGCAACCTCTGCCTTCCAGGTTCAAGCGATTCTTCTGTCTCAGCCTCCCAAGTAGCTGGGATTACAGGCATGTGCCACCACACCTGGCTAATTTTTGTATTTTTAGTAGAGATGGGGTTTCATCATATTGGTCAGGCTGGTCTCGAACTCCTGACCTCAGGTGATTCGCCCGCCTTGGCCTCCCAAAGTGTTTGGATTACAGGCATGAGCCACTGTGCCTGACCTCCATTTTCAATCTTGTAGGAGGGGGAAGAAATAAACAACCTGAGTCACTCAAGTGTTACAAGCGTTTTTTATTCATTTGTCAAATATTTATTGAGCACTCACTAAGTGCCAAACACTGTAGGTGCTGGGGATACCGCAGTCGATAAAACAAAGTCCCCGGCTTCATGGAGCTTGCAGTACAGTGGAGGAGGCCAACACTGACCAAAACACAAGTGTAAATGCTGTGGCAGAAAATAAAGTGAGGTGGGGACATGTGTGTGCGGGGTTTGTCCCCTTGTAGGGGGGGCGCTAGCGGCAGCTTCACTGAGAAGGTGATGGTTGAGCAGAGACCTGCAGGGTGGGAAGGAGTGGCATTTGTCTGGGGAAGAAGCAGTCTGTGAAGACGGAGCAGCCAGTGCCCTGTGCCTGGTCCCTGGGCTGGGTGTAAGCCCTGGGGAGTGTGTATGGCGGGGGGTGGGATGCAGAGGAGGGGAGGGATCAATTCTCTCTGGAGGGACCAAGGGGTACTTACCAGAGGAGGACGCCAGACTCCCTAGACCAACATTCACATTCCAGCCTCCCATTCCACCACCTCTCGGCAGACTCTGAGCTTGAATCACGCCCTACCATGTACTTCCCACTCCAAGCCTTTGCTTCTGTGACCTTCTCTGCCAGGACTTCTTCCCCGACCCCCAGGTCTCTACGTGATGAGCTCTTCCAGTATCTCTGCACACTTCAAGGCCCAAGCCTTCTTTCTAGGCAGAACCAGCTGCCCCTAGTGCTTAATTTCTGCCAGCAGAACATTTGCACAGTGGCACGGTGACTTCTGGTGGGCTGTGTCTATGCCAGCCACTCCCACCTGCCAGAACTCCTTGAGAGGAGGAATTGAGTCTTAGCTGTTTCTGGTCTGCTGGGCACACAGTAGGTGGCTCAATGCACATTCAAAACAAATGCACTGGAAAACAGCTTGTTTTCTTACCAGACTACTCTGTATATGTGTGTGGGCAGACACACGTGCCCTTTCTACACATCAGTTGCTTTTTTTTTTTTTTTTTTTTTAGGAATCTGATGTTTCCCAATGAAAGCAACAGGATCATGAAATTAATTTGTCACTCTGGTGCCAGCTTCGCTCAGCTGACTCATGGCCTCAGAAGGAGTTTTTAAACATGTGTTTCTCATCTATGTGCTAATTTCTCTTCCCTTTCTCAATAATCTTCTCTTCTCCTGAAACGTGTGGGTGGTAATTGCCTTCAGGTCGGTGGCACCTGCAACTCCTCCTGAGTCCACTGAGCACACAGATTCCAGCTTTGGGCCAGGGAAGAGAGGAGCTGGTCCTTGACTTGGGAAGGGCAAGAGAAAGTTAAAATGAAATGAGATCTCTTTCTCTTTTGAAATTCATTAGAGCTTATTTGTTTGCTTGAGAAAAGCCTGGAGGAATATTTATATATAAATGGAATAATATATCTTTAAGGGGATTCTGTAATTTTTCCTCCCTAATGTGGATATAAAAATATTTCCAGGTGTCCTGGGATTAATTCAATTCAACAAATACTTATTGCTGAATTAATCACACTATTCTGGGTGCTAGACATAGAGCAGTGAACAAATGGGTAAAATCCTTGCCTGTATAGAGCTCGCATTCTAGTGGGGGCGCCCAGATGATAATGCAACTAAGTAAAGAAGTGAGATGGTGAGAAGTTTATGAGGTAACTAAAGTAGGGAGTTGGGACCAGGAGTGTTGGGGGGGAAGAGCTCCCTGAGCAGCAACATTTGAGGGTCATCTGGGAGAAGAGGATTCAAGTCAGAGGGAACAGCAGATGCAAAGGTCCAGAGGTGGAGGCGTGGCTGATGATTTGAAGAACAGCAACGGAGGCCGTGTGGCTGGAGCAGAGTGAGAGAGAGGAGGAGGAATAGGAGCACTTTGGCTTATCCCTGGAGTTGGGACCCACCAGAGGGTTTTGCAGCATCACAGTGGCTGCTGAGTTGAGAGTAGATGGAGGAGGCAGTGACTTGGACCACGCAGTAACAGCAAAGGTGGTGAGAGGTGGCTGGATTCTGAGTACATTTTGAAAGTAGAAATGATGGGATCAAGAAGGAGTTGAAAGTAGGATGTGACAACAAGAGAGGCATCCATCTGGCCTGAGCGAGCGGAAGATGAACGGTGGATTGCTGCGATGGGGAGGACTGTGAGGGCAGCAGGTGTGTGTGGGCTCCGCTTTGCCTGGAAGGCTTGAGATGCCAATTCGACTTCCAAGTGGAAATGCCCAAGAGCAGGTGCATGGTTGAGAGCATGCAGGGGGGTTAGGGGACTGTCCAGGGGGCCTCGCTGGGACCTGGATGCAAACTGGTTGCTATAAAGGCACTGGGAACTGACTCTGGTCGTGGGCCACTGAGCTCAAATTTTTAAAGCACATTGGGATTCAATTCAAGAAATGTCTATTAGCCCTAATTATATGTGACGCATTGTGCTAGGTGAAGAGGATATTTCAGAAGAGTGGCGCTGAAGCAGTTTGCCTTCTTGGAGCTTACAGTCTATGGGTGAAAGCATATAATACATACATTTTTGTTAGAACAATGATAAATCCACAAATAATATAGAACAGATGCTGTATTTTGATGAATGCATTAAAGCCTTATGACACCATTTCCATTATTGTGATAAAGTAAGAAAATTTGAAATTGCAGTTTTTCCAAATTGATTCTCTCTCTCTTCTTTCTCTTTCTTTTCTTCCTTCTTTCCTTCCCTCCCTCCCTCCCTCCCTCCCTCCTTCCTTCCTTCCTTCGGTGATTTGGAAGTCCTTGTGCACCAAATGTAGGCTTTATGAGCATTAGCCAAACATGGCTAAATGTTTTCCATGACCAAGCATTCATATAGGAGGTCACTGGTTGTATTAGCAAGGTATATAAGTTATCCCTGTCAGGGAAGTTTTGTTTTTTAAAACTGCTACAATATGTATGCTAGTAAAACATCCAAATTCATCCTCAAAAGTGGATGAGAAACATACTCAACATATTGAAAGAGAATATACACAACTTAAGGAGAGCTAGGGGGGTTTCAACTAGCAGTGAGTACATATAACACTAAGCAAATGAATTAAATAAGGCAATTATTAATTCCAGGAATACAAGTTATCCAGTGGAGGAAATGTAACTAGAGAATACTACATGTCACAGTTCTGAATAGAGTTTACATAATCATAGTAATAAAAAGAGTAATAGCTGAGAAATAAAAATATATATTCACCAGTACACACACAGAGTGAGCGAGAAAGGGAGGGAGGAAGGAGACAGATAGATGATAGATAGTAAGCAGGCAGGCAGACAGATGGAGAATAGGGGGATAGAGAGAAAGGACGAGTGTGTGTGTGTGTTTGTGTGTGTATGTGTGTAGTGAGAACAGATGAGAAAGCACAGTCTACAAAAAGGGTAAATCCATTCTTTCCTGCCTGGGGAAACCTAAAACTGCAAAATCAAGAAACAACAGTTAAAAACATGTTATTTAGAGATGCGTAGGTAAAGATCACAATCTTCAGTTAAAAGAATTAAGCTGCAGTGGACCACTGTTTTGTATAACAAGCCTTATAACAGGAAATTTAAGATGTTAATAAAGGGCCAGGTGTGGTGGCTCATGCCTATAATCCCAGCACTTTGGGAGGCTGAGGTGGGAGGATCGCTTGAGCACGGGAGTTCAAGACCAGTCTGGGCAACATAGTGAGATGTTGTCTCTACAAAAAATAAAATGAAATTAGCCAGGCATGGTGGTCTGTGCCTATCCTAGCTACTTGGGAGGTTGAGGTGGGAGGAACACTTGAGCCTGGGAGGTGGATGTTGCAGTGAGCTATGATCGTGCCACTGCACTCTAGCCTGGGCAGCAGGGTGAGACCCTGTCTCAAAAACAAAAACAAAAGATGTTAATAAAAATAAAAGTGAAATTCAAGCAAGTGAAAAAAATGTGGGGGGAGAACTTTGGTCAACATCGCAGCAAAGCTTGAACAAATTCTGAATTTGGTCCCAGGTGGGCCTGGCACAATGAGGTCAGGATACCCTTTCTTTGCTGCTATTTACTTACATGGTGGGGCTTACACCGTTTCTGGTTTATCTGTCCGTGAAATGAGGAACTGGATTGGGGTGGGTAGTTGGGTGGTATTCTAGCTCTTGGTGCTAGTTTATGTCTTTCAGGTTTAAATGATCTGGGACTAGATCCCAGGTGATTCAGGGATGTCTTGGAGAATATACCCCGGCCCTAAATCTGGGGGGGGTTGGGGGAGATAACATTGATAGTGGCTCCTTCTTTAGCATGAAAACGCTGTGCAGGTGGCAATTTAGTCTTGTTGACTGCTGGGTCCCCCAGCATCTGGCTCAGTATTTGATGGGGGAATGAGTGAACTGTGCCCCTTACCCCCAGGAGTCAAGCTGTTTTACCTCTATAGCAAACAGCTGGCTTTGAGCAGAGGTGTGTGGGAGCATTGCTCAGGCCCATCCCGTCTGTCCCCTGGGCCAGGGTGAGGTCGAAGAGGGATGGCCTGGGCACTGGAATGTACAAACAGACATGACACGTGATTCCAGAAGGTTGGGGGGAATGGTGTGGGGGGTGGGAAGAAGCTGCAGAGAACAAGCGAAGTTAAACTGTGATAGTCAAAGAAGAGAGGAAGCCAAGGGTGGTGGAAACCCCAGGTAGGAAGTCTGCCAGCTGGGTACTTAGCTTAGCTTTGGGGAAAAGTTGCTTCCCTGCTGGCCTTGGAAGGAGTTCCTTTTTTACTGTATAGTATGGAAAATTGCAAACTTCTACAGTATCATGAATTCTCTTATACCCATCACCCAGCACCCAAATTGCTCCCACAAATTGGAACTCAGAGCCAGTTTTGTCTCACTTATAGCCTACTCCTACCCTCTCACACTAGGGATTATTTTGAAATAAATCTCAGACATCGTGTTGTCTGTAAATATTTCAGTATGTATCTGTAAAAAATATTCTTTCTAGAAACCTTGTCACAATCTTATTTGAGTTAACAATAATTCCACAGTATTATTAAATATCCAGTTACTGTTGAAATATATCTGTGTGTATATGTATGTGTGTGCATATATACATACATATACACCCATACATAGTATTGTTTAGCAGTATTTTAAAAATGCCTTTGTTTTTATAGAAATGATGTATATTTGTTACTAAAAATTCAAGCAACACATAAAAGTAAAAAGATGAGAGCAAAAGTATCACCCCAAATCCACTGGGCGAACATAATTTCAGATACCTCTCCACACATATGTCCATACAGAACAAATAGAAGATGAATATGAATGCTGTCAGAAACACTTTGCATGTTCAAAAGGAATCTCTGAGTAGTCTTTTAGACCTGAAAGGGCTCCTAAGGCTCTTTAGCTTTTGCATAAGACAGGGCTAGACTGTAAACTCCTGGAGGGAAGGACCATGCCTTAGTTGTGTTTATACATTCCTTCACCCCCTATCTTAATGCCTGGTACTCAGGCAGTCCATCAATAACTGTGGTTTGAATTGAAGGGGTCCCTTGTAGGGGGGGGGGGGGGAACCCCGCAAGTGCCATGGCAAGGGTCTGAAGTCTTAGCCTGTTCCCATATAAATACTGGTTTAGAAAAGAATTAGAAATGTAGTCACAGTTATTCCTTTATATAATCACATATAATCTTATAGTTACTCACTTATAATCATAAAGATGTATACTCAATATAACCTTTAATTTTACTAATGACTTTTGGGTTATGAAGCATGGAACTGAGGTGACATTGTGAACAAAGTGATCCTAAGGCAAGATGCTCTAAGCCCTCTGTCATGCCCGCATAAGGGCTCCTGGAGGGTGCCTCGGCTGTGCGGCAGCGCCAGTGCTGTGAAAGCGCCCGCTGTTTAGCCAGCTAGGGAAGGAGACGTCCAAAATGACTGAAACATCTCCTTCCTGGGGAAGTTAGGAGAAAACTCCACTTCTCCAGGCTCTTCTGGCAAGGCCTGACGGCTGTCAGGGAAACCTGCAGACATCCGGGGGCTTAACTGTCTCTACCTGATGCTGTGCTTCAGTGGGCACGTTCCACGTCCACTCTCACGCCCTGCTTCTGCACCTGGTTCCTCTTTTTCTTAAAAGATAAGAATTAATAATAGTAACATAATCTTAGTGTCCTTGATATTTCTGACAAAAATGCGAAGAGCGCTGACACATTAGCTTTTCTCCTCCCCTCGGCTACTTGAAAGTCCTGGCACTGTGTCTTCAAGACACGTGATTTACCTGACCCTATCACCAACCACCATTACCTCACCTACCTTCCCTGCCCCCTGCTTTCTACTCAATAAAAGTCAGAGTGTCCAGGCACTCGGGGTCACTGCAGATCTCCGCGCTTTGGTTGGCAGTAGACCCCCAAGCCCAAACTCCCTTTTCTGTATCTCTGTGTCTATGTCTCTCATTTTTACAGTGTCTCGTCTCTGCACCAGCAGGGAGGGGCTCACAGAACCCTATAGGGCTGGACCCTATAGTCCCTAAGACATCATTCAATCATCTGATAGAATAGGATGCCCTATGAGTTGAAATCACTTGTCAAGATCCCACAGCTGCTCAGGGTGCCTGTGGGGCTGGAGGCTGTTCTCCTGAGTCCTATTTGCAAGCTCCTTCTGCAGCCCATGGGATTTAGCCATGTAGTAGTGTGGGTGAGTGCACAAGCTTGGAGTCAGACACACCGGGGTTTATGATTTTTTTTTTTTTTTTTTTGAGACGGAGTCTCACTCGGTTAACCAGGCTGGAGTGCAATGGTGCGATCTCGGCTCACTGCAACCTCTGCTTCCCAGGCTCAAGCAATCCTCCACCTCAGCCTCCTGAGTAGCTGGGACAACAGGCGTGTGCCACCACACCTGGCTAATTTGTTTTGTATTTTTGGTAGAGATGGGGTTTTACCATGTTACCCAGGCTAGTCTTGAATTCCTGTCCTCAAGTGATCCGCCTGGCTGGGCCTCTCAAAGTGCTAGGATTACAGGCATGAGCCACCTGGCCCAGCCTACACCTGGGTTTGATTTTGCTCTGAACCTTTTCTATGACTTAGCAGCTATGTGACTTTTCTTACCCACATAGTTTCCTTATCCTTGCAACAAGAGATGTTGCAAGCAGTAAATGAGATTGTGTGTAAAGAACTCAGTGCAGGTCGCGTGCGGGAGTTCACACCTGTAATCCCAGCACTTTGGGAGGCCAAGGCGGGTGGATCGCGAGGTCAAGAGATCAAGACCATTCTGGCCAACATGGTAAAACCCCGTCTCTACCAAAAATACAAACAAATTAGCCAGGTGTGGTGGCGCACGCCTGTTGTCCCAGCTACTCAGGAGGCTGAGGCAGGAGAATTGCTTGAACCTGGGAGGTGGAGGTTGCAGTGAGCCAAAATTGTACCACTGCATTCCAGCCTGGGGACAGAGCAAGACTCTGTCTCAAAAAAAAAAAAAAAAAAAAAAAGAACCTATTGCATACTTACTAGCATGTACTATGTGCCAAATAAATGTTAACTGTCATCATTATTATTTGTAATAATAGCAGCAGCAGTAGTAATAGTACCATTTTTTTCTTATTCTTTGGGGCTTATCAGTTGAAGCTTAAAGGAAGTTCAAACCCTTCCTCCTCTACCAGTTCCTAGTTGCAGATGGAACCATGTTTAAACTTTTGCTTTTTAAGTAAGTTTTTAATAAGCTTTTTAAAAATAAGTTTATAAGTTTTGCTTTTTCCTGCTATTGGGAAGAAAAGGTTATTTTACATGGGAATTCTTCCCCCATAAAATCATTTTTTCGTTCAGGTTTGGTGGTTACAGTTTGTGTGTCTTCTCTCCATACATGGTTTAGAGGTGCAGGCTTAACAAGAGCTTAGCAAATAGTTATTCTAAGCTCTTCAAACAGAAACTCTGAGCAAAGGGCTGGGTGCAAGACGTCTGGCCTTCCTGGTCGCCCCTTCAGTCTGCTGATTCAGCAGCTCTTCTAGGGACCTCCTCCAGGCCCTTGGTCTGTCAGCTCACTAATGGAATCTGCTGGAAGCAAATTAACTCATGAAAAAAGGGCCAACAAATCACTCCAGCTCTTGGTGTCTGCCCCAGGATGGCTGGCACTTCCCAGTAAACTCCTAAGTCCTCGCCCCCACATTTCATACTCTCCTGGGGAGGCCCACCTCCTCTTGCATGGTTACTGAGGGGCACAGGGGCTGCCCCTAACCTCAGCCCCTCTGCACAGAGCTATGGCCTGCACAGGTGAAAAGGCCATCTGTGTGTTGCCGCTGTGTCCTCCTGTGCCTCATGCATTATTCATGCTTCTGGATTTGGGTTGGCTTAACCACTTGCTCTAGTCGGGGCTGGGAAAAGGAGGGCAGATGGAGGAGGAAACAGCTATGCTCTTAACCCGGGGCATGGGCTCTTCTTCTCTGATTAAATGTGTGCTCTTTTCAAAATATCTCCTGTGGGTGGGATCCATGCTCCAGCGGGTCTGTAGCCTTCATGCATTCCCGGAATGTGGTTTCCCTCCCTAGATCGGGTTTGGGGGACCCTCACAGAGCAGGCTGGGCAATGGCTTGTTTCCAGAAGTACCAGCCCCCCACTTCCTCTTCCTTTTTCCCCCCAACCCCTCTCACCCCCGCAAAGGTACAGGGGAAGGTGTGAGAGGAAAGTGCATCAAAGTCCATGGAGGCAAGACACAGCAAAACACAGGGAAGTGCCAGGGAATGCCAGCGCCAGGAGGCACAGGGACAGCTGAGAGGCAGGGGGCCCAGTTGCTGGGGATTACCTGCCCTGCCCGGCCTGTATACTTGGTGCCTCATGGATCACTGAATAAATTGACAGTGTTCTGGCTGGGAGTCCTTCTGGCTGCAATATGGATCTTCAGAGAGGAGGGAAAGATGTCCGCCTTCTGTTTTAGAGGAGAAAGATCCAGGGGGAAGGATTCTGTGGGACTGGGGAACCCACTGCAGCATCCTGTGATACCCTCGGAAGAGGAGAGTTAGAGTAGTGGAATTAAGGTGGGGCTGTGACCGATACTGTGTCTGGGGTGGAAAGAACCATGGACCTCCTCCTCCTCCTTCTGTAGTTGGAGTAAGTCCAAAGAAGTTGTGCCCTGCCCAAAGCTCTTGCATGAGACAGCTCTGTGAAAGCCCAAAGCCCAGGCCACAGAAGTGTTTAATGAGGCCACAGTCACTAAACCCTTGTTTCTTTCTTTCTTTACAATTCACCTAGCTTCTTGGTAAGCTGTTGTTGATCTAGATTCTACAACCTGTTTCCTGACATTTCCTGCCCACTAATAAAATTTGTATCAGAGTACAGGGATTGTGATGTGGGGCTCTGCTGATCGCTCATGCCTCAAGCTGTTAAAAGCCCCAGAGGTATGAGGTCCCAGCTAACAGTACCCTGATGCTAACCTTTCTCCTGTCCTGGGGGAGCCAGGGTTGGAAGGGTTGCTTTGGATGGAACTTATATGTGGGTTACATACTGGCCCATTAGAATCCTTTGCCTCCCGCACCATCCCCTGGGCCAGTGAGACTCTGAGGTTGGCTTGGTTAAAAAGTTCCCTATAAAACGAAGCTGCATAGAAGGAGGCTGAGGCCATGGAGAGGACTCCAGGCTGGAATGGAGAAGGCATGGCAAGGTGTTCAAGGTCTCTGACCAGGTGGCTGAACTTTCTAGACACATTCTAGGAAGGTCTTTACAGACCAGTATCTCTGGAATACATTTCAATGCACTACACAGGCCGATGCTCCTTCTACAGACCATGCTGCCATGGGTAGATCACCACTCTGTGCCTCAGTTACGTTTTTTATAAATTGGAGCCACTTGTAATGGCCTACTGTCTCCCCAGGAATACAGATAAGATGGCACATGTGAAACCTCTTTTGAAAAGAAGGTATAGCATGGGCTCCATTCCTAGTTCCCTCATTCCTACTGAGTTTTAAAAATTGTCGGCTGGGCACAGTGGCTCACGCTTGTAATCCCAGTGCTTTGGGAGGCCGAGGCAGGTGGATCACGAGGTGAAGAGATCGAGACCATCCTGGCCAACGTGGTGAAACCCCATCTCTA
Source organism: Ateles fusciceps (assembly GCA_036589455.1). NCBI lineage: Eukaryota > Metazoa > Chordata > Mammalia > Primates > Atelidae > Ateles > Ateles fusciceps. Next base: position 5,460,373 of record JAZHEH010000228.1, on the reverse strand, counting down.
TTAAAAATACAAAAATTAACTGGGTGTGGTGGCACGCGCCTGTAATCCCAGCTACTCGGGATGCTGAGGCAGGAGAATTGCTTTAACCTGGGAGGCGGAGGTTGCAGTGAGCCGAGTGCAGTGCAGTGCACTCCAGCCTGGTGACAGCAGACTCCGTCTCAAAAAAAAAACACCAAAATTGTCATCGCCAATAAGCCATTTGAGGTTTCATTTCGTTCGTCTCACAGATAAAAATGTAGACAGGTAAGTGTAGGTCATCCCTGCTTAGTAAATAGGCGTGATCATCACGGGGCCAGTCAGTGATGGAGCTGCAAAAGCTGAGCCCTAGGCCTCTCAGTTTGGTCTCACCACCCCTCCTGCCTGTTACTTTTTCATATTCCATATCAAAGTCTCACTCTTTATTTCAAGTCCTATGTAGTCTGGGCTCTGATCATTCAGGGACTGCACAAGTCTTATTAATATTAAAGGTGAGGGTTTTCTTAGCCTACTTCCCTTCATTTCTAAATTAGTCTGGGAAAGGAGAGGGCAAAAGTAGAATCGGAAGTATAACTATGCCCCAAAAGGAATGCATTCTGATTTGTTGCAAATTTGGGCTCCCTCTGGTGCCTTTAAGGATTGTGCTGAGTGAAGTGTGGGCAGTAAGTAACTGATTATCTGCAGAACCTCTGGGATGGTTAGGGGGTTTTGATTTCAGGGCCAGGCTGAAATTGACCATTCACCCTGCTGCCTAGCTCTGGCAAAACACTAGGCCTTCAAGAGACCCAGGATGTACATTTTCCCTCCTTTCAGATTCCAAGTCACTGATTTGCTGATGAGAACTATAGCTATATTCATGAGAAAAACAGCTGTAAGTTAACAATTTTGTAAACAAATTGGATTTTCTTATCAGCTTATCACTTCAACCTGTTTTAATTTTCTTTCTTTCTTTATTTTTTTGAGACAGAGTCTTGCTCTCTTGCCAGGCGCTAGGCTGGAGTGCAGTGGCGTGATCTCGGCTCACTGCAACCTCCACCTCCCGGGTTCAAGCAATTCTCCCGCCTCAGCCTCCCGGGTAGCTGGGACTACAGGCACACGCTACCATGCCCAGCTAACTGTTTTTTGTATTTTTTAGTAGAGACGGGGTTTCACCATGTTGGCCAGGATGGTCTCGATCTATTGACCTAGTGATCCGCCCGCCTCGGCCTCCCAAAGTGCTGGAATTACAGGCTTGAGCCACCGCGCCCAGCCCTTATTTTTTTTCTAATTGCTTTATGACTGGAAAGGGGCCTTTGAGGTCAGGTCTCCAGTTCCTGAGCTTCTAACTGAAATATTCTGTAAACATATACTTAAATGACTGAAGAAGTTGATGGCCCATGAAAAGTTCATTCTTTAAGAGAAGAAAAGATGATTTTTTTTTTTGGACACAAGGTTTCACTCTACCACCCAGGCTGGAGTAGTGTGCAGTGGTGTGATCTTGGCTTACCACAACCTCTGCCTCCTGGGTTCAAGTGATTCTCCTGCCTCAGCCTCCAGAGTAGCTGGGACTACAGCACGTGCTACCTGACTGGCTAATTTTTGTATTTTTTTTTTTTGGAGATGGAGTCTCGCTCTGTTGCCAGGCTGGAGTGCAGTGGAGTGATCTCGGCTCACCAGCAACCTTCGCCTCCCAGGTTCAGATGATTCTCCTGCCTCAGCCTCCCGAGTAGCTGGGATTACAGGTGGACGCCACCACACCCAGCTGATTTTTGTATTTTTAGTAGAGATGGGGTTTCACCATGTTGGCCAGGATGGTCTCAATCTCTTGACCTTGTAATCCACCTGGCTTGCCCTCCCAAAGTGCTGAGATTACAGGTGTGAGCCACTGTGCCTGGCCAACAAGATGATTTTAATAACTGGAGGGATTCCAGTTATGTGTTGGTTTTGTGAGTTTGTGTGTCCTGGCCTGTCTGGTGTTTCCCAAGTCATCCTTAAGGAAGTCAAGTCAAGGAGCCTGAGCTGCTTCCCACATCTTGGAGGTTTGTATGACAGTGTCCTGCCAAATGCAGCTTCAACCTTTTCTTCTGGTAAATGGGTTTGAAAATATTGTCCTTTCTTGGTGTGGTACATTGTAGATGGTGACCTGAGGGTTGACAGCACTTCAGTTAAAGTGTGAAATTTTTTTTTGTGTGTAAAAAAGGCAGCAGGCCGGGTGCAGTGGCTCATGCCTGTTATGCCAGCACTTTGGGAGGCCGAGGCAGGCGGATCATGAGGTCAGGAGTTCGAGAACAGCCTAGCCAATATGGTGAAACCCCGTTTCTACTAAAAATACAAAAATTAAGCGAGCATGGTGGTACATGCCTGTAGTCCCAGCTACTCGGGAGGCTGAAGCAGGAGAATTGCTTGAACCTGGGAGGCGGAGGTTGTGGTGAGCCAAGATCGCACCATTGCACTCCAGCCTGGGCAACGAGAGCGAGACTCTGTCTTAAAAAAAAAACAAAAAGGCAGCAAGCTGTTTCTAAAATCTACTGGTTTACTTTGTGCAGGCATGGGGACAAAATACCACACCTGGGGAAAAATAGATGATCTTAGAGTAACTTTTTCATTTTGTGATTTGAAACATTTAAAAGGTAACATGCTAGCTGGTCTGAAGGTAGTGAGTTATCTCAATTGATTGTTCACAGTCAGTTACAGATTGAACTCTTTGTTCTTTCTTTCCCCCTTCTCACTATTGCACTTGACTAGTCTTAAAAAAAAAAAAAGCAACATGCTGATTGTAAACAATGCACAGTACAGAAGAACATAAAACAAGAAAAAAAGAGGTTTCCTTCCTGTCTGCCCATTCTGTTCCCCAAAGCTAAGTTTTTGTAAATCCTTCCAGATATGTTCTATGCCTAGGCGAGCATGCATATATATAGGCATCTATATCTATATCTACATATAGATACATACGTATCTCTATATCTGCAAGGCTATTGCAGAATAGCTGTAGGTAGTTTAATTTAAAATAATCAGTTTTAGGGCAATTTTCCTTATTTTTTGACTATTGGTAAATTGAGAGAAATCCCATTCAGATTCTTTAGGAAAGTCCTTTCTATAAACCCTGAAATGTCTCCAATAAGCCTGTAACATTGCACGTGGCACGGGCTCTGTTTAGTGGCCCAAACAGTATGTAGTGTGTGGCAAAGAAAGTTATTCTAAGTGTTAAAATGCAGGCTAAAAACATTCCACGTAGAAATCAGCGTGTAAGGCAATCAACGCTGACCATGTGACTGGGGAAAAAATAGTGGGTTTGACCAGTGATATACAAGTTTTCCAGGAATCTCAGAGCAAAAATTAAAGGTCGAATAAATGTGTAATGTGAGAATGTGTGACGTTTATTGCCAATCATGGTGACAGGCTGTGATCACAGAGTGGGAGCCGTAGAAAGTTCTGGGTTGGTTCTCCTAAGATGGAAAGAGCAGCCAGGCAGGGCAGTGCCTCTGTTTCCACACACCGATACCACCCCCTCCCCATTTTAGGAAAGGGGAGGTATGTGTGTTCGGGGGAGTTACCAAAACGGACTCAGTGTGGCAAACTGCATCCAGATTTCAATTTTTCCTCCTCCCACAGTCTCCCACAGGTCGTTGTGCTAAAGAAGGGTTTCTGAGCACAAAAGCCAGTTGTTTTAACTCTTTCTCTGGTGCCCAGCTTGGTGCACACAGCTGTACTCAGGCCTCCAACCTTGCTTCACTCTGTGGCCTCCTGGGGGATGGAGCAGTGGGAGCCTTGAGGGGCACACTCAAGAGCAGCAGCTTCTCCCGCCTCCTCTCCCTGCCCGGCTTCCGTAGGTTCATTCTTCTGCAACTTGACTCTCTGGAGAACCAGAACTGGGGCTGAAAACCCGGTGCTCCACTTTCTCTTCTTCAACTTCCTGCCTTCCCTTCAACTACCTGCGGCACCTCTCAGCTTCCGCGTCTCCAAAAGGGATAATGTTCTTGAAAGCGTCTTTTGAGGATTAATTGATGTGTGCTCTATGCTTTGAAGAGAGGCAGAATCCTATCAAGTGGCTCTGCTGTCCTCAAAGTTCGTTCTGGTTCCAGCTGGTGGCGGGCCTGGCCAATTGGGAGGCTGGGCGAGCTGTCACCCCCATTGGCCGCCTGTCTGGGCATATCGGTTGCCTGCTCAGTACCCGGTAGAAGGGCGATTACCCACATGGGGGAGGAACAGATCCTGCAGTGGACATTTTGTAGATTGTACATTTTTCACTTGGAGGAGTATCTGCATCAAAATACTCATCCCTCGGGAAGTTAGATTGTGGCCATCTGTGACATTTCCTCATTTGGAAATGGTTCTTTTCTGTCTTTAAAAAAAAAGCTTTATCCGTGTAGGAGCAAGAGGAGTTATAATCTGCCACCTCTCAAAGAAGTCCCTTTGCCAGGTCATTTATATGTTAATTGCTTGTGGTTTGGGGGAGGAAAAGGATGTTACCTGCTTCATGATAAGCATTTTCATCTCAATGAATTCTTTGTTCGAGTTGTTTAATCAAAGAAATGGAAACGGCAACCTACTTACTGGAAAGATCCAGATAGTGCAGTGTGAATTAAGGACCTGAGGGCTCTATGGAGAAGATGGATAAGAAAAAGAAAAAAAAAAAAAGGCTTGTTTTGAGGTCAGAGCAAACAGGGATTAAGAAAAATAGTAGTCAAAGACATTCTTAGGCTGGAAGGCAAAGTCAGCCAAGCACACTGGGGTCCTCTTCAAAGTCCTGGGATGGGCTGACAAGGGACTGGGGACCTAATTCTGATCTCACCAATGGGACATTCAAAGGAGAACCTTCATTTCCTGGCATTCTGTAGCACCTGGTCCTCGTAAAGTCTCTCAAGCACTTAGGAACTTGTTTCTCAGCACAGGTCTTTAGAGACCATTGCTCCCCCTCTTCTAAGTTACATTCCTGGCTTCTTGAAAAGTTGAAAGATCTGGCCATCCTGAATCTTCATTCCACCAAGGCAACCATCAGCAGCTGCTGCCTTTTTAGAAGGGGCAGCGGGACTGATACTTTCTCATTCTCCAACTGGGGCAAATGTTGACTTCTCACCTGTCTGGGAAGTTAATCAGAAGAAAGAGTGTTAATCTAGAAGCGCATGCCTGAGTTCACATGTGTACACACACACACACACTTGCACACACACGTGCATGCCTGAGTTCACATGTGTACACACACACACACTTGCACACACACGTGCATGCCTGAGTTCACATGTGTACACACACACACACTTGCACACACACACCTCACCAGTATTTAGGTCCAGGGGAGATTAGCCTTACTGAGAGGTCACCCCCTCAGCAGCTTCAGGGTGTATAATCTGAACCACAGATTTGAGAAGAGTTAATCTTGGGGTGAGGTGAGGAGAATCAGATTGTCGGCACACAATAAAAGAGCTGTTTGTGACCTATGTGTTGAGTGAGGTGTCTCTCGGCATGTGCAAGGCATTGGGACAGCCACATGGATGAGTGCAGTGACTGAACAGAGCAGGGCGGGGACATCTGGGAGCTGGATAAATATTGTCTAATGATTGCCAGCCCTGGATTTGCTGATGAACACACTTGGAGATCTGGGGGACTAATTTCTCTTTGCCTTTTCTCAGTTTGCTCATCAGCAGAATGGAGGCACTGCAGCGGGCGTGGCAATCTCACCTGCCCACAGGGGCTAGTCAGGATTTGTAAGCTGGTAGGAGAAGAATAGGGAGTTGGTGGGAGGTAGGGGTTGGGGAAGGTAGTCAACCAGCATGTATATGCACTTCCAGGGAGGAGGTTCACATTCAACGCAAGCCATTTGCTGCGAGAAGGAGCCTAGTGTTGTCCCGGCTCCTATTTTTCTGAGAGAAGTTTGAAATTTGTATTTTTATATGAACTCTAACTACTTTAAACATAGCTAATTTTTTTTTTAGATGGAGTTTTGCTCTCTTGCCCAGGCTGGAGGGCAGTGGCATGATCTCGGCTCACTGCAACCTTGGCTTCCTGGGTTCAAGTGATTCTCCAGCTTCAGCCTTCCAAGTAGCTGGGATTACAGGTGTGTGCCACCACGCCTGGCTAATTTTGTATTTTTAGTAGAGACATGGTTTCACCATGTTGGCCAGGCTGGTCTCAAACTCCTGACCTCAGGTGATCCAGCCGCCTCGGCCTCCCAAAGTACTGGGATTACAGGCATGAACCACACGCCTGGCCTAAACCTAGCTAATTCAGTTTTCAAAAAGCATAGTGCATACCCAGAAAGCCATCCCAGGGGCTGTATTTGGCTCGTAGCCCTAGGTTTATGAGCCCTAGGTTTATCCCAGTCTCTGGGATAGAGGCCACCCTGCCTAGCTCCTGACTGCATTGCTAAGTCTAGGAAACGGGGAGGGAGGAGTCGTTGTGGATAAAGAATGGCCATGAGGAGGAAGTTAGGGTGAAAGTGGGAGGTGAGATGTGGACCACACTATTACCAAGCCAGACCTGGACCTTGCTGGCTTTTGCTAGGAGAACTGCAGGGCCTGACAGGAATTATGCACAGAGGCAGGCAGGAAGGCGGCCCAGGGGGATGGTGTCCAGGCTGTGGGCGGCAGCAGCGTGGGCAGAAGAGTGCAGAGGTCAGGGAGGCAGCCGGGCAGCCGGGGCAGCCCAGGGAGCAGGAGAGGGCAAAGACAGCTGGGTGGACCCTGGGGCTAAGGCTGTTTGCCCTCTGCTGTCATGTCACCTGGTGGGTGTGTGCACCCCCTTACCAACTATGCACAGAGGAGAAGTATCACAGCCACCAGTGGATGCTCCAGGCATGAAGCGTCTATTGAGATAAGCATGAAACGTGGTCCAGCCCTTGAAACTTGTAATCATAGTTGGGAATATTGGCCGGTCACACAGGAAGAGAAGCAGAGTGGCAGATTGCTTATGAAGAGAATACGTTTAGGCTCAAACAACTTGGGTCTGAATTTTACTTTTGTCACTAACAAGCCATGCAGCTAGGGGAAGTTATTTAACTTTTTTGGGGGGCCTTGTTTGTTCATCTGGGGGTATTAATATTTCCTACCTCGTAGGGTTATTGTGAGAATGGAATGAAAATAGATGCCGTAATGTAAATGAAGTGCTTAGTACAGAGCCTGGCACACAGTAAGTGCTCCAATAGAGCGCAGTATTATTGTCAGACAAGCAGTAACCTCAGTTAACTTGTGATTAAGCACGAAATCCATTGTCTCAGCAGAGAACCAGTAACAGATGCAGTGAAAACTTATCCCTTCCCTATTGCAAATACTTTCCTAAACATACTCTCTCTGGCCTGAACTCCTGTTTCCAGGAAAGCAGGAGACATTGTAGTCACCTGGATAAGGGTCACCTGCACAGCTTGAGCAAATCAGTTTGTTTACCTGTCAATTTGTGTTTACCTGGATTGGAACTAGGGAAGGAATTTAGAGAGGATATTCCAAGGTCCTCCTCAGCTTTCCATAGCTTGAGTGGGAGCCAGTGAATTCAGTCATGGTCTATAGGCCTCTGTGGGAAGAGTAAGAGCCCGTCTTCTTGGGTGTGTCTCCAGGAAAGGGCTCTGGAAGTTATTTAAAAATTCTGCTACTGGCCAGGTGTGGTGCCTCACAATCCCAGCACTTTGGGAGGCCGAGGCAGGTGGCTTTCTTGCCGGCAGAGTTCCAGACCAGTCTGGCCAACATGATGAAACCCTGTCTCTACTAAAAATATAAAAATTAGCTGGGCGTGGTGGCGCATGCCTGTATTTCCAGCTATTGGGAGGCTGACGCAGGAGAATCGCTCGAGCATGGGAGATAGAGGTTGCAGTGAGCCGAGATCGCACCACTTGCACTCCAGCCTGGGTGACAGAAGAAGACTGTCTCCGCCGGGCACGGTGGCTCACGCCTGTAATCCCAGCACTTTGGGAGGCTGAGGTGGGCGGATCACCTGAGGTCAGGAGTTCGAGACCAGCCTGACCAATATGGTGAAACCCCATCTTTAAAGAAAAAAAATATTTAAAATTAAAAAAAAAAAAAAAGACTGTCTCCAAAAATAAATAAATAAAAAATAAACAGTAAAATAAAAACTCTGCTACTTAGCTAAATAAAGGGGATGATGGGCAGTGAGGCCTCCTAGGGGAGAATTTTAAGGAAAACCCTGGTGGCATTTCCAGAGGCCTTTCAGCAAGAGGAGAAAAATGGAAAAATCGCCCTGTTGGGTGCTGCACTGGCAAGAGTTGGGGTATCCTTTTACAGGGAGTCGGTGTCCTCTGATCTGCAGAGAGTATCACATTTTCCATCTTCTGCAGGTGTCACGTGAAAAGAGAACCCTTCTCGCTTTAGAACAGGAATCTTAACTTTCCTTGGCAATTCACACAGTGGATAGATTTTAGCAGAAAAAGAAACAGATGTGGGAGATGGTTTTCCACCAGCGTTCTGCCCTGTCTCTTCTAGGGTCCAAGAAGCCTTAACACTTTTTATCCCGCAGGTCTTGGAATTGGACGTCACACTACTCTGGAAAGTGGCATTAGTGCCATGTTGCAATGGGCACCATGATTGACTCCTAGGAAATGGGGCGTGGGAGAAGGCAGCACACATTAGAAGACTCTTGATGTTTAGGGCCTCACCTGTGCCTGTGGCGAGGCCAGCAGGAGTGGGCCAGGAGGTGAGTGTAGATGTGAGGCCTGGAGAGGACCAGCCTATGGACAAGTAGGCAGCTAATGGAGTTCCTCCCTGCCTTTCGGAACCTCAGCTGACCTCTTGGACTTGACCTCTAGGTGTCACAGAGGTCTACACCTGGCTAGCCTGGGTCTGTTGGTGGCTGTGGTCCAGGGTTTTCATCCACATTTTCTCCCTCTCTGTGTACTTCCTTTCTTCTCTATCATGGTTTCCCAGCTGGGGCTTTCACTGTTCTTTCCTTACTACTGGGCTCAATATTTTGTTCTTTTTCCCTTAAGGAAGGCTTAGGAAGGGGGTTAGGGTGGAGTGGGAGCTGATTTAACTTGGTTTTCCCATTCATGAAGGCTTCTTTTTAGAGACAAGTTCTTGCTCTGTCACCCAGGCTAGAGTGCAGTGGTGCGATTATAGCTCAGTACAGCCTCCAATTCCTGGGCTCAAGTGATCCTCAAGTAGCTGAAACTACAAACAGGTGCCATCACGCCTGGCTAATTTTGGTTTTTTGTTTTTTGTTTTTTTGAGATGAAGTCTTGCTCTGTTGCCGAGGCTGGAGTGCAGTGGCGGGATCTTGGCTCACTACAATCTCCGCCTCCTGGGTTCGAGCGATTCTCCTGTCTCAGCCTCCTGAGTGGCTGGGATTACAGGTATGCGCCACCACGCCTGGCTAATTTTTGTATTTTTAGTAGAGACAGGGTTTCACCATGTTGGTCAGGTTGATCTTGATCTCCTGACCTCATGATCAGTCTGCCTGGGCCTCCCAAAGTGCTGAGATTACAGGCGTGAGCCACCATGCCCAGCCCACTCCTGGCTAATTTTTAAATTTGTTGTAGAGGCTGGGACTCACTCTGTTGCCCAGGCTGGTCTTGAATTCCTGGTTGTGATCTTCTGGCCTTGGCCTCCCAACCTACTGGGATTACAGGTATAAGCCACCACACCTGGTTTCATGGAGGCTTCTAATGAGACTTGGATATTATCTGTGTACTTGATTATACATGTAGTCACCAAGATGTTCATCACAAAGCGTCCATTGCATAGTCTGTGCCTTGACCACGCCATTCCCGGGGATTCTGAGTCAATATTTAAAAATGCGGAGCCTATGATTCTCCTGTGATCATAATTATTGTTCATTGTGTATTTGACTTTGTGTGTGTGTGAAAAATGTAAATTTGTTGTGTGAGGATCTATAATGTGCCAAAAATGTTGTAATCCTGCTTTGTATTTCTTCATTTTTTAATAACCTGAACACCTGGGCTTCTTTTACCTCTGAGAGACCCTGTATTCAAGACCCTGCTAGATCAGTGGTCAGCAATCCTTTTCACCTAAGAGGGTGATTCAGGAAAAAGAAGAAAACATATTTATGGGGCATTTTTTCCCCCTCCAATCAAAATGAAGAGAGCTTTATTGAGTTTCATGACTCAGGGATGGGTGGAGCGTCAAGGAATGCTTAGTCCTACAGTGGGCTCTATTGAGTAGATAATATCAGTGAGAAAATGGGCACTGCATTTAGTTTTAATGTCCAGGTGTTTGGAGGCAGTTTTCTAATGTTTCATTCTGAAATTAGATCTCAGGATGCCTTATGATTCTCATCACTGCATGGGCTAGACCCTGTGATGCGTGGACCCGTGTTTTATACATCTCAGCACCCCTTTTGCCCAGCATGGTGCCCAGCACACGGTAGGGGCATAATAAATGCTTACTAGGAAACAATACGGTGTAATAGTTAAGAGCATAGACTCTAGCCAAACTGCCTAGCTTTGTCACTTATTAGCTGTGTGACTTTGGGCAAGTTACTTACCCTCTCTGGGTATAAAGTGGGGATTATATCAATCCCAACCTCATAGATGGAGATGGAATGAGTTAATATATATAAGCTCGTAGAGCAATGTCTAGCATATGCAAACCTTGTGTAAGTGTTAGCAGCTATTATAAATATTATTATTGAACTGAATGGAAGCCCAAGGTGGCCTTCGGTGCCAGAGCCTCACAGTGAATCTTTTCCATCTCTGGCTTCCATTTTGTCACCATTGATCAGATCTCTTTATCAGATTTCCATATAAAATAACTATGCCTTTTCCACTCATTCAAAACAAGCTTTTTTAGAGGGAAGCAAAACCCCAAAACCCGAGATGCTTCTGAAGCAGACCTGGACCGAGCTGTAATGGATAGTGTGTTGGCCTAATTACCTGGGATAGAGGCTGCACATCTAGGTTTTGGAAACAACTCTTTTCCAATGAAAGTGCCAGTTTCTCTTTTCCCTTTCATTTGTTCTTACAGAATACCCTCTCAGAATGCTCAGCTAGTCAGTCCTGGCATTGACAGGGGAGAGATCCCCCGGAATCATACATGCCAAGTAAAATATGGCTCCAAGAGCCTTGTCCACTGGATGGCTTCATCCTTAATCATGTTTGTTTTTGTTCATTGGCTAATTTCTTAAGTTTTAAAAACTGAAGTATAACATACACACCAAAAAGTCCACATATGTTCAGCCCCCCAAAATTCACAAGTTGAACATGCTTGTGTCACCAACCCCCAGAGGAAGACACATTACACAAGCGTAGCTGTGCCCCTTCTGGGTACTCCAATGTCCCCTACCCCATCCCACCAAGCGTGACTATTCTGATTCTAACCCCCTGGAATGGAATCTTCTAGCATGTCCACGTTAGTAGCTGGAACTCCCCCTGAACGCTGGGTTTGTGAGATTCACTCAGCGTTGGCTGTGGTTGTAGATCATTCATTCTCAATGCCGTATAGTGCTCTGTTATGTAAATTCACCATGATTTATTTTCCCATTTTACTTTTGATGAGCACATGGTCGTTTTTGGTCTGGGACGTCTGTGAGTAGTGCTGCTGAGAACATGCTGCTACTTGTCTTTTGGATACCTTAAGTATACACACCTCACAGGGGAGTTACTGGGTCATGGGGCAGGCGTGTGTTCAGTAGATGCTGCCGAATGCTTTTCCAAAGGGGTGCCAATGATCTGCTTGATTCGATTTTGAGGAAGAAAACTGTTCTATAATCAGATTTTGAGTTGCTTTTTTTCCTAGAGACAGGGTCTTGCTCTGTCACCCAGGCTGGAGTGCGGTGGTATAATCATAGCTCTTTGCAGCCTTGAGCTCCTGGGCTCAAGCAGTCCTCCTGCCTCAGCCTCCTGAATAGCTGGGATTACAGGTGCACCACCACACCCAGCTAATTAAAAAAAAAATATTGTAGAGAGAGGAGTCTCATGATGTTGTCCAGGCTGGTCTCGAACTCCTAGCCTCAAGCGATCTTTCCACCTCGGCCTCCCAAAGTGCTGGGATTATAGGCGTAAGTCACTGCACCTGGCCTCGATTTGGGTTTTAAAGCAGAATATCATGACACAAACTCTGTTGATTTTACCATGTCTCCTCCCCTTCTCTCATGTGTGTGAGCCATATGATAACCAGGTAAATTCATTCAAGTTTGCTGTAACTGCTTCTTTTTGGAGAGACTCTTGAAAGTCTTTTAGAACTGCTACTGAAATGGAAGTTTTAAAGTTGTTTTCCTAAAATTGCTCCTTTTTTCTTTTCAAGAGTAGCACATATAATCACTATACTCCCTGCAAAAGAAGTCCTCCTTCTCTTCCCCAGCCTCAACTTTTTACGGAATGAAATGTAGAGCTTAAGGAAATTTTGAGTGAAAATCAAACACCCGTGAGATTACAGATTTTCCAAAATTTGCTGATTGGCTCATTCTTCTTATAATTTCAATTATAGTTGCCCCTCTTTGGAATCTGACAAAACTGGGCAAGTGGAGAGAGTCCAAAGCTCCCCCGTCCAGTTCCTAACTTTTCCTCGTAAGCAACCACAGTGCCAGCTGTTTCAGAAATGCAGAAGATAGAAGCGCCTTCCCATCCAGCCCCAGGGACCTTATAAATAGCGGCCTTGAGTCTGAGAGGCAACTTAATTGAATCTGTTAGTTCTGGCCTGCCCTCCCTTCCCTGACCCCCACACAACAAGCTAGAAACAACATCCCACAGAATTACAGCAAAAATATTATTTCATGCACTCCTCCCTCATAAAAATCCCTTACCAAAGCGCTCTCAAATCCTGTAGTCTGAGGCAGTTATGATTTTATTTTACAGATGGGAAAATAAAGACCTGCAGAATTGACTTGACACAGTAAGAACCGGAAGAACTAGAGTCTGGAAGCCAGACCTGTGCTTGGGAATTTGTACTTCTAGGAGGAGAGGGTCTCCTTTCTAAGGAGAATTTTTATTTATTTATTTATTTATTTTATTTATTTATTTTTCTGAGATGGAGTCTTGCTCTGTATCCCAGGCTGGAGTGCAGTGGTGCGATCTCGGCTCATTGCAACCTTCGCTTTTCCGGTCCTTGTTCAAGCAATTTTCCTGCCTTCAGCCTCCCAAGTTGCTGGGATTACAGGTGCGTGCCACCATGGCCAGCTAATTTTTGTATTTTTAGCAGAGACGGGGTTTCACCATGTTGGCCACGCTGGTCTTGAACTCCAAACCTCGTGATCCGCCCACCTCAGCCTCCCAAACTGCTGGGATTACTGGTGTACAGGCGTGAGCCACTGCTCCTGGCCTCTAAGGAGAATTTAAGGATGATGTGGCTGAAGCAGGAGTTCATCATGAGGTCCTTTTCGCGGGGTGACCTTCACATCCTGGGGCCTGGGCTTTTGCTGGGTTGGAAATGGTCTTTGGTTAGGACATATTGTCAAGGAATTTAGTGCTTTTTGTTGGTAGTGGCCAAGAGTTGAAACTGAGTGAATACCCATCAGTCGGGGAATGGCCCAATAGCTTTGACACCTTTATATCATGAATTGTAACAGAACAATTAAAAGGATTTTGGCAAATTATGGTAGAATAAAAAAGGAGGGAGAGACTGTGTGTGATGTATAATTCCATTTTTGTTAAACAATAATGCCCCCCACATCGCCCAAAACTTCACTATTCAGTTTGTGTGTGTGTAGAATTACATGAATATGGGGAGAATTGTGGAAGGACACAAACTAAGATGTCAACACGGGCCACCTGGAAAGGCAGGGATGTGGGTAGCCATGTGGGAGGATAGGGCACAAGAGAATAGTATCAGTGATATAATGCTATTTGAATAAATTTTACATATGCCTCTATATGTATACATATGCATAAAGGAATGCACACAATTATGTGTATAAATTAAAAAAAATATCAAACCAGAGTGGCTCTAATACAAAGAAGGCTCTGAGCCCCACATGGGTCAGTTACCTTGGCGAGAGCTCGGTTCCACGGCTGCAGGCTTTACCCTGTCAGCCAGCTGTGTTGCAAGTGAAGGACATTGGTCAGCAGTGGGCGGCTGAGTACAGACACTGCTGCGTTTGGCAAACCGATAATTATAGCTCCCATCTCTGCTGTGTGTGTGTACTATGTGCTGGCATTCTCATAATTTCTAAGTCAGGTATTTTTATTCCCATTTTGTGGATGAGGAAAAACAAGGGCGAGTCACTCAAGACCTCACAGTGACTGAGTGGTGCTGAAATTCAAGCCCGGGTCTGTGAGTCCAGAACTCCAGCTTCTTCTTTTTTTTTTTGAGACGGAGTTTCATTCTTGTTGCCCAGGCTGGAGTGCAATGGCACAATCTTGGCTTACTGAAACCTCTGTCTCCTGGGTTCAAGTGATTCTCCTGCTTCAGCCTCCCGAGTAGCTGGGATTACAGGCATGTGCCACCCCGTACAGCTAATTTTTGCATTTTTAGTAGAGACAGGTTTCTCCTTGTTGGTCAGGCTGGTCTTGAACTCCTGACCTCAGGTGATTCTCCTGCCTTGGCCTCCCATAGGGCTGGGATTACAGGTGTGAGCCACCGTGCTGGCCTCAGAACTTCAGCTTCTCAGGTTACTTCCTAATTGCACCTGGAGCTGGGCTTAACTGCCCTCAGTGGAGTGAGCGCCCGCCTGCTTTGATCCAAGCTGAGATTCCTGTGGGGCCCTCTCTACAGATGTGGGTCCTACAGTGCGGGTCCTACATTTAGATGTAGGTCCTAAATGTGGGTCCTACTTACACAAACTCAGCCACCACTGAGTGAGCATTCCCTGTGTGTCCTCACTGGCCTCTTTCTTGGTTTTGGATGGCAAAACTTCTTATCTGTGTATGGGGTGAGCAGCCTGTTCGGGCCACTGTCCCCAAGAGAGCAGGGCTGCACAGCAAAGTAGGGCATCCGGATGTCCTACCTCAGGACAGGTGAAAGGCAGACGGGGCTGTAGAAAAGGACACTTTGACCAAGTCTGACATCTATCTGGGCCCTGTGTCATTTCACCAGTCCCTTGGGGGAGCCGATGCTTAGGGCTTTCATGTGGTCTCACTTCCACTTCTGCCTGCCACATCCCCAACTCCACTAACCACAGAAGAACTAATAGTTGTGGCTTATTTGGTGGGCTGCTAACATGGCTTCCACACAAATTGCTGAGTGCCTTTGCTGTTGCCAAAGGTCCCTCAAAGCCAGAACTTAAGAGAAATATCACAGGTCTGCAAGTTGATATTACTTGAGACTTTGCTCATTTGTAAAATGGAAATATGATTTTGCTCCTGCTTTCCATTAAAAGAATATATATGGCCCGGTGTGGTGGCTCACACTTGTAATCCTAGCACTTTGGGAGGCTAAGGTGGGCGGATCACTTGAGGTCAGGAGTTTGAGAGCATCCTGGCCAACATGGCAAAGCCCCGTCTCTACTAAAAATACAAAGATTAGCTGGGTGTGGTGGCGGGCACCTGTAATCCCAGGCTGAGGCACAAAAATTCCTTGAGCCCAGGAGGTGGAGATTGCAGTGAGCTGAAATCATGCCACTGCACTCCAGCCTGGGCAACAGAGTGAGACTCTGTCTCCAATATACATTTGATAGGTAATTTGTAAAAAAATAGCAAGAGACATATATATTGGAAAGATAAGGCCAGTTCTGTGTCTTAGGTTTTGGCTGAAAACAACTGTGCTGCTAGCGCCAGCCGTAGTTGCCATTTAATTTTTTCTTTTTTTTTGAGACGGATTCTTGCTCTGTCATTCAGGTCATTCGGGCTGGAGTGCAGTGGTGTGTTCTCCGCTCACCGCAACCTCTGACTCCCGGGTTCAAGCGATTCTCTTGCCTCAGCCTCCTGAGTAGCTGGGATTACATCGCCACCTCGGCCTCCCAAAGTGCTGGGATTATAGGCATGAGCCACCGTGCCTGGCCAGTAATCACCATTTTTATGTAGTAAGTCCGGATGTTTCCAGTGTGAATGGACTGCTGTCTTCTCCAGGGTGCTCCTTTCCTCTCCTCTCCTCTCCTCCCCTCCCCTCCCCCTCCCCCTCTCCTTTCTTTTCCCTTTCCTCCCTCCCTCTCTCTCTTTCTCTCTTTCTCTTTCTTACTTTCTTTGCAATCTCGGCTCATGGCCACCTCCAGCTCCCAGGTTCAAGTGATTCTCCTGCCTCAGCCTTTCGATTAGCTGGGATTACAGGTGTGCACCACCATGCCCAGCTAATTTTTGTATTTTTAGTAGAGAAAACGTTTCAACATATTGGCCAGGATGGTCTCGAACTCCTGACCTCAAGTGATCTCCCCGTCTCGGCCTCCCAAACTGCTGGGATTACAGGTGTGTGCCACCGTGCCCAGCCTGGTGTTGTGTTTTAACAATGGCATCAGTGACTTCCAGGAGCAGGCCCCTTTTGTGAAAGTCGACTTGACTGTGCAGGTTAGCTGGCTGCAGGGACAACCTCCCTGGCCCTCACGGTTTCTCTGTGGCAGATGGCCTCATTCCCCTGGCGGGGTTGTTGCAGCTGGCACTGGAGCCACTGCTTGCTGCCTTCCTTCACTGCCTGTGGAAGCCGCCACAGATCCCCAGGAGGGGGAGGCCAGAACGAGGACAAAGTGAGTAGCAGGCTGGGGTCTTCGCTCGAGGATCTGGGGCAAGACTTGTCATGGCCGGCTCCTTTCCTCTCTGCCCACAGATCGTAGACTGAGCTTCCTGAAGGCTGTAGACAAACTGTCTGGCCTCTCAGCTTATCTTTCTAGAGAGGACATTCTTTTGAAGGAGCCTGTAAATGTTGTGATTGTGAACAGTGATCTTATTGTTAGTTCCTTAAGGGCTTGGACTAAGTCTCTAGTACCTGCCACAGTGCCTGATGCATAGTAAGACTCCAAAGAAATGCTCTTCATTGGCATGAAACTCCCTATAGACCCTATGGCTGGACAGCGCGACAACTGATCCTTTAGGAAAGAGTTTTCTTTCTTCCTTTGCCTTCCCCTGTGCATAATAAAGTGTGGGATCAGCAAATCTTTCCCCCATCCTTATTCTTTTCATTTATTTTACTTAAAAAGTGATTTCTGGCCAGGCATGGTGCCTCATGCCTGTAATCTCAGAACTTTGGG
This sequence comes from Ateles fusciceps, assembly GCA_036589455.1. Taxonomy (NCBI): domain Eukaryota; kingdom Metazoa; phylum Chordata; class Mammalia; order Primates; family Atelidae; genus Ateles; species Ateles fusciceps. Next base: position 5,443,411 of record JAZHEH010000228.1, on the reverse strand, counting down.
AAGCTGAGATGGGTGGATCACCTGAGGTCAGGAATTCGAGACCAGCCCGGTCAACATGGTGAAACCCAGTCTCTACTAAAAATACAAGAATTAGCTGGGTGTGGTGGTGCACACCTGTAATTCCAGCTACTCAGGAGGCTGAGGCAGGAGAATTGCTTGAACCTCGGAGGCGGAGGTTGCAATGAACTGAGATTGCTCCACTGCACTCCAGCTGGGTGACAGAGGGAAACTCTGTCTTGAAAAGAGAAAAGTGATTTCCTTCTGACCAATTAAGTAAAGGTGATTGGACCTTCCCACACGCCCCTCTCCTGTTTGCATTCCGAGAGGGGATGTTGGAATAGATTCTGTTTGGTTCTGCTTAAATCTAGGAGTAGATTGACCAGCTTGAGAGAGATTTTCTTCATCCTGGGAGCTCTCCTGTTAGGAATGTGGAGTCTTCTGAGGTCCCAGATCCAGATAAGACAAGGGTGGGAGCTCCCAGTGGGCTCCTAGGCACCACGTTGGAGGGTGTCCTTCAGAGAAAGGGGAAAACAATTCATCCAGATAGGATAAGAAAAGGAATGACATCACAGTAGGCATGGCAACCGCAGGGTAATCATACTCTCCCCACGAGGTGGTCAGGACCCCAAGGGAAGACCTAGTTTCATTGCGTTCCTTCTCCCTTTAGGGCAGGCGGGAGCAGGGAGGCATAGAGGAGGGCACGCTTCTCCAATGGCTGAAGTAGGCCAGGGGTTTTGCTCCTCATCCCTGCACTGCCTCCCTGCTCTGACGGTTTCTCTGGAGTCCTGGTGTGCTACCTGGAAGTATTCGCATTCGGTTGCTTTATTATCCAGGGTTGCACTGGGAGTATGGTGGAGAGAGGGAGCAAAAAGACGAGCGAGGGAAGCAGATCACTGGTCAGAGAAGTAGAGATGTGATATGATCCGCAGAACGCCAAGCTCTGTCCTCGGTGCCCCCTCCCCAGAGGCTCCAACCCCCCCCGAGAACACAATGGTCAGCTTCCTATTCCTCACTGGCTTCTTCTTGGGGCCTGGATTTCCGCAGTGGATCTGTAAGCCATGTAAGTTGTGCTAATTTCAAAGCCGCCTGTGTCTCCAGCATCTCCCTGGGGCACCTGTGTGGTGAACGCTGGCCCTTGGGATGTCCGGGAATGTTGTCTCTGGCAGGTGGGTCTTGAGCACAGTGCACAGGTTTTAAGTGTCGAAGAGTCAAATAAGGGGGGTGAGTGAGGTTGGTTTTTGGGGGCTCCTGGGTGTCCTGCGCCTGGAAATCATTTCTCCTTTCCTGTCCCTGTGAGGTCACTATGCCTGGGTCAGACCTGGTTGCTGCCTCCCTGCGGGTCAAGTCATAGTTGCATGTATGTCTCGCTGCCACCCTGAATTTGGGATTTTACAAGTGGGCGAGGTAGCCAGACCACAGAGTGATCAGCCAGGGGAGGCTGGTGCTCCATCTTCTCTTCACCTGCACTCCCTCCCCCAGCTGTGGATGCCCAAAGACATTTAAGGCTCTCCTGGGAAGCAGGCTGTTTGGCTTCTTTAGTCAGAAGTTCTGGAGCTCTTGCTGCAAGCTGGAGAAACTGCTGCCCCAGCTCCTTGTGGCTCTGGGTCACTTTGTAAAGGATGATTGCATTTTTCTATTGAGAGAAAGTTCACACAACATGAAATTCACCATTCTAACCATTTTAAAGTGCATAATTCAGTGGTGGTTAGTACATCCACCATCACCCGCATCTGATGCCAGAACGTTTTCATCACCCTGAAAGGAAATCCTGCACTCAGGAAGCAGACACTCCTCACTCCCCTGTCCCCCTCCACCCCTGGTAACCACTAATCTGCTTTTTGTCTTCATGGATTTCTCCATTCTAGATATTTCATAGAAATGAAATCATGTAACACATGTGGCCTTTGTATCTGGCTGCTGTCACTCAGCATAATGTTTTCAGCGTTCAGCTATGATGTTGCTGGTATCAGTACTTCCTTCCTTTTTATGGCTGAATAATAGTCCCTTGTATGAATACGCCATGTTGGATTTACTCATTCATCTGTTGATAGACATTTGGGTTATCTCTGCTTTTTGGCTGTTATGAAGCATGGTGATATAAACCTTCATGTACAATCTTTGCGTGGACATAACGTTTTCAATTCTTTTGGGTGTATGCCCAGGGGAGGAATTTCTAGGTCACAGAGTAACTCTATGTTTAAAGTTTTGAAGAACTGCCAAACCATTTTCCCCAGTGGCTGCGGCATTTTATGTTCCCATCAGTGATGTATGGGCAGGGGGCTGGGGGGAGGTGGGGTCTAATTTCTCCACCTCTTTGCTGACATTTGTGATTCTAGCCATCCCAGCAGGTGTGAAGTGGTAGCTCATTTTTTTTTTTTTTTTTTTTTTGGGACAGTCTCGCTCTGTACCCAGGCTGGAGCACAGTGTCATGATCTCAGCTCATTGCAACTTCCACCTCCTGGGTTCAAGTGATTCTCCTGCCTCGCCTCTCGAGCAGCTGGGACTACAGGTGCACGCCACCACGCCCAGCTAATTTTTGTGTTTTTAGTAGAGACAGGATTTCACCATATTGGCCAGACTTGTCTCAAACTCCTGACCTCAACTGATCCACCCACCTTGGCCTCCCAAAGTGCTGGGAAAGTGTTGGGATTATAGGCATCAGACTCCATGTCTGGTCTCATTGTTGTTGTTGTTTTTTTTTCTTTTGAGACAGAGTCTGGAGTGCAGTGGCACAATCTTGGCTCACTGCAACCTTCTCCTCCCAGGTTCAAGCGATTCTCCTGCCTCAGCCTCTTGAATAGCTGGGATTACAGGCACATGCCACCACACCTGGCTAATTTTTGTATTTTTAGTAGAGAAGGAGTTTCACCATGTTAGCCAGGGTGATCTCGAACTCCTGGCCTCAAGGGACCTGCCCACCTCGGCCTCCCACAGTGCTAGGATGACAGGCATGAGCCACTGCACCCGGTCTATTTGCCCATTTTAAAATTGGGTTGTCTTTTCGTTGAGGAGAAATGAGTTTATTTTAACACATGATTGTTTCTTTCCCCAGCCCCAGCATGGTGTGACCAGCCTGTGGAGATGGAGGAGTTTAGTGGGTCACTTAGAAGCAGGCATAGGTCTTTGCCTCTTAGGCTACCCTTCAATGTTTTTTGGGGTCTCTTCTTCCCTGGCTATCCTTAAATGTTTTTTCCCCCCAGAGTTCCTGTCCTTGACTGAGTTCTTGTTTTCCCCCAATTCTCTAGCTGACCTCCCTCCGCACCCTTGGCATCCTTCCCCATACATAATGTTGGTTACTCCCCAGTGCACATATTCATCCTGGGCTTCTCTCTGGAGCTCCGCATTTGCATATCCAACTGGGACCTCAACATGTTCAAAACTCACCACACTTCTCTGCCAAGCCTTCATCTGCTCCCGCCTTTCCCATCAGGATGAGTGTTGTCATCGTCTACCTAGTTGGCCAAGCTGGACGTCATCGGGGTCCCTCCTCTCTCTCTCTAGGCATGTCTGCCCTCTTCCCACCCAGTCTTGTTCCTTTGCTATGGTCAGTAGTTCTTCCTAATGTATTATCAGTTCATCGCTGCCACTCTGACTGCCTTAGTTCTGGTCTTTGTCATTCCCATACACTTTCTAGCTTGAGTTACTTTCATCCATCTGTACCCTGCCAGAATGATCCATTTTATATCACTCGCTGCTTCAAACCCTTCAGTGACCCGTTTTCTGAAGGATCAACTTCCAACTCCTTTGTTGGGTGTATGAGCCCTCTACCTTCTCTCCAAGTCATATTCCCCTGTTCGTGGTTTCCTCAGAACTCACTTCAGCCATAAGGAATCCCTTGAGGTTTCTTGGATAGGTTGTGTTCCTTCAAATCATTATGCCTTGAGTGCCCTGCTATTGGTATGAGTTAATATATGTGACCCAGGATAGATTTTCAGGACTGGATTATGGACCCAGTATGGCCCAAACCAAATACTAATATGGATAGAGAACATGGTGAGTGTGGGTTGGATGTGCATTTTGATTCAATCATTTATGTGAAAGAACTTGCAAACTGAATAGAAATTAGACTGCATTGTATTGCATTTATAAGCTACCTTTATTGCAAAGGTGATATAGTCTTCTGGAAAAATTCTGGCATTTGCCCCTATGTATAGTTCATAGTTACTTTTTGAACCAAAAACAACAGAGGATACATGATAGGACAAGCATATGGGTATGTTGGGAGCTGATGGGACAAAATATCTGACATCTTATTTGGATTCCAGGACTGCCATAGCTACAGACTGCTATGAACACCAGCATCTCTTACTTGTTTGGAGTCCCACCTCCTTAACCTCTGGATTTCTTGTAACTTTCCTAAGGATGTTAGTCCCTAGCTAGGGAAACAAAATGAAATTGAAGGAGTGATTTTTTTTACTCTTTTCCAAATAATTTGTAAAACACTTTTATTTATCTTTCTATTGCTTAGAGCTTTATCTTTCTCCCTTAAAATTTTTTATTTTCTTAATTTTAATTTTTAAAAAGAAACATAGTCTCACTCTGTTGCCCAGGCTAGAATGCAGTGGTGCAATCATAGCTCATCACAGCCTTGAACTCCTGGGCTCAAGCGATCCTCTTGCTTCAGCCTGGGGAGTAGCTGGGACTACAAGCATGAACTGTCATGCCTGGCAATTTTTAATTTTTAATTTTTTTGTTGAGATGGGGTCTTGCTATGTTGCCCAGGCTGGTCTCAAATTCCTGACCTCAAGTGATCCTCCCACCTTGGCCTCCCAAAGTGCTGGGATTACAGGCATGAACCACCACACCTAGCCCTTCCTCAAACTTTTCCTTGGAAAAATGTCAAGCCTTCTGAAAAGTTGTGAAAATAGTGCAATGAACACCAATATCCCCTTTGCTCAGATTCACCATTGACTAGCATTTTGCTACGTTTGTTTTCTCTCTCCCCTACCTTTTATGTGTGGGGTGCACCCGTGTGAGCACACATCTATATTTTAGGAAAAGTGAGATTTAGTTTGTAGTACACCTTCCTTTTCTTGGTATGTTTTCAAGCCTCTGACAAAACGCAGTGCCAAAACTGAAGCCTTGAGTTCTCGGCTCAGTGCTGCCACTGACAGGAGCATACTTGGACGATCGTGAAAAAGTCTTCCCCCTCTCCGAGCCTCAGTTTCCCCCATCAGTGAAATGAGGGCTTGGATCCCCCTGTTCTTGAAGTCCTCTCCTTGTACTCAATATTCTACAGCCCCTGTGATGGCCGGAAAACCTAGCCCTTTGGGAAATTGTCAGAACATACTTAATGGACTTGTGAGATGAACCCCAGAAATTTATTGCTCGCTGGGCTTTGGCCAGGACTGCATCTGGTTTATAACAAGGAGTGTTTTTTTTTGCTTGAGAGAGCTACCAGTGCTTTGCCTGCCTAGGAGGGGGAGGTGGGCTTGGTGGGGTTTCTACCAGAAGGAAGCAGCAGGAACTCTGACCTGCTTGTTGCCAAGTAAGCAGACAGAGAGGCTCGGAACCCCTTCCCCCGCCACGTTTCCTTGAGGTGCCTGCTCGTTTCATCTGCCGTTTGCCTTGCTTCCCCCACACCCTTTATAGCTCCTTTTGTTCAAGGATCTTGCCACCTCCTTTTCTGTCCCTGGCCCACCTCCAGGTTAAATATCCAAGAAGGACAGCAGGAGTCTGAAGATGCTGATGACATGGGGGGGCATTTATGGCCGGCCCCGAAGAAAGGCTTTCATAGGTGGGGGTGATTGATATGGCTTGCTGGAGACTTCCACAGCGCTCCCACCCACAGGGCCCAGGGCAGAGGTCCGAGATGCACCAGGCTTATTTGACGGCTTTAATTCCCATGGGTAGGATTGGAGAAAGGTTTAGTAAAGGAGAAAGGACTCAGATGTGTTGGGGTTGAGGGAAGGAACTAGTGAGATCGGGTTGACAAGGGGTTCATTTGTCCATTTGGTAAGTGTTTATTGAAAGTCTGCTATATTATGTATAAACGCCTTTTGACCCAAAAAGTCTGAAATTTGGGTGGCAATCATTAATTTGTGTTAGATACTGTACTATGTTATAGAAGTGGTAGAAATAATGTTAATAATTGTCATACTTCCTTTCCTGACAATCACATGCTAATAAGCATGTCACATCGCTTCCATTGACTCCTCCAAACAACTTGGATGGGGGTGGTATTGTCCTCACTGTGCAAGGGAGGAAGGGAGGTTTGGAACGGTGCCTTGCTCAAGGTCGGGGAATGAGTAGAGGTGGGATGGGAATTCGAGTTCAAGTTTGATTTCAAATTCCACACTCTTCACCTCTGAGTCTCTTGTTCCCAAAAGCTGTTTATGGACTGGTGCCAGTCTGTGATAGTTTTCACTGACCCAAAATATAAGGACAGTATAACTGGATTTCTTTTTTTTTTTTTTGCCGAAATCAAAGCAATCTGTGCATCAGAATAACTGGATTTCTAATAACACTTACTTTTTAAAATTCAGTGGTTCTGAACTGGAGCGATTTTGCCCCCAGGGGACATTTGGAAGTGCCTGGAGACCTTTTTTGGTTGTTACAACTGGAAAGTGCTGTTGGGATATAAGGGTATTGGCCAGGGCTGCTGCTGAGCCTCCCACAGAGCACAGGACAGCTCTCTGTTCTCCTTCCCTCCACTGCCATAGCAGAGAATTCTCCAGTCCAAAGTGTTAACAGATCTGAGGTTGAGGAACTCTGATTTAATTTGAAAAACTCATCTTAAAATTACATTATCCTGACTTTTGGGATATGTATTCAATGCCCTTTCTTTTAAGAAATAATGGTGTTTAAAAAAAGTTGGCAAGACCATGTTGAACCATCCAATTTTGTTGTTGTTAAAAATATCTTGGATTATGGCTGAGCATGGTGGCTCACGCCTGTAATCCTAGCACTCTGGGAGGCCGAGGTGGGAGGATCACTTGAGGTTGGGATTTTGAAACCAGCCTGGCCAACATGGCAACACCCTGTCTCTACTAAAAAATACAAAAAAGTTAGCTGGGCGCGATGGCAGGAACTTGTAATCCCAGCTCCTTGGGAGCCTGAGACAGGAGAATCACTTGAACCCACGAGGCAGAGGTTGCAGTGAGCAGAGATCATGCCATTGCACTCCAGCCTGGATGACAGAGTGAGACTCTGTCTCAAAACAAAAAATCTTAGATTGTGAAATTCAGACATCTAGGAATTACTTAATCTAGGAATTATATAAAAAATATTGTTGGCCCAGCATGGTGGCTCCCGCCTGTAATCCCAGCACTTTGGGAGGCCGAGGCAGGTGAATCATGAGGTCAGGAGTTAGAGACCAGTGTGGCCAACATGGTGAAACCCCGTCTCTACTAAAAATACAAAAAATTAGCTGGGCGTGGTGGCACGTGCCTGTAATCCCAGCTACTCGGGGAGGCTGAGGCAGAAGAATTGCTTGAACTCAGGAGGCAGAGGTTGCAGTGAGCCGAGACCATAGCACTGCACTCCAGCCTGGGCAACAGAGTAAGACTCCATCTGAAAAAACAAAAAAACAAAAAAAACCCTGTTTATTAGGGATTAAAGAAGGCAAATATCTCAGGTTATAAGTAAGGCAATGCCTGGTGACGGGTTCTTGGGGCTCCTGGAGTTTAATAACAAATATTTGGGCTGGGCGCCGTGGCTAACGCCTGTAATCCCAGCACGTTGGGAGGCTGAGGTGGGTGGATTGCCTGAGGTCAGTTTGAAACCAGTGTGGTCAACATGGTGAAACCGTGTCTCAAAAACAAACAAACAAACAAAGCCCAAATATTTATTGACTACATATTGTCTTGCACGGTGCGAGGCCTTATGGGAGGTCCAAAGGAATTTTGCCCTAATGATCCTAATGAGCTCCATAGGACAAAAAATGAACACGTATAAAGTGGAAAACAAGGAAAGCCTGGCAGATGATGGTTAAATTTATTTGCTGATCGATGTTAACAAGGGAAACGAAGAGGTTTTACCAGGAGGAGCACGAGGTTCTTGATTTGAGTCAGCCATCAAGTAGCCCAGGTGACCCTGGGTAAGGCTTTCTTATTGCTCTCCTATCTTGGACAAGGGCCCCTCAAGCCCAAGTGAGAAAGCTGTTTCTGATATCTCCTTTCCTCTTGTCTCCAGTGGGACACCCAGTCCTGAGAATTCTATTTTGGGAACGTTTCTAGAGCCTGCCCAGTCTTTTCCTAGTCCGGTGCATGCTCCACCCTGTGGCCAGGGTAATCTTGCTGAAACAGAAATCTGCTCACGTCACCCACCTCTGCTTAAAACCTTCAGTGATTTCCTCATTGCCCACAGGATAAAGTCCAAACTCCTTGGCAAGGCACTCTTGGCTGCGTCGTCCGGGCCCGGCCTCCCTCTCCAGTCTTCCTCAGCCTTTGCTCCTCATTGCTTCTCTCCCCGTGGTCTGGATGCTCCAGATGGCTCACTCTCTGTGCAGACTGCTGACCCGCTCCCTGGAATCCCCTTCCCTCTCTTTTCTACCTGGTAAAATCATACCAATTTTCTAACTTAATTTTTCTTTTTAGACAGGGTCTCACTCTGTTGTCCAGGCTGGAGTGCAGTGGCACCATCACGGCTCACTGCAGCCTCGACCTCCCAGGCTCGAGCGATCCTCTCGCCTTGGCCTCCCCAAGTGTTGAGATTATAGGTGTGAGCACCGCACCTGGCCCGTGCTAATCTTTTAATGCCTGTCTCAATATTCTCCTCTGGAAGATGCCCCAGACCCTGCAGACAGGGACCACTTCCTCACTTCTCCCCCACGGGTCTGTGAACCTGTTAAGGCAGCACCTGCTGTTTTTCTGCTGCTTTGTGTGACCGTATACCCAGCATGGTGCTTAGCACACGGCAGGTACGCAACCACTGCTTGTTGAGTAGAAAACAAATGGATAAAGGAGGGATAATTTAAAGTGGAGATAATAATGTTTAACTTTTTTACCACCCAAGGTTGCTTGTGGCATGTATGTGAGAATATTTTTTGAAGAACTCTGAAAAAAATGTGAGGCTCTACAAATGCAAAGCAAGGTATTGATTATTGTTTTCAAAAGTAGAGATGATTAACCTTTGAACTATTATATCACCATTACACATTGTTTTTTTTGAGTCAGGGTCTTGCTCTGTTGCCCAGGCTAGAATGCAGTGGCGCAACCTTGGGTTACTACAGCCTAAAGCTCCTGGGCTCAATTGATCCTCCTGCCGCAGTCTCCTGAGATGCTGGGACTACGGGCATAAGCCACTACAGCTGGCACACACTGTATTTAAGAGAAAAGGGGGCCAGGTGCAGTGGCTCACACCTGTAATCCCAGCACTTTGGAAGGCTGAGGTGGGCAGTTCACCTGAGGTCACGAGTTTGAGAACAGCCTAGCCAACATGGAGAAATCCTGTCTCTATTAAAAGTAAAAAAGAAAATTAGCTGGGTGTGGTGGTGCACGCCTGTAGTCCCAGCTACTTGGGAGGCTGAGGCAGGAGAATTGCTTGAACCTGGAAGGCAGAGGTTGCAGTGAGCTGAGATCGTGCCCCTGTACTCCAGCCTGGGCGACAGAGCAAGACTCTAGAGTAAGACTCTATCTCCAAAAAAAAAAAAAAAAAAAAAAAAGAGTAAAGGGAATGGTGGTTGAGACTAGGAATTGGTATACCAGGGAGACATGTAGAAAAACCCAGGTGGCCAGAATATTGCACAATTCAGCAAAGATATGCCTTGTTGGTGCAGGAAGCAAACACAGCTTGGCTTGTGACTCAGTGGCATGGACCTGCCTGGAGGCCTCTAGTGACAGCACACCCTTTTCTTCTCCGGATCTAGGGCTGAAGATAGGGCCATGGCAGGAGGGAGGAGGGCCTTGATTTTCTTTCTCTTGTGTGTTCCCCTTTCTTCTCTTTCTGATTCTTCCGTTTTCCAAATATTGTTTTAACCACCCCAAGTGGAACATGGCACATGAAAGAAGCAATAAAATGGAAGAAGAGGCTACTGGACTTTTACGATTGATATCTGGGAATGTTCTTATTCCCAGCACCAGCTCCCCCCGCACCCCCACCTTAGGCTTTAATTCTATCCAGGGCAGGTATTTTCTTTGTATACTTTTGCACCCTCTGCAGGTGCGTTGCACATAGTAGGTGTTCATGAATGCTTGCTGCATGAATGAATGAGCTCCTGAGTAAGAATGAAGTTGACCTCTTGTGCCGATTCCTTGGTGCGTCCTCTCTCCTCTCTCTCCTTTTCCCTGAAAAGAGGGATTCTTCCTCCATTTAGCCAGATGAGGAGAGAGGCAATTTTCTTTGGCACTTCCTCTGGAAACTCTTATTGTCACCTATAGGTTTGAGTCCAGGGGCTGGATCCCTCACTCTTCAGACCCCTGAAGGTTGCCCATAGCAGAAAGAAAGACGGGGGAGTAGGCAGAGTGCAAGGAGGAAGCCTAAAGAATTAATTGGTTAAACTTTATTACAAAGGCTGGTCCTATTGTTTACAGGCCATTAAAAACCATTATCATCTTCCCAGGCCAGGCAGACAGCAGCCAGCTGCTTTGATGCATGTCTTAGGGAGATAAGGAAAATTTATCCCTTGTTTTGACTTCACAATTTCTTCTTGGTTTATTATCTGACATGCGATTCAACTTTCTCTCCATATGTCCCTGATCTCAAGACAACTTTTTCAAGTTGTTGGCAGGGGAGGTTCAGGTTAGACTCCTACAATTTTTCGACTTGGAGGAGCCCACTGAGATCAATGACTGTCCTTAACCTGCCCCCTCCCTTTCCCGCCTCCGCCCCCATCTGTATTTTTCCTCCATGGCAGAGCAGTTCCTGGACTCTCAAGTAATTTGCACTTATTGATCTCTCAGGAGGGCAGACTTTTCTCATGACCTTCGGTGAATCCTCCCACCTCCACGGTCACATCTACTCTGCAGAGAGGACTTCCTAGAGCTCGCCTGCCTCATTCCAAATGACCAGCTCCTTACTAAGCATCCACAGGGTACTGTGCACATAGATGGAGTTTTCTTAACTGCCGTCTTCTGTGATAGGCGTGTCTAGGGTTCCCCTGAGTGGTCTAGGCAGAGCCTGTGGGAGTCCTCATCCACATCCCAGACAATCTGTCTTCCTCGGGGTCTTCTTGAGAGTGTGACTTTCCATCTGGATAGAAACAGGCAATGGGATGTAGGCTGTGCCCATCCTGCAGTGTTCGGGTGATCCTGTGAAATTTTCTAGGTTCTAGACCCGAAAAGAAGCCCTGAATTGATACACTTTTAGCTGGTTGATGAAAGCGTTCAAGTATGCTCTGTGACGGAGAGTGAGCCAGGCTGGCAGATATTAGGCACTCACATGGTTGTTGAGCAAATGAATGAATGGATGTAGGAAGCAAAAATGTCAGCCAGTACCAGCTTGCTCTTTGTGGGTCTGTGTATTCAATTCAGTAAGTATTTACGGAGTATCTGCCCTGGGGAAGAGCTGGTGCTGGGGGATGGGGTCAGAAAGATGTGTAAGATCTAGTTCTTTTCCTGAAAGCTAGACTGAAAAGAGAACAAATAAAGAAAAAAAGAAAAAAATTTTTAAAAAAGATCTAGTTCTTGACCTCCAAGAGTTTACATTTAGAAGAGAGAGAGACTCAAGACCAGGCATAGGCTGGGCATGGTGGCTCATGATTGTGATCCCAGCGCTTTGGGAGGCCGAGGCGGAGAGATCACCTAAGGTCAGGAATTCAAGACCAGCCTGGCCAACATGGCGAAAACCCATCTACTAAAAATACAAAAATTAGTTGGGCATGGTGGCGCGTGCCTGTAGTCTCAGCTACTTGGGAGGCTGAGGCAAGAGAATCATTTGAATCTGGGAGGTGGAGGCTGCAGTGAGCCAAGATTGTGCCACTGCACTCCAGCCTGGGTTCCAGAGTGAGACTCTGTCTCAAAAAAAAAAGAGAGAGAGCATGTAGGAAAGCTTAGGCTGGTCGTGGCGGCTCACATCTATAATCCCAGTACTTTGGGAGGCTGAGGTGGGCGAATCACTTGAGCTCAGGACTTTGAGACCAGCCTGGACACATGGTGAAACCCCATCTCTACTAAAAATACAAAAATTAGCTGGATGTGGTGGTGGGTGCATGTAATCCCAGCTACTCAGGAGACTGAGGAGGAGGATGTCTTGAACCCAGAAGGTGGAGGTTGCAGTGAGCCAAGGTGGCACCACTGCACTCCAGCCTGGGCGATAGGGTGAGACTCTGTCTCAAAAAAAAAGAAGAAAGCAACTTGAAAGAGCACAAAGGGTGGTAGGTTAATTCTGAATGACGGCATCAGGAGAACTTCACGGAGGAGATGATTTTTAAGGATTTCCACGAACAGGGAGAAGGGGGAAGGAGATACAGGTGAACAGCAAGCGCAAAAGTGTGGACACCTGGGAGTGTTCTCAGCTTGCCCCAGACCAGTCCTGGCAGCCCCAGTCCAAACCCACATCCCTTCTGCAGCCAGGGTGGCTCCAGAGCCATCTCACACAGCACCAAATAATCCCAGGAATTTTTCCAGGCATCTGACCCTGGGGCTAGGCTCCGGGCAGACATTCCTTTTCTCCACTTTCCTCCTCCACTCTGCAGGTGCTCCTTGTTTCTGGATTTTGCTCTTCTTGGAGGATACCCTGGAGTTGGAGAAGGTAGATAAGCTTCCAGTGCCTGATCCCTCAGCTTCTAGAAGAGATTTCTTTGCCTCTCCCTCCACTTCCTCATTGCCAGGACAAGAACTACCCCTTCTTCAGGCTTTGCTCATTTGGTCGCCTCTCCTACAAAGCCTTCCATCCATTCCTGTTTGTCCAAATGTGTCCACTCTTCCCCCAGTGGCTCAGCTTTCCTACAGCTGGAAGGAAGCATAGCATTTTCTGAGCTCCCTAAGCATAGATCGGCCTCTCCCTATTTCTCACAATGATTGTCACTGGGTGCCTGTCCCATAGATGAAGGTAAGAAGGAGTTTCCTACTCCGTTTTATTGCAAACAAGTATCCAGGGTAAATGTGATTTTTAACACATTAAAACACTCAAACACCTCCCCCACCCCCCGATTCTTCCTAGTTCTCAAGGTAACTGCTTAGTTACATTCCAGGGAGTGGGAGGAAGCCAAGAAAGAATTCTGAGTCTTGGGTAGCAGGATCGAGTGCAGAAATGTCTTGGAAATGGAAGATTCCCCTGACTCCGCGCCACAGCAGCGCTGCAGCCCATATAGAACAGTGGGCGAGCTCCCCCCTCGCCGCCTCGCTTATCTCTGCTTCACATTCACAGACTCACCAGCCTGGAGTCTCTCTGGATGTTGGCCAAGCCAGTTGGGAATGCATAATTGCTGAGATATGGGATCGGGCGCGTGCGCCATGTCCTTGCACGCTGCAGTGAAGGTCTCCTTCTCTCCCGTGTTCCTCCCTCTTAGCCTTTTCTCTGGCATTGGGAACTAAGCTTTCTGGTCTCACCTCTCTAATCTTCGAAAGAAGGGAAACCCAGATTCCATGTTGGCAGTTGTCTGTGGTAGTAATTAGGGACACCCCTTGGAGAATTGGAGGGAGGTTTGGGTGAGCAGATTTAGACCAAATGGCGTCCAGCTAGCTGCCATTTTGAAACCTCAGCTACAGGACCTGGTGAGCTTAAAACCTTCCCTGCAACCACCGCCCTCCCTCGCTAGCTCATTTGGTTTTTGTGACTAAGACTTTGGTTTTGCTTTAGTGTCCTTCGGTTTTGCTTTTTGTACTGGTAGCAATAGGGATGAGAGAAGGAAAGGCCTCTGAAAAGAAGATTCTAGTTTGATGGGAGCAAGAGCTTCTGTGAAATTGGGTTAGGTCTTCATGGATCATGTTGATGCTCAAAAAGTTTCGAGTTTGGGAGCATTTTGAATTTCAGATTTGTGAATTTGGGATGTCCGACCTGTAGGGGACATCAACATATAAAGGGGATAGAATTCAACTTACAACACTCCCCTTCTTTCTAAAAAATTAGACTCACAACACTCATCTTCCTTCTAAAAGACTCAATCCATAACTAACTCCCCTTCCTTCTAAAAAAAATCTGTGTTTTTGTTTTTGGTGGTGTTTTTTGAAAAAGTAAAACCTGTATATGATAAAAAATTTAAACACTATAAAAAGTAAATGAGAGCAAAAAGTAAATCTAAGTCTCCCCTCACCCCTGTTCTCACATCCTCTCAGACCCTAGTCTTTCAATATCGACTTACCTGTTTTGTTTTTTCTTCTGTATCTTTCTGGTGATAGTATATGAACATAAATATATATCTATCTTTTTATTTTTTTTCTCCCTTAAAATAGTAGCATTCCAAAGTGCCCTGCTCTGCTCCTTTAAAAAAAATTTAACAATCTAGGACACAGATTATTTTATTTTATTTTATTTTATTTTTTGACATGCAGTTTTGCTCTTATTGCCCAGGCTGGAGTGCAGTGGAGCAATCTTGGCTCACCACAACCTCCGCCTTCTGGGTTCAAGGATCCCTCCCACCTCAGCCTCCCGAGTAGCTGGGATTACAGTTGTGTGCCACCACATCCAGCTAATTTTTTTGTGTTTTTAGTAGAGATGGGGTTTCACCATGTTGGCCAGGCTGGTCTTGAACTCCTGACCTCAGGTGATTCACCGACCTTGGCCTCCCAAAGTGCAGGGATTACAAACCACTGTGCCCAGCTGAGGACATAGATTATATCTGTCCTGTTTTTAACAGATGCATAGCATTTCAGTTGTATGGACATATCATGATGTATGTAATTTTACCTCTTCTTTTCAATACAGGATCTCACTCTGTCACCCAGGCTGGAGTGCAGTGGCATGATCATAGCTTACTGCAGCCTTGAACTCCTGGGCTCAAGTGATCCTCTGACCTTAGCCTTCTGAGTAGCTAGGACTACAAGTGCACATGACAGTGCCTGGCTAATTAAAAAAATTTTTTTTAAATTAGCCAGGAGTCGTAATTAAATTCGAGATGTGGAGATGAGGTCTCGCCATGTTACTCAGTCTAGTCTTGAACTCCTGGCCTCAAGCGATCCTCCTGCCTTGGCCTCCCAAAGCTCTGGGGTTGTAGGCATGAGCAACTGTACTCAGTCTTATTTCACCTCTGTTGATGAGCATTTAGATGATTTCCAATCTTTGCTGCAATGAAACAATTTGTTTATGCCTTTCTTTACCCAGGAGCATAAGTCATCTACACGTCTCCTTTCTAAGGTTCTTACATAGTATATACATTGAGTATGTTTGAGAAATATTTATTAAGTTTGTACCATGGACAATATTTGATATTTCATCATATTGAGGTCAGCGTTTACTCAACCTAGTGGCTTCTCCAAGATTGTTTCTTTCTAGAAACAAGTCAGTAATAAAAATTATTTCTTGTCCCTTTTTTGTGGAGAATGGGGTCTTGCTATGTTGCCCAGGCAGGTCTTGAACTCCTAGGCTCAAGCTATCTTCCTGCCTCTATGTTGCAAAGTGCTGGGATTATAGGACTGAGCTGCCAGCCTCAGACTTTTTTTTTCTTGTTTTGAGACAGAGTCCCACTCTGTTGCCCAAGCTGGAGTACAGTAGTGTGACCTCAGCTCACTGCAAACTCTGCCTCCTAGGCTCTGCCTCCCACCTCAGCCTCCTAAGTAGCGTGTGTGCCACCACACCTGGCTAATTTTTTTTTTTTTTTTTTGAGACAGAGTCTCTCTCTGTTGCCCAGGCTGGAGTACAGGGGCATGATCACGCCTCATTTCAACTTCTGCCTCCCAGGTTCAAGCAATTTTCCTGCCTCAGACTCCCAGGTAGCTGGGATTGCAAACATGCACCACCACACCCGCCTTGTTTTTGTATTTTTAGTAGACATAGGGTTTCATCATGTTGTCCAGGCTGGTCTTGAACTCCTGGCCTCAAGTGATCTGCCTGCCTCAGCCTCTCAAAGTGCTGGAATTACAGGAGCGAGCCACCGTGCCCAGCCTAATTTTTAAAATTTTTCGTGGAGATGGGGTTTCACCATGTAGCCCAGGGTGGTCTTGAACTCCTGACCTCAAACCATCCTCCCACCTTGACCTCCCAAAATACTGGGATTATAGGTGTGAGCCACAGTGTGTGGCTGAAAACTCTTGCCTGTAAATCTCTAATTTTGATTGTTCATCTTTGTTTATTCCTTAGCATAGGTTTCTAGAAGTGGGTCAAATAATCTGAAAATTGCTAAGGTTTTGGGCCTTAACTTTTTTTTTTTTTTTTTTTGAGATGGAGTCTCGCTCTGTCGCTCAGGCTGGAGTGCAGTGGTATGATCTTGGCTCACTGCAACCTCTGCCTTCCGGGTTCAAGCGATTCTTTTGCCTCAGCTTCCCGAGTAGCTAGGACAACAGGCGTGTGCCACCACGCCCAGCTAATTTTTGTACTGGGGTCTGTAGCAAATAAGAATAAATAAAAGTTTCCTCTTCAAAGCTTTCCTCTTAGTTCATTACGAATAAATAATAGTTTCTTCAAAGGTTAATTTACTTTAAAGCTTTTGCTAATAATCTTAAAGTCGCCGTTAGTCATAATAAAGAAATAAGTGCATCTGTGTTCTTAATTCTTACACTTTAACCTAGATATTTGCCCTGACATGCCTGGACAAGCCCAGGCAAGTCTTAAAGCTTATTCCCCTTCCTTATTTGGAAAGGTTATCGCTTTTCTAAGCATTCCTCAAGTTACTTCATCTTTTCTTTTGTTCTTCTCTACCTTTACTTCTTTAGAAAATTTCCAAGTTTTTAGCCAATCGGATCAAGAGCATAGAATGTGAGGTCCTGTTCCAGTCAATGGAAACTGGACCCAGCAGTAGGGCAATTGCATCAGGTTATGAGAGTTATAAATGTCCTTGTCTCCTCTGTTCAGGTGTACTCTCGCGCACGACTGCCGCCGAGTTGCACCCTTCCTGCAGGAAGTAAAACTGGCCTTGCTGAATGATCCATTGTCTTGGTGTGGATTTTCCCCGATGTTATAGACGCATTTTCAACAGGGCCTTAACTTTAACCTTCCTGCTAAAGCTTATATAATAGTATTCCTGCTAAATTGTGTTCTAGAAAGTATCAGTTTATATTTTTACCAGCAGAGTGCTCATCTTGTCCTACAATACTAGCATTATCATTAAAGCACAGACAAAACAAAAAATATCATTAAAGCAAAAAACAAAAACGAAACTCATTTGGTGTGTGAAATGTGTTCATTTGGTCTGTGAAATATGGCATTTCGTTGTTTTAATTTTAGCCTGTTTTTTAGATATTCTTATTTCCTCTTTTGTGGCTTTTCTGTGTCCTATGGCCATTTACCTATTGAGATCTTAATGCTTTTTATATCAATTTGCATGATACTTTATATATTAAGAATCTGAATTTGTCATGCATGTGGCAAATATTTTTACCAGTTTGCATCTCTACTTTTAAAAAGTTCCTTTTAAACTATGGTATAATTTACATTCAATAAAATACACTCATTTAAAGTATATAGTTCTGTGAGTTTTGCCAAATGTGTATGCCCATGTAATCACAGCAGAATATTATTATTATCCCCAAAGTCCCTTAGTGCCTCTTTGTCGTTACCCTCTCTCTGTCACTATAGATTAATTTTGCTGGTTCTAGGAGTTCATATAAATACAATCATACAGCATGTACTCTTTTTTTTTTTTTATAAGATAAGTTCTCACTTTATTACCCAGGTTGGAGTGTAGTGGTGCGATCTCAGCTCACTGCAACCTTCGCCTCCTGGGCTCAGGCAATCCTCCCACCTCAGTATCTCTAGTAGCTGACACTACAGGTACATGTCACCACACCTGGCTAATTTTTTGCATTTTTAGTAGAAATGGGATTTTGCCATGTTACCCAGGCTGGTCTTGAACTCCTGAGCTCAAGCAGTCTGCTCACCTCGGCCTTCCAAAGTGCTGGGATTACAGACGTGAGCCACCATGCCTGACCACTACTTATTCTTTCGAATCTAGCTTATTCCACTCAGACTTTAAAAAATAAAGGCTTATCCATATTGTTGTGTATATTGGTAGCTGATTTTTAGTCCCAATACCAATGCAGTAACATCCTCTTTTTATTGCTGAGTTTTCCGTTCTATGAATATCCCAAAATATTGTAATCATTCACTGGTTGATGGACGTTTGGGTTGTTTCCAGTTTTTGGCAATTATGAATCGAGTTGCCATGAGCATCTGTGTGTCTCTTTCTTGACATACCTTTTTTCCCCATTTCTTTTGGATACTTAGTAGTGAAACTTCTCAGTCATATGGTTAACTGCATGTTTTTAGAATAAGCAGCTACCATACTGTTTTCCAAAGTGGTTGCACCATTGTACATTCCCATTAGCAGCAGCTGTGCTTTTGGTTGCTATACATTCTCACCAGCAGTTGACATTATCAGTCTTGTGAATTTTAGCCATTTTAGTGGATGTGAACAGTAGCTCAGCTCGCTATAGTTTTAGTTTGCATTTCCCTGATAACTACCGATGCTGAGCAGATTTTCATGTGCTAATTGGCTGTCTTTGGTGCACGGCCTGTTCAAATCTTTTGTGTGTTGTTTGCCTTATTACTAAATTGCCAGAGTTCTTTATATATTCTGGATATAGATCCTTTGTCATATATGTATGTACATGTGTGTGCTGTGTATGTACATATCTATATATATACAGAGCTGTACTATGAATCTTGTCTCCCAATGTGTGGCTTGTCTAGTCATCCTCTTAAGAGCATCTTTCAAAAAAAATTATAGTAAAATATACGTAACATAAAAAATGCCATTTTAATCACATTGAGTATTTAGTGGTATTAATTATACTTTCATTGTTGTGCAACTTTATACCCTATCTTGAACAATGTAGTTTAAATTTTTAAATTTTTATCTTTTTAGAGACAGTGTCTTTGTTGCCCACACTGGGGTGCAATGGCATGATCAAAGCTCACTGTAACTCGAACTTGTGAGCTCAAGTGATTCTTTCACCTCAGCCTCCTGCGTAGCTGGGACTGCAGGCGTGAGCCACCACACCTGCTCAATTTTTAAACTTTTTTTGTAGAGATGGGGTCTCTATGTTGCCCAGGCTGGTCTGGAATTCCTGGTCTCAATGATCCTCCCGCCTTGGCCTCCCCATGTGCTGGGATTACAGGTATAAGCCACCGTACCCAGCATAACAATGTCTTTTGAAGAGCAGAAATTTAAAATTTTGAAATCTGAGTTATTTTTTTCCTTTTGTGAGTCCTGTTGTTTGTGTCCTAAGAATCTTTGCCTACACTAAGGTTATGAAGATTTTTCCTACGTTTTCTTTGGAAGTTTTTTTTTTTTTTTTTTTTTTTTGAGGCAGAATCTCGCTCTGTTGCCCAGGCTGGAGTGTAGTGACTTAGTCTCTGCTCACTGCAACCTTTGCCTCCCGGGTTTGAGGGATTCTTGTGCCTTAGCCACCTGATTAGCTAGGATTACAGGTGTGTGCCACCACACCCGGCTAATTTTTGTATTTTTAATAGGGGTTTCACCTACTGAATCCCAGTCTGTTGGCCAAGCTGGTTTCAAACTCTGGGCCCCAAGTGATCTGCCTGCCTCGGCCTCCCAAACTGCTGGGATTCCAGGCCACCGCACTCGGCCTTCTTCTGGAATTTTTTTTTAAATCATTTTAGCTTTTCTTTCATTCTGTGATCCATTTTGTTATTTTTTTGTATACAACATGAGGTAAAGGGTGTGTTTATTGATTTAAAAAATATAGCTATCCAGGTAAAAGAAGTGAAAATAGGTAAATGTTAACTAGTATTCATTTTATTCTCCTCTGATTTATTCCATTGCTGTGTAGCTTAGAAAATCCAACCCCATTCAGCTGTCAGCTAGATATTCACCTATATAATCTGGATTTTTTTTTAACTCAATTCTTTGTGTGTGTGTGTGTGTGTGTGTGTGTGTATGTGTGTGTGTGTATGTGTGTGTGTATGTATGTGTGTATGTGTGTGTGTATGTGTATGTATGTGTGTGTGTGTATGTGTGTGTGTGTGTATGTGTGTATGTGTGTGTGTGTGTGTTTGGTGGTGTCTTGCTCTGTCACCTAGGCTGGAGTACATTGGCACACTTGGCTCACTGCAACTTCTGCCTGCTTGGATGGGTTCAAGTGATTCTCCTGCCTTGGCCTCCTGAGTAGCTGAGACTATAGGCTTGTGCCACTATGCCCAGCTAATTTTTGTATTTTTATTTATTTATTTATTTATTTATTTTCAGTAGAGATGGGGTTTCACCATGTTACCCAGGCTGATCTCGAACTCCTGCCCTCCGGTGACCACCCCCCCACAAAGTGCTGGGATCATAGGCGTGAGCCACCACACCCAGCCATTAACCACAATTCTTTGATTCACTTGGAATATATTGAGGTTGATGTGAGAGTTGAGGGTCTAGTTTGATACCTTCTACCTGTATAGCTAATTAAATAGTGGGAAAGGGAGTTCCAGGTATAGTGGGGACATAAAAGTGGGAAGAGAGTTGAGTTTTGGGAAACGGGGCCCCTTAGGCTTACCTGGGTTGGTGAGTCTCGGGAGACAAGCTGGAGAGCTTCATGGGGCAGCCCGTGGAGGAACTCTGCACCCTGTCCCACAGGGGCTGTGAGCCTCTGACAGAGGTGATTGGAGAGGTGCTTTTGCATCATATGGTTGGCTCTGATGGAGGGATGAGGACTGAAAGTGGTTGCTGGTGATTTCTAGCTTTCAAGGGGGGGCAGATTGCAAGAGAAACTGACGATGGGACGGTGGGTGGGGTAGAGAGTTGCCTGTTCTTGATTCAGAAAGGGTGAAGCTGGAAGGAGGAATTAAAGATTGATCTTGAGAAGTTGGAATGTCGGGTAGAAAGTCTCTGCTTTAAGCAGAAATAAAGATGACAGGAAGAGAAACTGGCTTTTCAAGGGGATGAAGTTGAAAAGTAATGACAATTATTCACTTTTCAAGAAAATTTGTGACATTTCTTGAGAGTATAATCAGAACAGTTCCTTATAATTTGCGTAGCATTTTAACATTTCCAAAGTGCTTTTACATACTACTTCCTATTTTTTTTCATTTATGCTTGGTGGGATAGGCAGGGCAGGTATTACCCTGTGTTCCATCCTACAGATGAGGGAGGGGAAGCCCCCCTTGGTGGGGGGTTTGCCTGGGTTCTGTTCTGAGTTAGTGGGCTCTTGTGGTGTCAGGGGGTGAGTTGGGGTTTAGATTCTGATCTTGGCTTCTACCCACTTGCTGTGTAAAAAAGTACCTCAGCTTTCTGAGGGTTGGAGAGTATGGCATGGAGAATATCTGCATCATTAGACTCATATGATAGAGAAGGCCAGATAAAATAACCTAAATGTAAGAATGCTGATGAGTATAAAACAGAATGCAAATGTCCGTCTTTTTTTTTTTCCTTTTTTTGAGACAGAGTCTAGCTCTGTCACTCAGGCTGGAGTGCAGTGGTATGATCTTGGCTTACTGCAACCTCCGCCTCCTGGGTTGATGTGATTCTCCTGCCTCAGCCTCCTGAGTAGCTGGGATTACAGGCATGCACCACCACACCCGGCTAATTTTTGTATTTTTAGTAGAGACGGGGTTTCACTGTGTTGGCCAGGCTGGTCTCAAAATTCTGACCTCCCAGGTTCAAGCGATTCTCCTGCCTCAGCCTCCCGAGTAGGTGGGATTACAGGCATGTGCTACCATGCCCGGCTAATTTTCTATTTTTAGTAGAGATGGGGTTTCTCCGTGTTGGTCAGGCTGGTCTCGAACTCCTGACCTCAAGTGATCCACTCGCCTCAGCCTCCCAAAGTGCTGGGATTACAGATGTGAGCCACCATGCTGGGCAGCAAATATCAATTTTATTAAGGTTATAATGTCATCCTGCTTGAGCTGGGAATCCGCTGGTTCCAGGCTGGGAAGATGGGGAGGCCCAGGGTCTTGCTTGGCTCCACAGGCTTAGTTGGTGGCACAGTGTACAGGGGCATTCTCCCTTGGACTGGGGTGGGCGTGCAGGGATCTGAGACACAGTGGAGATGCCTATCCAAGGTTAAGGTGGGGGAAGTCTGAGGGCTCACATGAACTCTGGATTTGAACATGCTTTTCACCATGTCCTGGACCTCGGGGTAAGATACTCGATCTTTCTAAATCTCAGTTTCCTTATCTTTGAAATGTTACATTACACACCCTGGAAATATGGAACTACCTATACATTTCCCAAACTTGCTGTGGCTCTGTGCCTTGATAAATTCCTGTTCCCTTAAGCAGAGGTTAAGAGAGAGACAGATTGGAAGATGTAACATAACTGGCTTTGGAGGAAGGGGCCATGGGCCAAGGAATGCAGGTGGCCTCTAGGATCTGAAAAAGATAAGGAAACTGACCTTGATGTTGGCCCAGTGAGACTGATTTTGGACATTCTGATCTCCAGACTGTAAGACAGTAAATTTGTGTTGTTTTAAGGTACTGAGTTTGTGGTAATTTGTTAGAGTAGCAGTTGGAACAGATACCGTGCATTGAAGACGTATCCACATTACCGCACGCATGGGTGCATTCCACCGTGTGGCTGCGTCACGACTGGCTCATTCGTTTACCAGCTGATGAACACTTGGGTTGTTCTCAAGTTTTGGCCATTATGCGGAAAGCTGCTATGAGTATTCCTATGTATAGGTCTTTGTGTAGACATATGTTTTTATTTCTTTTGGGCAAATCTCTGGGAGAAATGAAAATATAATTGTATATTTAACTTTATGAGAAATTGCCAAACTGCTTTTCAAAGCGGCTGTACTATTTAGCATTCCCACCAGCAGGGTGTAAGAGTCATAGTTATTCTATATCCTTGCCAATTTTAGCTATTATAATAGATGTTTAACAGTATCTCATTGTGATTTTAATTGCATTTCCCTGATGGTTAATAATGTCAACGCTTTTTGTTTTTCACTTGGTTTTTGGCCATGTGCATCTCTTCTTTTGTGAAATGTCTGTTCAGTTCTTTTGCCCTTTAAAAAAAATGGAGTCATTTGTCTTCTCATTGAGTTTTAGGAGTTCTTTATATATTCTGACTAAACATCCTTTATTAGATATATGTTTTGCAAATATTTTCTCTCAGCCTGTAGCTTGTGTTTTCATTTTCATATTAGTGCCTTTCAAAGAGTAGACATTTCAAATGTTGATGAAGTCCAATATATCAATTTTTTTCTTTTACGACCCATGCATTTTGTGTCCTATTTAAGAAAATTTTTGCTTAACCCAAGGTTAGAAAATTTTTCTTCCTGAAGTTTGATAGTCTTAGTCTTCTATTTAGCTGCCATTTTGAGTTAATTTTTTTTTTTGAGACAGAGTCTCACTCCGTCACCCAGGCTGGAGTGCAGTGACGCGATCTTGGCTCACTGCAACTTCTGCTTTCTGGGTTCAGGTGATTTTCCCGAGCCTTCCCAGTAGCTGGGATTACAGGCACCTGCCATCATGTCTGGCTGATTTTTATATTTTTAGTAGAGACGGGTTTCACCATGTTGGCCAGGCTGGTCTCAAACTCCTGGTATCAAGTGATCTACCTGTCTTGGCTTCCCAAAGTGCTGGGATTACAGGTGTGAGCCACTGCACCCAGCTCAAGTTGATTTTTATCTAGGGTATGAGGTAAGGGTTAAGAATTAAAAATTTTAAAAGTTCTTTTTGGTAATGCCTTTAACTGGTTTTGGTATTAGGGTAATTCTGGCCTCATAAAATGCATTAGTATTGCACTAGGCACTGTAGAGAATATAAAAGTAAGATCTAATCCCTGCTGCAATCTCTCTCTCTCTTCTCTCTAACACACACACATCCCCCAAGTATAATAAAGGCAGAGTTTGGTGAGCTTGTAAGAGAAGTACACATGAACTGCTACAGGCTTTCAAAGAAGGGAGAAGGCATGGGAAGCCTCAGAATCATCTTCATGATGGAGGGACACCCAGGAAGGGCTTTAGGAAGGCTGCATTATTGCCTCAGTCTGGAGGCACTATTCAAATGACAGTCTATTGAGTCATCCAGGGCCACATTGGCTGAAACATAGATGGTACCCGCCTGGAGTTTTAAAACAAAGTGGCCCTGCTAGAAAAGAAAAAGTCTACTAGCTAAGAGACTATGAGCTAGTAGAGATGGGGAAAGGTGGGTGGGGTGGGCAGGAAACCATGTGCTGGGTGAGAGAGGATTCTATTCATGTACGCCTTTGCCTCCTCAACCTCTGAGTTAAATTCCCATTGTTCTGCGTCCTTCCCACATTGATTATGGTGCCGGAGGGCCCTGGAGAGGAAGGTGGGAAGGAGGGGGAACCAGCCCTCATGGAGCCCCTCATCTCTGTGCTGCAGACCCAGCATTCATCATCTCATTTAGCCCTCTCACCAACTCTGCAAGAGCAGCTTCATTATTTGCATTTTTGCAGATTAAAAATGAGACTCATAAAGGTTAAGTGCCCTGCCTGGGGTCAGCCGCTAGCAAGTAGAGAGCCTGGTTGCGTTCAGCCCCCTGGCTTCCTCTGGCCCCTGCCACACTGTCTCCCACTGCTCTGACAAAATGTCATTTCTGAGGAAGGCAGGCACACAGACCCAAAAGGAATAGGTGCTGGGGGGAGGCCAGGATGAGATATTTGTGAGTGGGTTTGTTCTGATGTAGCAAAAACTCTTGTTGCTGTGGGCTGGGAAGTGGCTGACTGGCTGCATGGTCAGGGTTTGCAAAGCTTTCGCAGATCCTTTTGCTAGAGGGGCTTTAAAAGCTGCAAGCGCTCAGCAGTTTCTATCAGTTGGGATTCTTTTCCTCCAGATTGAATCCTGTCAGGGCTTTACCAGAATGACGCTGTGTCCCCTCACCTGAGCCACACAGCCTTGCCACCATGGCACTCCCTGCCACCACGCGGCTCCTGGGAGGGATTCTTCCCCAGCCCCGTCCTGTGTTTTGTTTCCCCAGCCCTTCACCTGACTCTCTCAGAACCCTCTGGTTTCTCCCAGAAGTGTGGAGGGAACCCATCAGGGACCAAGGAATGCCGGAACCTTGTTTGGATCTCAGATTTGGGGGTTTGCCCCCTTTCTAGTCTCATAGTTTGAAGCATTTTCAAAGGAGCCCCTGAAAAGCAAGGACAGTGTGGAGAGGCTGGTGCCCAGAGGAGATGCGGCATGTCTGGGAAACCAGAGGGCACCCTGCCTGCCAGTTCCCATCGCCCCGACCCCATTCCTATCCCCCATGATCCCCCAGCCCTTCCTCGCCAATACCTGGATCCTCAGAGCCCTCTCAGGGAGCCGCGCCCACCAGCCTCTTGGGCATTTGGCTTCCCATCCTTTGTTTGGTCACCATGGGCCCTGCTGCTGCCAACTCAGGCAAACAGAACTTGGGCCAGCTCTGGGCTGCCCAGCCTCCCGGATGCATTGCATACTGCTCTGCGTCAGCAGAAAAGTATCCACGACAAGCGGCATTCTAGAGCGCCCTCTCCCCCCAGGCCTGGCCTCGAGCCCTCCGTGCCTTTCTGAGCCCTGCCTGCTAGGTCCAGAGCACTCTCCGCCCACCCCGCAGCACTTCAGGAATCCTGAGGTGCAGCTCAGGTGGCTCTCAGTGACGTCATGGGAAGTGTTCTGGGTCAGTTCTTTTTGCCTCCCTGCCTCCACCTCCTTCCCAGACTCGCCAAGGATGTAGCCTCCAAGCCCCTCCCAGCTCCCAAAATACCAGCCCTGCCTCCTGGCCCTGCCAGAAAATGCTTAGCACATTAGCGGGTTTAGCTGCCACAGTGGCAGTCAGTGGGGGAGGCTGCAGAGGCACATAGATTTCATTCTGGAATTCTTTCCAGCTCCTCACTATTTTGACAACACTGGGCAATGCAGTTACCAGGAACTTGCTCTGCCTGTGGGATGGGAGAGGCTGCGAGCCTGGGGTGGGAATGGGAAAAAGGTAAGGGGGGGGCTGGTGGGAGCAGCCTCGGGGTAAGGGACTGTGAGAGAAGCAGGGACTGCACTGGGATCTCATGGTGCCGCGGCCGCCTTGGTTTTTGACTTGGTCTTTTACATGGCTGGCCTCCCTCCTTGCCTCTTGGAGCTCACTTGGGGCACATCTTAGACACAAGAGACCTCAGCGCTGGGGCTTCTGCTCGCAGGAGGCAAGAGGTTCCAGGACGGCCAGAGAGGCAGCAAGACAGGCTGAAAGGAAACAGCCACACTAACGTGGTCTTGGACTCAAGACTTTACCGCAGCTCCCTCTCTGCCACGCCAGGGCTGGGTGCCCTGGAGCAAGTCACCAGCTCTCCAAAACTCTGTGTTCTCATCTGCACAATGGGAATAACCTACAGCCTGGCCTTTGCATCTCAATGGGATGCCCTTCCCATCGCAGTGTGAGATGGGGGGATCCACAAGAGACAATGTGTGTGAAAGTGTTTTGCAAAGTGAAAAGTGACAAACATTTGTATGCCTTGGAGCTCTGGAGGGCGGGGCCTATGTCTTGTTTCCGTTTGAATTCCTTCATCATGTCTGGTTTATTGGGTAGAAAAGTAAATGTGGAGACTTTTTGGAAATTTCCAACTTGCCTCATTGGCGATCAGTGTGGTGAAGGATAGCAGGCTCTGGGTGTATTAGTTTGTTAGAGTGGCTGTAAGGGCCACAGGCTGGGTAACTTAACGGAAATTTATTTTGTCCTAGTCTGGAGGCTAGAAGTCCAAGATCAAAGTTGGCAAGGTTGGTTCCTTCTGAGGGCTGCGAGGGAGAATCTGTTCCAGGCCTCTCTGCTGGCTCCTGGGGCTTGGCTGCCAGTCTTACGTTTGGCGTTCCTTGCTTTATAGATGTATCACCCCAATCTCTTCCTTCATGGGGCAAATTTCTATTTTTTATAAGGACACTACTTGATATGATTTGAATGTTTGTTCCCTGCAAAGCTCACGTTGAAATGTGATTCCCAGTGTTGGAGGTGAGGCCTGGTGGGGAGATTATTAGCTCATGAGGGTGGATCTCTCATGAATGGCCTAGCACTGTCCCCTTGGTAATGAGTGAGTTCTCACTCGGTAAGTTCACACAGATCTGGTTGTTTGAAAGTCTGGGACTTCCCCTCCCTTGCTCTCCTGCTCTTGCTGTCACCATGTGACACGCCTGCGCTCCTCTTCACCTTCTACCATGATTGTAGCTTCCTGAGGCCTCACCAGAAGCAGATGCCGGCACCGTGCTTCCTGTACAGCCTGCAGAACTGTGAGCCGAATATACCTCTTTTCTTTACAAATTACAGGTCTTCGGTATTCCTTTATAGTAACGCACACGGACTAACACGGTGGTCCTGTTAGATAGGGCTCACTCTACTCCAGTATGACTTCATCTTAACCAATTGTATCTGCAGTGGTTCTGTTTCCAGCAATGACGGTCAGGGGTCTTCTGAGCCCAGGGCCCAGCTCCAGGTCAGGAAGGTCAAGGCAGTATGCAAGGCCTGGCTGAGAAGAGAGCATTCTTCTGCTGAAACATGAGTGAGTGCTTGCTGGGTGAGGGGCCCTGTTTTCTACTCCCATTGTTGAATTTGGGGGCAGATCTTTGTTTCTTAGAGTTAGTTTTTCTTTTCCCTTTCTGAGTAGCTCCTGTGAGGTAGAGTCATGCCATCTGTGTGTGAGACCCAACTGCACACCAGTTCCAACTCTTCACTCCCTTCTTTTTCATGCCCCTCTTTCCTTCAAGCCACTAACCCCACACATGCGTGGCCCCCCCTTCCTCTGCAGCCCGGAAGCTCGGTACACAGTTGCTGACATATGATATAGAACAAACCCTGGCATGAAGGTAATTCACATTCTCCTCCCCCTCGCCTCCTTCCACTTCGTCCTGGACCACAGGCCTTTGCAGTGGATATCTCTGACAGGGGAACCCCCATTGTAGGTGTGTCTCCCATTTAGCCTGGGTGCAGGCACATCAGTGAGCATGTTCTGGGTTGGAGGGATGGGGGCTGGTGAGTTGCTGTACCACAGCGTTGGGGATGTCACGGGATGGCACGGAGATATCCCAGCACTCCACTGCCGCCCTCTGTATCTGAGGCTTCATCGCTGTCATTCCCATCTTTCCCACAAAATGCTCCAGTTTAGTAAGGGACTGCTATGGAAGAAGGCATTTCTACAAGTCACCCCTGAATAGTAAGAGGGGATCTTCTATTCGAGATTCTTACTATGTGCAGGCACAGCGCTAAGTGCTTTCTATCCCTTTTCTCATGTATTTCTCTAAGCCCAAGAAGCAGATACTTTCATTATCCCCATTTTTCAGATGGGCAGTTGAGGGTTTGAAAGGAAATGTAAACTGCGTAGAGTCATTCAGCTCATGAGCGAACTCAAGCACTTGCTTTTAGAACCTTTAGTTCCACTCTTTCATCCACAGGGTGCTCAAGGGGTGGTGAGTGGCTATGTGCATTGGTATTCCCTGGACAGCTGAGTGAAAAGTCGGATTCCTGCATCTCCTCCTGATTTACGGAATCAGAAGATTGGGATGAGACCCAGGAATCAGCTCCCAGGGACAGTCAGGGCTGAGAATCACTGCCTGTGGAGCCCACCGCCCAGGGGACCTTCTTCTCTCCACCTTTCCTTTCTCTTCCACCCAGGCTGCCGAGGACTGGCCATCAGCCACATGCAGGGTTCTGAAAGGAAGGGCAGGTGTGACCAGGCCTCCCCACGCCCTCCTTTCCTCCCTGGTGTAGTGGCTCCAGGAGTGCTGGTGGAAGGGGAGCCATCATGCCTGCACATGAGTTGGGAGAGGGTAGCTTGTGTGGCCGTGCTGACCTGCTGACTTCTCAGTCTTTCTGGTAATCCCCATGCCCTTTCCTGGTGCCATGTTCCCCCCAGGTCCTAGATGGAGGGACCATGCCTGGTTTCGGCAGGCAGTGGCCAAGGCGAGGCAGCCTGAGCCCTGTGTGGTGATGATTCGGGAGTGTCTGTCTGTATTGCTGTAACAGAATACTAGGAACTGGGTCATTTATAAAGAAAAAAGGTTTATTTAGCTTATGGTTCTGCAGGCTGAGAAGTTCAAGGGCATGGCCCTGGCCTCTGGTGAGGGCTTTCCTTCTGCATCACAACATGGTAGGGAAGGTCAAAGGGAAAATGGACACGTGTGAACAGGGGTAAACCCAAAGGCACCCTCGTATTTTAACAACAAACTCTCCAGGGAACTAATTGATTCCTGTGAGAACAAATCCAGTCTTTTTTTTTTTTTTGAGACAGAGTCTCGCTGTTGTTGCCCAGGCTGGAGTACAATGGCGCAATCTTGGCTCACTGCAACCTCCGCCTCCCAGGTTCCAGAAATTCTCCTGCCTCAGCCTCTCCGAGTAGCTGAGGTTACAGGTGTCTGCCACCACGCCCAGCTAATTTTTGTAGTTTTAGTAGAGACAGGGTTTCAACATGTTGGCCAGGCTGGTCTTGAACTCCTGACCTCAGATGATCTGCCAGCCTCCACCTCCCAAAGTGCTGGGATTACAGGCATGAGCCACCACACCTGGCACAAATCCAGTCTTGTGAGAGTATGACTGTTAGAGCTACAAGGCACTGCCAAGTTAATCTTGTCTAGAAGGATCAGATGAGCAAACAGGGGCTCAGAGAGGTAAAATCACTCGCCTGGGTTTGCACAGCAGGTAGGTAGTATGCTTGGGGCTGGAACCCAAATTAATAGGATTGCTCCTAGACTCCTAAGAATGCCAAAATCCAAACCATCACTTCTGAAAACAGATGTCGTTACATGCCTGCAGGCCTTTGGCTGGCTTCCTGGTAGAAGAAGCTGTTCAGACCCCTCTCTCTTTCCGGTTCCCTGCCGCTTCATGCTACTGGAGGGAAGCAACAAGCTGGTTTCTCCCCTCCCGGAATAGGAGGCATCCCTGAGCAGGTTGGCTTGGATTTCCAGGCCAACTTTCTAAATACTACCTCATCCTAAGAGTAAATGGCGAACTATTTTCACACACTATTAAAATTTTAATTTGGAAAACTCCTGTCCTTGGAATGCAGAGCTCACCAGGCATTTTACATCCTGCATGCTGAGCTAGTTACTGGAATCTTCTTGTGGATCCTGCTGGTAAGTCCCACTTGTAGTATTGCAGCAGGGACTGGGGGGGGGATTTGTACGGCATAGTGACTCTTACTATTTGAGTTCAAAATGTCCTGCTTGTTTTTTTTTTTTTTTTTTTGAGATGGAGTCTTGCTCTGTTGGCCAGCAGGCTGGAGTGCAGTGGTGCGGCCTCAGCTCACTGCAACCTCTGCCTCCTAGTTCAAGCGATTCTTCTGCCTCACCCTCCCGAGTAGCTGGGATTACAGGCGTCCACCACCATGCCTGGCTAATTTTTGTATTTTTAGTAGAGACGGGTTTTCACCATGTTGGCCAAGCTGGTCTCAAATTCCTGATCTCAGGTGTTCCGCCCACCTCGGCCTCCCAAAGTGCCGGGATTACAGACGTGAGCCACCGCCCCTGGCCTCAAAATGTCCTGCTTGTTTTAAAATGTTCACTCAGTTAAGGTTTCTTCTTCCCTCTCCCCTGCTCCCACTCCTTCAGAGAGCAGGACATTTGGATGCTGTAGTGGGAGGCGGAGGTGAAAAATTAAAGTTATTATGTCACCATCCATCAGATGGTCCTAAATTTCACCTCAGTTCTGCTGGTCTCCAGCCCTGACCCTTACTCCACTTCTAACTTCCTGCTTCCAGATCTCCAGGCCATCTTTGATCCTTCCTTTTCCTAGTTCTCAGTCCATCCCTGACTCTACGCCATTCCTAACTCCCACCTCTTCCTTACCCCATCTCCGAGCTTATCTTTCCCCATCCCGGAGGTCCGGGTGGAGGTGACTCTCAGGGAGGAGGGAGGCATTTGTTTCTCACATTACTTGTTGTTGTTGTTGTTTTTAGAGACAGATTCTTCTCTGTTGTCCAGGCTGGAATGCAGTGGCGTCATCATAACTCACTGCAGCCTCAAACTCCAGGGCTCAAGTGATCTTCCTGCCTCAGTCTCCTGAGAAGCTAGGACTAGAGGTGTGTGCCACCGTGCCTGGCTAATTTTTAAATTTGTGGTAGAGATGGGGTTTCGCTATGTTCACCAGGCTGGTCTTGGTCAACAAAGCGAGACCTTATCTCTTGGCGGTACCTTGGAGCTCTGGTATTTATACTCTTGTAAGACTGGATTTGTTCTGGCAGGAGTGGATTAGTTCCCTGGAGAGTTGGTTGTTAAAAACCGGCCTCAAGAGATCCTCTGGTCATCCTCTGGCCTTGGCCTCCCCAAGTGGTGGGATTACAGGTGTGAGCGAACTGTACCCAGTCTATCTGGTTTTTTTTTTTTTTTTTTAAACTGAAAGTTGATTGGTTTTTTAGGTGTTGCCAAAGGGCCCTCTGTCAAAACCAGCCAAGTCAAAGGGGCAGTATCAGAGTTATGCCGGAGCCGGTATCACCACAGCCCTTTAACCTGTCAATAATTGTGATAATAATAAATAATCATGTATTTATTCAGCCTCTGCCACATATTAAACCATGCTAGGTATATTCCCTAGTGCTAATTCATCAAATCCTCATAATAATTCTAAGAAATAGGTGTTTCAATTCTCATTTTATTGATGGGAAAACAGAAACAAATATTTTAAGGAGTTTGCCCAAGGGCATAAGTTATAGAATTACTAAGGGACAGAAGCTCATTTAGTTTGTGTCCTGAATAGGTGAAATGTTTGCTTCAAGGTTCCTAGATCTCTACCCTGTGGGCCTGCTTGAGGTTTCAGGGTGGTCTGGTGGTGGGCCCTGCAGTACCCAAGGTCAGAGAAAATTCACCTCCTTGACCCTGAAGGGTAGGCCAGCCCTCCCTAGGGCCATGCTAGAAATAAACCCAGGAACAGTTTTCAAATGGGCAGACTTTCCTGAGGAATGGAGGGGGCAGAGATGAGGTTTCCAGGCTCAGGTAAACAACTGGTGCTGAATTACTCCCTGATCTTGCTGCATTTCAACAAATATTTAAGCACTGGGTAATATAATATGGAGTCTACAAAAAGATCAGTCTATTGGAAGACCTCCAGAAGCCCACCACTTAGAAGAGACCCACAAAATGAACTCTGCTGTAAGGTAGACAAGCAAAGTGCGAAGGGAGAGTGGGCAGGGAGGGGAGAACTGGGGGTGGGAAGGACACACAAAAGCATGTGGAATTCCAGGAGCACTTGGCTGCACTTCCGTTAGAGATTTTCCACATTTTCAGAATAGTGTTGGTTGCAAGAATAGGTTATTTTGCCTAGTGGGGGAAAAAATAGGCTTACGATATAGAGTGTTTTTGCAAAGTTTGTAGAATTGAATTTTGTTGTTACAAGAGGTAAAGAGCGTGGAGGTGCTTTGAGTCTTTGAAAGCCCTTTGCTGACGTAAGATGAGAGTTGGAGCCACAAATGTGGGTGTGCAGAGATGAGCAGAGAGTTGAGGACCAGGTCTTATTTATTGCCCAGTCCCCACTACCTAGCAGGGGCTCAGGGAACTTTTGGGGGAGGAACTAAATGAATGAGTAGAATCAAGGCTCTGAGGGTGTCAAGGAGCACAGGGAGAACACGGTCATATGTCAGCTGAGCAGCAGTACCACCCACGAGTGGCCACTGGATTTGGCAAGAAGGAAGAAATTAGTCTCTGAAAAAGTAGCATCTGAGGAAGGATGGCTAAGAGCTGAGGGGAATGGGCAGAGGGGGAGGATCATGTAGTTTTGATGAACTTTTCAGGAAACGTTAAGGAATGAAGTTAGATCATTGCTAGGTAGGCCCTTTGACGATTTAAAGGAATTGTCTTGAAGACCCTCAAAGGGGAAGGAGGCTGAGGAGTGTCGACGCTGAAGGTACGACGAAGGAAGGAGCCCTAACTGGATCCCAGAAGAGACGGAGGCCATGGGAGCACAATTCTAGGGGAGGGTCCCCATTAGAGAGGAGAGAGATGTTTCCCTTAGAAACTAGAGATGTGCTAGGAAGCACCAGTCCTGTTTTTCATATCTTTGCTGTATATATATATGTGAGTATAAATATATATATATATGTATATTTTTAGACGGAGTGTTGCTCTGTTGCCTAGGCTGGAGTGCAATGGTGTGATCTCGGCTCACTGCAACATGCGCCTCCCAGGTTCAAGCAATTCTCCTGCCTCAGCCTCCCCAGTAGCTGGGGCTATAGGCACCCACCACAATGCCCAGCTAATTTTTGTGTTTTTAGTAGAGACAGGGTTTCACTGTGTTGGTCAGGCTGGTCTCGAACTTCTGACCTCAAGTGATCTGCCTGCCTCGGCCTCCCAAAGTCTGGGATTACAGGCATGAGCCACCACACCTGGCCACACTCTTGCTATGACCCTGTGTGTGCATGGCATGCTATGACTGTTCCATTTGCCCTGGGGGTGGGGGGGCTTGGGCTTCCATACAGTTTTTTTTTATTTTTTTTATGAGGCGGAGTGTCGTTCTTGTCGCCCAGGCTGGAGTGCAATCGCGTGATTTCAGCTCACTGCAACCTCCGCCTCCCAGGTTCAAGTGATTCTTCTGCCTCAGCCTCCCTAGTAGCTGGGAATGCGCCACCACACCCGGCTGATTTTGTATTTTTAGTAGAGATGGGGTTTCACCATGTTGGCCAGGCTGGTCTTGAACTCTTGGCTTCAGGTGATCCGCCTGCCTTGGCCTCCCAAAGTGTTGGAATTACAGGCGTGAGCCTCTCTGCCCAGCCTTCCATGCAGTTTTAGAAGCCACAGGTTTCCCACTTTCTCAGTCATGGCCTGTATAGGCAGGTCCCGTGGGAGACTGGGGCTGTGCCTTGTATTTAGAGAGAGAGAGAGAGAGAGAGAGAGAGAGAGAGAGAGAGAGTGTGTGTGTGTGTGTGTGTGTGTGTGTGTGTCCAGGGCTGTGGGACTCCCTCATTTTACACAGGAGGAAGCGGAAACTCCGAGAGGAAAGTGACTACTGCTTTGTTTTTTCCTTCCTTGCTCGCTTGATGCCTAGCGTGTGGCAGATAGGGAACACATATCTCTTGAATAAATCAAGAAAACTGTTAGTTAGTGGCCGTGATAGGGGGAATTCAGATATTCTGATTTCTTGTCCCTGTCTTCCATGACACCTCCCAGAGTTCTGCCTGTTTTATACCAACATCCCTGGAAAGTAATTTCACTGGAGTGGTGAGAAGGAATCTATTAATGGAATGGTTTCACTCAGTAGAATCAGATTCAGCTACCTTAGAGGGCTTCCTATGTGTCATACCCAACAGTGGCACTGTCTCCTGCCCACGACATCCTCTACTTTCTGCCTCCTTATTGGAAAAACAACAAAAAAACCCCAGAAAACCCCCCCCAACTTGTCAGCCCCTTCCCCCAATACTCTATCAATTCCAATGAAAGAAGGCCTCGTGCTTAAATAATCACGTGAGAAGGAAAAAATCCCACCCCTCGTATAAATGCGCAAGGGTACTGGGTTAGGCAGCTTTCAGTCTTTATCTGCGTTACAGATTTTGTGGATTGTTGTTGTTTTTGTTGTTGTTTGCTCTTGGTGGGGTGGTATCCAGCATTCCAGTGTTCACATAATGCCCTGACTTCGCTATCGCTTCTCCTAGGATAATTATAGGTTGGCATAATGTACCTATTGTTCTATTCCACAAAGAAGCACTGTCACAGGATGATGGGGTGGGGCAGGCGGGAGGCACGCAGTGTGGATCTGGAAGGGGGAATCTTTGTCTGCGTGTGTGAGTGTGTGCGTCCCGGAAAGCAATGTTGCATCTTGAATTATTTTTCCTGTACCCTTCCTTGGATTCCTACCTACTCATCCCCTCTCTCCCTGTCATTTGTTCCTTATTGTCCCCTCCACGTTCTCGTTTCTTGGCCTCTCTGCACCCTTCCCTTCTGGGTTTATCACTGTGACTGGGCATGGTGGCTTCAACCATAGATGCTGAGCTATGGTGCTGGAGGAAGTGTTTAAAACCCTTTCAGCGAAGTTATTTGACTGTGTATGACAGGTTCAAGGGCTCACCACATTGCCAATGACCTCACAGGTCGTCCAGGCCTATCCCTTTCACTGGATATGTTTGTGTTTCTTCTTTGAGTTGTTCAGAACCTTTTGCACTACAAAGCTCTTGACACTTTCTGGGACATATCAGAGAATGTAGGTATTCATTCATTCATTCATTCATTCATTCACTTTTCGTAAGCTCATCGGAGGCTCACTCTGAGGCTAGGTCCTGGACTAGGTGGACTAGTCCACAGGGATGAGGAAAACAAAAGACACCATTCCTACCTTTGTGGACCTTCCGCTCCAGCTGCCCGCCTATGCAGGTCAAAGTCTGCAGGTACTGTTTGGTCCACGTGACCTCTGTGGGATCCAGGCTGGGTGACATGCTGGGCTTGTCTCTTGTATCTAGAAATCAGAACTAGGTTTTCATGGCCCATTGCCAGCCTTCACTAGGCAACAACCTCTTTTTTTGTAGTGAGATTTCCCTGGGAGGTTTTTGTGGTAATATCTGTTTCTCGTTTCTTCCTCTCCCCCAGACCCTTCCGCATTGGGGCTGGTAGTCATGCTTAGACATGTTTTTGACTACAGCTGTAGGCAGCCATTTTGACTAAGAACTGCTGGTGTCTGAATGGGATGACTACCTACGTGCCTATTGGCCTTGGAAGCCACGGCCTTCACACCTCACCCTGAGAGAGGGAGAGGCAGTGGCAGGTTTCACTGAAGCCAGAGGACAGAAAGGCCACTGGGATGAGATTCTATGAGCGCCAAGCTAGGAAGAGAGGAGGACTTTTCCATCTGTGGAAGGGGCCTGCGTCAGTTGTGCTGTCTGGGAAGGCACATGTTATACTAAAATATGATTTGTTCTCCATCTGATGCTTGCATTTCACTGGGAGTCCTGTATTTTACCTGTCAACACGACAGGGTGTGGATAGGTGGAGACGTGGGCACAGGTAGAGACGTGGGCAGTGGGGCAGAGGCCCTGTACCCCCATGGAGGTGATGATGGCAGGATGTGGTCATTGGAGTGCTGAGGTCCTGAAGGGTGGTGTGAGAGCCGCCCAGGTCCAGGCTATCACATCAAGACAGGCTAGAAGGGAGATCAAAGATCTCTGCCATTTGCAGTCTTTGGAGAATTCACTGTGAGGAATAACACTCACATGAGCTAAGGGAAAAGAACACTCTTTAGCCTTGCTCTTCATCCAGTTTGTATCTGAAAATATATAAATGTATTCCCTTTGTATATATTTTAAAAAGAATCCAAATTCTTTTCTCCTGGTAAGTTAAAACAAACATTTCCAGGGTGGAAATCCATGTACTTACGAACTATCAAAAATGTGTCAGGTCTGGCTGTTGGGGGCATGTGGCTTGAGGTGTGTGCTGACAAGAGGGGGTGGGGGCTCAGAAGCTTTGCTCCCACTCCCAGGAGCTAATTCTGAGCTTTGATATCTATGTGACTCTCAAGAGCATGCGTGTGGGACCCGGCAGGCCCTTGGAGATTAGCCAGTCTGAGAGATGGGGACTCACAGCACTTAGCAGCTGTGAGGGGTTCACTCTCGACAGATGAGCAAACTGGAGCCTGGAATACTTTGTGATGGGCTTCAGGGCCCCAAAGCAACAGACCAGGGCAAGAACTCGGGGTCTCCTGACTCCAGGTTGTGTACAGTTCACTGTGACTCTGCACTCACTGGTCCTGTGACCTCTCTCAAATATAAGCATGTTGAGGGCAGAAACCAGGAGTCCGGTTTGCCTCGTGGTGTTCAGGTGGTGGGGGGTAGGGGGCGCTGTGACGGCCCTGCACGCCCAGCCATCCCCGTGTGAGCCTTTGCTTGCTCGCGTCACTCACATGCTGCCACTTGCTGGTGCCACTCTATTTGCTTCTCAGCAGGAATTTGTTTTCTATGGCTCATCTCATGCCTGTGTTTTCCTGGCTCTGAGTCACCCTGAAGGTGAATGCCTCGCAGGGGCGGTGTCAGTCCCTAAGGATAAGTCCCTAAGGATCTAGTTCTTCCTAGCTCTTGGCAGCCACCCTTCTTTGATGTCCTTGGGGTGTTTGTGTGTGAAACTCTGTTTTCTCCTACTGTCCTGTACCTTCAGTCCCTGGTTGTAAGAGACGAGATGATAGGTCCTCCCGTGTTGTGTCTTGTGCCTTGTGTTCAGGGCGGCATATCCAAGCGTGCATGGGCCTTGTCCAGGCACCATTTAGCATGGGACTATTTTCGTGATCTGTGCCCACTGGACATCCACATCCTGAGCAAAGTGAGAGCCGAACCCAACCAGCTACGGTGTCACTGCTTGGCAATCCCTGGAAGAATTCTTCCACTCAGAACTTTACGATGACTTCACAGAGACAAACAAGGAGGAATGTGAATCACAGGGGTGTGAACGATATGTAGCTTTCTAGGCAATTGCCTGAACTGTGAGCATATAAACCATGGGAAGAGTTCACAGTGTGGTTCTGTGTGAATCATCAGTTACCTCCTTGAGGTCATGGTAATGTCTTCAGCTAGGTGGCTGAGGGACAGGCCTTGTCCTGGATCTGACTTTGGTCTCTATTGCTGCTATGTTTTATATTTTCTCAGTTCTTTGAGCCATTTACTGTCCCTCACCAGCCATCCTCGAGTCCTCACATCTGTGTTTCAGGACCAGAGCCTCATGGATGCATTTGTGGATACTGGCCTGCAATTCTTCCATGTCCAGACGCCAAAACCCAGTGCCTGCATCCTCTACAGCTTCTTCTGTTTCTGTGGCTGCTGCCCAGATTCAAGTAGATGCTGGGGATTCAGCAAGGCTGCCTTTTAGGGCCAGCTTTTCACAGCTACCTGTGAATGCCAGGCCTGGCTTCTCTTTGTGCTGCACTATTGGTGAGGTGGTGTTAACCACTGTGGCTTGAGAAGGAGGAGAGCAGCTATGGGGTGAGTACTACCCAGAGAGTCATCTCCCATTATTCCAGACACCCAAACCATGCAGAAGTAAGTCTACGGTTATCTCCTTTCCTATATTACCAAATGGTTCCCTGACTGCAGTGGCCTGCAGTTTTAATTCTTTAGTTGTATCATGCCTATTTGTGTGTAGGTTCAACATGTAACTACATAACTGCTTGCTTGTCTGCCCATCCATCCATGCATCCATCCATCCATCCATGCATCCATCCATCCATGCACCCACCCATGCATCCATCCATCCATGCATCCATCTATGCATCCATCCATCCATCCATGCATCCATCTATGCATCCATCCATCCATCCATGCATCCATCTCATCCATGCATCCATCCATGCATCCATCCATCCATGCATCCATGCATGCATCCATGCATGCATGCATGCATCCATCCATCCATCCCTCTATCCATCCATCCCTCCATGTATCCATCCATCCATCCATTTGTGCATCCATCCATCCCCTCCATCCATCCCTCCATGCATCTCTCCATCTATCCATCCCTCCATGCATCCATCCATCCATCCATCCATGCATCCACCCATGCATCCATGCATCCCTCCATGCATCTGTCCATCCTTGCATCCCCTCCAGCCATCCATGATCCATCTATGCATCTGTCCCTTCATGCATCCCTGCATCCATCCATCCATCCATCCTTGCATTCATGCATGCATGCATCCATCCATCCATCCATCCATGCATGCATGCATGCATCCATTCATCCATCCATTTATTCATCCATCCAATAAGGGATGGTAAACTTATGTATTTAAAGGGACCAGGCAGGTAAAGTAAATGAGGAAATGGGCTTGGCAAAGGCAATAGGGAATGGTGGGGACCATGGTGAACTGCAAAGGGCAGTTTACTGTGCTGCCAATTATAGCATTCCCTGGCTAGAATTTCCTCTCAGGTTTGATATGCGGCATCTGACAGGCACAGTGAACCGTCCTTATTTCAAAAGCATTTGAGTTCAAGCAGCCTACAGGTATTTGGATGGGGCCCCTGGGCTCTTCCTCAGCCTTATTAGAGTCTGTTGGCAACATCAAATGATGGGATGTGCATCGGGCAGGGCTTTTTAAGGTTGCAAATGGCAGGAAACTCAACTCACATTGCTTAAGCACACAGAGGAATGTGTGGGTTCATGTAACTAAAAGCTCATGAGTGCATCTGCTTCTTTTGTGACTCGGTCTAGGGGCTCAGCAAGGTCCTCTTGACTCCCTCCATCTCTCCTTCATCTCTCAACTCCACTTTTCTTTACATTGGCATCCTTTGCAGACAGGCCTGCTTGATGGGTGGCTCCCAGCAGCTTCAGGTATATATTGTTATCTGCTTTTCCATACTAAGAGAAAGAAAGTGCCTCTTTCTCCCAGAAGTTCCAGGATTTACTCTAATTTGCCTGACTCAGACCACATATTCACCCTTGAACTGATCACTCTTGAACTGATCACTAAGGGATGTGCTTCTCTCTCTCTCTCTCATATATATATATATATATATACACACACACACATATATATATATACATATATATAATGTATATATATATATATATATATATATGTATGTATATGTACGTGTGTGTGTGTGTGTATATATATGTATATGAATGAATGCTCTTGCTCTGTTGTCCAGGCTGGAGTGCAGTGATGCGATCATGCCTCACTGCAGCCTTGACCTCCTGGGCTCAAGGGATCCTCTTACCTCAGCTTCTAGAGTAGCTGGGACTACAGGCGTGCATCACCATGCTAGACCAATTTTTGTGGAGACAAGTTCTCACTATGTTGCCCAGGATGGTCTTGAACTCCTGGCCTCAAATGATCCTCCTTCTTCAACCTCCCAAAGTGCTGGGATTACAGGTGTAAGCCATCATGGCCAGCTAGAACATGGGCAGTTTCCTTCTTGGCCAGGCCGAGTCACAAACCTGTCTCTGAAGTTGGAGGGTGGAGTGGGGTTGATTTTACACAACTGATGGCGAGGGAGAGGTAGAAAATGGAGGTATTGTTACTAGAAGAAGGTAGAATGGTATCTGGGCAGGCAGACAACCTATGTCCACTACAGGGAGGACGGATTGATGGAAGGACAGAGCTCTTAAAATTGCGCTGTCAAGGAAGACCCAGAGCCCTAAGCAGGGCCAGTACTGCCCACCCATTCAGCCCCACCCACCCATCCATGCATAGTTTGAGTTGCCATCCTGATATCTTCTGTCTAGCCCCATCACCCGCAGGATGGGGAGAGCGCACTGCCTCGGGACAAGGCTACCTTTTACTGCCTCCTGCATACTTGTGAGACGCTTGGGTGTGAGGACACCTGATTCTTTCTCCAGAACTGTGACTTCCAAAGGTTTTGGGAGTTTTAGGAGAGGACAGTAACCCAAGCAGGCCCTGATACGCCTGGAGCACCCTGTGAACTTCCAACCTGGTTCTGCCATTGTGGAAGAAGTTGCCAAGCTGAAGCATTTCCATTTAGCAATGCCAGACCTGGGCTCAGAGCTCAGTGACACTGATCTCATGACTTGGCCCAAGGCAGGAACTGAGGCCATGGAAGAGCCATGCTTGGAGTTTGGGGCCTCTGACTTCCCACACTGGGCAGAAGTCTCTGGAAAGGGAAAGGGGTCCAGCTGCATCCTCAGCAGCTGGCAGCCCCTGCTGCAGCCAAGTAGGGACCCAGAGTTCTCCATGGGAACTCGGGTGCTAGAGGTGAAATCTTGCAGGTATCAGGTCTGACCTTGGTCATGTAATCCTCAGTGCCAGAAATACCAGCTCTCTTTGGATTGAGCAATAGTTTTCTCCGCTATCAAGGATAATTTTAACTGTTTCGTACCTTGGATTCATACATGTATGTATGTATGTTGAGAATGTGGCTACTGGGATGCAGAATATTAAAAGGAAGACAGCAAAAGGATAAGTGGGGCCCTTAAGAGGATATATTATAAAAACACTAGAAACCATCAAAAAGTAAAACTCTGCTTATAGAGGAAGTAGAATTTTTTTTTTTGAGACAGAGTCTAGCTCTGTCTTCCCAGGCTGGAGTGCAATGGTGTGATACCCGCTCACTTCAACCTCCGCCTCCCGGATTCAAGAGATTCTCCTGTCTCAGCCTCCAGAGTGGCTGGTACTATAGGCACCCACCACCACGGCTGGCTACTTTTGTATTTTTAGTGGAGACAGGGTTTCACCATGTTAGCCAGGCTGGTCTCGAACTCACAACCTCAGGTGATCCACTCACCTCGGCCT
The DNA here is from genome assembly GCA_036589455.1 of Ateles fusciceps. Taxonomy (NCBI): domain Eukaryota; kingdom Metazoa; phylum Chordata; class Mammalia; order Primates; family Atelidae; genus Ateles; species Ateles fusciceps. The sequence goes on along the minus strand of JAZHEH010000228.1, from coordinate 5,402,389 downwards.
CCCAAAGTGCTGGGATTACAGGCATGAGCCACTGCACCTGGCTAATTTTGTATTTTTAGTAGAGATGGGGTCTCACCATGTTCGCCAGGCTGATCTCAAACTCCCAACCTCAGGTGATCCGCCTGCCTCAGCCTTCCAAAGTGTTGGGATTGCAGGTGTGAGCCACTGTGCCTGGCTAGAAGTAGAATCACTGATGGTAAAAGTGCTCAGAGCCTTCCCATGCTATCTTATTTGCTACGACAACCCCCTGAGGTTGACAGGGAAGGGTAATTTTTTTTAACATCTATTTTATAGATGTAGATTTGATAATTAAGAGAATTAGCAAGGTCTCCCAGTTATTGAGAGAGGTGAATCTAGAACGCAGACCTCTAAGTAACCAGTCTAGTTTTCAATCACTGCATCCTACATTATATGTTCGTGTGAAACTTTCTTTTCTGTTTGACTAAACTTGGTGAAAAAGAATGTTGGCTAGGAAGAAAAAAGAAAATGGATTTTAAAATTAGGTAACTGGTAACCCCATTTAAAAATATTCCTTAAGCAGAAGTATCCCAATGGAATTATGCAGTCTTACAGGATTTCAGTTTTCCAGCTTATGTCATTTATTTATTCACAGTTTTATTGATTTATCAGTTTAATACTTTATTCATGAAGCATTTACTGTGTAACTGTTACATGCCGGGACTTTTATTGACTGTTGAGGATATAAAGATGAAAGAGACATTGACTCCTGCCTGTATCTGTTAGTTGTGCTGTTTACCAAAACACTGTAAAGCTTAATGGCTTCAAATAGCAACCATTTATTTTGCTTACTATTCCGTGGGTTGGCATTTTGATTTGGGCTCAGCCAGCTGGTTCTTCTGATCTGGGGTTGGTTAACCTGCATGTCTGCAGTCAGCTTGTCCTAGATAAATAGCTTCATCTAGGACGGCTTATTTCTGTTCCATGTCTGCTCATTCTCCAGCAGGTTAGCCCAAGTGTATTCACATGCCAAGCAACTAGGCAGGGTTCTGGGAGAGCAGAGGGGAAGCTTGCAAGGCCTCTTGAGGCCTGAGCTCAGAACTGGTGTAATCTAACGTCCACTGTATTCTATTGGCCAAAGCAGGTCAATGAGTGTATCCTAGCAGATCCCTTAGCCACGGGAAGGCAGTTTTACTTAGTCTTCTATCCAGGTGTGATGCTTTGTCCTGTCCCCTTATGGGCTTGGCTTTTCTTGTCACTTCTTCATGTCTTGCCTTACCCCATTGGGAAGACCTGGCCTCTCTCCTTCCTCCTTTTCTCTAAACCTGCCTACCTTTTGGGATCTACCTTTATAAAATCTCCTGTGGTGATTTCCAGACTCAACTGACCTCTCAATTCTTTTAATCGGCAATGATACTTGTAGCTTGCATTTACCACTCGCAGGGTATTTGAGTTTGGAGTTAAAGATGAAAAAAACTATCCCTGCCCCCAAGAGGTCTACTTCCTAGGAAAATAGGAATAATAAACAGCACCTCATAGAGTTGTTATTAGGATTAAATGAATTAATGCAATACAACGTTTAGTATAGTGTCTGAGACATAGTACATGCTCTATAAATCCAACATGCCAAAGATTTTACATGATATTTAACCCATGCTGTAGTCTTAAGGGGCAGATTTTCCTGTCTCCATTTATTTATTTATTTAGCTATAAATAAATCTCACTCTGTCGCCCAGGCTGGAGTGCAATGGTGTGATCTTGGCTCACTGTAACCTCTACCTCCTGGGCTCAAGCGATCCTCTCACCTCAGCCTCCTGAGTAGCTGGGACCGCAGGCACATGCCACCATGTCTGGCTAATTTTTTGTATTTTTGGTAAAGATGGGCTTCTGCTATGTTGCCCAGGCTGGTCTTGAACTCCTGAGCTCAAGTGCCTCAGCCTCCTGGGATTACAGGCATGAGCCACTGCACCTGGCCTCTGTCTCCTTTTGTAGATAGGGAAAGGGATGCTCAGATAAGTTATGTAATTTCCCAAAGTCACACAGCTAATTAGCAGATCAAATTCAAGTCTAATGTATTCTGATAGAGACTATATATATATATATATATATTTGAACTTCACCTGAGAGATTTCAATAATGGAATCAAATGGTTCCTGTAAGATAAAGTACTCGTTCCTTTGGTCTTTGCCTCAGTTTGCACATGTACAGAATTGGAAGGCAGAAAGATTTGTGATAGAAATTGTTGACTATAAGCTGTAGCTCAAATTTATCACAACACAATAAAAATAAAGTACAATTGTTTATAAGAGAAAGACGTACAGGGGCATAGAGCTCAAGTTTGTGGAAGAGAGGAGTGTGTGGGCCTCACCTTTTCTTCTTCTTTCTGCAGAAAGTAAGCTGAGATCCATGATTCTGGACCATGTCCTGACAG